>CM075652.1:38127500-38752500 GCA_037953625.1 Crotalaria pallida | reverse complement strand
AGCGAGTCCAGTTCGGTCCCAAATCTGTCTCCCGAGGTGGCCGTCCTCCTTTTGACCCATGGATTGGCCGAAGGAGGCTTCAAAGATTCACTTATTGGAAAGCCACCAAGGGACATGGCCGAACTGAGACAGAGATCAAACAAGTATATAAACCTTGAAGAATTCAGCAAGGGACAGTCGAGCAGACTGGAAAATGCTCAGGCCACCTCGCAGAATGCCCCCCCCGAGGCCGTCCTCGGGGTAACAGGGATGAAAGAGGAGGAAGAGCAGATCAGGGAGACCGAGGCCGCTCCCAACAAGAGGACCGCCGACGTCCATACATCACCAAATATGACTCTTACACCCCCCTCACGGTCCCGAGGTCTCAAGTCTGGAGGGAGACCATGCAGACCGAACTGAGGAGTGTACCCCGCCCCCCCTTCCTCAGAAATCAAAACTATGCGAGAGACAAGTCCAAATACTGCAATTTTCATGACGGGACGACCACCATACCGACCAATGCACATGGCTTCGAGATGTCATTGAGGATATGGTAAGAAGAGGCAAGCTACAACAGTATGTACGAGAGGCAGTGGAAAGACGAGGTCGGAGAAGATCTCGCAGCCCGGACAATGATAAAGGAAAAGCCAAGGCCGACCCGTCCCCAGAGAAGAAGGAAGAGGAGCCACCACGGGTAAACATGGTCGTGGTTCAGGACCTCGATAAGTCGCCAGAAAACTTCCGAGTAGAAACCATCTCGGGAGGTTTCGCTGGCGGCGGTGAGATGAGGGCGGGAAGAAAAAGGTACATCAACCAGGTTTTGGCAGTTCATCACAAACCCGTCCCCAAAAAGCCTTCTCGGAATATTCCTATCATCTTTTCCGACCAGGATATGGAAAACGTCATCCCAGATCACAATGATCCTATGGTGATAACGGCGTTGATTGGCAATTTTGAGGTCGCTCGAGTCTTCGTTGACCAAGGGAGTTCGTCCGACATCCTCTTTCTGCATACCTTCCAAGCTTTAAAGTTGAGGTCCGCCGACCTCGTAGGATTCGAAGGAAATCTCATCAGCTTCACAGGCGAGGCAATCCGCCCCCTGGGAGCCATTCATCTCCCGGTGACCCTAGGCAACCAGCCTTCGGCCCGAACGGAGATCATCAAATTTTTGGTTGTTGACTCCGATTCCCCGTACAATGTAATATTGGGACGAACTTGCCTACAAGCTTTTGGGGCAGTAGTCTCAACAGTGCACTTGGCAATGAAGTTTGTCGGATCTGATGATAAAGTGGTTTCGGTAAAAGCTGACCAAGTGAAGGCCCGGCTCTGCTACAATGCGAGCCTACGGGAAGGAAAAAAGAAGCAAAAAGAGCTCACCGATCCGACACTGTCCCTGGGAAGAGTCTTATTGGCCGAACTCCAGTCTGAAGGAAACACCTATGTGTCCTCTCTTCGTGAAGAACGGGTGGTAATTCCCCCCTTCACCTCTCCCCTGAGCAAAGATGCTATCGTGAATGATAAACCCCTTCGAAAAATCCAAGATGCAGTCAAAGGAGATCTTCTCTCTTTCAGTCCTCTCCTACTCCCTGCACGGGGAGAATTCGCTCTTCCATCTAGTTCTCATTAACCCTGCCCTCCGCTCAGTACATCTCCGAATTGAGGGCCGAGGTGACTTTCTTGCCCATCTCTTCAGCCGAACTTTACAGACCCCCAAGCTCGGGTACTTCAAGATGGAAATGTCCTCACTTTTCAACACTATCAACAGTCTCGGCAGCCTTTCCTATCAGCCCATCTCGGACGATCATAACAAGGAAATCCGACAAGACGCTCCTGATCCGAAGAGGATAGCGATGAAAGAGCCAGCCGACCGCGACAAGAAAGCAAAGCAACCCGGGTTTTCTGACCCTGACGACCAGAAAAGCGGGAACTGAGCCCGAGATCGATAACCCCCAACAGAGGCGTTCTAAAAACACATACTCTGGGTAATTACCGAACTCAAGGATTCCCAAAAAACTTCAAAACACTGAGAACCTGTTCAAATAGGTTTACCTCAGACATCTCAGCAGTCACCAGTACCCTCCCTAAGGATTTCAATTTTAACTTCCTTTTATTTTCAATTCCCTTCCTGCTAATTATCGTTCATGTCTTTCATTTTCATTGTGAGATATTCACCTTCCAAAAGAAAAAGCAATGTACTCATAATTTTATTCAATGAAAAGTACAAACTTGCTCATACTCAAGTGCCACAGTTTTATATACGTACGTACTAGCTTCTCATTTAGCACTAGCCACCTAAATGTTGCATGGCGCTATGCACAGCCAACATCTCCCAGATAAGATCGGCTCATATGCACAGTGTACAAGGGACACCCGGTAAAGAACAGACTGCTGTGAAATGTTTATACATAGCTTCACTCAGCACTCTCTTTTACATCGGGGCCGAGGACACCCACCCCGGCTAAGGTGGGTAGATCCGAGTTCCCTACCGTATGCACTTATATACAGTACCTTTATTCAGAGGAAAACTTATAAGATTACTGCACTTACTGAGCCTTCTGATTTACTAATATTTCAAACACCAATGATTGGGTACAAGTTTTCTTAAGGTCCGATCAGGCCGAAATACAACAAGCCGGCAAAAGACTTGTATTCTCAAAAGTAGCTGTGTTTAAAAAAAAAAGACCTCGGATGCAATATATACGCGACAAGTTAAAACAAGAACTTGCATAAAAAGTTTCAGCATGCAACAAGTTCCAAACACTTGCATCTTTTCTTAAAAATCTCCCTAGGGGCCACTTAATCAATCAAAGACCGAACCCGAGGTCGAACGAATAAACATGCAATAGTTTATTATGATAAACTCACATTCACGCAACGAGTTCCCAAAAAGGCGGACATAATTCCGACCTCGGACATCGGATGTATGCAACAAGTTAGTGTATAAACTTGCATAAATACGACGACACGCGACAGACTAAAACTGTTTGCTTTATAAAATAAACGAGCTACAATAAGTAAATAGATGTCAACATTGTCAGATATGTTATAAAAGGACATAGACAAAGTATAAGCTGCCCAGCATAAGGGACTTACACTACATCTTCCTCAACATCAGAAAGGACGACCGTCCGCGGGTCGAACTCCTCATCCATCCTTTCAACCAGTGGGTTGGGCAGATTCTCCTCAGGCTGGTCCAAATCAACCTCGGCTCCACCATTTTCATAGTCAACCATCTTTCCATTCTCCACTCCGAATCCGGCAGATGCGTCGACGTACCGAATGCGGAGCCCCTGATTCAGGTGAAGAACCTGCTCAACCGCATTGGTGAAAACCTTGCCAGCCACCCTTTCAAGGTCGAAGTCTGACTCCCGAGCCGCTACCTTATGCTTTAGAGCCTGGGCGGCCCTCTTCTTCAGCAGACCCCTAACCTTTTCCACTTCGGCCAGACCCTCCTGCCGACCAACCTCTTTTGCATCTGCTTTGGCTTGGGCCAAATCCTCTTCATGCCTTTTTCGGAGCTCTTCCATTTGTCGACGGTGCTCCTCCTCAGCCTCAGCCAATTTTTGTTCGGCTGACCTCTTGCTACTCTTCAGCTCTTCCACCTCCGCCGCCATAGCCGACCGAGCCTTTTTCTTAGCAGGGGAAAGACCGTCTGCCACATCATCAGCTACCTCGGCCAGCACATTAAACATAGTAGTGGCTCTCTTCAGCTGGCAAGCCATTTCCTCCGCTTTCTTCTTCCATTTCGCACCTGACATTTTGACAAGAGTGTCTTTGAGTGATGGTTTGGTGGGGGTAGCTGGCAGCCTTGATTGAGTTTCAGTGCTTAGAGGCGGCACATTTGCAACAAGAGCTACCTCGGTGCTGGGACTCGGCGAGGTAGGAGGAGGAGGAGCAATAATAATGGCAGGAGGGGTAGGATGGAGGGGACCAGAGTCGGCCGATAGCGTATCCGTAGAAACCTCGGACGACACGGCGTCGGCAGAAGAGACCTCGGGCTTTTTCTTCCTCCGAGCTTCAAAAGCAGCTTTCAGCGCCCTGGAAGACATCTCGGACCAATGTTCTTCTGTAAAAAAAAATAAAATAAAATATATATTAGTATAAGAGAATTGAAAGAAAAGGCACAAACGCAAGAGCAAAAGTAACTACCAATCTTTGTTAAGACTTCATCGTCTAGACACTTTAGGAAAACTCCAACATCGAGTTGAAATTTCCGGGCGCGGTACTCTGTTTGAAAATGGTGAGCCGTTACAGACTCATCGGCATCTAGTGTTACACCCGACCACCTCTGCGGTGTACTGGAATGACGATTGAAGAACTCGGAGGTCCACTCCAGAGGGAACTTCGGTCCTGTCTCAGACCGAAACCAAGGCAGCCCCGCCCCAACATACTTGTATTTGAAGAATCTCGGTTTGAAGCGCTTCCAAGACTCAGAAAACATGCCAAACAGCCCACAATGAGCTCGGGCTTTGGCCGACACCCAAAGACGACCAGTAACCCCGTCTTTATTACTGACGAACGGGTTGTACATCCACAAAAATAATCGAACCGTACACACCAAACGTCTGGCACCGCAGGACTTCTGGAACGCTCGGAGGAATGACCAAGTATTAGGATGAAGTTGGGATGGTGCTAGTCCAAGCTCGTTTAAGACTCTCATTTCTAGGTCGGTGAAGGGGAGGGTCACGCCGAGATTGTGGATCAGATCGGCATAAAAGAAAAAAAAATTATTGTCAGTCCGGCTGCATATTCTGTCATTTGCCGAACAGGGGAGCACTTCGTAAGAAGTTCCGGTGGTGTCCCCTGGGCAAGGCAGCACGGCCCTCCTTACCTCGGCAAGCTTGTCCTCGGAGCAAAGATTGGACTGAATTCCTTTGGGCTCCACGTCAACCCACTCATACTGTTCGGCGTCGAAAGGTGCAGGGTAAAGTTCAGGTTGACGGACGCACTTCCTGAGCGGCATGGTACCTGTGGGAGAACAGGGAAGCTCGGTATTAGTCTTGCGGGTTACGAAGAATAACCCCCTGGAGAACCCCCTCGAAGTAGTTCCGAGGGGCGAGCATCTCCCCTCTACCACAGGTACCCCTCGTTCGTACATTCCTTCCTTCTCCATCCTCTCGAAATCGGCACGCTCCCTACCGTCAACAAACTCAGCCCAGGCGTACTGCCATATCCACTCTATTTTCTCCTCCCAGTCCCGAGGATAGACTACCTCAACGGGATCAACCTCCAGAACCCTCCTTTCGTACTTTTGCCTATACTCCCTTTGGCGACGGAGCGCCTCGTCTACCTCTGTTGAGGAACAGGACGAGGAGGAAGAGCCGTCCTCCTCATCACTACTGCTAGACCACAGGGACACTACCCCAGCCCATTTCCTAAACCATTCCTTACTCATATTGAACCCAATCCACTCCGTTGGATTTATGAAAAATGAACAAAAAACGTGAATCAAAAACTCTCCAAAAATCTCAAAACACGCCTAACCCGAAGAAGGCCAAAACCCCAGGAATCAAAACACCCAAATCCAGAAAAACCTCAAACCCCAGTATTATTCCCCAAAATCAGAGCCACAAAACCTAAGGGAAAAACCCCACCGCCATGAAAATAGAAACCAAAAATAAAACATTCCAATCCCCCACCGTATAAATCATAAAGCAGTAAAAGCTAGGAAGAAGAAGGAAAAAAAGATGAAAAAGAAAAAGCAAGTGTAACAGTACCTTAGAGAGAAGGGGAGCAAAGGAAATCGTAAACTTGTAAAGTGAAAAGAAGTCACTGCTGAAGAAGAAGAAGGCGATGGGCAGAGAAGAGGAATTGGGTTCAATGGGAATGCTTCTGTGGGGAGAGAAAGAAGGTTTTCTTTTTACGTAGGAGAAAGAGAATGATCGATAGAAAGAGAAGGAGAAGCAGTTTCCTGGGATAGAGGGGGAAGGGAAACCGTTTTCCCCCTCAAATTCGAAGTTTGGGCCTAGCCCCAAAAAGCCCAACCCAGCATACAACTACACATATTAAAACACGTGGCGCACAGCAGAGAAAAGTGTGGACCTCGAGCAATGCCACAATGATGGTGACGCCTCGAGGATCGCGATTTCTGACACGTGTCAGATCTCAGAAGAGCGAACGTCATTTCGGTACTGGTAACTTGACAACTATCAAACCGACTCTGTCATAATAAAAGGACATCAGAGACAGCTAGATCCGACACACCGTCAACTCATCGTCCGAACTCCCTAGAACCTCGGAGCAAGGCTCAGATAGCCTTGACCGAGCTGGGGGGCTTATGTGGTGAACTCGGCCCTTATGGGGTGGACCTGGGCATAAACCAGAACCTCGGAACAAGGCTCAGATAGCCTTGATCGAAGTCCTCAGGACCCTTCAGGAAGTCTTCTGAACGCTTGGCCGAGCTCAATGCTCAACGGCCGAACAGATGCCAGGTACAGGCCGACCTCGTGACACCCAGGTCCGACACCTCCCTAAGTCCGACATCTAGGACATGAAGACAACTCACTACCTTATCCACAAGGACAGCTCACTACTTTATTCACAAGGACAGCTCACTACCTTATCCACAAGGATAGTTCCTCCAACCTTATCCGCTCCTAGCTCAGTACAGGCTGGCCCTACTTGGGCCTAAAGCAAGCCCATTAGGGCAACCAGCTCCCCCCTATAAGTAGCTCAGTACTACATGGGGCTCAGGTACGTCCTCTAACCCTAATTGCCACCCTCACACACCAGCGATTAGGGTTGCTTCTTGGCTCTTTCCCTTAGCCATCTGAGGACTTCCCCCAAACATCACATATCAACCCTAGACAGAGGCTCCTTCGAAGGTCATCTCCTACACCCTCGGAGGTCCTCGCCGTCTAGGACATCACAGTAGTCACTCCTAATGCCAGAGGGATCTGTTAAGAATCAAATGCAACTCTTAGGTGCTAATGCTACACGCTAAATTATCATATTGTAAGAATAAGATAATGGAATTTAATTACTAGGAAGTGAATTCAATTAATTTCATGTACTTGTAATAGATTGAATATCCAATATTCCACTGAACAAGTTGTTGTTTGGTTCTGTTTCACACCAAAGGTATATTATTATCCCAATTATAATGTATACATACAAAACAAAAAAGTGGCAAATGGAAAATTTTGATTGAGATCGATAGTTTAACAGATACCAACCTTTGCAATCTCTAACACAAGTAAAATGATCCAGACAGTGAAAAGAAGCCCAAGTGCTTTCCAATTAATATTCTCAAGAAGAGATGCCTGCATGGCAATTATACATATCATTCGTAGATATATAAATAGAAGTGATCAGTAATAATAATGTCACTCCAAATTATCTATTGACATTTTTTAATAAATTAGTCGTAATTTTAGTTTTTTTAATCAATATTATGATTGGTTAATTAAAAGTGTGAATAGGCTATCAAAAGTGTCAATATTCCAACAAAGAGTTACTTAAATTTTCGTCAGATATTCTAGATGTGGTTGGGGCTCCAGGTAAAGGCTTGTATGCTGCCTCTTCAGTCCTTTCAGTGCCTAGTTAGAGTGGAAATTAACATGATGATTTAATTTGGTAACCACAACCAAGATTAATTACTACTCGTACTAGGATATATTTAACACAACGCTACAAAGCTAGAATAGAAATATTAGTTGTTCCACTTGCCATTTAATTGTGACTGTCTTGCAGCTTCCTGGAATTCTAGCATGAGATACATTAGAAGAAGGTTTCAAAGTGCAAAATCATAGATAGTTTAAGGGTCTTGCTAACCGTTAAGGACCTTGTTAATTAAGGTTTTAAGAAAAATAATCACAAGCTTATATTTATTCTAGTGCATGTAGATGATATAATCATCACTAGTACCAGTCCTACTCATATTCAGTCTTTAATAACTAAACTTCATAGTACCTTTGCACTCTAGGAGGATCTTGGTGTTCTAGCCTTTTCTGGGAATTCAGGACAACAAACTTCCTAATGGTTCTCTCCCGTAGTCTCAGTCCACGTACATCAGAGATCAATTGGAGAAGGCTAATATGGCAACTGCTAGAGTATATTAAGAGAGAAAATATAAAAGAAGAGGATAAGCTATCCTCACAAGCATAAAGCTTCAGCAAAAGAACTAATCAAAGGCATTATGTGATAACAGTAAATTATTCACAAAAACAACAAGAAAGCTAAAATTCAAAATGGATAAACTTCTTCAACTTATTGTTTATCAAACAAGCATACATGCATGAGCAATTAGTACTTGGAATGCTAATTGTGGTTCACGAGTAGAAAATCCGGCAACAATTCCTATCAAGGTTTTAATTAAGTTGTGGCATTAAAATTTATCTCATAGAGTAACAACAAGAATGAGAGTATAAGCAAATAACATGAAGTTGGCAATATAAGGAAACCTGAAGTGGAAACACAAACTAAATACCCCGGCTATGAGTTCATAAACAGAATGTAATTGGGAAGAAAACAGAAGATAAGGCTGGCACATATAAAATCAAAGCTGTTACACATGTATTGTTACTTGCTAGTTGTCTTTTCTCAGAATAAAGAATTACAAAAGAAATTCAACTGAACTGAACTATAAATGTACACACACAACCCCAAAAAAAAACCAAGATAATTGATTTTTTGGATGTAAGAATCGATTGATTGTTGATTTTCATACCTGCACCATTTCGCTGATGAAGTTAAAGCCACCTGGTCCAACAATGGAGCCAGCTAGAAGAAATCCACTAATGACCTGTCAAATTATTGTTTGAGTTAATGCAATAATAGATTTAACATAAATGATGTTGCATTGTGAAGAATTAAGCTTAGAACAAGAATGTTCAGACCGGTTGTCCAGTAAAAGCATATGCAACGCCACCGCAAGTTGCCGAAACAATAGCAATTACCAAGTCTGAAATCAATCTATATGGCAATAATGAAAGAAGTTCTCATCAGTAATACAATCCTTGTTATGTTGAAAACAGAACAAGCAAAATAAGCTTACTGTGAATCTAGCTGAAGTACTGGATACTTGGATTTAAAGTTAGAAATTATGAAGACATTGTCCTGAAAGAAGATGAATAATTTATACGCTTAGAATTTTCAAAACTCAATTGAACATCAGCAAAAAGAACAAATCTAAGATTGAGCTATCTCACCTTTCGATCTATCAACTTCGGGGTATCTTCAGCTCTATTATCACTGTTGAATACATCATGAAGCTGAAATGACCTACAGGTTTAGGGAAAAAAACACATTTAACTATTACATATAAACAAAACTATGCCTTAAATCAAATGCACCATATCATACAACCAATTTGAGTAATTGGAGATACACTTAAAGTACTAACGTAAAACTTTAAATAAGTACTTTTCATCTTTTGTGTCATTCTTCTTTGACTTGACTCTGGCCACAGTTTCCAGAACAGCCTGATCCACAAACAAGGTAACAAGAGAAACTCAGAAAAGTATCAAGCTCGGAGAATTATGTAATACTATATAGGTACCATGAAACTATAGTAATCGGGGAACAAAACTAGATTCAGCGCTAACCAAATGGAATTCGTTAATCGTTTCATTAGAAAAAAGTATGCAATCTCTGACTAAATCAAGATAGTATATAATGATTAGAAATCATAGGTTATGGTAGGAGACCAACCTGTTGTTCTGCTACACTGTTGTTGAAGCCTCCTGCCTCAGGTACTGCCGACAATAAGGTGCAGAAGGACAAGCTAAAAGTTAAAATAGTCCTTAAATTTCTTCATTTCTATATTCTATTTGGATGCTATTGCCACTAAGGTGATAGTCACGAAGGCATCAAATACTTAAAGTGACATTTCTCTCGGCATTTCCAAACTAAGGGGCTTGGGTTGGTTAAAATATTTCCTTGAAATTTAAATAGCCCGATTAAGACCCAAGTTCATAGTGGAGATTGGTGGGAAAATTAAATTATCTCATTGTCACTAAACCAAATAAGCAACTTTTATATTATGCCTATAATATATATACATATATGGGCTTCATTTTAATGAGGTGAATGACAAAAAATTGATAAGCAACTTTTATGAGGATGGTAAATATTAAGAGTTTTATGACTAATAGTTATGCAGCCAATAAAAAAGAAGTACAATAGTATTCTTTTAGAATTTAATCATTTTACAAATTAAACCAGTGAAGTAATATGACTAATAGTTATGCAGCCAATAAAAAAGAAGTAAAATAGTATTCTTTTAGAGTTTTATAACTGAAGAAATTGTTGTACAATGGAACTAATAAAAGTACAGATTAGATTCACTTTTTAAACCAAATAAGAATAAGGATGATCATGTTCCTATTTTATTAAAACAAACCAAACATTGTTATGCATTAGTGGAATTTAGCTAAAGCTAGAACTAGAAATCTAGAACTGTGATGAAGGTGAGTGAACAATAGAGACATGGTAAAAAAAATCAAGCATATGTTATCAAAGTATTAGCTTAACAAGGTACCTGAACTTGACCAAGACATGTACTAATGTTATCAAAATATAAGAACTATTCAAGAACTCCAAAATCTTCTTAAAATTTAGCAATCATTCAAATGCAGCTACTTCATCAGAGAAAAATAAACTTTCATACACAACAACAAGAAAGCTACGTAAGAAATATGTGTGACATGAAAGTTCATACAAAAATATGTTTGCAGCAAAAGACAACTTTGAGTTGCAACTCTTTACCTTAGTATTTGGCATACTTATTGGGAAAATCAAAGAGTTAGTGTCTCTATTACAATTTAGTGTATTTAGTATCAGGCCCTCAGTCCAAATCCTTATTATCAGGAGAGTGGGTTAATCTAATTAATGAGGTTAGGTGAACAAAAACACATGTGGGCATGCTTTGGATTAACTTTCAAACTTGAGTTAAGCAGTAGTAAGATGACAAAGTATAAGGATTAGAGTATATCGAACATAAGCTTTATAAGATATCAATTAGAAATGTTGCCCAATGGTGCTGGTCAATTATAGCCGGCTTCATCTAGTGGAATAAAGCTTTCTTGTTGTTCTTACGTAGCTTCTCAACTTCCAAAGGGAACCTAACACAAATGAAAGGGACAACTGGAGAACACCCCTATTTTAGGTCAAAACTTTCATACACAAGAATTGAACAAGACAGATCAAGTAAACAAGAAAAATTAAAAAGTAAACAAAAAACCTAGAAAAATTAATTAGTAAACAAAAAAACGGAGAGAGAGAGAAAAAAAAACCTAGAAAAATGGAGGAGAGACGGAGGCGCCGGCGGCTTTGCCGTAGGAGACGGTGGCGGCTTTGCTATGTGTGAAGACTCGTGCCGCCGCTTTGCTGTGACGAAGAGACGAAGACGAAGACGAAGACAAAGAGAAGACTCGTGGCGGCTTTGTTGTGACGAACTCGTGGTGAAGAAGAAGAACTCAAGGTGAACAGTCTACTCGTGAGAAGAAGAACTCGAACTCGAGGAGAAGAGAAGAACACACACTCGAACTCGAAATGTGAATTGGCGCAGGAATAAATTTTTGGGGCGGTACTACTCATGAAATAATAAACTAGGTTTTAGTCATTTTGTAAGATAATCCACATCATTTATTTTTACCAGATGATGCGGAAAGTGGCATAAACATGGACATTTCGCATCTGTTATACAAAACATGATGCGGAAAGTGGCATAGACATGGACATTTCGCATCTGTTATACAAAACATGATGCGGAAAGTAGCATACACATTGGACATTTCACATCTGTTATACAAAATATGATGCGGAATGTTTATAACTTGAATTTATTATATTTACAAGTTTGCCACCGCACTAAACATTCCGCATCATTTGTCTAAAACGTGATGCGAAAAGTAGGAAAATATGACATTTCGCATCACTTATCAAATAACAGATGCGAAATGTTCAATAAATTATTATTTTTTGCATCGGTTATAAAACAAACCTGTTGCAGAAAGTTTTTTATCTTAAACTTATTTACAAGTTTGCCACCGTGTTTAGGTTTTACATCTTTTTTCTAAAACTGATATTAATTAGGCGATGTAAATTCCATATTTTCTACTAGTGTAAGGTTTATGGATAGAGAAAGTTGTCGGGGACTAACGTGGGTAACTTTTTTCAAAGTGAGGCACTAAAGAGGAATTATTGAAAAATCAGGGACTAAAGTGAAAGCTCCTTACAAAGCGAGGGACTAAAGTGATACTTTAGTCAATTGCAGTTATATTGACAGTATTTGCCCTCAATTTTTCACAATTGTAATAATTGATGGAATACAAGTGGGTGAAGTATGAACACGTAAGAACACCTAGAAGGGGGGGTTTGAATAGGTAATAGGGGTGTAAGTGATCCGGTCTCGGACCGCAAGACCGGTCAGATCGAACAGGACCAGAACGAAAAATATGGTCTAGTTTGATCTCATTGTCCGGTCCGGTCTTAAAATTTTTGGACCGCTCTTAAAATTTTTGGACCGCTCTATTGTGGTCTGGTCCACGGTCTCACAAATTTTTAGACCGCAAAGACCGGACCGGACCGGTAGTTGAAGTATTAAAAAAATAAAATAAAATAAAACATGTTCATAGTATCAGACATATGAGTTATAGATTCACGTTCATAGCCACAAAGCCTTCAGCCCTATCTAGTTCAAACCCTGTCTAGTGTCTACAACTTCAAACCCTCTCTCCCTCACACAACCCTAAGCCGTCGCCGTCCCTCCGCCACCCCACCGCCTTCCCTCCTCCCTCCGTTCTCGACCTCTCTCTCCCTCCCTTCACTCGCCACAACCTCTCTCTCCCTCCGTTCACTCGCCACTCGACAAGCGCTACTCGCCACCGCGTTCGCCCTCACCAGTTGACATCGCGTTCTCACTTCCAGATTAGATAAAGGTTAAGTAGTTTTTTCTTTTTTCTTTTGTTCACGTAGTTTTTTCTTTTTATTTATTTTTAGTTATTTTAATTAATTAAAAAGATGAATGGCTTATAGTCTAATTAATTTAGGATGATGCTATGTTTGTATGCTATCCAGAATATGAGGAAAAACAGGTTAATCAGGGAAAAACTAGTTATGCAGTGAAAAAAAGAAAAAAAAACAGGTTTTTATGAAATTTTTATTATTATGGTCTAAATAGAACGGACTGGATCAGACCACATAAATTTAATCAGTCCAGTCCCTAAAGTCCATTAAAGACCGGACCAGACCGGACCGTTACACCCATAATAGGTAATAAAGAAACCTTCAAAGATTTTCGCAAACATCAAATGAAAAAGATGAAAACACGTGATTTTCACAAAATGCTCAAGACTTAATCGAGTAGACAAATCCCTAATCTATTAATGGCTGAAAGTGCAATCTAGGTTAATCGATTAGCCAAAATCTTAATCGATTAGCCATTGTATGATTTCACAGAAAAATCACTTTTAATCTCAATCAAATAAACAACACATCAGAGATAGCACATAAATGATTCAAACCAAGATTGTAAACGATTACCCAGATGTTTGAAAAAGGTTTCCCCAAATTAATTTGTTTAATTGAAAACTAATTGATTCAATTATACGAAAATCAAGTTTCTAAGTTTTCAAGCAAGAACAATGAAAAGTGCAGAAATTAAAGAGTACAGGGAAGAGATACTGCATAAGAGATTTATACTAGTTCACTCTCCTTCATTGAGAGCTATATCCAGTCCCCTCTATCACAATAGAGAGAGAGAGAGAGAGTTTCTTCACTAAAATTAGAAATCCTTTGGTTACAAGTTGATAGTCCGTGCCTCTTGCACCAGCGATCACTCCTCACCCTCGTCAGCCTAGGTCTTACATGCCCACCAGCGTCCGCCTGGTTCGTCCCTGAACCACACCGCACTGGGAGAGACGCCACTCTGATACGATTTCTTACGTCCCTGGTAGGAAAATGGATTGCGACTGTCCCCACAAACTAACACGGGTCTTTTCAGCATGCTTTGTCCTCAATCTCACGCTTCCAGGGAAAACTTCCCAGGAGATCACCCATCCCAGAATTATTGCAAGTCAAGCACGCTTAACTATGAAGTTCTTAAGTGATGGGCTACTGAAAAGAAGATGCATCTTGTTGATATGCGTAGTCTTAATTAATTCATTTAATCCTTCTTGTACTATGAAGTCCCATTCCTACACAATCTCAAGATCGCCTTCTCATTTAGATGTGTTGGTTCATTCATGTTCCTTAGAATTCTGCCAGGAGCCGCTCCTTGTTTGTGCCTTTTTCACCGACGATCACTCCCCGCCCTCGTCAGCCCGGGTCTTACAAGAGGCAAGGGTGTCATGGAAGAAGATGCAAGAATAGCATAATTAGGCATCCATGGTGGAAGGGCCTTCATTTTGTTGTCGTAGTGATGGAAGAGGATACCATGAAGGGCTTTCGTTTTGTTATCGTAGTGATAGAAGAGGATACCAGGATGCTAGTGGCTTGAGCTATGTTACTTGAAATGGGGCTTTAAGTGATGATTTTGAGGTTATTATCAATGCAAACGATCACAGTAGGCCTGTTTAATAGAGGAGACATCGATGTCGTTGATAATATTATGACCAAAATCTTCGAATAATCATGTATGTGCGTAATTTCCTTCAAAATATTCGTGAGGTTTTGCCAGGATCACGTTGAAGATGTGTTATATTTAGACGTGAAGAGCGGCAGAGTCGTCTAGTGCCAATTCATCCGACGATATTTTCAACCACATCATTGGTGGTTGAAGGCCGACAAAATGGGCATAATCAGTCAGTTACTTCATAGAAGTTTGGTTGAACCTTGTAGTTTAGTTTGTGGGTGATGTTTGGATCACAATGTTGGGGTCGTGATGTTGATATGGTGTCCTGTTATATCAAGGTACTTGAGACATGCTCGACGGTGTTGAGAATCTCTTGGATATGACTTGGCTCTAGGATTTTGGGTCGTGTTACCGGTCGATTAGACAACATCAGGCTTACCGGCATTGCTAATCGCAACATAGCTCGGTATGTTGACCAAGATTGTCATTGTCCTATTGGATCTCTGACTTTTGGATTATTGTCGATAATGAAACAGTGGTGGTTCTTAGTAAATGGTTGATGACGCTCCTTGTGCTCTCAGGTAATGGCAATAAAAAGGGAAACCCAATCCGAAGAGAGAAGACTAGTGTCTAGTTCTTGACACTCCGAATATATGGATACCAAAAAAGGGGGGGCGGCTGATATGGGCCTGTCGCGTTTGGCACATGCATCCAATATGGGGAATCGAGCATGAGCTTCTTCTCGTTCAGAACACAAGCACAAAGAGGGAAACTTGGCATGGAGGTCCTCGCCATCGTGAACCAGATTCCGAATAGAGTAGCCTGTTGACGTGCTTCCAACACTCGAAAAACCGTATGCCCATTAATGAGAATCTCGAACTAGGTTGTTTAGAGAAGTTTCTGAGTAGTAAGTTTGGGCCATCAAACTTGTACCTCGCATTTGTGTACAAAATTAATAATTAGTGATAGTCGTAATATCGACAATTTATAATAATTAAATAGCTATATAAGAATGATTGGCAAGTGCCTAATATAAAGTAGTATGATTTTAAAAATATCATACATTATAAAAGTAGTTTTTGTTAAAACCCCTTTTTGTATGTTATGAAAATAGGAAGTGAGTGAAAAACCTTGGCAGACCTCCTTGTCTTCTTTCTCACGGTGGTTTACCACTGTCGCCGCCGCCATTTTGGCTAAGAAGTAAGGGTGGCCTCCCTCATCACCTTCTCCTTCTTCCTCTAATCCTAAATATCATGACATTGATCTGTTATTAGATTTCTTGAATCTTGATGCTGAAGACTTACCCAAGTTAGATAACTTGAGTGCCAAGCAAGCAGAGGACTTGCTTCGATCCCTTGACTTGATCAGATCAAAGATTAAGGGCAAGATGCCTGATGATTTAGTGACTGAAAGACCTGTGGAGGAGCCTGGGTCTTCTGCTGGAATTGTTAGTTCCATGATGAACATGATGAATGTTTTGATAATGACAAAGTGTTTTTGAACAAGCTACAAGTGTTGATCAAGTTTCAAGCTCAACAAGCAACAACAAACATCAAATGAAGAAGAGAGAAAGCAAGCTCATGAAGACCTAAGTTTGAGTGTATTTGTATTTCTTTTATCTTTTGCCTCTCAAGCTTCATAGGTTTTTTATTTGGGTAGATTATTATAGAGGGTAGTGAATCTCATTCATAAGTCATGATTTAATCATAATTTGAGTTTTCACTTAACCTAGAATCAATAGGTGGCTTAAAGGTTTTAAAGGAAAGGTTGGATTTTGAGAAAACAAGTTTTGAACATGTGCAGTACCAACTTAATCGATTAAGTGACTAACTTAATCGAGTACTACTCGAGTAGTCTGCAACTTAATCGATTAAGTACTACTGAACTGATTTTTTAAAATACGTTTTTCACTTCTCAAAATCAGTTTTTCAAGTGCTACAACTTTTGGGTATTCTATATAAACCTTTTCCTATTATTTGTGATCAGTTAGAATCATTTTCATACAAGTTTTACAAAGAATCAAGCCACTCTATTCTCTCTCATTTTCTAAAGATCAAAGTTCTCATATTTTCATATTCTTTGATCAAGAACCTTTGAATCTCTTATGGTGAATTGTCATAACTCTTGATTGAGATTCATAGGATTGTTTTGTGTTTTCTATTGTGTTGTAATCTTTGCAAGAAGGCAAGCCACTACAACAAACAAGAAGCCTTGGTGTGTCGATTATCATCAAGCAAATCTCATTGGAGAAGAAGAAGTCTTGGTTGTGAATCAAGCAAGTGAAGCCTTGATGTGTGGATTATCATCAAGCAATTGAAGACTTGTTGTGTCGATTATCAACAAGGGGTAGAGGTTAGATTAGAGAGAATATCAATAGGATTACAAGGCAAGGGTGTCGGTTATCTCTTGTAAGCTAGCAAGAAGGGAGTCTTGTGAGGCAATCACTTGTAATTTGAGAACTCTAATTCCTCATAGTGAAGAATCTCTCTTGGTTGAAGAGGGGACTGGATGTAGCTTTCAAGCGGATGAAAGTGAACCAGGATAAATCACTGTGTCGTATCTCTAAACCCTTACTCTTTATATTCAAGTCATTTGATTGCGTTCTTGGTTGAAAACCTAGAAAGATTGATTTTCATAATTGATTGAATTGAATCTTTAATTGTTCAAATTGATAAAGGGAAAATCATTTTCATAACTAGGTTAATCAATAAGAATATAGGTGTTAATCATTTCCGTTGAATCTATGATCTTTCATGTGAATTGATTGATTTTCGTATGCGAATGAAAACTTGATTTTTCTGGTTTCTGCAAGTAATACTCGAGTACACGACTTGCTTAATCGAGTAAGTAATTTTGATCTCTCAGACTTAATCGATTAAGTTGCAGATTAATCGATTAAGTTAGTGAAAATTTGCAAAAATCTGTTGTTTTGATTGTTTCGATTTGTTTCATTCGAAAATCTTTCAAGGTAGCTTCAACACCTATTCAACCCCCCCTTCTAGGTGTATTCCTAGGGTTCCTTTGTCTCTCCAACCACCAATTGCGGTTTCCTCAATTGGTATCAGAGCTCGGTCGAAAGACACGAGCATAAGAGCTTTTTCGTAAAGATCCTTTAAGAAAATCGCAATGGGTTCCATGAATCCCTTTGGTGGTGAAGGTTATTCAATAAGTCGTCCTCCATTGTTTGCCAGAGAAGGCTATGCATATTGGAAAGTTAGAATGAAAATCTTTATCCAAGCCATAGATAGTGAAATTTGGAAAGTAGTTGAAAAAGGTCCTCATATTCCCTCTAGTTTAGTTGAAGGTGTAGAACAATTGATCCCCGAGGATAAGTGGAAGGATGATGATAGAAAGAAAGTTCAATATGATTATAAAGCAATGAATATCATTACCTCCGCTTTATCCTATGACGAGTTCTTTAGAGTTTCTTAATGTTCTAGTGCCAAAGAAATGTGGGACACTTTACAAGTGACTCATGAAGGAACTAGTGAGGTTAGGAGAGCTAGATTGAATGCTTTAATGCGTGATTATGAATTGTTTCATATGCTTCCAAATGAATCTATAAATGATATGCAAAAACGTTTTACTCATATTATTAATCATTTACTTGCTCTTGGTAAGACTTTCTTACAAGGTGAACTTTCTAACAAAGTGTTGAGATGTTTAGACAGGAATTGGCAACCAAAAGTAACGGCTATTGTTGAATCTAAGAATTTGGATGCTATGGATCTAGCAACACTTTTCGGAAAGCTTCAAGAACATGAAATGGAGCTTGGACGATTAAGTATCAATGAAGAGTCGGATAAGAACAAAGAGAGAAAGGGACTTGCTCTTAAAGTCAAAAGTAGATACAAAAAGAAAGATAGTTCCGATGATGATGATAGTGAAGATTCCGATTCCGATGTTGATGAAAAAGACATGAAACTTTTGTTAAAAGAGTTTGACAAGTTTCTAAGGAGAAAAGGAAGGTTGAACAAGGACAAAAGTAAAGAGAAGGATTCCCCACACTATAAGACCAAAACTTCAAAAGAAGGTGTAGTTTGCCATGAATGTGGAAAGCCCGGACATCTCAAGTATTCATGCTCTAGGTATCTCAAGAAGAAGGAGAAAGACAAGAAGAATTCTAAATCTAAAAGAGCATACATAGTTCGGGATAGTGATGAAGATGACAAGAAAAGCACATCAAGTAGTTCATTGGATAATGAAGAAGCCGCTTGTCTCAACTTGATAACTCTAGTAGATGATGAAGAACAAAGTTCAAATAATGAATCAAGTTATCAAAGCGAGGATAGCAATGTAAGTGAATCTAAATCCAAAATTTCTTCTAAATATGAATTGTTACATAATGCATATGAAGAAATGTATGAACAACTTGAAAAACTAGTTTTGAAAAACATTGAAAGAAAGAAGCTCATTTTGAAACATCAAAAAGAGATTTTAGATCTTCAAAAACAAGTTGATGAGCTTAATCTTGAAAATGAAACTCTTGATCTTATCTATGCTAGTTCTTCTTGTGATTGTGCTAGTAGATTGAATGTTGTGGTTGATTGTGAGAGTTGCAAGTTGCTCAAGGATGAAAATGCTATTTTGAAAAATAAGCTTGCAAGTTTCACCATTTGTGATATTAGATTGCGCACATTGTTAAATTTTCAAAGAGAAAATTCAAACAAGTTTGGTTTGGGTTATACTAGTGCTAAGAGTAAATCTCATAGAAATGTTGTTGATTTTTCTAAAGTTGATTTTTCAAATCCTCCAACATGTTTCTATTGTGGTACTCATGGACATACTTCAAATGTGTGTTATGTTAAAGTGCATGGTATACCTAAAGGAAATTTTGTTTGGATGAAAAAGGGTGAAAGTCCCTACACTAACAAAAATGGATCCAAAACCATTTGGATACCAAAAAGCAAAGCATGATTGTTTTGTAGGTTTGATTGAAGATGCAAATGAATGACACATGTTCTCAATTGGTCTCAACTATGAATGTCTATATTCACATCTTCAATTGGTATCACACTTGCATCTCAAGTGAATGTCCTACAAAGTAGTAATATTTGATATTGATATATTATCTCAATTGGTATCTTCTCAATTGATATTACTTTTCTAAATGTTTAGTTAATTCAATTGGTATCATTGAGTTGATTAAAGCATGATGATCATATAATTGAAATCTTATTAAAGTATGATGCTTTGGTGTTATATTTCTTTTCATTGATATCTTCTTTGTGAAGTGATATTATGATCTTTTTAGTTCTCAATTGGTATTATATTTCATTGTTATATTCTCTTGCCAATTGATATCACATTTCAAAGTATAGCTCTATTGTATTTGTTCAATTGGTATCAATGTTGTGAAGAAATGATCATTGATTTCTTACCTTGGCTTAGATCTTATATTTCAATTGGTATATATTTCTTTTTGATAATGCCAAAGGGGGAGAAATGGTATGTTTTGAAACATGGGAGAAATATGATATTATATTTGGAGAAAGGTTGTTTTGTTGTTTTTATGTAGGTTGAGCTAAGTTGTTTAAGATAGGGGGAGAATCAAGCTTCTATCTCAATTGGATTCAAGTGTTAAAGCATTGATTGAGGGGGAGAAAGAGTCTTCTCAAGTGATCAAATGTTTCAAGCATCAACAACTTCAAGCGATTTCAAAACATGGGTTGTCATTTTCAAAAAGGGGGAGATTGTTAGTTCCATGATGAACATGATGAATGTTTTGATAATGACAAAGTGTTTTTGAACAAGCTACAAGTGTTGATCAAGTTTCAAGCTCAACAAGCAACAACAAACATCAAATGAAGAAGAGAGAAAGCAAGCTCATGAATACCTAAGTTTGAGTGTATTTGTATTTCTTTTATCTTTTGCCTCTCAAGCTTCATAGGTTTTTTATTTGGGTAGATTATTATAGAGGGTAGTGAATCTCATTCATAAGTCATGATTTAATCATAATTTGAGTTTTCACTTAACCTAGAATCAATAGGTGGCTTAAAGGTTTTAAAGGAAAGGTTGGATTTTGAGAAAACAAGTTTTGAACATGTGCAGTACCAACTTAATCGATTAAGTGACTAACTTAATCGAGTACTACTCGAGTAGTCTGCAACTTAATCGATTAAGTACTGCTGAACTGATTTTTTAAAATACGTTTTTCACTTCTCAAAATCAGTTTTTCAAGTGCTACAACTTTTGGGTATTCTATATAAACCTTTTCCTATTATTTGTGATCAGTTAGAATCATTTTCATACAAGTTTTACAAAGAATCAAGCCACTCTATTCTCTCTCATTTTCTAAAGATCAAAGTTCTCATATTTTCATATTCTTTGATCAAGAACCTTTGAATCTCTTATGGTGAATTGTCATAACTCTTGATTGAGATTCATAGGATTGTTTTGTGTTTTCTATTGTGTTGTAATCTTTGCAAGAAGGCAAGCCACTACAACAAACAAGAAGCCTTGGTGTGTCGATTATCATCAAGCAAATCTCATTGGAGAAGAAGAAGTCTTGGTTGTGAATCAAGCAAGTGAAGCCTTGATGTGTGGATTATCATCAAGCAATTGAAGACTTGTTGTGTCGATTATCAACAAGGGGTAGAGGTTAGATTAGAGAGAAGATCAATAGGATTACAAGGCAAGGGTGTCGGTTATCTCTTGTAAGCTAGCAAGAAGGGAGTCTTGTGAGGCAATCACTTGTAATTTGAGAACTCTAATTCCTCATAGTGAAGAATCTCTCTTGGTTGAAGAGGGGACTGGATGTAGCTTTCAAGCGGATGAAAGTGAACCAGGATAAATCACTGTGTCGTATCTCTAAACCCTTACTCTTTATATTCAAGTCATTTGATTGCGTTCTTGGTTGAAAACCTAGAAAGATTGATTTTCATAATTGATTGAATTGAATCTTTAATTATTCAAATTGATAAAGGGAAAATCATTTTCATAACTAGGTTAATCAATAAGAATATAGGTGTTAATCATTTCCGTTGAATCTCTGATCTTTCGTGTGAATTGATTGATTTTCGTATGCGAATGAAAACTTGATTTTTCTGGTTTCTGCAAGTAATACTCGAGTACACGACTTGCTTAATCGAGTAAGTAATTTTGATCTCTCAGACTTAATCGATTAAGTTGCAGATTAATCGATTAAGTTAGTGAAAATTTGCAAAAATCTGTTGTTTTGATTGTTTCAATTTGTTTCATTCGAAAATCTTTCAAGGTAGCTTCAACACCTATTCAACCCCCCCTTCTAGGTGTATTCCTAGGGTTCCTTTGTCTCTCCAACCACCAATTGCGGTTTCCTCAATTGGTATCAGAGCTCGGTCGAAAGACACGAGCATAAGAGCTTTTTCGTAAAGATCCTTTAAGAAAATCGCAATGGGTTCCATGAATCCCTTTGGTGGTGAAGGTTATTCAATAAGTCGTCCTCCATTGTTTGCCGGAGAAGGCTATGCATATTGGAAAGTTAGAATGAAAATCTTTATCCAAGCCATAGATAGTGAAATTTGGAAAGTAGTTGAAAAAGGTCCTCATATTCCCTCTAGTTTAGTTGAAGGTGTAGAACAATTGATCCCCGAGGATAAGTGGAAGGATGATGATAGAAAGAAAGTTCAATATGATTATAAAGCAATGAATATCATCACCTCCGCTTTATCCTATGACGAGTTCTTTAGAGTTTCTCAATGTTCTAGTGCCAAAGAAATGTGGGACACTTTACAAGTGACTCATGAAGGAACTAGTGAGGTTAGGAGAGCTAGATTGAATGCTTTAATGCGTGATTATTAATTGTTTCATATGCTTCCAAATGAATCTATAAATGATATGCAAAAGTGTTTTACTCATATTATTAATCATTTACTTGCTCTTGGTAAGACTTTCTTACAAGGTGAACTTTCTAACAAAGTGTTGAGATGTTTAGACAGGAATTGGCAACCAAAAGTAACGGCTATTGTTGAATCTAAGAATTTGGATGCTATGGATCTAGCAACACTTTTCGGAAAGCTTCAAGAACATGAAATGGAGCTTGGACGATTAAGTATCAATGAAGAGTCGGATAAGAACAAAGAAAGAAAGGGACTTGCTCTTAAAGTCAAAAGTAGATACAAAAAGAAAGATAGTTCCGATGATGATGATAGTGAAGATTCCGATTCCGATGTTGATGAAAAAGACATGAAACTTTTGTTAAAAGAGTTTGACAAGTTTCTAAGGAGAAAAGGAAGGTTGAACAAGGACAAAAGTAAAGAGAAGGATTCCCCACACTATAAGACCAAAACTTCAAAAGAAGGTGTAGTTTGCCATGAATGTGGAAAGCCCGGACATCTCAAGTATTCATGCTCTAGGTATCTCAAGAAGAAGGAGAAAGACAAGAAGAATTCTAAATCTAAAAGAGCATACATAGTTCGGGATAGTGATGAAGATGACAAGAAAAGCACATCAAGTAGTTCATTGGATAATGAAGAAGCCGCTTGTCTCAACTTGATAACTCTAGTAGATGATGAAGAACAAAGTTCAAATGATGAATCAAGTTATCAAAGCGAGGATAGCAATGTAAGTGAATCTAAATCCGAAATTTCTTCTAAATATGAATTGTTACATAATGCTTATGAAGAAATGTATGAACAACTTGAAAAACTAGTTTTGAAAAACATTGAAAGAAAGAAGCTCATTTTGAAACATCAAAAAGAGATTTTAGATCTTCAAAAACAAGTTGATGAGCTTAATCTTGAAAATGAAACTCTTGATCTTATCTATGCTAGTTCTTCTTGTGATTGTGCTAGTAGATTGAATGTTGTGGTTGATTGTGAGAGTTGCAAGTTGCTCAAGGATGAAAATGCTATTTTGAAAAATAAGCTTGCAAGTTTCACCATTTGTGATATTAGATTGCGCACATTGTTAAATTTTCAAAGAGAAAATTCAAACAAGTTTGGTTTGGGTTATACTAATGCTAAGAGTAAATCTCATAGAAATGTTATTGATTTTTCTAAAGTTGATTTTTCAAATCCTCCAACATGTTTCTATTGTGGTACTCATGGACATACTTCAAATGTGTGTTATGTTAAAGTGCATGGTATACCTAAAGGAAATTTTGTTTGGATGAAAAAGGGTGAAAGTTCCTACACTAACAAAAATGGATCCAAAACCATTTGGATACCAAAAAGCAAAGCATGATTGTTTTGTAGGTTTGATTGAAGATGCAAATGAATGACACATGTTCTCAATTGGTCTCAACTATGAATGTCTATATTCACATCTTCAATTGGTATCACACTTGCATCTCAAGTGAATGTCCTACAAAGTGGTAATATTTGATATTGATATATTATCTCAATTGGTATCTTCTCAATTGATATTACTTTTCTAAATGTTTAGTTAATTCAATTGGTATCATTGAGTTGATTAAAGCATGATGATCATATAATTGAAATCTTATTAAAGTATGATGCTTTGGTGTTATATTTCTTTTCATTGATATCTTCTTTGTTAAGTGATATTATGATCTTTTTAGTTCTCAATTGGTATTATATTTCATTGTTATATTCTCTTGCCAATTGATATCACATTTCAAAGTATAGCTCTATTGTATTTGTTCAATTGGTATCAATGTTGTGAAGAAATGATCATTGATTTCTTACCTTGGCTTAGATCTTATATTTCAATTGGTATATATTTCTTTTTGATAATACCAAAGGGGGAGAAATGGTATGTTTTGAAACATGGGAGAAATATGATATTATATTTGGAGAAAGGTTGTTTTGTTGTTTTTATGTAGGTTGAGCTAAGTTGTTTAAGATAGGGGGAGAATCAAGCTTCTATCTCAATTGGATTCAAGTGTTAAAGCATTGATTGAGGGGGAGAAAGAGTCTTCTCAAGTGATCAAATGTTTCAAGCATCAACAACTTCAAGCGATTTCAAAACATGGGTTGTCATTTTCAAAAAGGGGGAGATTGTTAGTTCCATGATGAACATGATGAATGTTTTGATAATGACAAAGTGTTTTTGAACAAGCTACAAGTGTTGATCAAGTTTCAAGCTCAACAAGCAACAACAAACATCAAATGAAGAAGAGAGAAAGCAAGCTCATGAAGACCTAAGTTTGAGTGTATTTGTATTTCTTTTATATTTTGCCTCTCAAGCTTCATAGGTTTTTTATTTGGGTAGATTATTATAGAGGGTAGTGAATCTCATTCATAAGTCATGATTTAATCATAATTTGAGTTTTGACTTAACCTAGAATCAATAGGTGGCTTAAAGGTTTTAAAGGAAAGGTTGGATTTTGAGAAAACAAGTTTTGAACATGTGCAGTACCAACTTAATCGATTAAGTGACTAACTTAATCGAGTACTACTCGAGTAGTCTGCAACTTAATCGATTAAGTACTGCTGAACTGATTTTTTAAAATACGTTTTTCACTTCTCAAAATCAGTTTTTCAAGTGCTACAACTTTTGGGTATTCTATATAAACCTTTTCCTATTATTTGTGATCAGTTAGAATCATTTTCATACAAGTTTTACAAAGAATCAAGCCACTCTATTCTCTCTCATTTTCTAAAGATCAAAGTTCTCATATTTTCATATTCTTTGATCAAGAACCTTTGAATCTCTTATGGTGAATTGTCATAACTCTTGATTGAGATTCATAGGATTGTTTTGTGTTTTCTATTGTGTTGTAATCTTTGAAAGAAGGCAAGCCACTACAACAAACAAGAAGCCTTGGTGTGTCGATTATCATCAAGCAAATCTCATTGGAGAAGAAGAAGTCTTGGTTGTGAATCAAGCAAGTGAAGCCTTGATGTGTGGATTATCATCAAGCAATTGAAGACTTGTTGTGTCGATTATCAACAAGGGGTAGAGGTTAGATTAGAGAGAAGATCAATAGGATTACAAGGCAAGGGTGTCGGTTATCTCTTGTAAGCTAGCAAGAAGGGAGTCTTGTGAGGCAATCACTTGTAATTTGAGAACTCTAATTCCTCATAGTGAAGAATCTCTCTTGGTTGAAGAGGGGACTGGATGTAGCTTTCAAGCGGATGAAAGTGAACCAGGATAAATCACTGTGTCGTATCTCTAAACCCTTACTCTTTATATTCAAGTCATTTGATTGCGTTCTTGGTTGAAAACCTAGAAAGATTGATTTTCATAATTGATTGAATTGAATCTTTAATTGTTCAAATTGATAAAGGGAAAATCATTTTCATAACTAGGTTAATCAATAAGAATATAGGTGTTAATCATTTCCGTTGAATCTCTGATCTTTCGTGTGAATTGATTGATTTTCGTATGCGAATGAAAACTTGATTTTTCTGGTTTCTGCAAGTAATACTCGAGTACACGACTTGCTTAATCGAGTAAGTAATTTTGATCTCTCAGACTTAATCGATTAAGTTGCAGATTAATCGATTAAGTTAGTGAAAATTTGCAAAAATCTGTTGTTTTGATTGTTTCAATTTGTTTCATTCGAAAATCTTTCAAGGTAGCTTCAACACCTATTCAACCCCCCCTTCTAGGTGTATTCCTAGGGTTCCTTTGTCTCTCCAACCACCAATTGCGGTTTCCTCAATTGGTATCAGAGCTCGGTCGAAAGACACGAGCATAAGAGCTTTTTCGTAAAGATCCTTTAAGAAAATCGCAATGGGTTCCATGAATCCCTTTGGTGGTGAAGGTTATTCAATAAGTCGTCCTCCATTGTTTGCCGGAGAAGGCTATGCATATTGGAAAGTTAGAATGAAAATCTTTATCCAAGCCATAGATAGTGAAATTTGGAAAGTAGTTGAAAAAGGTCCTCATATTCCCTCTAGTTTAGTTGAAGGTGTAGAACAATTGATCCCCGAGGATAAGTGGAAGGATGATGATAGAAAGAAAGTTCAATATGATTATAAAGCAATGAATATCATCACCTCCGCTTTATCCTATGACGAGTTCTTTAGAGTTTCTCAATGTTCTAGTGCCAAAGAAATGTGGGACACTTTACAAGTGACTCATGAAGGAACTAGTGAGGTTAGGAGAGCTAGATTGAATGCTTTAATGCGTGATTATTAATTGTTTCATATGCTTCCAAATGAATCTATAAATGATATGCAAAAGTGTTTTACTCATATTATTAATCATTTACTTGCTCTTGGTAAGACTTTCTTACAAGGTGAACTTTCTAACAAAGTGTTGAGATGTTTAGACAGGAATTGGCAACCAAAAGTAACGGCTATTGTTGAATCTAAGAATTTGGATGCTATGGATCTAGCAACACTTTTCGGAAAGCTTCAAGAACATGAAATGGAGCTTGGACGATTAAGTATCAATGAAGAGTCGGATAAGAACAAAGAGAGAAAGGGACTTGCTCTTAAAGTCAAAAGTAGATACAAAAAGAAAGATAGTTCCGATGATGATGATAGTGAAGATTCCGATTCCGATGTTGATGAAAAAGACATGAAACTTTTGTTAAAAGAGTTTGACAAGTTTCTAAGGAGAAAAGGAAGGTTGAACAAGGACAAAAGTAAAGAGAAGGATTCCCCACACTATAAGACCAAAACTTCAAAAGAAGGTGTAGTTTGCCATGAATGTGGAAAGCCCGGACATCTCAAGTATTCATGCTCTAGGTATCTCAAGAAGAAGGAGAAAGACAAGAAGAATTCTAAATCTAAAAGAGCATACATAGTTCGGGATAGTGATGAAGATGACAAGAAAAGCACATCAAGTAGTTCATTGGATAATGAAGAAGCCGCTTGTCTCAACTTGATAACTCTAGTAGATGATGAAGAACAAAGTTCAAATGATGAATCAAGTTATCAAAGCGAGGATAGCAATGTAAGTGAATCTAAATCCGAAATTTCTTCTAAATATGAATTGTTACATAATGCTTATGAAGAAATGTATGAACAACTTGAAAAACTAGTTTTGAAAAACATTGAAAGAAAGAAGCTCATTTTGAAACATCAAAAAGAGATTTTAGATCTTCAAAAACAAGTTGATGAGCTTAATCTTGAAAATGAAACTCTTGATCTTATCTATGCTAGTTCTTCTTGTGATTGTGCTAGTAGATTGAATGTTGTGGTTGATTGTGAGAGTTGCAAGTTGCTCAAGGATGAAAATGCTATTTTGAAAAATAAGCTTGCAAGTTTCACCATTTGTGATATTAGATTGCGCACATTGTTAAATTTTCAAAGAGAAAATTCAAACAAGTTTGGTTTGGGTTATACTAATGCTAAGAGTAAATCTCATAGAAATGTTGTTGATTTTTCTAAAGTTGATTTTTCAAATCCTCCAACATGTTTCTATTGTGGTACTCATGGACATACTTCAAATGTGTGTTATGTTAAAGTGCATGGTATACCTAAAGGAAATTTTGTTTGGATGAAAAAGGGTGAAAGTTCCTACACTAACAAAAATGGATCCAAAACCATTTGGATACCAAAAAGCAAAGCATGATTGTTTTGTAGGTTTGATTGAAGATGCAAAAGAATGACACATGTTCTCAATTGGTCTCAACTATGAATGTCTATATTCACATCTTCAATTGGTATCACACTTGCATCTCAAGTGAATGTCCTACAAAGTGGTAATATTTGATATTGATATATTATCTCAATTGGTATCTTCTCAATTGATATTACTTTTCTAAATGTTTAGTTAATTCAATTGGTATCATTGAGTTGATTAAAGCATGATGATCATATAATTGAAATCTTATTAAAGTATGATGCTTTGGTGTTATATTTCTTTTCATTGATATCTTCTTTGTTAAGTGATATTATGATCTTTTTAGTTCTCAATTGGTATTATATTTCATTGTTATATTCTCTTGCCAATTGATATCACATTTCAAAGTATAGCTCTATTGTATTTGTTCAATTGGTATCAATGTTGTGAAGAAATGATCATTGATTTCTTACCTTGGCTTAGATCTTATATTTCAATTGGTATATATTTCTTTTTGATAATGCCAAAGGGGGAGAAATGGTATGTTTTGAAACATGGGAGAAATATGATATTATATTTGGAGAAAGGTTGTTTTGTTGTTTTTATGTAGGTTGAGCTAAGTTGTTTAAGATAGGGGGAGAATCAAGCTTCTATCTCAATTGGATTCAAGTGTTAAAGCATTGATTGAGGGGGAGAAAGAGTCTTCTCAAGTGATCAAATGTTTCAAGCATCAACAACTTCAAGCGATTTCAAAACATGGGTTGTCATTTTCAAAAAGGGGGAGATTGTTAGTTCCATGATGAACATGATGAATGTTTTGATAATGACAAAGTGTTTTTGAACAAGCTACAAGTGTTGATCAAGTTTCAAGCTCAACAAGCAACAACAAACATCAAATGAAGAAGAGAGAAAGCAAGCTCATGAAGACCTAAGTTTGAGTGTATTTGTATTTCTTTTATATTTTGCATCTCAAGCTTCATAGGTTTTTTATTTGGGTAGATTATTATAGAGGGTAGTGAATCTCATTCATAAGTCATGATTTAATCATAATTTGAGTTTTCACTTAACCTAGAATCAATAGGTGGCTTAAAGGTTTTAAAGGAAAGGTTGGATTTTGACAAAACAAGTTTTGAACATGTGCAGTACCAACTTAATCGATTAAGTGACTAACTTAATCGAGTACTACTCGAGTAGTCTGCAACTTAATCGATTAAGTACTGCTGAACTGATTTTTTAAAATACGTTTTTCACTTCTCAAAATCAGTTTTTCAAGTGCTACAACTTTTGGGTATTCTATATAAACCTTTTCCTATTATTTGTGATCAGTTAGAATCATTTTCATACAAGTTTTACAAAGAATCAAGCCACTCTATTCTCTCTCATTTTCTAAAGGTCAAAGTTCTCATATTTTCATATTCTTTGATCAAGAACCTTTGAATCTCTTATGGTGAATTTTCATAACTCTTGATTGAGATTCATAGGATTGTTTTGTGTTTTCTATTGTGTTGTAATCTTTGCAAGAAGGCAAGCCACTACAACAAACAAGAAGCCTTGGTGTGTCGATTATCATCAAGCAAATCTCATTGGAGAAGAAGAAGTCTTGGTTGTGAATCAAGCAAGTGAAGCCTTGATGTGTGGATTATCATCAAGCAATTGAAGACTTGTTGTGTCGATTATCAACAAGGGGTAGAGGTTAGATTAGAGAGAAGATCAATAGGATTACAAGGCAAGGGTGTCGGTTATCTCTTGTAAGCTAGCAAGAAGGGAGTCTTGTGAGGCAATCACTTGTAATTTGAGAACTCTAATTCCTCATAGTGAAGAATCTCTCTTGGTTGAAGAGGGGACTGGATGTAGCTTTCAAGCGGATGAAAGTGAACCAGGATAAATCACTGTGTCGTATCTCTAAACCCTTACTCTTTATATTCAAGTCATTTGATTGCGTTCTTGGTTGAAAACCTAGAAAGATTTATTTTCATAATTGATTGAATTGAATCTTTAATTGTTCAAATTGATAAAGGGAAAATCATTTTCATAACTAGGTTAATCAATAAGAATATAGGTGTTAATCATTTCCGTTGAATCTCTGATCTTTCGTGTGAATTGATTGATTTTCGTATGCGAATGAAAACTTGATTTTTCTGGTTTCTGCAAGTAATACTCGAGTACACGACTTGCTTAATCGAGTAAGTAATTTTGATCTCTCAGACTTAATCGATTAAGTTGCAGATTAATCGATTAAGTTAGTGAAAATTTGCAAAAATCTGTTGTTTTGATTGTTTCGATTTGTTTCATTCGAAAATCTTTCAAGGTAGCTTCAACACCTATTCAACCCCCCTTCTAGGTGTATTCCTAGGGTTCCTTTGTCTCTCCAACCACCAATTGCGGTTTCCTCAGGAATCACGAATCCTAATTTGGAAACACATAAGTCTGTATGGGATACGTTTGATATCTCAAAACTGAGGAACTCGGGTGAAAAACTGTCCTTTGTACAACCTGCACTCAAAGAGGGTGTATCCATTGGAAAATCAATATTAAATCAACTCCCTAGGGTTCTTCACTTCCTACTATACAACAATTTAAAGGAATATATTTCTAGATATATTCATTCTACTTATATTCCATTTAAATGTCAAATATCAATTTCTAAACCCTTAGTTTATTACTTTTTCCTTAATCTCATTATAATACCTAAAACCCTAAGCTTAAAGAGTAGGGAAATGACTCCTCCTTACCTTAGGAGAAGAGGAGACTCAATTTAAGCTCCAAGAACCTTAAATCTACCATTGATTCTCTTGGTTTCTGACTCCTTCGGCAAGAATCCCAATTGGTTAGGGTTTTTTAGTTATGGTAGTGAGAGAAGAGGGAGTGATTAAGGGGTTTTTGACATGGAAAATGAATTATAATGAAAGGATTAAGCATATTGTGGAGGGATTTGCTTGATTTTGGTTATTATTTTGAGTTTTGGCATGGATTTATGATGGAATAGGAATTGGGGGCGGAAATGGGAGAGGAAAACTATTGGTCTTATGATACCCCGACGTGCACTTGAGCACACAATGGCTCGTGCTTGAGCGCGTGTCGCATAGCACCTCTTCCCAATTAAGGGATACCTGGTACAACCAATCCTATTTACAGTGCATGTCTTCCCAATTAAGGGATACCTAGTAGAACCGATTCTATTCGCTATGTACGTCTTCCCTTTTTAGGGATACCTGGTACAACCGATTCTATTCGCTATGTACGTCTTCCCTTTTCAGGGATACCTGGTACATTAATCCTATTTGCGGTGTACGTCTTCCCAATTAAGGGATACCTGAAACAACCGATTCTATTCGCCATGTATGTCTTTCCTTTTCATGGATACCTGGTACACTAATCCTATTTGCGGTGTAATCTTCCCAATTAAGGGATACCTGATACAACCTGTAACATCCCTCATTTTTTATAAAAAAAATAAATAATTATTTTATTATTGAAAATTATTTTAAGGTAAACATTTTGGAAAAAAATTTGCAAGGAAGCATATTTTGGGAATAAAATAGCTTTGGCAAGGAAAGATTTTAATGAAATATGTAAAAATTAATACGACAATTTGGCTTGGCTTTCTAGGGAAGTTGGAGATGGTTTCTAGGATCAGCTTGATTCCCTCAAGAATTCTGCATGAAGGATTCGGAAAGGGTATTGTTCAGGCTAACTTCCTCTCTTCTAAGGGTGGTACTTCTTGGGAAATTCTGTTTCAGGTTGGTTTTTTGTTTTAGTTAGAAGCTTTCAATGACATCGACCATTAATAAGTGCGAATATCAAGGTGATCAATCCCAATCTCACATCTAACAATAGAAACATCATTGGAACGTTTGTTGATGATATCATCACTTAACAGATGCAAGGATCAGAGTGATCTGCTCTAACCTTACATTCTATTAAACGACAACACCGTCTCCGAACTTAGTTAAGTCTAAGCTAGCGTCCTTTAGTCTATCTCTTCTTTATAACTGCTTCTACTGTCTCAGCTTGGCTTTGGTTCAAATTCTCTAGGATTGAGGCAATCCTATCGCTGTCACTACGCCTCCAAGCCATGCAACATAATCCTGTAGAAGAAAGCAAGTTAACATATATATAAATAGGTTTAGTCACTATAAATATATATTTACCTATATATATATATATATATAAATATATGTATCCTAATCATCTAACTTAGACACTTAACTATCTATTGGTTACTCGCTTGGTGAGTAAACCAAAGGAGTTGTGAATCCACACTCCAAGGCCGAGGAAAACTACTTTGATACCATAATGTAACACCCTCACAAATATTACATTAATTATCATTGGTTAATTATTTACTTAAAAAATTTCGTTAAAAATTTGACAGAGTTTCCTCTATTTTTCAGACTTTCCCAAAATATTTTTCTTGAATACTTGACTGCTCAGAACATATATAAATACATAAACCTAAATATTACACACAACCAGATTATCAGTAGTACCCTGTTGCAAAAATAATACAAGTTATAAGGTTACAACTAGTGAATTGTTTTGGAATCAAAATAAACTCGCTTAAACCCAAACTATTATCCTCCTCTCATACTAATTTACACTCCACATGGTGGACAGTATTCCTCCACATAATCATACACTTTGATTCTGTTATTTTCCCTAATTCATTCTCCATTTCCATTTGAGCCCTTATCCTTTATATTTTCTTTTATTCTACCCTTTGTACGTCTTCCCATACATGAGATACCTTATACAGTTATTTGCCGTGTATGTCTTCCCAATTAAGGGATACCTGGTACATCCTATTCTTCATGTATGTCTTCCCATTTAAGGGATACCTGATACATGCCTGTACGTCTTCCCAATTAAAGGATACCCGGTAATTTCTACTTACTTTGTACGTCTTTCCACTTAAGGGATACCTGGTACAATTCTAATCGCGATGTACGTCTTCCCACTTAAGGGATACCTGATACAACTAATCCTATTTACGGTTCACGTCTTCCCAATTAAGGGATACCTGGTACAACCGATTCTATTCGCTATGTACGTCTTCCCTTTTTAGGGATACCTGGTACATTAATCTTATTTGTGGTGTACGTCTTCCCAATTAAGGGATACCTGATATAACCGATTTTCTTCGCCATGTACGTCTTCCCTTTTCAGGGATACCTGGTACATTAATCCTATTTGCGGTGTACGTCTTCCCAATTAAGGGATACCTGATACAACCCGATTCTATATATCCTACTTAGATCATCCATTTTCCCTCTTTATTTTACTTATCTTATTATCCAGTTTAACCATCTACCATTTTCTAGCCAATTCTACCTATACTGCTTTCTTTATTCTCACTTCTCCCAATCAATTCGGTTATACTTAATTTATTTCCACTAACCTCAATCAAATCTTAATTCTGTTAATTCTAACTCAGTCAATTCATTCATACCTATGACAATTCAGCTAATCCTCAATTACTCTCATCTCTACTAACTTTCCCTTTGCTTAAGTCACTTTAACTAACCTCAATTGATTTCCCATTAACTTAAGTTACTTTAACTAATCCTCAAATAATTCCAACAAAACTTAAGTCACTCTCGCTCCTAAATTTATTCCGATAAACTTAAGTCCCTTCTACAAACCTCATTTAATTCTAATAAGCTTAAGTCTCTTTTCTAACCTCAAATGATTCATCGACCCCAAAGAATATTGTTATTAATTAACTTCCTCATTCCATACTATCCACCTAGTGTCCGTTTCCAACTACCCCAAGGTTCTATCCTATTCTACTTAGTCAAGCTCTTAACTATCCATCTATCCCAAGGCTATCTAACACTCGTTTTCTCCTCTTTCAACATCTTATTCTACGCCAAGGCTATATAACTACTTCATAGCACTAAAAGTAATCTTAATGCATCGCCTTAACTCTTCTTGAACATAATTATCATTTTTCTAATCCTATTATTATTCTAATTATTCTTGGAATTAAAATTCGGGATGTTATAAATATAGTGTGCCTGTTTTCAAATGTCAATGGGTCTACAAGAATGCCATACAAAAAGATGAGATGGGATTTACATTGGTTGACCTTAACAAATTAGTTTACACGGATGAGCCTTTCATAATGGCATTCAAGCAATTCACGTGTTTTGTGTCAAGGATCCTTCTAACGAGCAATTGTCAGTTGTTCTCCAAGGAAGAAGCGTACCTGGTTGCGATGATCTTAATTCAACGCTTGAAACTCATCATTCAATATCTTCGAGAATACCAACTTTCAATGAGGATCATGAAAATGAAATAGACAATGTACATGCCACTCGGGATGATCATCGTGAAGGAATTTGGGAGAACAATTCTATTCCTAAATGATTTAAGGTCTAATTAGTTTTTATTTTAATATTTTATTGCATATTTTGTTTTTTTTTGAATATTTTTGTTTGTTGTGTTTCTTTACGCTTATTTTGCTTTTTCTCTATAGGCTCATGGTTGGTACTAATTCTGCCCCCATAAAAAGGGTAGGGGCCCGACACAGTTGCCCCCGTTGACCATCTCACGTGTTAGCAATGAAAAAGTGCCAATTGAGTTTGATCGCAGTAGAGATGCTGTAGGGACAGAAGCTAGAAGGTTCAATAGTTATGTGGGTTTACAAGGACGTAGAAAAGTATCAATACTAATAGAAGATTGGGATCATGTACCGGAAGAAACGAAGAACCATATTTGGGAATGTATAATGGTATAATCACTTCAATTCTTTATGGTTGTTTTTAATCGACATTTCTGTGTCTATATATATATATATATTGAATTATTTAAATAACCATTATCTTTCTTGTGTAATGTAGCTCACCTATGATGTTCTGAACGATGCAAAATTAAGGAAATAATGCATTTCAAATGATGGTGTTGCATGGAGAGCAGTTAAGACAAAGCTCACAAATGAATACATTTTTGGACCAAAGAGTCACATCTCACCTTGTGACAAGTATAATTATATTGCTCCAGATGTTTGGGAAAAATTTGTTGAAAGTCGACATACACCTGAATTTTTGGTAAGTTTTTGTACTAACCATTATTATTTGTTATTGATTATGATCGACTTAAATTTTATTCATATATTCATTTACTAATAAATAAACATTATGTATTCTTTTACTAATAATAGGCAAAAAGAAAGAAAGGTCAAGAAATTACAGCGCATAATTTATACCCTCACAAAATGTCTCATGGGGGATATAAATTGGCAACTGAGAAGATCATGGAAGAGAAGATGAAAAGAATTCGACTTGAAGCAGAGACATCCTTATATTGATCCTGATGCTCCACCATCTCCACCACTACGAGGTGATTGATGAGCATTTTATTTCCCATTATTCCTTGCATTATTTTACTCCTATTATTGATACTTGTTGCCCATTTGACATTGATTAGCTTGATTTAGTGATTTTGAGTTTATTGGACTAATATTCCGAATATTGTTTAATTTGGGATTATTTAGCCTAATTAATTCTATTTCTATTTTCAGGTAATATTTGGCACAAGGACACTTTGGGATGTTTGGAAATGAAGATTGAAGCATTGAAGTGAAGATTGTAATTTGCATTTAGGTCCCTTTTTAATTGTAATTTTTAGAATAGTGTTTCTTAGGACTTGGGCCCATGTTTTAGGCCCATTTTCATGACTAAAGAGGGGAAATTCGTGTAACCCCCAAAAACATACTTTCATTTCAGATTTCTCACTCTCTCTCTAGGTTAGAACTTCTCTCTTGGCTCTCCCAAGTGGTGGTGGCTGCTAGGGTTTTGTTCTTCCCCATTTCTACTCGTTTTTCTTCATTTATGGCCATGGAAAGCTAGACTTCAAGGGTTAATCCCTTTGGTATTGTATTATCTACTCTTGAGCTCTTGTTATTAATGCAATTTCGTTTTCTCTTCTCTGTTTTCATGTTTATCGATGTGTAGTGGTTTGCTTAATTCCATTTCGTAGAGATAATACATGAATATAAATGCTTAATTTGTATTAACTCGTAAAAACTCCAATTCTGGTTTCTGATGCTTAATTAGAAGTTAGGGTTTGGAGTGATAACTGAATTTTCGCTTAGTATTTGGTTATCACGAGTTGGACAGAGGAGAGGAGAGGAATCGATCTTTAGTGAGCTAGGATTGAGTAGTGTACGTAGCCAAAGGGGTTTGCCCGCTTTTGTTTCTGATTTTCTTAGTTTTTATATTCTGTTTATGTTTTGTTCTTCACATTTGTCACACAAAACCCCCCCCCCCCCCATTTTACTGCACACTACGTGTTTGATACTTTGCCTAGACCGATATTCGCTGGGAAACGACCTAGGATCACCTTCCTAGTACTACAGAATAAACACCTTTTATTTTGATTGGGTACGGCCTCGATCAAAATTTGGCGCCGTTGCCGGGGATTATCGGTTCTTGCCAAAGATCATACAGTAGTTAGTTAGATTAGTTAGTGTAGTTAGTGTGTGAATAAGCATTCTGATAACTGATTGAAAGTTGCCCTGTTTGCTGATTTGCTGTTCTGCACAACTGATGCTATTCTAGTGATTCTGTGAGTGCCATTCAACATAGCTGTGGGTGGAATTGTTGCACGAAAATTGGTATCCACACTTGTTTCATCATATATTAGTGTGTTGATGCATCACAGACACTCAGATAGGCACTGGTTGTGAGTTCCAGAAAAATTTTCCAAGTTTCAGCAGTACTTACTATAAATAGGCATAACTTTTGATCCGTAACTCGGAATTTGACGAAATTTATATCAAATCGAAGGGAATTTTCTGAATAATCTGATTTTTCTGACTTCGTTTGGATCCTGAAAAAGCCTGTTTACTATTTCTTTTTTATTTTACAAGTTCTATTTTCTTAGTTTTTGGTCACTTTTTTAATTCTTTGACTTGGTTCCCTTTTGAATTTTGTCCTCAAACTTTCTGTGATATGTTTTCATGATTTTAGGGTGCTTAAAAAAATTAAAAAAAAAATTTTAAAAAAATAAAAAATTTGTTGCCGATTTTGGTCATGCATATCTGTTACAGTATGCTATGGTTGATGCTGTTCTGTTCAGTACATGACTAGGGGCAACCCAAGTTATTTGCATCCTTACAACCCTGAAATTGATAGAACTTATCACAGATTAGTTAGACAAAATAGGAATCAGTCATTAGGTAGTGAGTCAGAGTCATCTTATAGTCTATCTAATTCTGATTCTGTTTCTATTTCTTCTATTCCTTCTACTTTTATTCAATCTGATTCTATACATTGTGATAACATGGCTCAACCCCCACCAAGGGAAAGGACACTTAGGGAGCTGGCTGCACCTGACTTCACTATTGAAGACTCGTGTATCCGGTATCCTGATGAGGATGTTCCTTTTAAGCTTAGAACAGGACTAATCCATTTGTTGCCCAAGTTTCATGGTCTTGCAGGTGAGGATCCTCATAAGCATCTCAAGAAATTCCATATAGTGTGCACCACAATGAAACCACATGATGTGCAAGAGGATCATGTCTGTCTCAGAGCATTTCCACATTCCTTAGAGGGTCTAGCACAAGATTGGTTATCTGATTTGGCCCCTGGTTCCATCATAAGCTGGGATGACTTGAAGAGGGCATTTCTGGAAAAATTCTTCCCTGCAAATAGGACCACTGCAATCAGAAAGGAAATTTCTGGTATCAGGCAACAACATGGAGAGAGTCTCTATGATTATTGGGAGAGATTCAAGAGGTTGTGTGCTTCCTGCCCTCACCATCAGATCTCAGAGCAGCTTCTCATCCAGTACTTTTATGAAGGTCTCAACTTCATGGAAAGAAACATGGTAGATGCTGCAAGTGGTGGTACATTGGGAGATATGACACCCTTACAAGCCAGGAGCAAAATTGAGAAGATGGCTTCCAACTGTCAACAATTCCATGCAAGAAGCAACAGTGATGCAATAGTTGTGAGGGATGTAAATGATGTTGGTGCAGACTCGGGCAAGGTTGAGAAGCTTGAGCAGAAAATTGATTCACTTACAACATTGGTCACACAATTGGCTGTCAATCAGAAAAAGATGATACTTCCTGCTAGAGTGTGTGGCATATGCACATCCATTGAGCACCCCACAGATGCATGCCCTTCCCTTCAGCAGCAACAGCTGATGGCAAGTGGTCACCAACCCGAGGCCTATGCGGCCAACATATACAACAATAATGGCCCACAACAGCACAATCATGACCTCTCTTCCAATAGATACAACCCTGGATGGAGGAACCATCCCAACCTGAAGTGGTCTGATCAACAACAGCAACCTTCTCCTAATGTTCCATTTCAGAACACCGCTGGACCGAGCAGACCACCATATGTACCTCCTCCAATCCAGCAGCAAAGGCAACAACAACAGCAGCAAGTGGTTCATCCTGCACCATCAGCCCCTCCATCCAACCAACCTACCTTGGAGGAGTTGGTGAGGCAAATGACCATGCAAAACCTCCAATTTCAACAAGAAACTAGAGCATCCATACAGAGACAAGAGGCATCCATTCAGACTTTGACAAATCAGATGGGTCAAATGGCAACTTCTCTCAACAACTTGCAATCTCAAAATTCTGACAAGTTGCCTTCCCAAACAGTGATAAATCCTCAGCATCAGAATGTTAGTGCCATCAACCTGAGGTCAGGAAAGCAGATTGTCACACCCACACCACAACCTCACCTCAACAATGATGCTCTAGCTCCCTCTAAAGGGAAGAGTCAAGTGATAGAGGAAGGTGAACATCCTAGCACCAAGGAGAGTCATCCAACTCAACCTTCCTCAAGCTCAACCACAAAACCTGCTGTTGTCCTACAACCTCCTCCCATTCCTCTTCCATTCCCACCAAGAGTGCCTCAAAACAAAAGGGTGGAAGAGGTGGACAAGGAGATTCTTGATACATTCAGGAAGGTGGAAGTCAACATACCCCTTCTTGATGTAATAAAACAGATTCCAAGGTATGCGAAGTTCCTTAAGGAGTTATGCACTCAAAAGAGAAGACTCAAGGGAAATGAGAGGATAAGCATGGGAAGGAATGTCTCCGCTCTCATAGGTAAACCTATCCCTCACATTCCTGAAAAATGTAAGGATCCTGGAACTTTCTCTATACCTTGCATCATAGGCAATGTCAAGTTTGAAAATGCTATGCTAGATTTAGGAGCATCCATAAATGTCATGCCTATGTCTATTTTTAAGTCTCTTTCTCTTGGACCTCTTCAACCTACGGGTGTGGTGATTCAATTGGCAAATAGAAGTACTGCCCACCCCGCAGGTTTGATAGAGGATGTCTTGGTTCGGGTTGAAGAGTTGATCTTCCCTGCTGATTTTTACATTCTTGATATGGAAGATGACTCCCCCCGTAATGCTGTTCCTATTATTTTGGGGAGGCCATTTTTGAAAACAGCCCGAACCAAGATAGATGTGCATTCAGGTTCACTTTCCATGGAGTTTGATGGCAGTGTGATCCGATTTGACATTTTCCATGCTATGAAAAATTTTTCTGATGACCACGCTGTCTTTCATATAGACTTTCTTGATGAGATTGATGAACATGTGCTTGATGTTTTGCATGATCCTGATTTGCCATCATTTACAGACTCATTTTCTTGTCCTGCATGTACTGATTCCGAAATATGCATGCCATGCATTGATCAATTTCTAGTTTCTGACACTGCATCTGTTGATGATTCTCATATTATAGATTCTGCTAACCCCCTCTCTGTTATGCATGAGTCTGATTCATTTGTTCAGGTGCAGGCAGCAGAATCCATTTCTACTGTCCCGTTAGTTCCATCCATTATGCAGGCACCCTCATTGGACCTGGAGCCCCTCCCTCCTCATCTCAAATATGCTTACTTTGAGGATGAGCAGAAACTCCCAGTGATCATCTCTACCTCACTTTCTGTTGATCAAGAGGAGAAGCTGCTAGATATGATTAGACAGAACAAGAGGACAGTCGGATGGACTTTAGCATATCTACCTGAGGTGCCACTTGTGAACTTCAGAAACATAGTCCTTCGATTAGGAGACCAATGCAAGATGGCATTCGATCCGCTAAAGAGAGCACTCACCTTCTTCCCACCATGACTTCGGGAGTTTTCTTTTCTCCTTCTTCACTACATTCATTGCACTTGTCTATATCTATCTGATTCTGCTGATTGTGTTACATTGAGGACAATGTGTGATTTAAGTGTGGGGGGGAGAATAGTTTAGGTTGCATATTTTGCTTTGATTTTTTTTTAGGTTTTGCTTAGTTATGGGCATTTTCTTGCATGTTTTTGCTTCATTTTAGTAGAGTTTTGGTATCTTGTGTCTGAATTCATGCATTTCTGTGTGTAAAGTTGCTTTTGATAATTAAGAGGTAGTAACACTGTGATAGAATTGTCCCTTTTGTGAGGATTTGAGCCTTAATTGTGGGTGGATTGCTATATAAGCCACCTAATTTTCTTTCATGTGTGATTGCACTCTGGATTACTTGCACTCTAGAACTTGACTTGACTCTTGTTGATACTTGATTGCTCATGCACATTTTGAAATGATTTAGGCACTTTCTTTCTTGAGTAAGCTACTAGCCATATGAGCCTACCTTGAATGAATGTATCCTTTGCTAGCCCCTTTGAGCCTTTTTATCCCTTTCCTTGTTCTTTAGCTCATTACAAGCCTATGACTGAAAAACCATGATTGTCCTAACCTTAGGGAATTTTGGAGCTTTGGAATTGTTTTGGGAATGGGTATTAGGTAAAAAGTGTGCTTTATGCTTTAATTGGTTGAGTTCTTGGTTTTGCCTCATTGGTTGTTATAGTTATGGCTTCATCTTCATGCCATTTGTGTTGTTTCTTCTTTTCTTTTTGTATATCTCTCAAAAACAAAAACAAAATAGAAGACAAAAATACAAAAAAAAAAATGCAAAAATAAAAAGAAAAAAAAAAGAAGAGAAAAAAAAAAAAAGTGAATAAAAGGTTGTTGAGGCAAAGAGGATTGGAATTAGTGGTAGTTGATTTTGGGGTGGATTTTGCTTACTTTTTACTTATTCCCCATTGCTCCTCTATTCCTTTGGTTTTAGCTACATTCCCATATTTTTATCCTACCTTGTCCTTGGCCCCATTACAACCCTTAAAAGACCTTTTGATCATTTTGTGCATGTGTGTTGATGGTTGATGTTAGAGGTTTGTCAAGCTTATGGTTGTGTTTGTTTTTCATGATGTGCCTTGAGTGTAAATAATGATTAACCCCAAACACTTGAGTGTAAACACTTTTGAGTGATCCTTGTGAGTTTCTATCATCTTTGTGACTATCCTCTTGATGTCATTGGTTTCTTTGCATACTTGAAGTAATTGGATGATGTTCGCGGATGCTTTGACTCTTTGATCCTTAACCATTTTGTGTGCTTGAGTTTGCCCATTTCTTTGCATTTCCTAGAATTCATTGTGAAGTATGTAATCTCTTAGGTTAGCATTTCTTAGTTGTAGTCATCTTGTTGCATGATTCACTTTGGTGCATATTGATCTTCATAGTCCTATCTTTTGGTTTTGCCCAGGAGTGCAAAAGGATAAGTGTGGGGGTATTTGATGAGCATTTTATTTCCCATTATTCCTTGCATTATTTTACTCCTATTATTGATACTTGTTGCCCATTTGACATTGATTAGCTTGATTTAGTGATTTTGAGTTTATTGGACTAATATTCCGAATATTGTTTAATTTGGGATTATTTAGCCTAATTAATTCTATTTCTATTTTCAGGTAATATTTGGCACAAGGACACTTTGGGATGTTTGGAAATGAAGATTGAAGCATTGAAGTGAAGATTGTAATTTGCATTTAGGTCCCTTTTTAATTGTAATTTTTAGAATAGTGTTTCTTAGGACTTGGGCCCATGTTTTAGGCCCATTTTCATGACTAAAGAGGGGAAATTCGTGTAACCCCCAAAAACATACTTTCATTTCAGATTTCTCACTCTCTCTCTAGGTTAGAACTTCTCTCTTGGCTCTCCCAAGTGGTGGTGGCTGCTAGGGTTTTGTTCTTCCCCATTTCTACTCGTTTTTCTTCATTTATGGCCATGGAAAGCTAGACTTCAAGGGTTAATCCCTTTGGTATTGTATTATCTACTCTTGAGCTCTTGTTATTAATGCAATTTCGTTTTCTCTTCTCTGTTTTCATGTTTATCGATGTGTAGTGGTTTGCTTAATTCCATTTCGTAGAGATAATACATGAATATAAATGCTTAATTTGTATTAACTCGTAAAAACTCCAATTCTGGTTTCTGATGCTTAATTAGAAGTTAGGGTTTGGAGTGATAACTGAATTTTCGCTTAGTATTTGGTTATCACGAGTTGGACAGAGGAGAGGAGAGGAATCGATCTTTAGTGAGCTAGGATTGAGTAGTGTACGTAGCCAAAGGGGTTTGCCCGCTTTTGTTTCTGATTTTCTTAGTTTTTATATTCTGTTTATGTTTTGTTCTTCACATTTGTCACACAAAACCCCCCCCCCCCCCCATTTTACTGCACACTACGTGTTTGATACTTTGCCTAGACCGATATTCGCTGGGAAACGACCTAGGATCACCTTCCTAGTACTACAGAATAAACACCTTTTATTTTGATTGGGTACGGCCTCGATCAGTGATAAAGGGAAGAAAGCTCGAATACGAAAAACTGGAGAGTTTATAAATAAGGAAACGGAAGTTGTTGCTGGAAAGATCGTAAGTAAATAACTATATTTATTGATATATATTGTGTGTGTATTCTTATGATTGAATTAAACATATATTCATCATGTTTTACAAATTTTTTGTTGTGGGATTCTTTAAGCCAAAGTAATTCCCAAGGAACATCGGAGCTTGTTGGGAAAAATGATGTCCTAATAGTTGCATTAAGGCGACCACAACATTTTGGTCGTGTTTGTACAACACGAAAAGGTGTGGGCCACCGTGATTATTGGGGCACATCATCGTCATGTCGATCTGCCTCTAGCATGGAAAAAATGGTAGATTCTCAAGTGAAGGCTCGAGTGGAGGCTGAGGTCAAAGCTCGAATGGATTCTATGAGAGAAGAAATGATGAGCCAACTTATAGGGCAAGTTAAACAAATGATGCAGTCAAACAATTTGAGTTGCAATATTGAACCTCCTACAGCAAAGGATATTGAACCTAAAGTCTTGAGCGCCAAAGGGAGTAATGCTCCAATAATAGAGATACCAGATGATGATTGTAACATCCTGATTTTAAATTCCAAGTTTAATTATAATAATCTAAGTTAAACCCATGAAAGCCATAGGAGTAAGTTAGGATTGAATATAATAAACATAGCCAAAATGAGTATAGGGATTAAGGGAAATGCCTTAGAGTTAGAAGCACTCAAAATATGAAAATCCAGTAGGGTAATCGATTATCTTGGGGAGATAATCGATTACCATGATTCTGTGAAAAGCCCTAAGAATTGAATTTAGGGAAGTAATCGATTACCTTTGGGAAAGTAATCGATTATTGACTTTTTGTGGGAAACCCTAAAATTGTGATTTTTGGGAGGTAGAGGTAATCGATTACATAGTTTCTGTGAGGAGTCCGTTATTTGTGAAAACGGGGATGTAATCGATTACCTGGTTGGGGTAATCGATTACCAATCGTGTTCTTGCAAAAAAAATAAATAAATAAAATTGGTCAATCAAAGCTAAGAAGTCAAAGATTCTCAAGGAAGCTTCAACTCACCACCACTCATTTGCCAAGCTTCTAGGAGAAGCTTCTAATAGGAGCCACACAAAATTTTCTAAGGCAAACAAATAAAAATAACTGTTGGAAAACTACACTCGGTGGGTGAAATAACTAGGAACACTAGGAGAACACCTAGAAGGGGGGGTTGAATAGGTGTTATAGAAACTTTGAAAGATTTTCGCAAGAAACAAATCTAAACGATTAAAACCAATGAAAATCAATCAATTAACAAATATTATATGAGAGATTAAGCGGAAACAATCAACACCAATATTCTTATTGATTCACCTAGGTTATGAAAATGATTTTCCCTTTATCAATTTTGCACAATAAAGATTCAATTCAATCAAATATAGAAAAATCACTTTTTCTAGGTTTTCAATCAAGAACACAATTAATAACAAGAATTGTAAAGAGTAGAGAGTTTAGAGATACGACACAGTGATTTATCCTGGTTCACTTTCATCCACTTGAAAGCTACTCCAGTCCCCTCTTCAACCAAGAGAGATTCTTCACTATGAGGAATTAGAGTTCTCAAATTACAAGTGATTGCCTCACAAGACTCCCTTCTTGCTAGCTTACAAGAGATAACCGACACCCTTGCCTTGTAAACCTATTGATATCTAATCTAACCTCTACTTGCTTGTTGATAACCCCACAACAAGTCTTCTTTGCTTGCTTCACTCACAAGACTTCCAAGTACTTTGAGATTCTTCAAAGTGCCTTCCAAATGCTTGATGAAATGCTTCTTCAAGACTTTCAACTAAACTTGTTTGATTCACAAAATCAAGGCTTCCTTTGTTGTAGAATGTTTGCCTCTTGCAATGATTACAACTCAATAGAAAACAAAAACAATCCTATGAATCTCTTTGAAAAGCTATGAAATATCAACATGAGAGATTCAAGGTTCTTGATCAAAGAATATAAAAATGAGAGCTTTGATCTTGAGAGAGTGAGAGAGAATAGTGTGGCTTTGATTCTTTGTAAAATTGTGTATCAAAATGATTCTAGTTGATAGAAATGATTAGGAAAAGGTTTATATAGAATACCCAAAAGTTGGAGCACTTAGAATGGCTTTTGAGAAGTGAAAAACGTATTTAAAAAACCATATCTGATCAAGTTACTCGAGTGAAATGAGTGTTACTCGAGTAATACGAAAGCTGCATAAATTTCACTCGAGTGAAAAAGGTTTTACTCGAGTAAAAGGTCAGATAATCGATTATCAAAAGTTTGTTAATCGATTATCAGTTCAAAATACACTGTTAATCAATTATCAAAATCTGTCAATCGATTATTAACATTAAAAATCACTTAAAACTTGTTTTCTCAAAAACTAAACCTTTTCTTTCAAACCTTTAAGCCACCTATTGATTTTAGGCAAAGTGAATACTCAAAATATGATATAATCATGCAATCAAAAGAGATTCACTACCCTCTAATAAATTCTACCCAAACTCATAAACTAAAAGACTTGTGAGGCAAAAGATAAAACAATAAAACATAAACTACCAAACTAAGTCTTCATGAGTTGGCTCTCTCTTCATAACTTGATGTTTGTTGTTGCTTGTTGAGCTTGAACTTGATCAACACACTTGTAGCTTGTTCAAAACCTTTTGGCATTTATCAAAACATTCTTCATGGATCTTACAATCTCCCCCTTTTTGAAAATGACAAACATGTTTTGAAATCGTTTGAAGTTCATTGAAGTTGTTAATGCTTGAACCATTTGATCACTTGGTGAGACTCTTGCTCCCCCTCAATTAATGCTTTTGACATTTGAAATCCAATTGAGTAAGCTTGATTCTCCCCCTATCTTCAACAACTTTGCTCAACCTACATAAAAACAACAAAACAACCTTTCTCCAAACATACCATTTAAAAATTTCTCCTTTTGTTTCAAAAACATCATATTTCTCCCCCTTTGGCATTATCAAAAAGAAATATATACCAATTGAAATAAGATCTAAGCCAAAATAGAAGAAATATAACCAAAGCATGAATAGAATAACACCAATTTGTAGAATTTTCTCCTTGATACCAATTGAAGTAGCAAATGAATGAATATCACATGAAAGTCCTTTTGCTCTTCAATCATACCTACAAAAACAATCATGCTTTGCTTTTTGGTATCCAAATGGTTTTGGATCCATTTTTGTTAGTGTAGGGACTTTCACCCTTTTTCACCCAAACAAAATCTCCTTTAGGTATACCATGCACTTTAATATAACACACATTTGAAGTAGGTCCATGAGTACCACAATAGAAACATGTTGGTGCATTTGAAAAATCAACTTTTGAAAAATCAACAACATTTCTATGAGATTTACTCTTAGCATTAGTATAACCCAAACCAAACTTGTTTGAATTTTCTCTTTGAAAATTTAACAATGTTCGCAATCTAATATCACCATTTGTGAAACTTGCAAGCTTATTTTTCAAAATAGCATTTTCATCCTTAAGCAACTTGCAATTCTCACAATCAACCACAATATTCAATCTACTAGCACAATCACAAGTAGAATTATCAATGATAAGATGCAAAGTCTCATTGTCTAACTTAAGGTCATCAACTTGCTTTTGAAGATCTAAAATCTTTTGTTGATGTTCCTCAATGAGCTTCTTCCTATCAATATTTTTCTTAGCTAATTTCTTGAGATGTTCATGCATTTCTTCATAAGCATTATATAACATTTCATAATTTGAAGAAATTTCGGATTTAGTAAGACTTACATCGCTTTCGTCACTTTGCTCACTTGATTCATCATTTGAGCTTTCCTCTTTATGTACTTGAGCTATCAAGTTGAGACAAGCGGCATGTTCATCATCCGAAGAACTACTAGTTGTGCTTTTCTTGTCTTGTTCATCATCACTATTCCAAACTATGTATGCCCTTTTGTGTTTTGCATTTTTCTTCTCTTTCTCCTTCTTCTTGAGATACTTAGAACATGAGTACTTGAGATGACCGGGCTTTCCACATTCATGGCAAACTACACCTTCTTTTGAAGTCTTGGTCTTGTAGTGTGGGGGATCCTTCTCTTTACTTTTGTCCTTGTTCAACCTTCCTTTTCTCCTTAGAATTTTATTGAACTTTCTTAGTAGAAGCTTCATCTCCTCTTCATCAATATCCGAATCGGAATCTTCATTATCATCATCATCGGAACTCTCTTCATTTTTATATGACCTTTAAGATTTAAGAGCAATTCCTTTTCTTTCTTTGTACTTATCCGACTCTTCATGCATTTGCAAACGTTCAAGCTCCATTTCATGTTCTTGTAGCTTTCCGAAAAGTGTTGCTAAGTCCATTGTGTCCAAGTCCTTTGATTCAACAATTGCGGTAACCTTGGGTTGCCATTCCCTACTTAGACATCTTAAAACTTTGTTAACAAGTTCACAATTCACGAAAGTTTTACCAAGAGCAATGAGATGATTAACAATATGAGTAAAACGTTTTTGCATAAAACATATAGATTCATTAGGCAACATATGAAACAATTCATATTCATGCATCAAAGAATTTAATCTAGCACGCCTAACTTCACTAGTGCCTTCATGTGTGACTTGCAAGGTGTCCCACATATCTTTGGCATCTTTACATTGGGAGACTCTAAAGAACTCATCATAAGATAGAGCGGAGGTGATGATATTTTTTGCTTTTAAATCATATTGAATTTTCCTTTTATCATCACCGGTCCACTTATCTTTGGGAGTAAGTGTAAGCACACCTTCTACATCTTTTGAGGGAATATAAGGACCATTTTCAATGGCTTCCCAAATGTTCACATCTATAGCTTCTATAAAGATTCTCATCCTAATTTTCCAATAACCATAACCCTCTCCACCAAACATAGGAGGGCGATTTATTGAAGCACCTTCACCACCAAAAGGATTCGTAGAACCCATTGTAGTTTCCTTAGGATCTTAACGAAAAAGCTCTATGCTCGTGTCTTTCGACCGAGCTCTGATACCAATTGTTGGAAAACTACACTCGGTGGGTGAAATAACTAGGAACACTAGGAGAACACCTAGAAGGGGGGGTTGAATAGGTGTTATAGAAACTTTGAAAGATTTTCGCAAGAAACAAATCTAAACGATTAAAACCAATGAAAATCAATCAATTAACAAATATTATATGAGAGATTAAGCGGAAACAATCAACACCAATATTCTTATTGATTCACCTAGGTTATGAAAATGATTTTCCCTTTATCAATTTTGCACAATAAAGATTCAATTCAATCAAATATAGAAAAATCACTTTTTCTAGGTTTTCAATCAAGAACACAATTAATAACAAGAATTGTAAAGAGTAGAGAGTTTAGAGATACGACACAGTGATTTATCCTGGTTCACTTTCATCCACTTGAAAGCTACTCCAGTCCCCTCTTCAACCAAGAGAGATTCTTCACTATGAGGAATTAGAGTTTCTCAAATTACAAGTAAATGCCTCACAAGACTTCCTTCTTGCTAGCCTACAAGAGATACCACACCCTTGCCTTGTAACCCTATTGATATCTAATCTAACCTCTACTTGCTTGTTGATAACCCCACAACAAGTCTTCTTTGCTTGCTTCACTCACAAGACTTCCAAGTACTTTGAGATTCTTCAAAGTGCCTTCCAAATGCTTGATGAAATGCTTCTTCAAGACTTTCAACTAAACTTGCTTGATTCACAAAATCAAGGCTTCCTTTGTTGTAGAATGTTTGCCTCTTGCAATGATTACAACTCAATAGAAAACAAAAACAATCCTATGAATCTCTTTCAAAAGCTATGAAATATCAACATGAGAGATTCAAGGTTCTTGATCAAAGAATATAAAAATGAGAGCTTTGATCTTGAGAGAGTGAGAGAGAATAGTGTGGCTTTGATTCTTTGTAAAATTGTGTATCAAAATGATTCTAGTTGATAGAAATGATTAGGAAAAGGTTTATATAGAATACCCAAAAGTTGGAGCACTTAGAATGGCTTTTGAGAAGTGAAAAACGTATTTAAAAAACCATATCTGATCAAGTTACTCGAGTGAAATGAGTGTTACTCGAGTAATACGAAAGCTGCATAAATTTCACTCGAGTGAAAAAGGTTTTACTCGAGTAAAAGTTCAGATAATCAATTATCAAAAGTTTGTAAATCGATTATCAGTTCAAAATACACTGTTAATCAATTATCAAAATCTGTTAATCGATTATTAACATTAAAAATCACTTAAAACTTGTTTTCTCAAAAACTAAACCTTTTCTTTCAAACCTTTAAGCCACCTATTGATTTTAGGCAAAGTGAATACTCAAAATATGATATAATCATGCAATCAAAAGAGATTCACTACCCTCTAATAAATTCTACCCAAACTCATAAACTAAAAGACTTGTGAGGCAAAAGATAAAACAATAAAACATAAACTACCAAACTAAGTCTTCATGAGTTGGCTCTCTCTTTATAACTTGATGTTTGTTGTTGCTTGTTGAGCTTGAACTTGATCAACACACTTGTAGCTTGTTCAAAACCTTTTGGCATTTATCAAAACATTCTTCATGGATCTTACAATAACAACCAAACACGACAACACTCTTCTTTTCATCTCTTCCTCTTCTTGTAACACCTCTAATTTTGTCCCTTGATAATTTATATTTATATAATAAAAGTTTATTTTCCAAATTATAAAGTTTTCTTTTAATCGTTTAATTATATAAAATGTGTGTTTAACTAGTAAATATTTTAAATGAGTAAATTATGTGAAAATATAATTTTTATAGTTTAATCCTTAAATTAGGACCTAATAATAATATTAGAAAGGTTTTTGGACGGAAAGGAATTAAAAACTAAATTTTTGAATTTTACACAGCATCTAACCGGTTAGATGTGCCCTGTAACCGGTTAGACGATGAACCCAGAAACTGGGTTAGTGGATTTTAATTAGTAATCACTTGATTAATCCCTTAATCGCCACGAATCCCACTCAAACCTCAGTGGAATCAACGTGTCCTGATGCATGGCACTTTGATTTGCCTATAAATAGCCTTCTTTGCATGAATTGAACTCCATTTTTGCTTCTTTGAGTGTTGATGTTCTGTTAGGGTTTCTGAATCCATCCCCTTTGTGTTCTTTCGATTCTGAGAGTTAGAGTTTCAGTGATACACTACTGTAAAGCTTAATCTTCAAGCTTTACAGAGACACAAAAATCATAATCTGAGAGTTTCTGGATTGGGAGAAATTGAATCACCAAGTTGGGGATTCAAATCTGCAGAATCAAGTTTTTGGTTCCTGGAGCTTACATCTGGCTTCGATTTGAGTAAGTACAGACCCTCTCTGAGTCTCAAATTGGTTTCATCCTTTCATGCATGTTGCATAGAACACAATCTAACCACTTTCCCCAATATGTTCCTCCTTTTCATGTGGCAAAATCTCTGATCTTTGAACCCTATCAAAACTGTCCTGCATGAGAGCAGAATCTGTGATTTTGGAGTGTCTTTGTGTCAATCTTGTTGCGGCTGTATTGATCCTCAACAAGCACGACCCTTAGGTAAGGGAGAAGCTAATTAATCACTAGAATGAGAATAATTACTAGGAAATTTAGGTATGAGTCACCATGAGAGTCAAAAAGGGCATATATTTTAGAGGTTAAAGGCTTGGAGGCCAATTTCACTTGTTCTGGGACTTAGAGCAAGTTTCAATGAATGCATGCAAGCTAAATGTGTGAAAGTTTGATGTTAAATTCCTGTATATGTGAATTTGGTATGTTAAGTTGTCATTTACGTATTTTTCATGCAATTTGATATGTGTTTTTGAAATGCATGAGTGTTGGATGTAATTAAGTGTTGGAACATGTTTAATTTATAGAATTAAAGCTCTGTTTATAGTTGGAATGGATTGGAAATGAATAGAATTGAAAATGGCATGCAAAATCCCAAAACAGTGTCCCGTTCTGCATGTTTTAACCGGTTAGGCTGTCGTGTAACCGGTTAGAACCTGACAGATATGAAAAATAAATTCTGCAGTTTAATAAATCAACTTCCACCATTTTCAATTTATGCTTCCAATCTTATTTTGCTATAAATTACCCTGTTTATGAAAATAAATGTGAATCGAATTCTTAGTAATGTTATAGGCTTTATGTGTTGAGAATGGAAATTGAGACATCAATAAATGGCCAATCAAATTGAGAAAATATTGTATGCATTCATGCATGGTGAAAGGTGATGAAATAGGTTGGCGAGAATCGTTTGTCATGTTCTGGGAACATGAGGAGGGTTCTCTGGGAGTACCAAATTGATGCAACCTACTTGATGACACATTCTGGGAATGTGGCCAGTGTCTGGGACATGGTTTTTATGCGTTCTGGGAACGTAATGCACACTCTGGGAGTGGTGCTTATTTTTTTTCCAAGTATGGTTTGCCATACGTTCTGGGAACATATGTTAGTGTTCTGGGAACACATTGGTGTATTGAATGGACTTACGAGATTGATTAGTATTGGAGGCCTCCGGATTGTGAGATAGAAAACATGCATCATGCCATTAATATACAAGAATAATAATTTGTTAAACTGAGTGTGATCATATGTAATTGCATAATTTCGTGTTTGAATACTTTTGAATGATTAGAGTTATTCTTGTTTGATTATGTGATTATATTATGCTTACTCCCGTGCCCTGTGTAGGTGATGGCACACAATTTCCTAGCTTGCATCGAGATCCGTCCTATCCCTAACGGGATATGGACGTATGAGGAGCGCCGGGCTACTTTTGAGGGAGAGGTGGAGGTCACACTCTACCATCCCAACCCCTTAGCCCGAGTGCGACCTCAACGGTTTTGGATTCCCATTATTTATACTATGCACGTACCCCCTTTTTATACTTACTATGGACCACCCTCTGCTCGACCTGTTCGTCGTTATCATACCTTTCGTTTTAGCCCCTATACTCGTTCTCACCCCGTTGCTGCTAGAGTTGTTCCTACTAGGACTCCTTCACCTGATTCTTCGGACCCTGAGAGGAATGTACCTGATGCAGATCCTGTACCTAGTGGTAGGATACCTACTCCGTTGGATGAGGCGGAGGAGGACCCAGAGGAGGGTGAGAGTGACATGGAGCCAGTCGAGCAGGAGGACATTACTGATAGGAGGATGGGTGGCCCTTAGGTATGGGGCATAGTGTGAGTAGTGTAGGTCTGGATCGTAGTAGCAGCTGTAGCAGATCATGGTGATGGTGGAGCGTTCTTGGAGGACTTGATGACCATCTCTGGAGTGTCTATATTTTGTTATGTTATATCGTATATATATCTTTTGAGAGACTTCAGGGTTTTGGTCTTTACTTTCGGTTTATGTTTTTGGGACTTATATCTCTGGACCTTGGTATCAGTTGATGTATTTCTGATATGATGGATGTATGGTGGTACTTATGACATCTTTATTTATATATATATATATATATATATATATATCTGTGTGTGTGTGTGTATGTCTTATGTTATAACGTGCAGTGATGATATTATTTTCCAAAACTATACTCTTTCCACGTATTCTGATAAATAACAAACGAGTTCGGTAATAGCAAGGGTTTTACAAAGGTTTGATAATAATTTCAATACCGAATTCAATGTATTTTTGAAGGATATGTTTAGTTTGAGAATAATTATAAAGGAAAAATTTTATACTCTATTTTTCCAATAATATCAAGTCCGTATTATATATGTTCAACTATATTTTCTTATAAGGTATTTTAATCCAAGAGTGTCACACCATTTGGTGGTATCAAAGCAATGGTCTAGTCCTCCTGGCCCTGTCCATGTGGCCTAGTATGTTGTTCAATTGAGATTGAACATAGTTAACGGTGTTTAGTTGTTGTGTCTTCTTTTATAGACCTATCATGACCCGAAGTCCATAGTGCAGGTCTACTATGGCAACGAGAGGTAGTAATCATACCAACGCTATGTTAGATAGGATCACTGCTGTCTTAGAAGCTATGCAACAACAGCAGCAGCAACAACAACAACAATCGCAACAGCCTCAACAATGCAACGTTGAAGTGATGGAAGCTAAGACTCTGTTGGAAGTTCGGAGATGCAAACCTCCAAGGTTTGAGGGAGGATACAAACCGTAAGAGGCAAACAAGTGGATCTACGAGATCGACAAGATATTCAGAACGTTGGGCTGCACAGATGCTCAGAGGGTGACGTATGCCGTCTATATGTTAGGAGGCAAAGCTGAAAAGTGGTGGAACCATACCGCTCAACTCCTAAACTATGAAGGGAGACAAATCAACTGGGGAGTGTTCACTGAGAAGTTTCTTGATAAGTACTTCCCAGAAGATTTGAGGAGGAAGAAAGAGGTGGAATTCCTGCAATTGAAGCAAGGTGACATGAGTGTCGGTGAATACGCGGCTAAATTCGAAGAGCTGATGAAGTATTCCCCTTACTACCAGAATAATCCTGATGAGCGTAGTAAGTGCATTAAGTTCTAAAGCGGTCTTAAACCCGAGTTGAAGTCTGTGTTTAGTTACCAAAGGATTCAGAGTTTCCCTGCCCTCGTTGATATGTGTCGAATGTATGAAGACGACAAGAAGGCTGAGGAGCATATTATTTAAGTCAATAGGAACCAACAAAATTATGGGTCTCAGAAGCGAAAAAGATTTGATCACCGAAGCAAAGGTTCATAGACCAACCGTAACGGAGCTAAAGGAAAAGCTGTAGCTGGTGGAAAGAGCAATGCTCGGGATGATGTTCCTTTTTGTGCGAAGTGCAAGCATCATCATCGTGGACAGATCTGTTGGACTGAAGGTGGTTGTTTCAATTGTGGCAAGTCGGGCCATTATGCTCGTGACTGCAAGGAGCCTGCAAAAGCTAATTCTCAAGTATCCGGTAGAAAGTCCGTGAACCAAGGCAAAGTTTTTACCCTGAGTGGTGTTGGAGTCAACAATTCCTCTGATCTCGTGCAAGGTAAATTCTTGTTAAATAGTCAACCTTGCTTGTTTATGTTCGACTCTGGAGCTACTCATTCTTTCATTTCCTATGAATGTGTAAATCGTTTAAACCTGGTAGTGTTCGATTCATCACAATGCCTGAGAGTTGAAACCCCTACTGGTCTTCCCGTTTACGTTTCTAAAGTCTGTTTAGATTGTCATGTCGAGGTATTTGACCACGTCTCTGAAGTAGACCTGATTTGTTTTCCTCTGACACAAATGGATGTGATCTTGGGGATGGATTGGTTGAGCCAGAACCAAGTGACCATCGATTGTGATCGAAAGACAATCTTGTATAAGACTCCTAGACCCGAAGGATACATGTGTTTGTTTTCCGTAGTGGGAAAGGAAGAAGGAGAAGGAAAGCGTCTTGAAGATATTCCCGTTGTGCAAGACTTTCTAGAAGTGTTCTCAGAAGAGATACTGGGTCTACCCCTTTAGAGAGAGATTGAGTTTGGAATCGATCTGGTTCTGGGAGCTGGTCCCATATCTATTGCCCTTATAGAATGGCACCACCGGAAATGGCTGAGATGAAGAAGCAAATAGAAGAGTTGTTGGAAAAGCAGATGATAAGACCAAGTGTATCCCCATGGGGAGCCTCGTTATTGTTTGTGAAAAAGAAAGATGGAAGTATGAGAATGTGCGTGGAAATATAGGCAATTGAATAAGGTCACCATCAAAAATAAGTATCCTTTGCCAAGTATCGATGACATTATGGATCAAGTTAGAGGAGGTTCAGTATTTTTCAAAGATCGACTTACGGTCTGGGTATCATCAGATCAGAATCAGGGAGGAGGATATCCCCAAGACCGCATTCCGATCTCGTTATGGGCATTATGAGTATGTGGTAATGTCGTTTGGTTTGACGAATGCTCCTGCTATCTTTATGGATTACATGAACAGGATTTTCAGACCTTATTTGGACTTGTTTGTGGTAGTGTTTATAGATGATATTTTGATTTATTCCTAGAGTCCGGAGGAACACGCCGAGCATCTCAAGATTGTGTTGAACATCTTGAAGGAGAAGCACTTGTACGCAAAGCTTGCTAAGTGTGAATTCTGGCTCGAGGAGGTGAAGTTTTTGGGACATGTGATTTCCAGGAAAGGAATCGTTGTGGATCCTACCAAAGTGGATTCTGTGTTGCAATGGAATCAACCTACGTCAGTCACTGAAGTGAGAAGTTTCTTAGGACTGGCTGGGTATTATAGGCGATTTATAGAAGGTTTCTCTAAAATCGCATTACCCTTGACGAAACTAACTAGGAAGGATCAACCGTTTGTATGGGATGAGAAGTGTGTAGAATCAAGTCTCCAATTAGGTGGATTTATTTTGATGATGACAATATAATTAGATCATGGAGTTAAAGCAAGAATTCAAGCTCATCAAGTCAAGAAGATCAAGTGCATTATGTATCTATTCATTCTCAATTTTATTTTGAATGTAATTTTATTTTATTGAGAGTGGGTAGCTTAGGAAGTTATCTCACCCTTAGGATAAATAATTTTAATTGCATGAAAAAGGTTAGGTGTTACATAAAATTATTCCTTGAAGAGAGACTTGAAATAAATTGTTGAAAAACTTGATTTTTATCATCTCTGGGCAAAACACTCGAGTAATCACAAAAATACTCGAGTATAAAGACACTCGAGTAATCTGAAAGTTACTCGAGTATCAAAACACTCGAGTACTTCCCAGAATACTCGAGTATTTCAGCCTCAAAACAGAGATTTGACCGTTAGTTCAATACTTGGGCATTTCTATTGAAAGATGGGCAAAACACTCGAGTAGTGTCAAAAGTACTCAAGTGTTTTGGTTCTGACAGCAAAATTTTAACCGTTGGAAAAGGGCAAAAATGGAATGAAAGAGTTGATTTCACTCATTCATTGTATTTTCCAGATATGAGAAATGAATGCTATTGAACTAACCAACAAGAGCATTAAAGTTGAGGGTGCAAAACATTCATTTTGATGATTCTCTCTCTCAAGTGGATAATTACTCTAACTCAATATTCATTCATTATTATTATTTGTTCTAAGAGTTAGAGTTGTGCTTAATTGTTGTGGATATTATTTGTTGGATCACTCCACATACACATACACATCTTGTTCTCAAAATCTTGGTTAGTAACCAAGTGTACCTAAGTGGATCTTAGGTTCATTCAAGACTTGGGTGGTTCCCAAGCAATTGCTAAGAGGTTCTTAGCTTTGGTGGAGCTCTTGAAGGTTTCAAGGAGCTTGAAGAAGAAGGAGTCTTCATCACCAACATCAAATTGGGGTAGAAATTCAAGAGTTTGGTACACTCTTGGAAGGGATAGGTTGAGTGAGGCATCTCAATACCCTTTGTAATATTTCTAAAAATTTGATTTTAGTAGACACTCCTAAGGTTCTTAGGGGGACTGGACTAGCTCTCTAAATAGAGAGTGAACCAGTATAAAATTGTTGGTGTTGATCTTTTATAGCTTTCTTTAACTTCAAGCAAAAACCAAACCTAAGTTGCTCAAAAAGGGGATTATTAATTAGAGTAGCAATTCCGCAGAAATTAAGTTGTTTTCAAGTTGTTATAACTTTATTTAATTGCTTTCTACTCTATTAATAATCTGCCTTGAACTGTATTCATTGTTATTGATTAAAGTGCATATTTTCCAGAAACTGTTTTTCTGCTATCTGGACGATTTACTCGAGTATTCTTGGAAAGACTCGAGTGTTCTTGAGTTTTTACTCGAGTAGTTTTTAAAATACTCGAGTGTTCGTGCTCTGTTTCTGAAAAATCTGCACTTGATTAATTAAACCTAATTGCATTCGAAAAATTAGTCACTGTTGCATTCCGATTACTATTCACCCCCCCTCTAGTAATTGCAAAGCCCGCTTGTTGGTTTCCAACAAGTGGTATCAGAGCTCGGTCGAAAGATCGAGCGTAAAAGCTTTTTCGAAAAGATCCTTTGGAAACTATGGGCTCTAGCAATTATCAAGAAGGTTCCTCTTCAATAAACCGCCCTCCATTCTTTAATGGTGAAGGGTATGCTTATTGGAAGGTTAGGATGAGAGTTTTTATTGAAGCAATAGACACCGATATTTGGGATGCAATAGAGGATGGTCCTTATATTCCTAGACATATGGTAAATGGGGAAGTCATTGAAATTCCTAGGAAAAGTTGGAATGATGATGATAAAAAGAAAGCATCATTTGATTTAAAAGCTAAAAACATCATCTTTTCGGCTTTATCCCATGATGAATTTTATAGAATTTCTCAATGCAAGTCGGCTAAGGAAATGTGGGACACTTTGGAAGTCACACATGAAGGAACAAGTGAAGTAAGAAATGCTAGATTAAATTCTTTAACACATGAATATGAATTATTTCACATGTTCCCGAATGAATCCATTGATGACTTACAAAAGAGGTTTTCACATATTGTTAGCCACTTGATTTCACTAGGAAAGCAATTTCGTGATGGTGAAACTACTCACAAAATTTTGAGATGTCTTGATAGAAAATGGCAACCTAAGGTCACCGCTATCAAGGAGTCCAAGGATTTAAATACTATGGACTTGGCAACCTTGTTTGGGAAGCTCAAGGAGCATGAGATTGACTTATCAAGACTTAGCTCACATGAGGAGTCGGACAAAAAGAAGAAGAGTATCTCTCTCAAGGCCTCAACCAAAGTTGTAAAAGAGGTTGAAGATGACTCAACTAGTGAGAACTCCGATCATGCACTCAATGAGGAGGAAATTGGATTGTTTGCAAAAAGATTCAACAAATTCCTCAAGGGTAAGAAGAGTGGCTCATCATCAAGAGAAAGAAGACCCAAGGAACACAAGTCTAAGAACAAGACTTCAAGTGATGTAGTGAAGTGTCATGAATGTGGAGGCATTGGACACATAAGGATGGAATGTCCTACATACTTGAGAAAGAATGAAAAGAAGACCCAAGAGGGCAAGGGCAAGAGGGCTTACATTGTGTGGGATGCACCGGAAAAGGATGCAAAATCATCATCAAGTAGCTCGGATGATGAAGTTGCAAATCCATGTCTCATGGCAAGAACCAACAATGAAGCCTCAAGTGCAAATGGTGAAAATGAGGATGAGGTATCATCTCAAAGCTCTAGCTTTTCCTCTTCCTCTATTCCTTATGATGATTTGCTCAATGAATACAATGAAATGTTAACACAATTTGAAAAACTAGCTAAGATTAACAAGGAAAAAGGAAAGAAAATTTTGGAGTATCAAAAAGAGATTAATGAATTAGAAAAGTACATAAATGAATTGAAACTCCAAAATGCTTCTTTAGAACTTGTTAATTCTAGTCATGTTTGTGATTGTGCAAGTGATGAGAAAACTATTGTTTATTGTGAGAAATGTGACATTCTTGAAAATGAAATAAAAGATTTGAAACACAAACTCACAATATCAAATAGTGATAGAAACCTAGACCGGTTAATTAAATCTCAAAGAAATTATTCAAACAAAACCGGTTTAGGATATGTCCAAAAGAAAAAGGACAATAAAAGGGTTGGTTCATCTTCTAAAATTGATTATACAAAGAAACCAACTTGCTTTTATTGCGGAAAGTTTGGACATACAAACAATAGGTGCCACATTAAACATGTTGAAATTCAAAAAGGCACTTATGTTTGGATTAAGAAGGAAGAAACACCAAAAGCTAACCCAAAGGGACCCAACATAATTTGGGTACCCAAAATGAGCAAATGATCTTGTTTTGTAGGTGTGCCTTAGAACCGAAAAGAAACCGTGGTATCTTGATAGTGGATGTTCAAGGCACATGTCGGGAGATAGGCGGAACTTCATGGAGCTTACTCCTCAAGAAGGTGGATATGTCACTTATGGAGACAACAACAAAGGAAAAATTCTTGGGATTGGTAAAGTCGGTAATTCTTCCAACTTGGTTATTGATAATGTTCTTTATGTTCAAGGATTAGAACACAATCTTTTGAGCATTAGTCAACTTTGTGATATTGGTAACCATGTATTATTTACCTCCACCCAATGTCTCATAAAAAGTGACAAGGATGAATCTATCAAATTTGTTGGCAAAAGGTCTAATAATACTTACTTGGTTGAATTAAACAATATTACCTCTTTGGTTTCTACTTGTCTAGTAAGCAAAGAGAGTGACACTTGGTTGTGGCACCGTAGGATTGCTCACATTAATATAAATCAATTAAAGAAAATACAATCAAAAGACTTAGTGGTTGGTTTACCAAAGCTTGATTTTAAAATTGAAGGTGATTGTACTCCTTGTAAGAAGTGCAAACACACCAAAAACCATTTTGGTTCTAAGAATGAAGTGTCCACAACAAGACCATTAGAAATGCTTCATATGGACTTGTTTGGACCTTCTCAAGTAAAAAGCTTTGGTGGGAACTACTATGGTTTGGTGATTGTTGATGACTTTTCTAGATTTACATGGACTTTATTCTTAAGTGCAAAAAGTGAGACCTACAAATCTTTCAAACGCCATATTAAACTTGTGCAAAACCAAGTAAACCAACGAGTAATTATTATTAGAACCGATCATGGTGGTGATCCGGTTGATGACATTCAGTTTGAACATCCCGCTTTTGGGACTTATCAGACATATTTCGATGCTCGCTTTGCTCAGTTTGACAGCCGCTTGGATAGCTTTGAGCATCGATTGGCTGAGCAGCAGGATAGTATCAGCAGGATTGAGTCTCAGATGGGTGTGCAGTCGGCCATGATATATTCGCAGTTGGACCAGCATTCCGCTCAGATGAATGCTAGGTTCGATGATATGATGTCTGCATTCGGCCGCTTCTTTCCTCCTCAGGATCCCCCTGCATCGGATATGTTCTGAGATCGGTGGACATTGCACTCTGTTTTTTACATGTTTTTTTTTTGGATGTTTAGTTTTTCACTATGCTTTTGGGAGTTTGTTTATTTTTCTAAACCCTGCGTGGGTCTTTATCCAGTTTTATGTTCGTTCAGACTTGGATTTGGTTGGTGGTTTTATGCTATGTTATGATGTCATTTCACTGGATTTCTCATGGTTATTGTTTTTCACGTGTTTGGTATTCTCTGATAGTCATATTTGTTTTATATTAATATTATTTAAGGGGGAGTTTTCATTATTGGTATCCTTCTTGTCTCCTCCGTTTCCAAATGCTATCTTTTTGATTATGACAAAAAGGGGGAGAATGAGAATGAGAAGAGCAAGCACATCATTTTTTTTACTCTGATATTATGTTTGCTTACTCTGATATCATGTTTGCTCTCGCTCTGATACCAGTTACATTTTGTGCACTTGACTATGATATTATGGATATTATGCTGTGCTTGGTATTCTCTGAATTGACAGGTTAATAGGTTCCTATATTGAGGGGGAGCTCTCAAAAGAGAAGGAACGGTTTAATTATTTTGTCATCATCAAAAAGGGGGAGATTGTAGAATCAAGTCTCCAATTAGGTGGATTTATTTTGATGATGACAATATAATTAGATCATGGAGTTAAAGCAAGAATTCAAGCTCATCAAGTCAAGAAGATCAAGTGCATTATGTATCTATTCATTCTCAATTTTATTTTGAATGTAATTTTATTTTATTGAGAGTGGGTAGCTTAGGAAGTTATCTCACCCTTAGGATAAATAATTTTAATTGCATGAAAAAGGTTAGGTGTTACATAAAATTATTCCTTGAAGAGAGACTTGAAATAAATTGTTGAAAAACTTGATTTTTATCATCTCTGGGCAAAACACTCGAGTAATCACAAAAATACTCGAGTATAAAGACACTCGAGTAATCTGAAAGTTACTCGAGTATCAAAACACTCGAGTACTTCCCAGAATACTCGAGTATTTCAGCCTCAAAACAGAGATTTGACCGTTAGTTCAATACTTGGGCATTTCTATTGAAAGATGGGCAAAACACTCGAGTAGTGTCAAAAGTACTCGAGTGTTTTGGTTCTGACTGCAAAATTTTAACCGTTGGAAAAGGGCAAAAATGGAATGAAAGAGTTGATTTCACTCATTCATTGTATTTTCCAGATATGAGAAATGAATGCTATTGAACTAACCAACAAGAGCATTAAAGTTGAGGGTGCAAAACATTCATTTTGATGATTCTCTCTCTCAAGTGGATAATTACTCTAACTCAATATTCATTCATTATTATTATTTGTTCTAAGAGTTAGAGTTGTGCTTAATTGTTGTGGATATCATTTGTTGGATCACTCCACATACACATACACATCTTGTTCTCAAAATCTTGGTTAGTAACCAAGTGTACCTAAGTGGATCTTAGGTTCATTCAAGACTTGGGTGGTTCCCAAGCAATTGCTAAGAGGTTCTTAGCTTTGGTGGAGCTCTTGAAGGTTTCAAGGAGCTTGAAGAAGAAGGAGTCTTCATCACCAACATCAAATTGGGGTAGAAATTCAAGAGTTTGGTACACTCTTGGAAGGGATAGGTTGAGTGAGGCATCTCAATACCCTTTGTAATATTTCTAACAATTTGATTTTAGTAGACACTCCTAAGGTTCTTAGGGGGACTGGACTAGCTCTCTAAATAGAGAGTGAACCAGTATAAAATTGTTGGTGTTGATCTTTTATAGCTTTCTTTAACTTCAAGCAAAAACCAAACCTAAGTTGCTCAAAAAGGGGATTATTAATTAGAGTAGCAATTCCGCAGAAATTAAGTTGTTTTCAAGTTGTTATAACTTTATTTAATTGCTTTCTACTCTATTAATAATCTGCCTTGAACTGTATTCATTGTTATTGATTAAAGTGCATATTTTCCAGAAACTGTTTTTCTGCTATCTGGACGATTTACTCGAGTATTCTTGGAAAGACTCGAGTGTTCTTGAGTTTTTACTCGAGTAGTTTTTAAAATACTCGAGTGTTCGTGCTCTGTTTCTGAAAAATCTGCACTTGATTAATTAAACCTAATTGCATTCGAAAAATTAGTCACTGTTGCATTCCGATTACTATTCACCCCCCTCTAGTAATTGCAAAGCCCGCTTGTTGGTTTCCAACAAAGTGTGAACGGAATTTTCAGGAGTTAAAGAAAAGGTTAACATCATCTCCGGTGTTAATTTTGCCTGACTCTGGTAAAAGTTTTAAGGTGTATTGTGATGCATCGAAGCAAGGCTTAGGAAGTGTTTTAATGCAAGAAGGACAGGTGGTTGCTTATACTTCTCGACAGTTGAAGATTCATGAGGTGAATTACCCAACGCACGACCTAGAGTTAGCAGCAATCGTGTTTGCTTTGAAAATCTGGAGACCTTACCTCTATGGCACTACATTCCGGGTGTTCAGTGACTATAAGAGTTTAAAGTACCTGTTTAACCAAAAGGAGTTGAATATGAGACAAAGGCGATGGATGGAGTTTTTAAAAGATTATGACTTTGAGCTCCAATACCATCCTGGCAAAGCAAACGTAGTTGCGGACGCTTTGAGTAGAAAGGTGATTCATGTGAGTTCCATGATGGTTAAGGAGGCTATTCTGATCGAGGAATTCAGAGACCTAAGTCTGGCGACACAAGTGGAACCATCTAGCATCAGACTGGGAATGTTGCAAATCACCAACAAATTCTTGAATCGAATTCGTGAATTACAAGTAGAAGATGAGGAGTTGAAAGATAAGAAAAGATTGATGACCGAAGGAAAAGAACTGAATTTTAGTGTTGGAGCATATGAAATTCTTCGTTTCAAGACGATAATTTGTGTGCCTAGAGATTTGGAAGTTAGGAGAATGATTTTAGACGAAGCACATAAGAGTCGGATGAGTATGCATCCAGGATCAACCAAGATGTACCAGGATCTGAAGAGGTTATTTTGGTGGTCTGGATTAAAGAAAGATGTAGCGGAATATGTGGCTTCGTGTTTTGTTTGCCAAAAGGCCAAAGCAGAACATCAGAAACCTAAATGACAATTGCAATCCTTAGATATTCCACAGTGGAAATGGGATAGCATCTCCATGGATTTCATATCTGGTTTGCCAAGAACGGTAGCGAATCATGATGCCATCTGGGTGATCGTGGATCGTTTGACGAAGTCGGCACATTTCATTCCTGTGAATATGCGCTATGATTTGGAAAGACTCACTCGAATTTATATTAAGGAAGTTGTTCGATTGCATGGCATACCCTCAAGTATTGTGTCAGATGGAGATCTAAGGTTTGTGTCAAAGTTTTGGTCAAGCTTACATCAAGCCATGGGTACGAGATTGAAGATCAGTTCGGCTTATCATCCTCAAACAGATGGTCAGACCGAGAGAACTATTCAGACGCTTGAGGATATCTTAAGAGCCTGTGGTTTGGAAGAACAAGGAAGTTGGGATCAGATTTTATCGCTCGCAGAGTTTACCTACAAAAACAGTTACCATGCGAGTATCAGAATGGCACTGTTTGAAGCTTTGTATGGTAGGAAGTGCCAAACCCCGTTATGTTGGTTTCAGGTGGGGGAGAATGTGATGATTGGGCCATAAATTGTGCAACAGACGACTGAGAAGATCAAGATGATTTAGGAGAAAATGAAGGTAGCACAAAGTCGCCAGAAGAGTTATGCTAATCGAAGAAGATGTTGGAAACCAACAAGCGGCTCAAAATAGTCTAGAGGGGGGGTGAATAGAATTTTGAAGCCTCAATACCAATATTTCGATTACCAAAGAGAATGGCTTTAAGAAAATCAATTTTTAGCAAAATTAATACTGATTAATCGATTACTAATCGATTAATGCCGAAGCTTACTTTCAAACTAATCGATTAACTGAAGTGTTACTCGATTAAAGCCGAAAGCAACTTAAAAATTAATCAATTAACAAACGTATTACTCGAGTAACAATCGAGTAATTCGAACAGTATCTGATGCAATTTCAGTTTTAATCCAAATTCAATGAAGATTACAATGCCTTTGTGACACCCTTCCGGATTACCCAAATATAATATAGTATTTATGCTTTATATTGGATAATATATGGACTTGTGAGCTAAGAAAATATGGTAATAAAATTTTCTTTAAAGCGGGTGCACAATTCATCTAATGGAACTCTTGGAGAATAAATTCTAAAATCCTTTAAAACACTTGTATCGAGTTCGGCGATTTCTAAAACCTTTTCTCAAGCAGGATAACATTCGTTCTTTAGAAATTTCTTTACATTTTACAATCAATTGAAGCTACCCATTCTTTTTTCAATAAAACTGATACCGTCAATTAATACTTATAGCCGAGCTCATTTATAAGTTAAATCAGAGTAAGCGGAAATTAATGGACTATGCAACTGATATAATATAAACATAGATTTTCATATATACGAAAGAGTCATACATACATAGTCCATGAGATAAGTCACTAAGTTCCAAAATATAGCAAGTCCATATAAACAGATCTACATCACTATGATACTATAACCCTAGAGTAAAACATATGTACAATATATACATCATCAAAATACAACCCCAGGGATAGTCACGTAGATCCATCAGCATCAGATGCAGTAGTAGTAGCAGCAGTAGTCTCCCAAAAACATAGGTAATAAGGTAGTAGCATCATCATCACAGTAGCAGCAGCACATCTCCTCCACACACCGGATCCTCGGATCCACATCATACACCATATACATGTACCTAGGGATCATCGTCCCTCCAGTCACTCCCAGTAGAATGCACGACAGGCTCGCTCCCACTCTCGTCCTCCACTGGATCCTCCTCGATCTCATCCGAAGGAGAGTGTACCCTACCACTGGGTACCGGGTCAGGTGATGGTGAAACCCTGACGGGGCTCCTCGGATAAGAAGGGGGAGTCTCCTCACGGACAACTCTCGAAGTAAAAGGGTGAGAGCGGGTAGGTCGAAAATGAAAACTATGGTAAGAGCGAGCTGGTCGCATGGGAGGTGGTCCATGATAAGTATAAAACGGGGGTACATGCATAGTGTATATAATGGGAATCCTAAACCTACGAGGACGGAATCGCATCAGCGGGTTAGGGTGGTAGAATGTGAACTCTACCTCCCCCTCATACACCGCGCGATGGTCCTCATAGATCCATACGTCACTAGGAAGTGGCCGGATCTCGATGCAAGCAATGTAACGAGACATCACCTACAAGGGCATAAGGGTAAGCAATTCTATACACATAATCAATAGAGAATAAATTGTGCAATATGAATATGTAATATGCATCAATTAACAACAATCACATATAGCACTTAGCAGTTAATGAATGCACATAGGATGCTCACACTTATTTCATTTATCACAATTAATTTAAATGAGTGGCATGATGCATGACTTTAGCTCTCAAGCCTATCTCCATCATACTATGTCACTCTCTGACGTCCATCCCTGACAACCTAGCACTCAACAGTGCGTTGTATTCCTAGGTATACAACAATTTGTACATTCATCTAGAATGTACATGACAAGCTTGGTATCCATGCCACCCGAGCATATCCCGTCATCCAAACGGACCGTCATCCAAACGGTATAACCATATCGGCATTCCCTCAGCCGACCACGTCAACGACGTGTCATCAAGCAAGCGTATTGGCACTCCCAGAGGCCCTCCACATGTTTATCAAAAACATGATATACGTCCTACCAACCAAACTCCAGAATGAATGCATTACCTTACTTAAAAGAGATTGATTGACGTTTTATCCTTTTATTAATACATTACGTGCCGCCCGAGCAACGTATCATTATTCAAATGAAAACATCATAACGTCAATCAATTTCCTCTAAGTCCAGGATCACTTGGTTTATTGACCTCTAAGAGTTACAAAATGACTTAGAATTGAAAATGGTATTTTTAAGTATCTGACTAAAAATACTCGAGTTTTCTCCAAAATACTCGAGTAGTTAATCATTTTCCAGATTCTACTCGAGTTGTTCATAATTATACTCGAGTCGTTCATGTCTTTTCAGAGATTTAGGGTTTCAGGTTTTTATAAATGTACTCGAGTATTTCATGAGATACTCGAGTATTCCATTACCCAGAATACTCGAGTAGTTCATACATTACTCGAGTGTTCAATCTGATTCCCAAGTTGGTGCTCCAATTTTCACTCTGGTGCACCACGAAATACTCGACTGTTAAGCCAAATACTCGAGTATATGCAGACAGAACAGAGTGAAACTTGGTTTTTACATACCATTTCAATTTCTAAGCACTTTTAATCCAAACCAGTGATCACAGTAGTTCACATACCATATATTGAACATGTTGCAATACTCATTTCATATCAAATAACCAATTTGACAGAGAATCAACCATTTATGCATAATTTACACAATTTAGCAACTCAACACCTCAAATTGCAAAATAAGCATAGCACTCATAAAACACTGGTCATTTAAGCTTGCATGCATGGTATAAAACTTGCTCAACACAGTTTTAGAGCAAAGCTTGGTCTCCAAACCAAAGTTCCTATTCAATCTAAGCCCTTAGAGCCTCTTGGTGGCTCTCTAACACAAATAATGGAATTTAATCTCTATCTAGTGAATATAATTACTTCCCCTTACCTCTCAGATGTGAATCAACAGAAAGAAATCCAAGAAAAGAGCTCCAACACCATAAATCAACTTGAACTTCACATGCAGAGCAGTTTTGAGTGCATCACCAAAACAGAGATAAGAATTGGGGAAAATTAGATTTCTAGACTCTATACAACATCAACTAACTAACGGAATTAAGTTTGAGACTCAGGGATTCACGAGCTTACCGAAATCGATGATCAAAGTAAGCTCCAAACACCAACTCAAGCAAGGACAGCTTCACTTCAAGCCTTCGATTCTCTCAATCCACACACTCAAACCTCACAACTTTGGTGTCTATACAAAGCTCGTGATGTGAGCTTTGTATTGGTGTATCACTCGAAGCCTAACACTTAGAATCAAAAGAGAATCGAACGAGACGAATTCGAAACCCTAACTATGTCAACACAAGCAAGATTGAGCAAAATTCCCACGAATTCGTGGTTGATAAGCTTATATAGACATGGAGAAGGTCCATGCAGTGCGACACGACAACTAGGGTGGTGGCAAGATGATGATTTCGTGTCAACGACATGGAATCGTTGGCGGTGACTCACCAAACGCACTCACTCGTGCAGTTTGACCCAGAATACTCGAGTTTTTCAGAAAATACTCGAGTATTTTTCCCAAATTTTGAAAAATAATTATTTTATTTACTTTCCCTCCAAAATCTTTCCTATAATTGCTTCTAGGTCCCAACCCAGGGACTAATATGCAAAATATACATTTTAGGCATTTAAATTATTTACTAAATAATTTCTCACATGCAAGCTAATTACATACACACATATTTTAATCAAGGATTAATTTGAAAACTATTAATTATAATTAAATTATAATTAACATTTCATTAATCGGGGATTAAAATTTTGGGGTGTTAGATGCACCAACAAATGATGTATGAATGATTGAACAATATCAAGTAAATTTACCAAGCCAATTTAGATTAATTAACAAGGAATTGAAAAACCCCAAATTAAACCTAATTCAATTGTTCTTGGTTAATGAAAACTAGAAGAAATAAAAGCAAGGAAAACAAGATTTATCCTGGTTCACTCTCTACCACTGAGAGCTACTCCAGTCCCCTTTATCAAAAGATAAAGAGTTTCTACTAGATACTTCAATTGTTAGAATACAATGTTAAGATGCAACTCTCACTAGTTATCCTATCTTAACCCCTTCAAAGAGTGTACCAATCTCTTTGATATTCTACCCAATTGAATCTGTATCTCGTCTTCTTGAACTTGTTGAAGATGCTTCCAACCAAATTCCTTTTCAAAATTGCTTTGAGAATCTTCAAAGTCTTGATTCGTGAATTCTTCACTTCTTTGTTGAAACCTTGAGTATACAACCTTCTTGTTGCAAGTTGCTTCAACACAAATACTAGAACTAGAATACTTGAATTTCAATAGGACTTAGAATATTGAAAGATCATGAGTGAAGAAAATTGAAAGTAGTTGAATCTTGATATCACAATAGAAAAGTAGTAATTGCTCTTGAAAATCTGAAAGTATGTTTCTCTATATGAAAATTATGAAAGAGTGTGTAACCTTGTCAAAGTTGAAATCAAGTCTTTTTAAACAAAATATTATTTTTCAGAACTGACATAAATTAATCGATTAACCTGTGTTAAATCATGTTAATCGATTAACTGTTAACACACTAATCGATTAACCCTCACAAACAGTGATTAAAAATAAAGTTTTGAAAATATACTTTGACAAGTACTTTATTTAGAGCTATTTTATCAAGATTAATATTTCTTCACTAATAATCAAACAATATTATAAATCTAATTGACATTCCCTAAAGCTACCACCCACTCTCATGATATGCAAACATAAAATAAAATATTAAATTGATTAGAAATTAAAATAAACCTATACTAATCTTCATGAGTGGTTGCTTGCTTTGTTGAATGTTGTTGTTGGGCATAAGTGTGTTATCATCAAAACATCGAAACTCTACAAACTCCCCCTTTTTGATGATGACAAACCTTCCTTACAATTAAGCATTAAGTTTTTAAATACTCCCCCTAAATGTAATACACTTAGGAAAAATAAATAAAAACTAATCCTACAAAACAACATCAACAAATATTTCTCCCCCTTTTGGCATCATTAAAAAGATTTAAATTTAATAGAAAAGTCCTTTGCCAAAAGTTGGAGGTAAGCGACATACAATGGATATATGATAACAAGCACAAATTAAAGACATAAAATGTAGTAAATAGCATTGGCCATAACCAAGACCATAATCACAATGCAATCGAAATACCACATTATAGTCCAAAATAGTGATAAAAACACATAATAGCAATCCATAATATCATCACAAAAAGAGTCCAGAAAACATAAGTAATACCACAATCAGAGTGCATAAAACATAACAGAAACTAGTCTAGGCCATACACAAGGCCCTAAGTACATCAACCATAACATTAACATAGTTGTCCATTCAGTGAAATATCAGCATAAACATCATAAAACAGCAACATAAAACCATCAATAGAAACCAGCAAAAGCATAAGTCTAAATCAGCAAAAGTCAGTGAAATAGAGAGAAAACAGTGGTGCAGCCAAAATGTGAAAATCATCAAGTGAAACCACAAGGACTAAGGGTTTGGTGGAGGTGGAAAGTGCTGGGTGAAAAGACTAGAAAAATGCTCCATCAACCGTTGCTCCATAGCAAGGTTCTTGATATCCTGACGATGCTCCATAGCCTCTAGTTTCTCATCAATGTGCTGAACCAATGAATTATGTGCAGCCTGCGCATCAAACGGGGCATCCAAATTGTCAAAATCAATAAAATCCTCAAGATTCGGCCCTTGATCCATTTCCATAGGATCAACATGTGGAGGAGGAGCAGCAGGAGCTGCTTGTGCAGGAGGAGGAACTTGAGCATCTTGTGCCATAGCCGTAATTTGTGACTTCCATAACCAAGTTCTTGTAGGCTTATGAAATGCAATCTTCATATAATTGATATGATGTGAATTTAAGCACCAAATATTTTTAGAATCTTTCTCACATGACTCACTATCATCAATAGGAACTCCATAATGCCTAAGAAGCTTGGTTACATGCATTGGATAAGGAAGATATTGAGTTGATGCAGGTTGAGCAGCAGAATGCACCCTAGCTAAAATGATCTTGTTCCAATTAATCTCATACTTTTTCTTAATGCCATGAAAAAGTTTTAAATCGTCCTCTTGGACTTGGGCATAATTCTGATTACCCTTAGGAAGCAAACAGTAGGCAATAATATACATCAAAACACGATCATCAGCATGCAATAAAGAAACAGGTTTAGTTTTATTATCCCAAACAGCATCAGTCCTAATAGCATCCTCATATACCATTCCAGGATCTACCTCAAGATCCACACAATCATCATCTCCAATAAAAGTGCCCTTATCCTCTAAACCAAATAACAGCCTTAAATCATCAGGTTTCACCAGAAAATGCACACCCCTAACTTGACTCTGGTATACACCATCTATCTTTGTAAAATTTTGATAAAATTGTCTTACTAAACGAGGATAGTAGTGGGTATTAAACTCCAAAAAGCGTTGAACATTTTGAGACTCTAGTACAGTATAGAAATTAAAACGCTCCTTCCTTAACCAAGCATAGTTTACATACCGGATAATCCCAAAACTGCGTTTGTCGAAGTTAGGAGCCCTAGAATCGCGTTCTGCCTGTGAGAACCACGGGTCATTCCGATCCTTATGTTGTTTACTCTTCTTTCGTGGAGGATTGGAAGAAGAAGAGGCCATTTGTGCTTGAGAAGGTGCTGGAGTTCGAGTTAGGGTTAGGGTTTCTGAATTTGGGGAAAATTCGATTTTGTGGGAAATTAGTGAAATTGATGGTTGATTTAGGGAGTATTGATGTTAGGATGAAGGTTTATGAGAAGAAATGGGGTGATTTTTGGATTACAATAGCCCTGGTAGTTTACTGGCGATTTTCGAGTATGAGAGAAGAGAGAGTTGTTCGGAAAATAGAGAGAAAAGAAAGAAGAAAAATGAGCCAAGGTGCTGAAGTGCAGGTTTTATAAAATTCATGCGTTAATCGAGTAATGAAGCCATTAATCGAGTAATTTGACCCTTAATCGAGTAGAAAAACGCTTAATCGATTAAGTGCGAAAGCAGTTTAAAATTTAATCAAGTAGCAACTTCATTAATCGAGTAAGTGCGAAAGGAGTTTAAAATTTAATCGAGTAGCAGTGTCATTAATCGAGTAATGCCGAAAGAGGTTTAAATTTTAATGGATTAATGACTACTGTTAATCGAGTAACCAGCACAAAAACTCAAATTTCTGAATTTTGTAAAATGTTTTTCATACACAAACACACACATATTAACACTTAGCATTTAGCACACAAAATTAAGCAATTAAACATACATAGAAACACATACACACACAACTACTTATCAAGAGAATTATGAAATAATTTTTAAAATACAGCAACTCAAAAATACAAATCATAATGAAATAGGCTTTAAGGTGATTATAAAAGTTTCAAATGCAATTAGCTAATAGTAGATTCATCAAAAATACCAAGCTCCCTTCTAATACGATAGAAAGTATCTCTTGGTAAGGGTTTTGTAAAAATGTCAGCTAATTGATCTGAGGTTTGAACAAACTCAATGACACAATCACCTTTTTGAACATGATCTCTTAAAAAATGATGCCTAATCTCAATATGTTTTGTTCTTGAATGCAATATCGGGTTTTTAGTTAAATTGATTGCGGAAGTACTGTCACATTTAATAGGAATTTTTGACAATATTAAACCAAAATCCGAGAGTTGTTGCTTCATCCAAAGGATTTGAGCACAACAACTACTGGCCGCAATGTATTCGGCTTCCGCGGTTGATAAAGCGACACAATTTTGCTTTTTAGAAAACCACGAGACAAGTAAACTACCAATCAAATGGCATGTTCCGCTTGTACTCTTTCTTTCAACTTTACAACCAGCAAAATCGGAATCCGAATAACCAATAAGTTTTAAAAGGGCATCTCTAGGATACCATAAGCCGGTATTAGTTGTACCTTTTAAATATTTCATAATCCTTTTAACAGCAGTTAAGTGTGACTCTTTCGGATTAGCTTGAAAACACGCACACATACAGACACTGAACATAATATCAGGGCAAGAAGCAGTTAAATAAAGTAAACTACCTATCATGCCTCGGTATTTTGTTACCTCAACCGGTTTCCCGGCTTCATACTTGTCTAAATAGCATGCAACGCTCATAGGAGTTGATGCTTGCTTGCATGACTCCATGCCAAACCGTTTGAGAAGCTCTCTACAGTACTTGCCTTGATGGATGTAGATCCCATCATCAAGTTGCTTAATTTGAAGCCCAAGGAAGAAAGTGAGCTCCCCCATCATAGACATTTGGAATTCACTCTGCATAGTGTCAGAAAATTTCTTGCACAAAATTTCGTTAGTTGCGCCAAAAATAATGTCATCCACATATATTTGAACCAAAAGTATATCCTTACCGGATCTTTCAATAAAAAGTGTAGTGTCCACAACACCTCTTTTAAAACCTTTTTCTAATAAAAAGTTGCTTAGTCGATCATACCAAGCTCTAGGAGCTTGTTTAAGACAATACAAAGCCTTTTTAAGTTTAAAAACATAGTCCGGATGTTCAAAACTTTCAAATCCGGGAGGTTGTGAGACATACACTTCCTCTTGAATGTATTCGTTAAGAAAAGCACTTTTTACGTCCATTTGATACAATTTAAAGTTCATTATAGATGCAAATGCGAGTAGAATTCTAATGGCTTCTAACCTAGCTACGGGAGCATATGTTTCATCATAATCTATCCCTTCTTCTTGGCTATACCCCTTTGCTACCAACCTAGCTTTATTCCTAACAATTATACCCGACTCATCTAGTTTATTCCTATAAACCCAACGAGTGCCGATTTCAGGACGATCATCGGGTTTTGGCACAAGCTCCCAAACTTGGTTTCTTTCAAATTGATTTAGTTCATCTTGCATGGCATAACCCAATGCTCATCTTGAAGAGCCTCACTAATATTCTTAGGTTCTACTTGCGATACAAAAGCAATATAATAACAAAAATTGTTCAATGTGCTTCGGGTTACCACCCCCTTAGCAATGTCACCTAAGATATTCGAGACCGGGTGATTTTTGTTTGACTTCCAAGCAATTGGTAGTTGAGGTTGTGTCTCTTGTGCTAAGTCTTTATCATTTGTTTGCACTTCACTATGCTCAACTTCATTCTCTACTATTTGTTGTTGTGTTGGTTTCTCATGATTCATAAAAGTACCTGCAAGATCATCATCACAAGAAACAATACAATCTCCTTTCGGAGATTCATCAAATAAAACATGCACCGATTCCTCTACGGTTAAAGTCCTTTTGTTAAAAATACGATATGCTTTACTATGGGTTGAATAACCTATGAATATACCTTCGTCCGCTTTAGAATCAAACTTGCCGACTGGATTCTTACCGTTATTTAAAACAAACACCTTACACCCGAATACATGAAAATAGGAGATATTTGGCTTTCGCCCTTTTAAAAGTTCATAAGGTGTTTTATTTAAATGCGGACGGATAAGAACCCTATTTATGACATAACAAGCGGTATTTACCGCATCAGCCCAAAAATAAGAAGGAACCCTAGATTCTTTAAGCATAGTACGAGCAAGTTCCTCTAAAACTCTATTTTTCCTTTCTACAACTCCGTTTTGCTACGGAGTCCTAGGGGCTGAAAATTGATGATCTATACCAAACTTTTCACAAAACGCATCAAACTTAGCATTTTCAAACTCAACTCCGTGGTCACTTCTAATAGACACTATTTTCAAACTTAGTTGATTTTGGATGAGCTTGGCAAACTTTTTAAAACTTTTATAAGTTTCACTTTTTGCAGATAAAAACAAAGTCCATGTGAATCGAGTAAAGTCATCTACTAAAACAAATCCATAGTAATTGCCACCTAAACTTCGAACTTATGATGGGCCAAACAAATCCATGTGGATTAGATCCAATGGCTTTGTTGTGCTTACCACATTTTTTGGTTTAAAAGTATTTTTGACTTGCTTACATTTTTGACATGAGTCGCAAACGTTATCAAGTTTAAAATTAAGTTTAGGCAAACCAATCACTAAGTCTTTTCGTAAAAGTTTATTTAATTGATTCACATTGACATGTGCAATTCGTCGATGCCAAAGACGAACTTCATCATCAAAAGATTTAAAACATGTTGAAAACAATGAAGTTATCTCATCCAAGTCAATTAAGTAAGTGTTATTAGAACGACGACCTACGAACTTAACACTATCATCTATACAACTCTTAATAAAACAAAATTCCGAAGTAAAGGTCACATTGTTGCCCATATCGCATAGTTGGCTTATACTAAGCAAGTTGTGTTCTGAGCCTTCTACCAATAGGACATTTTCAATGATAAGGTTAGATACGTTACCAATCTTACCCACTCCTAGAATTTTGCCTTTGTTGATGTCGCCATATGTCACATGACCACCACCTTTTGAAGTAAGTTCGATGAAGTGCATTTTGTCTCCCGTCATATGCCTCGAACATCCACTATCCAAGTACCATCTACGCTCCTTTGTTCGAAGGCACATCTACAAAACAATGTCATTTACTTGACTTAGGTACCCAAGTTATCTTGGGTCCTTTGATGTTAGTTTGGGGTGAAGTCCCCTTAACAATCCAAACATACTTTCCACTTGGTATACCAAACTTCTTAATATGTCATTTATTTGTAGTATGCCCAAAAATCCCACAATAATGACAAGTTGGAGTTTTCGAAAATTCAATTTTGGAGAAAGTACCAACTTTGCGAAAATTGCGATTTTTGGGTTTGGTATACCCAAGTCCGGTTCTATTACTATTATTCCTTTGATTAGAAAGCAAATGATCTAAGCATGTGTCTCCTCTTGTAAGCCTTGCAATTCTATCATTCAAATTAAAAACTTCTTTTTCAAGAGATTTGCAATTATCACAAGTGGAGATATCATTTGTTTTCAAATCACAATTGCATGTAGAATTTGCATAAATGAGTTCAAGGGTTTCATTTTGAAGCTTTAGCTCCTCTAGGGAGTTTTGTAGTTCCAAAATTTTCTCTTGTTGCTTCAAAATGAAATTCTTTCTTTCAACATTGATTTTTGCTAATTTCTTTAACTCTTTATGCATCTCTACATACACATTATAAAGTTCATTGAAGGAGGGAGAATTAGAATTAGAACTAACATCGGAAAGATAATCTACCTCATTTGTGTTATCACTTGATTTCATGATTGAAGATGCTTCTTCATCAACCTTAGTCATCAAGCAAAGGTTAGCAAGTTCTTCATCTTCCGATGAACTAGATGAAGATTGAATTTCCGGTTCATCCCACACTATGTACGCCCTTTTTCCTTTAGATTGATTGGGCTTGGATTTGTCATTCTCGGCCTTCTTCGAATTTGTTGGACAATTTGATCTATAATGGCCCGGCTTCCCACACCCATGACATATGATGTTGTCTTTATTGGTCTTGTTCCTTGGTTGAGCATCCTTAGAGTCTCTTGATCTATTTCTATTGAAATTATTCTTCTTCTTAAGGAAATGTCCAAGTTTTTTGACCAACAACCCAAGTGTCTCATCATCGATATCCGAGTCGGAGTCATCCACTAAAGAGTGTTCTTCATGTGCCTTTAAGGATTTTGAATTAGTTTTAAGAGCAATCCCTTTCTTCTTTTTATCGGCATCCCCATTCATGGATAATCTCCCTAGCTCCATTTCATGCTCTTGAAGCTTCCCGAATAGTGTTGCTAAATCCATTTCGTCAAGATCCTTAGACTCCATAATGGCCGTGACTTTAGGTTGTCATTCCCTGCTAAGACATCTCAAAACTTTATTAACAACTTCACCATTAGTTAGACTTTTTCCAAGAGCAGAAAGATGATTAATGATGTGAGTAACACGCTTTTGCATGTCGCCTATGTTTTCATTTGGAAACATACGAAAGAGCTCGTACTCATGCATGAGAGTGTTAGGACTAGCCCTTCTAACTTCATTCGTGCCCTCATGTGTGACTTTTAAAGTGTCCCACATTTGTTTTGCATCAGTGCATTGTGATACTCTAAAGAATTCGTCATAAGACAATGCCGAAGTGATGATGTTTTTGGCTTTTAAATCATATTGAACTTTCTTCTTATCATCATCATTCCAACTTGCCTTTGGTTTCAAAGAGACAGTATCATTAACTTTTGTTTGAGGAATAAAAGGCCCATTCTCCATGGCATTCCAAATTTCCATATCAATAGCTTCTATAAAAATTTTCATTCGGACCTTCCAATTAGCGTAGCCCTCACCATTGAATAGTGGGGGTCGATTAATGGAGGCTCCTTCACCACCAAAAGGATTGAAATTTGAGCCCATTGTTTCCAAAGATTAGGATCTTTTCGAAAAAGCTTTTTAAGGCTCGGTTCTTTCGTCTGAGCTCTGATACCACTTGTTGGAAACCAACAAGCGGCTCAAAATAGTCTAGAGGGGGGATGAATAGAATTTTGAAGCCTCAATACCAATATTTCGATTACCAAAGAGAATGGCTTTAATAAAATCAATTTTTAGCAAAATTAATACTGATTAATCGATTACTAATCGATTAATGCCGAAAATTACTTTCAAACTAATCGATTAACTGAAGTGTTACTCGATTAATGCCGAAAGAAACTTAAAAATTAATCGATTAACAAACGTATTACTCGAGTAACAATCGAGTAATTCGAACAGTATCTGATGCAATTTCAGTTTTAATCCAAATTCAATGATGATTACAATGCCTTGATGCACCAACAAATGATGAATGAATGATTGAACAATATCAAGTAAATTTACCAAGCCAATTTAGGTTAATTAACAAGGAATTGAAAAACCCCAAATTAAACCTAATTCAATTATTCTTGGTTAATGAAAACTAGAAGAAATAAAAGCAAGGAAGACAAGATTTATCCTGGTTCACTCTCTACCACTGAGAGCTACTCCAGTCCCCTTTATCAAAAGATAAAGAGTTTATACTAGATACTTCAATTGTTAGAATACAATGTTAAGATGCAACTCTCACTAGTTATCCTATCTTAACCCCTTCAAAGAGTGTACCAATCTCTTTGATATTCTACCCAATTGAATCCGTATCTCGTCTTCTTTAACTTGTTGAAGATGCTTCCAACCAAATTCCTTTTCAAAATTGCTTTGAGAATCTTCAAAGTCTTGATTCGTGAATTCTTCACTTCTTTGTTGAAACCTTGAGTATACAACCTTCTTGTTGCAAGTTGCTTCAACAGAAATACTAGAACTAGAATACTTGAATTTCAATAGGACTTAGAATATTGAAAGATCATGAGTGAAGAAAATTGAAAGTAGTTGAATCTTGATATCACAATAGAAAAGTAGTAATTGCTCTTGAAAATCTGAAAGTATGTTTCTCTATATGAAAATTATGAAAGAGTGTGTAACCTTGTCAAAGTTGAAATCAAGTCTTTTTAAACAAAATATTATTTTTCAGAACTGACATAAATTAATCGATTAACATAAAACACATTAATCGATTAACCTGTGTTAAATCATGCTAATTGATTAACTGTTAACACACTAATCGATTAACCCTCACAAACAGTGATTAAAAATAAAGTTTTGCAAATATACTTTGACAAGTACTTTATTTAGAGCTATTTTATCAAGATTAATATTTCTTCACTAATAATCAAACAAAATTATAAATCTAATTGACATTCCCTAAAGCTACCACCCACTCTCATGATATGCAAACATAAAATAAAATATTACATTGATTAGAAATTAAAATAAACCTATTCTAATCTTCATGAGTGGTTGCTTGCTTTGTTGAATGTTGTTGTTGGGCATAAGTGTGTTATCATCAAAACATCAAAACTCTACAGAAGAAGACCTTTAGAGTTTTCGGAAGGCGATCATCTTTTCCTTCGAATAGTTCCTATGAAAGGTGTCAGTCGAGCCCTTAAGACTCGAAATCTTTCTCCAAAATTCATCGGTCCTTATCAAATTCTTAAGCGAGTTGGTCCTGTTGCTTACCAAATAGCCCTACCTCCATCTTTAGCCAACTTGCATAATGTTTTCCATGTGTCACAGCTCAAGAAGTATGTTCATGACCCAAAGATTGTACTTCAAATTCGTCCTGATGATCTCACCTTACGAGAAAACCTAACCTTTGAGACTCGTCCTGTCCAGATTAAAGATAGAAGACTCAAGCAACTCAGAGGAAAGGAGATTCCGTTAGTTAAGGTCATCTGGGAAAACAACGAAGTTTCTGAAGCGACTTGGGAATCAGAAGAGAAGATGCGTAGAGAGTATCCCGAGTTGTTTTGTAAATAGAATTTCGGGGACGAAATTCCTTTTAAGTGGGGGAGTAGTGTAACACCCCTAATTTTGTCCCTTGAACATTTGTATTTATATAATAAAAGTTTATTTTCCAAATTATAAAGTTTTCTTTTAATCGTTTAATTATATAAAATGTGCGTTTAATTAGTAAATATTTTAAATGAGTAAATTATGTGAAAATATAATTTTATAGTTTAATCCTTAAATTAGAACCTAATAATAATATTATAAAGGTTTTTGGAGGGAAATGAATTAAAAACTAAATTTTTGAATTTTACACAGCATCTAACCGGTTAGACGATGAACCCAGAAACTGGGTTAGTGGATTTTGATGAGTAATCACTTGATTAATCCCTTAATCGCCACGAATCCCACTCAAACCTCAGTGCAAATCAACGTGTCCTGATGCATGGCACTTTGATTTGCCTATAAATAGCCTTCTTTGCATGAATTGAACTCCATTTTTGCTTCTTGGAGTGTTGATATTCTGTTAGGGTTTCTGAATCTGTCGCCTTTGTGTTCTTTTGATTCTGAGAGTTAGAGTTTGAGTGATACACTACTGTAAAGCTTAATCTTCAAGCTTTACAGAGACATAAAAATCATAATCTGAGAGTTTCTGGATTGGGAGAAATCGAATCACCAAGTTGGGGATTCAAATCTGCATAATCAAGTTTTTTGTTCCAGGAGCTTACATCAAGCATTGATTTGAGTAAGTACGGACCCTCTCTAAGTCTCAAATTGGTTTCATCCTTTCATGCATGTTGCATAGAACACATTCTAACCACTTTCCCCAATTTGTTCCTCCTTTTCATGTGTCAAAATCTCTGATCTTTGAACCCTATCAAAACTGTCCTGCATGAGAGCAGAATCTGTGATTTTGGAGTGTCTCTGTGTCAATCATGCTGTGGCTGTATTGATCCTCATCAATCACGACCATAAGGTAAGGGAGAAGCTAATTAATCACTAGAATGAGAATAATTACTAGGAAATTTAGGTATGAGTCACCATGAGAGTCAAAAAGGGCATATATTTTAGAGGTTAAAGGCTTGGAGGCCAATTTCACTTGTTACGGGACTTAGAGAAAGTTTCAATGAATGCATGCAAGCTAAATGTGTGAAAGTTTGATGTTAAATTCCTGTATATGTGAATTTGGTATGTTAAGTTGTCATTTATGTATTTTTCATGCAATTTCATATGTGTTTTTGAAATGCATGAGTGTTGGATGTAATTAAGTGTTTGAACATGTTTAATTTATAGAATTAAAGCTCTGTTTATAGTTGGAATGGATTGGAAATGAATAGAATTGAAAATGGCATGCAAAATCCCAAAACAGTGTCCTGTTCTGCATGTTTTAACCGGTTAGGCTGTCGTGTAACCGGTTAGAACCTGACAGATATGAAAAATAAATTCTGCAGTTTAATAAATCAACTTCCACCATTTTCAATTTATGCTTCCAATCTTATTTTTCTATAAATTACCCTGTTTATGAAAATAAATGTGAATCGAATTCTTAGTAATATTATAGGCTTTATGTGTTGAGAATGGAAATTGAGACATCAATAAATGGCCAATCAAAGTGAGAAAATATTGTATGCATTCATGCATGGTGAAAGGTGATGAAAAAGGTTGGCGAGAATCGTTTGTCATGTTCTCGGAACATGAGGAAGAGTACCAAATTGATGCAAGGCAAAACTACTAGATTGGTCCTGTAAGTTATTTTTTGGTTGCGATTTCGTCCCTTAACTTTTTTTCGTTTCAAATAAATCCGTAAGTTTGTAACTTGTTTCAAATAAATCCTTCCATCCAATTTTGTCTTAACAACGTTAATGGGAGCCTCCTATGTGGCAACCATTGGTCTTACGTGGCTATAACTCAACGTTACATCCCCAAAATGATGTCATATGAGGCCAAAAGAGAAAACCAAAACAGTTAGGGATAACCCAATAAGCTTCTATTTTGGTCTCATACGACATCGTTTTGGGTTGTAACGTTGATTTTTAGCCTTGTAAGACCATTGGTTGCCACGTAGGAGGCTCCCATTAACGGTGTTAAAACAAAATTGGATGGAAGGATTTATTTGAAACAAGTTACAAACTTTCATATTTATTTGAAACGAAAAAAGTTAAAGGATGAAATCGCAACAAAAAAATAACTTACAGGACATGGTTTTTATGCGTTCTGGAAACGTAATGCACACTCTAGGAGTGGTGCTTGTTTATTTTCCAAGTATGGTTTGCCATACGTTCTGGGAACGTATGTTAGTGTTCTGGGAACACATTGGTGTATTGGATGGACGTCCGAGATTGATTAGTATTAGAGGCCTCAGGATTTTGAGATAGAAAGCATGCATCATGCCATTAATATAAAAGAATAATAATTTGTTAAACTCAGTGTGCTCATATGTAATTGCATAATTTCTTGTGTTTGAATACTTGTGAATGATTAGAGTTATTCTTGTTTGATTATGTGATTATATTATGCTTACTCTCGTGCCCTGTGTAGGTGATGGCACACTATTTCCTAGCTTGCATCGAGATCCGTCCTATCCCTAACGGGATATGGACGTATGAGGAGTGCCGGGCTACTTTTGAGGGAGAGGTGGAGGTCGCACTCTACCATCCCAACCCCTTAGCCCGAGTGCGACCTCGACGATTTCAGATTCCCATTATTTATACTATACACGTACTCCCTTTTTATACTTACTACGGAACACCCTCTGCTCGACCTGTTCGTCGTTATCATACCTTTCGTTTTTGCCCCTATACTCGTTCTCACCCCGTTGCTGCTAGAGTTGTTCCTACCAGGACTCCTTCACCTGATTCTTCGGACCCTGAGAGGACTGTACCTGATGCAGATCCTGTACCCAGTGGTAGGATACCTACTCCGTTGGATGAGGCAGAGGAGGACCCAGAGGAGGGTGAGAGTTACGAGGAGCCAATCGAGTAGGAGGACATTACTGATAGGAGGATGGGTGGCCCTTAGGTTTGGGCATAGTGTGAGTAGTGTGGGTCTGGATCGTAGTAGCAGCTGTAGCAGATCATGGTGATGGTGGAGCGTTCTTGGAGGACTTGATGACCAGCTCTGGAGTGTCTATATTTTGTTATGTTATATTGTATATATATCTTTTGAGAGACTTCAGGGTTTTGGTCTTTACTTTCGGTTTATGTTTTTGGGACTTATACCTCTGGACCTTGGAATCAGTTGATATATTTATATATATATGTATGTCTTATGTTATAATGTCCAGTGATGATATTATTTTCCAAAACTATACTCTTTCCGCGTACTCTGATAAATAACAAACGAGTTCGGTATTAGCAAGGGTTTTACAAAGGTTTGATAATAATTTCAATACCAACTTCAAAGTATTTTTGAAGGATATGTTTAGTTTGAGAATAATTATAAAGGAAAAATTTTATACTCTATTTTTCCAATAATATCAAGTTCGTATTATATATGTTCAACTATATTTTCTTATAAGGTATTTTAATCCAAGAGTGTCACACTTCTCATCTCTCTAAGGGCCAAGAACCAAAAATAGCATTCCTTCATCATCAACTCCTCTCTAACCCTAAACCAAGGATCAAGATCAAAGCACCATCATCATCATCAACCACCAAATCAAGCCAAGCACCACCCCAACACACCACTCGAGTTTCACTCTTCCCCAACCAATGTCAAGTTATATTCTTCTCATTTCCAAGATTCTAAGAGCTTATTACCAATAAGCATCAAGAGTCATCATCATTTCACTTGTTTTCTCCTCAATACAAGGTAAATTTCATCTTCCTCTCTTTTCCACTATTCTCACGAATTTTCTCTCTCCTTCTCACTTGGGGAATTTGAACCACACCTCTTGAAGAACCACACTCTTATGTTTTCTTCATTTTCATGGCTAGAAGGAATAAGCTCATTTTCCTTCCTCTCACTACACTTTTGGTGACTCCTTGGTGGAGATTGCTAAGAGCTAGGGCAAAGGATTAAGCTAGGGATTTTGGGAAGTTTCTCCACTCTCTCTCTTTGGTAGAGGGAAGGAGTGGGTGTTACTGTAACACCCTCACTTTAATTAATAATTTTAAGTTATAATAAAGTTGGTGCTTGAAAAAAATTTCTTTTGAAAACTTGATTACTTATAAAAGATTTTACGAAAATCCGACAGAGTTTCCTCTGTTTTTCGGACTTCCCAAAAATTTCTTCTTTTAAACCTGTCAGACCAGAATTATTTAAAATCATAAAACACAATAGTATTACAACCAGCTCAAATTCTAACGCCCGATTAGTACAAGTTTTAGGGCATACAACTACAAAATATTATAAATTACAAAATAACGGTCCTCTCATAACAAATGTACACTCCACGTAGTGGAATGTAATCCTGCTCGGTCATGTCTCATGTAAGCTCCACTTCTGTACCTGTAAAAATATAGCAAGAAGGGTACCATTACACAGAACATAGAAAGACAAATCCTATAAGACATAGTAATAAACTAAGCCTATATGAACCAATTTTAGTGATGACAGTGACTTCCGCCCGCCTGCCATCGAAACCATTCTTTTCTTTTATTTATTTTAGTGATGATAGTGACTTCCGCCCGCCTGTCATCGAAACCTTTCTTTCCTTTTATTTATTTTATTGATGACAGTGACTTCCGTCCGCTTGCCATCGAAACCATTCTTTTCTTTTATTTCTTTTAGTGATGACAGTGACTTCCGCCCGCCTGTCATCGAAACCTTTCTTTTCTTTTATTTATTTTAGTGATGACAGTGACTTCCGCCCGCCTGCCATCGTGTCCATTATTTCTTTTCTTTTCCTTTCTTATCTTTTATTTTCTTTACTTTTATTTCCTTTTCTTTATAGTGACAGTGTTTACCGACCGCCTGTCACATTATCCTTTCTCTTTTCTTCATCTTCTTTTATTTTATGTATTTCACTTTACCAATTATTCTCGTTTTTAACTAACTCTACTTGCCTTAGTCATATACATTATATATTAATCCTAATTACTAGTTCTTAGTTATTTCTTTGTTTCCTCTATCTTACACTATTACTTAACTTATTATTCCTATTTCATTAATTCCATTCTATTTAACTGTCCTATTAATTTCCTCCATCTTTATTTAATTATCCTATTTTCTAAGTCCGCTTACCAGTTTCCTATTTACATTTTAAAATTCCGTTTATTATTTCATTTCTATTTCACTAATCCCGACGACTCTTAACTAATTTGACTCCGCACATATTTATTGCTTTTGCATTTTAATCCCTCTTTTACCTCATTTTTAGTTTAATAGTTCTACCCTCTTTGCCTATTACAATTACTCTTTATTCTTTTACTCTCACATTTAGTTGGTTTTCCTTAACTATTCCCCTTGGTTTTATTTTATGTTTTTCTATGTTTTCATTCAATATTGACCATTTTATATCCTAATTACACTTGTTTATTCCAGACCTCATCTTAAACGCACATATTCTATTCCTTAAGGTGTGGTTCCTATTAACAATTCTAAATACTCCATTATATTAACGGGGACTACCCTAAGGTTTATGAACATACTTTTTAATTTCCCTATTCTTAGTTACCACTATAGCATCCTAGAATTTACTTTCTAAGTAAAGGTAATACAACCCCTCTTACCTCGGGCTTTAATAGAACCTGGTTTGCGGCTCGGAGGGGAGATCTTGCTTCGGCTTGTCTCGATCTCACTTGCAGTCACACCGACCCAACTCGGTTCACTCTCGAGACTCCACTAAGCTTCGATCCCGAGCACAATGGAAGAGTCGGCCACGGCGACGATAACGGCGTCGGTGTTGCTCCTCGTTAGCGAGAACGGTGGGGGTTAGATCCGGATCCGCAGCGAACATCGGTGACCCAAGGAGGTAGAGGTGTGGTCCTGAGTCGTAGCTCACGGGGTGACCGGCGCTGGTGGTTTCTCCGATGGTGGATCGTCACTAAGGAGAGAGGAAGAGAGAGAGAGAGAGAGAGCTCAAGGAGGAGAGAGAGTGCGGGTGAGAGAGGTAATGGAAGGGGGAGGAGTTTATGGTGGTGGTGATGGGTCGTGGTGGCGGTGGTGGCTGCGGCTCGTGGCCACGACAGCGGTTCCAACAGAGGAACAAGGAGGAGAGAGAAAGCCCTAGGAGAGAGAGCTTGGAAACAAGAGGGAGGGAGTGATTAGGTGTAGGATCAAACTAAAATCAAGCTTAGTGCCATGGACGAGGCTTGGAAATGGAGTTTGGGGTGAGGAGGGAGAGGAAAGGAACGGATTAATGATGAAATGGGGTTGATCCCTTATTTATTTTTTTCCTGTCTGCTCGAAATTCTCGAGTATTTGACAGAATACTCGAGTATTCTGCCCAGTTCTTGTTAGTGAAGAAATGGTTGAAAAATATGGTTTGAATCATATCAACTATTATCTTGTGTTCATTGGGGTGGAACTTGATCATGGCTATTATTGTTATTTTAGAAATGCAAGCCTTTATTTGTAATACAGATTGTTTTATGCAATTGTATCATTATCCAACCTTGCATACAAAATATACTTATCGTGGTTATTTTTCAAAAAGAGTGATGATTGCATATCAGACATGTGAAGGAGTGCACGCTCACAGGAGAAAGAGGATTAAATGGATTAAACCCAAGGTATATTAACTTTCATTGTTAATTTGATTAAATGGATTGACATATATATGTTTGTAATGGTCTTGTTGGCCCTGTGAATAATTGATATGAAGTGACTAAATAAAGGTTGGAGAATATATTTGACTTTGATCAAATGAATTTGTCTGGCCCTGCTGGCCCTATTAATAGTCGATACGAAGTGATAACTAAATAAAGGTTTGAGAATAAATTTAATTTTGATCAAACGAATTTGTCTAGCCTTGCTAGCCCTGTTAATAAGTTTATGACATATGTGTGCTTGTAATGGCCCTGTTGGCCCTGCATTGGTTAATATGATTTGAATTTGTCATGTACGTTGATAATTTTATTTAATTTTTCAAATGTTGTATGTGGTGGCAAAACAAACTGGGAGCAAGGAATGTGGATATTATGTCATGATACATATGCTTACCATTCTCACAGCAAAAATTAAGGATAAATGAAATGAGGTAATTGAATATGACTATGTATATTGAGTATATATGGAACGAAGTAATGACATATACTATACATATTGTTTGTTTAATTTATATTAATGATTTTTCAGGTTATTATATTTCAGGCATTTTTGCACAATCTGCTAGGTCCCCTAACAAAAGAAGTCATTGATAATGTTTGTGAGAGTTGGGCATCCTTTATACTTGAATTAGATAGCAATCAATGATATTTAGATAACAATCAATGACATTATTGTTAGAAAGTTATTGAATTTTGTATTGTCTAACTCTTGCAATAATGAATATATATTTATCTATAACATGGGGATAATTTTATTTATCTATCTATAAATTTACTTGTTTAATTTTGTTTTTCTGTTTTATTTATCTATCTATAGATATATTTTGAAAAATGCAGGGTTGTTTCATCAAGAGTGTTTAAAATCTAAAAAAATAATTACGTAATCAAGATCGATTGTCGTAACGACCGATCTTAAAAGCTTCTTTTAAACTCAGTCACAATCAACGCCCGATTTTGAAAATGCATACTTTCAAAATCGGTCATAGCTTTGACCGATCTTAAAACCTCTTTTTAACTCGGTCATATGCAATGACTGATTTTGAAAATTCACAATTTGAAAATCAGTCAATACTTCGACCGATTTTTAAAGTACTTTTTAACTTGGTCATTTGACCGATTTTAAAAGTAACACTTTTAACATTACCATTTTCCACATCACTTCAGCGACCGATTTTAAAAGTCCAAAACGATCGATTTTAAAAATGTTTTTTCCAGTAGTGTTTATCTTAATAGAGTTATGCTAGTTGCCCTTTTACAAGACAACGTAGCAGCCGCTTGGAAGGAATGAAAAACTTTGAAGTCATTTCGATTTGTTAAATTTATCGTTGTTGTTCAAGCTTTAATTGTTATTGATAGTAGAAATCTTAGTAGTAATAACATTTCTCTTATCAATATATCTACATGGTGTAAAGAACAAGAGGAAAGGATGAGAGAATTTAGAACAGAGAAAGAAAGTTTTTCGACATTGTTTTGTGTTTTTTTCTTTCTATTTGTACAATGCAATTGCCTTCTTATATAGGCAATGAAAATGCTATAAACAAACATGGCATTCTAACAAACTCTAAAAAAATGTGTGACGGTAAAGAGAAGCCAAAAATAACTTTCCTAAATTTGCAACTCTTTTCTTTAAAAAAATTGTTGTAATTTTAACACTCCTCCTCAATAACTTTTTTTATTTGCTGAAAACCTCATGATCATGTCAAGTTGTATTCTTAGTTTTTCAAAAAAATTTACCACTAAGCTCTTTAGTAAATATGTCAGCAATCTGACTTTCAGTGTTAATAAGTTTCATCTCGATACATATAATCTTTGCTCATACTCATTAAATTCCTTAGCATATTCAATTTACATACTTTAGTCCTTTTCACATTTGCCAGTCTTTTAGTTTTCGTTGAATTGATCATTTTGGGACATCGACTCCTAACGGGGCATTTACACCTAGTGGGGCATTTTAGCCTGATGGGTACCTAGGCCCTAATGGGGTGTTTGTACACCTAGCAGGAACACCTAGTGTCCCAATGTCCCAATGATCAATTCAACCGTCCATATCAATCCAAACACATTCACCACAAATCACACTATTCAATTAGCCATTTATAACAAGTAGCAATCATCCACATTCATGCGTTCACATCATTCTCAATTTCAACATCACATAACAACAAATAATCAATATCATTCATTTTGTCTTTTACATCAATTAGCAGATATTCGCGTTCAAGTACATATATCATTCGGATTTACAAACATCACATAATCACAATTATTCATCATCCTGTTACTATATTACCAATTCAAACAAGAAATCATTCTCTTCCCCACTAATATTCGTACTATTAATTAACACTAAAGAAATAAATCCCTTGCATTCCCAATAATCATCAACCTTAAATACACGATTATATTACACTTCTTATTTAAGCAATCAAGTATTATCCCTATGTCCTTTAGTTATTACTCCACCACTTAGCCAACATTATTAATTTACCTCATTATTCAACACTTAATCATAATATATTCATTTAACACACATAAAACAACCTGACAACTCTTAACAAACAACATATATCACAAATCAATCGACATACTCAGGTATGTCTTAGCATGCTTAAATATAAGTCAACTCCCTAGGGTTCTTCACTTCCTACAATTACAACATACATAAAGGGATTGTTAGCAATTTTATGACACTTAAATTAAATCATTAAATTAATCCAAATCACTTTCATTCTTATTAAACCAATTTATAACTGGTGCTATTTTACTACCCACAACCCAATTTAACTACTTAGCCCAAATCCTATTATATACCCCAACTATCCCTAACTCAAAGTGTGGAAAAGAGACTCCCCTTACCTTAGAGAGGGAGAGAGCCCACACAAAGCTCCATGGACCATGAATCTACTCCGGATACTACCTTGATTCCTATCCTCTTGACCGATCTCCACTCCGTTCTTCAAGATTGGAGGAGAGAGAAAGAAGCTCCAAGAGAGAGAGGGACCACGAATGAGAGGGAGAGCTTGAGGGAGATCTAAAGGCTTACTCCCATGGTGGAGGTTGGAGGTGGTGATTTATTGTTAGGGGTTGATGATCTAATGGTTGGGAAAGAGGAATGGGTTTGGGTGGTTTATGGTGGTTTTGTGGGTGTGTGTTGATGGTTGATGGAGATGGGAGTGAAAGAGCGAGAAAGAGCCATGGAGGAAGGATCTAAGCTTGATGATGGAGGAACCAATGGAGATGATGGGGGTTGATGATTTGAAGCTCCAAGCCTCCATGGAAGCTTCAAATCGCAAGAAGAAGGGAGAAAGAAGGAGAGAAGAGCGTGAAGCATGAGAGAGATAGGGGGGAATCGAATGGAATAAGGGGAAGGGGAATGAGTGGTTGAAATAAGGGATAAGGGGGTGGAAATTACGTTTCTGCCCCCAGACTTTATTTTTATTTTCTGCATCAGACTTGAAATAATCGATTACTTACAAAGAGTAATCGATTATTTTACCCCAATAATCGATTATTTCCTCCAATTAATCGATTATTTTTGCAGCATCATACAAAAACCAGAGCGCTGATAATCGATTAATGGCCCCCAAATAATCGATTAACACCTGAGATAATCGATTACTTCCTTAAGAGTAATCGATTAAAAATGCTGCAACATTTAAGTGTTTTCACCAGAGGCCCTGTAATCGATTAACCCCTATCAAGTAATCGATTATTCTGGTGGAAAATCCTATTTTGGCCAATTCTAACTCTAAGACACTACCCTTAACTCCTATCCATGGTTTCCTATGGTTTTCCTCATAACTTCTAGCTTAGGTTTTTCCTAATTAACTTGGAATTAAATTTTGGGATGTTACAAAAACAAGCTTAGAGCTAATTCGTTTGATATGGTGAGGAATAGAATGTTTCTTGATTGGGGGAGCTTCACTAATTTGGAGGATCATCCTATTGAAAGAATATGGGTGGTGTGGAAGAAGGATATGTTCGGAGTGGAGGTGATCAGACATTCTAGTCAACTTGTTCACTGTAGAGTAAACTATAATCATGATGATAGCTTATACTATGTTACTTTTGTGTATGCTCATAATGATAGTGAAAGAAGAATTGAATTATGGGAGGACCTGAAGGAGATAGGAGAGAGTATGATGGGAAAATGGATGTTATTGGGAGATTTCAGCTGTTGCCTTAATGTCCAGGAAAAAATTGGTGGGCTTCCTCTTGAGCCTCACAATCTTCAGGAGTTCAGAGATATGGTCCTTCACTGTCAGCTTGAGGACATGAATTATTGTGGGAGCTTTTATACTTGGAATAACAATCAGGAAGATGGTGAAAGGATTCTAAGCAAACTTGACAGAGTTCTTGTTAATTATAATTGGTGTAGGGATTGGCCTGATGTTCAGGCAGAGTTTGGGAATTGTGGTGTTTCTGATCATAGTCCTATGGTGATTCATTGGTCTAATTCTGAGAGGTGCAAAGGGCAAAGCTTTAAGTTTCTCAATCATCTTACAATGGATCCTGAGTTTATTCAGATTGTCAATCATAACTGGTCAAAAAGGAGGGAAGGTTGTGCAATGTATAGAATCATGAGAAACCTAGAGCATATTAAAGATGGGCTTAAAGATCTGAATCAGAGGAAATTTAAAAGCATTGATGTTAAAGAGATTCAGGCCAGGGAAAAGCTTGACTATATTCAGAATTTACTTCAATCAGATCCTATGAACTATCATTTGCTGAAGATGGAAAAGGAGGAAAAAGAGGAGCATTCTAAGGTGTATCAAGTGGCTGCTGTATTCTTGAAACAAAAAGCTAAACAAGACTGGATTTGTGAAGGGGATATGAATACCAAATTCTTTCATCAAACTATCAGGTTAAGAAGATATAGGAACAGAATTTTGAGGATCCAGGATGATAATGGAATTGTGCACACTGATCAGAAATAGATTGTGAATGCCTTTGAGGAATACTACAAAAGCCTGTTTGCTGATGGGAATAGGAATTGGAGCCTAAATGATGATGAGATCCAGCAAGGGAAAGTTCTGAGAGTTGATCAACAATTGAAGTTAATAAGGAGATTTGAAGATTCTAAAATTAAGCAGTGCTTGTTCCAGATTGGTAATGACAAGGCTCCAGGGCCTGATGGGTATGGTGCAGCCTTTTATAAGGCAGCATGGCCAGTTATAGGGGAGGATATCATTGAAGTTGTCCAAGACTTTTTCTCTAATGGGAAGATGCTCAGGGAAGCTAATCAAACTTTGTTGGTCCTTATTCCTAAGAAAGACTACCCTAATTATGTAAGTGATTTTCGACCTATAGCCTACTGTAATGTTATCTACAAGGTTATTTCTAAGCTTATTTGTAATCGTTTGCAAGAATGCTTGCCTGATTTAATTCATGAGAATCAAGTTGCGTTTGTCAAGGATAGATCTATTCTTCACAATGTACTTATCACTCAGGATCTATTGAGATTTTACAGAAGGAAGAGAGTGTCCCCCAGATGTTTGATGAAGGTGGACTTAAAGAAGGCCTATGACAGTGTGAATTGGGATTTTATACAGAATAGTCTGGAGGCATTGAAATTCCCAAAAAAGTTTGTGAAATGGATTATGGTGTGTGTGAAGACAGTGTCATTCAGATTGGTGATAAATGGCAATGTTCAGGGTAGGTTTTTTAGTTCTAGAGGGTTGAGGCAAGGAGACCCTATATCTCCTCTTCTATTTGTTATTGTGATGGAAATGCTTTCTAGTAAGTTATTGTATGCAGCTACTCAAAGAGGTTTCTATTATCATCCTATGTGCAAGAGAGTGGGTTTGATCAATCTTGCCTTTGCAGATGACCTAATGATATTTTGCAAAGCTAATGAAAGTAGTATAACAATCCTAATGAAGGCTTTTTCTGACTTTTCTCAAAGTTCTGGAATGTTTGCAAATCAGACTAAGTCTCAAATCTACATTGCAGGTGTAGATGATGATTTAAAAGGGAGATTGGAGATTATTACTGGTTTTAGGAGGGGTTCTTTCCCCTTCACCTATTTGGGCCTGCCTATGGTTGCTAAGAAATGGAATGTGGCTACTTGCAAATCATTGATAGATAGGATGACTAAAAGACTTAACATGTGGACAACAAGGAATTTATCTTTCCAGGGTTGATCTCAACTAATTCAACCTGTTCTGCTTACAATGCATGTTTACTGGGCAACTACATTCATTATCCCTAAAACTGTGATCAGGGAAGTGGAAAAGATGTGCAGGGGTTTTTTATGGGGTAAAGACCAGAGAGGTAGAGCAAAGGCTCAGATTGCTTGGAGCATAGTGTGCAGAGAGAAGAAGAATGGAGGTCTGGGTTTTCACAATGTTTATGTGTGGAATGTGGTAGCACTGGGTAAGCAAGCGTGGCAAATCATGGCAAATAAAATGTCTCTTTGGCTCAGATGGATTCATGCTATCTACTTAAAGAGGGATGAGTTCAGTAATGTTCACGCAAATCTAGCTACTAATTGGCACTGGAAACAACTTTTAAAAGTTCGCGATAAACTCATGCCCAAATTTATTCAATTGCAAGGCAATCAACAAGATTATGAAATCAAAGATGGATATCATTACCTCATTGGAGCTCAACCGCCATTCCCTATGCATCGTGTAGTCTGGAACACCCTGAGTGTAGCTAAGAATCAGTTCACTCTTTGGCTTCTGGTGCATGAGAAATTGAAGACAAAAGACAATCTCCCTTTCCTTCAGGTCTCACCTTTGTGTGAGTTATGTGGTAGAGCTGAGGAATCGTGTAGGCATTTATTCTTTGAGTGTGATTGGAGTAGGAAGCTTCTGGATTTAGCTGCGAATTGGGTTGGGGTGGAAGCTGTGCATTTCAAGTTTCAGAACTAGATGAGATGGCTTCGGTATGGGTTTAAGGCTAAATGGAGGAGGCAATTGATTAGGGCGGTGGTGGCTGCATGTGTGTACACCATATGGTCGGAGATGAACCGTAGGATTTTCCGACATCAACATCTTCATCCTAACCAAGCTATTCGTCTTCTTCAGACAGAGTTAGCAGTCAAGCTTGTGAATAGCAATTGGGCCAAAGCTAATGGGCCAACTAGTTTTTTGTTAGATAGAATAAGGACTGTAATTTAGAGTGCAGTTAATTTATAACTTCTATTTTTTGTTTGGGATTTTCTAGCTCTTAGAACCCTTCCTAGAAGGTGGCTAGGGGCTAGATTATTGTCGTGATGTGTATTATTTGTTCGTTGGTAATGCAATTTTTCTTTACAAAAAAAAAAACATATAATAATAGAAAATTAAGAATAATGTAATTAATTGATTTAATATTATGATATTTTCAAGATTTGAGTATTGTAATAAAATTTTGATTTCATTATTTTAATTGAAATATGTTTTCTAGTCAAAATAAGTATAAATTTGTTATCATACGTTTTCCAAAAATAAAGTAGTACTTTTATTTAGTTTAATTAACATTTTGACAGGGAGCTCAAGTGGCAAGCCTTAGAGGCATTTTTATAAATAGTTTCTTTAAAAAAATATGTTTAACTTAATATTTTGAGTGTCCCTTCAAATTCTCATAGTGTTCGGAGACTGTTTTATTTTTTTTAGCTTCTGCACTGGTTTAATATATTACGGGTATAAGTTATATATAATGATCTTCTATTTCAAAATTATAAATATTATATTTTATCAAGTTTAATAACAGGATTCAGAAAATATATTTACTTTTGAATTTCGATAATTTTTCTTACACAATAGCTATTGTAGTGGACTTGTAGTAAACCAAGCATTGACCGACCAAAACCTCATTGCTACGAGTGGTATGAAACTACAACAGGGTAAACGGTCGGACACTTACACCGAGCAAACTGGGTTGATACGTGTAGGTTACGTACTGATGAGGTTACCACCAAGCACAGGACTCTCAATCGGATCCTTAACGTTTACAGCCTCGTCAAACCGTAACTACTCCTAGATTCCCATGACTCTTGGTTAGATAAAACAGCATTGGATAGAGTTTATCATTTACAGGACTTATGGGTATTATCTTATCACATCCTATACAAATCCTAGTTGAATTCTTCCTCTTTAGAAGCCTTATCAAGACGGCCCACAGTACACAGGTAATCCCCTATAAGAACCACCATGCTATAGGGGCAAAGGTAAGTCTTCTCATCCCTAAGTTGACACTAGCACACACATTGTTGACTAGGGAGAACCTGATTATCCCAACTGGATATTCCGAAATCCTAAAGAGTCCTACATTAATATCTTGACTAAGATCATTCTTCAAGGCTCTTCCATAGCTTTAAGGTTGATCTTGGTTAAGGACACGACATTGGCGCCGTCTGTGGGAATTGAATAACATATCATTCCCACCACCACCATGGTCACTACCAGAAGTCAGGTCGGTGATCTCCGGGAGCGCATCGCCCGCACCCGTGGCATGCCCAGGAATGCTAATAATAATGATCCACAGCCTCACTCTGCGGGCGATCTGCGTGACGTCCTCAATCATAATCGTGGAAATAATGGGCAACCACCACGAAGATCTCATTCTGGGCCAGGGAATAACCCCCAACCACGAAACCATTCGCAAGGCCAACCACCGCCAAACCAAAGCCAAAATCGTAGTGGAGTTCATGCTGTACACCCCCAAACACCACAATCTTCCCATCCTAGGGCTGGGAGCAATCCCCAACCCCTTCAGGTTTTACGTACCATACAGCCTCCACCACCACCACCTCCCCCTCCAACTCCACCTCCCTCTACCCATGGTGATTCAAGTAGCACAACTCCTACCACACGAAACACTTCTAGAACCACTGGAACCCGAGAACACCATGGGCGAAACACCCAATGTACCCCTCCTATCCCACATAACCCTGATCATATAAGTACAACACCTAGAACCAGACTGAATCCAAGTAGATCTGCTCCGGGAAACTCTCGTCATAGCCATTCCATCAGCAGATCCTATGAAACTACTGCCTCCGCTCGAGCTCGGGAGCAAGAGATGATCAATATTCTTAATAGGTAGACCACTTTAATCGAACAACAAGGACGTGCTATTGCCGACCTTCAACAACAAGCTATGGCGAGGATTGCTCAAAATCAATCAACCTCTGTTCCACCACAGAACCAACCAACCATGGACCCACAACCAGCCCCGATAATGCAGCTTCCCCCACCAAATTTTCATGTTAACCCCTCCACAAATCAAGATCAGGCCGGTTTCCACCCTGGTCATCCTTTTACTCCATATATAACGGCATTTGAAACCCCTCAAGGATACTTGGGCCTCTCTAACGTGCCACATTATAATGGTCTAACTGACCCAGTGGACCATATTGTGTCTTATGAAGGGGCCATGAATTATTATGGGGGTGGTGAACAAATGAAATGCCGAGCATTTTCTATGACACTCGAACCCTCGGTTCTAAGGTGGTATTCTTCCCTCCCTCCTAACTCTATTAATTCCTGGGAGGAGATGAAGCGTGTATTTCTTAACAGATATACTGCTAGCTGCATTCAACCCAAATCCGACCATACTTTGGCATCTGTTACACAAAGGCCGGATGAACCACTGAAAGATTACTTATCACGCTTCCACGCGGAAGCAAGTTCCGTTCCGTGGTTAGAGCCAGGAGTAGCAGTGCTACTATTCACACAAGGTTTGCAGTCTGGGGATTTCAGAAAATATTTGATTAGTAAACCCCCAAAGGATATGGCCGAGTTGAGACAACGGTCAAATAAGTTCATCAACTTGGAATAATTTCACAAGGGACAGAAGTTCAGAGAAGATAGACAACGAGCCGATCCTCAAGGACCGAACAAACAAAAACGTGACGAACGTTTTGGTGGGAGACAAGACAGAGATAAGAATGATCGGGACCGACGGGTTCCCCCAAGAAATAAGTTTCAAGATTACACTCCTCTGACAGTTCCAAGGAGTCAGATTTTAAGAGAAACTATGCAGACTGACTTACGCTCTGCCCAAAGACCGCCGTCTTTACGAAAGGGCGCACAGCGTGATAGGTCGAAATACTGTGACTTCCACAGGGGCTATGGCCATACCACCAACGAATGCATCTGGCTGCGAGATCTGATCGAAGAGATGATCAGAGATGGCAAGTTACAGCAATACATCAGAGATACAGCTGGCCGAAGAAGCAGAAACAGATCTCAATCCCCAGTAAAATCTAAACGCCAGAGAAGTAGGTCACCAGATGATAGAAACGCAGGAAGACAGAAAACCGAATCCGTTCCAGTACCTGACGCAAACGCTAGCAAAAATGAATTCTTGGTCAACACTATTGCAGGAGGTTTTGCTGGAGGAGGGGAGAAAAAAGCTGACAGGAAGAAGTACATCAACCAAATCTTGGCAGTTAGCCAGAAACCGATTGCCAAAAGATCAACAAAGAACATTCCCATCATTTTTGACGATGATGATTTGGATGGAATCCTTCCGGGCCATAATGACCCCATGGTGATAACTGCTCTGATTGGCAATTACGAGGTAAAACGAGTTTTTATTGATCAAGGTAGTTCGGCGGATATAATGTTCTTCCCATTATTCAAAGCTTTAAAACTCAGGGAGTGTAATCTCACCCCCTTTGAAGGAGAACTAATTGGTTTTACTGGAGACACCGTTGAGCCAAAGGGCTACATCCAACTTCCTGTAACTCTCGGACAACAACCTTCGGCTAGAACCGAGATAGTCAAGTTTTTGGTGGTTGATTGTCCAGCAGCATATAATGCCATACTTGGGAGAACCTCTTTGCAAGCATTTGGGGCAGTTGTATCAACAGTTCATTTGGCTATGAAGTTCGTCGGAACTGATGACAGAGTGGTAACGATCAAAGCCGAACAGGATGCAGCAAGAAAATGTTACAATGCCAGCCTGGGGAAGGTGAAAAGCAAGGATCCGAGCAATCTGGAGAGAGTTTCTTTGGGTAAGCGACAGAAGTAGACCGACCCCAAAGGGACAATGGGAGTTTTTGACACTATCTGACAACCCCCTCAGGCAAGTGAAAATAGGTTCTGATTTGCCTGCATGCGTTAAAAAAGAATTGGCCGCACTATTAATCGCGAATAAAGATTTGTTCGCTTGGACATCAGCTGATATGCCAGGAATTGACCCCAATTTTATTTGTCACAAGTTAAGCATCATTCCGGGGTCGAAACCAGTGGCACAGCGTAAAAGGAAAGTTAGTGCGGAAAAGGCCGTAGCAATTGAGGAAAAGTCGCTGAACAACTCCGAGCAGGTTTCATTAGGGAGATTGACTATACAGACTGGTTAGCTAACACCGTCTTGGTCAAAAAGCCTAATGGAAAATGGAGAATGTGTGTTGACTACACAGACTTGAACAAGGTCTGCCCTAAAGATCAATACCCACTCCCTGTTATTGACAAACTCGTTGACAGTTCGGCTGGTTACAAACTCTTATCATTTATGGATGCTTACTCTGGTTACAACCAGATTCCAATGTTCCCTGCCGACCAGGACAAAACTGCATTTATCACCGATAGGGCAACTTACTATTATAACGTTATGCCCTTTGGGTTGAAAAATGCGGGAGCTACTTATCAGAGGATGATGAACAAGATTTTTCAAGGTATGATCGGCTCAAACATGGAGGTGTACATAGATGACATCATCGCAAAAAGTAGACAGCAAGAAAATCATGCCAAGGACCTCACAATAATACTTGACCGAGTGAGAAAATACTCCATGAGGTTGAATCCGGAGAAGTGTGTATTCGGAGTCCCGGCCGGTTCTTTCCTCGGTTTTATGTTAACCGAGAGAGGAATTAAGGCCAATCCTGATAAATGCAAAGCAATCCTTGACATGAGGAGCCCAACTAGTCTTAAAGAAGTTCAACAACTTACGGGCCGAGTGGCGGCACTCTCTAGGTTCTTGTCCCAAGCCGCTCGGAAAGCCTTGCCGTGGTACCAACTCCTTAGGAAAAACAAGGATTTCCTCTGGGACGAGCAATGTGAGCAAGCTTTTATTCAGTTAAAAGAGTACCTTTCCTGCCCACCGGTCCTCCACAGTCCCCTTCCTAGTGAGAAACTCATTCTATACATGTCAGTGGCCGAGGCGGCGGTCAGTTCAGTTTTGGTACGTGATAATTCAGGTACTGAAGCCCCAATATATTTCGTTAGCCGAGCACTTCAAGGATCGGAATTGAGATACCAGAAGCTGGAGAAACTTGCATATTGTTTGGTCACATCAGCTCGAAGATTGAGACAGTATTTTCAGGCACATAGAATATTGGTAAGAACCGCTCAACCTCTTAGACAAGTTCTTCACAAACCCGACCTAGCTGGCAGAATGGTCTCATGGTCTGTCGAACTTTCTGAATTCGACATTACCTATGAACCAAGGAAAGCAATGAAATCTCAAGCGCTTGCTGATTTTGTTACTGAGTTCACAGATATCCCTTCGGACAACTCTCAAAATCTTTGGTCAGTTTATGTGGACGGATCAAGTAATAGAAAAGGCGCAGGGGCTGGAGTCATCATTGAGAACCCCGAGGGATTGTGCATGGAGTACTCATTGAAATTTGAATTTCAAACATCGAACAATCAAGCAGAATACGAGGCAGTTCTTGCAGTCCTCAAGATGGTTCACGAGTTCGGAGCAGAGCAAGTGTCAGTTTTCAGCGATTCACAACTGGTAGTTTCTCAAATCAAAGGTCAGTACTCGGCAAAGGAACCTATTTTACAAAAATATCTTGAAGAGGTAAAGCGAATCATCTCAAACTTTTCCGAATTTAACATTTCACATGAGCCGAGAGATTCGAATTCCAGAGCCGACATTCTATCCAAATTGGCAAGTACAAAAGGGTCGGAAAATAACAAAACACTGATACAAGAAACCATTCCCCGACCCAGTGTCATTCTGACGGTCTCATTATCTCAGTCATGGATGGACCCAATTCTTACTTATTTGCAACATGGGTTCATCCCCCAAGATCAGTCAGAGGCTCGGAAATTAGTTAAAAAGGCCGCTCAGTACACAGTTCTAAATGGAATCCTGTACAAGAGAGGCTTTGGATCCCCCATTCTTAGATGCGTCAACCCATCCCAAGCTGAGGAAATATTGGAAGAGATTCACGGTGGAATTTGCAGTCATCATATGGGAGGAAAGTCCTTGGCAAGAAAAGTAATCCGAGCGGGCTATTTTTGGCCTACACTGCAGAAAGATGCTATGGAACATGTCAAGAAATGTACTCAGTGCCAATTTCATAGTGACGTCTATCAAAAACCTGCTGAAGAGTTGCACTCTCTCGGTGCACCTTGGCCCTTTTACCAATGGGGCATGGACATCATCGGAAAATTCCCCACGGCACCAGGCCAGTTTAAGTTTGCAGTAGTGGCTATTGATTACTTCACCAAGTGGATCGAAGCAATGCCATTAGCAACGATCTCAACAGCTCGGATTCAGTCTTTCTTCGTCAAGGAGGTGATTTCTCGATTCGGAGTTCCACCTGCCATAGTCACAGACAATGGATCACAGTTCGCAGCATCTCACTTCCAACAATTAGCAGCCGACCTAAACATCATTCACTATTTTAGCTCTGTTGAACATCCACAAACAAATGGTTTAGCCGAGGCAGCCAACAGAGCCATCTTGGATGGGATCAAAAAGAAGCTCGGAAATGCTGCTGGCACTTGGGCAGATAAACGTCCGAGTGTCCTATGGTCACACAGGACAACAATACACTCGTTCACTGGTGAAACTCCTTTTCGTTTGACATACGGCTGTGACGCAGTCATTCCAATCGAAAAGCGAATTCCTACCTTCAGGACACTTGAACGTCCTTCGGAGACAAATGACCATTTGATCAGTGAGGAGCTTGTTTTATTGGAAGAAGTTCGAAAAAATGCTGCAGCCCATGAAAGCAAAATGAAGGAGCGGCAGGCTCGGGAATACAACAAGAGGGTTCGTTTATCAATAAATGCATCAATTTATTCGTAATCCTCGTTTGAACATTGTGAAGTAACATGCGACTCATTTGCTTCGGCTAGCCACCGAGCCAAATCGAAGTACAACTCCCAACAAGAGTTCAGCAACGTACTCATAGAACACCCGAATCCAGGAAACTACTTTCCTTATTTCGCGGTCCGAGGATCCCACTTCGGCTAAAGTTGGCGATCCAAGTTCTACTCACAATGAATTGTATATTTATAAAACTTGTTTTACTACTCGTTATTGAGCAAACACCAGAAGCGTGACGAACGAAACCAAAAGCAATGATAACACGTCAAATAAAGATGTTATTATCATAAATTGCAAGATGATTTAAACTGTTCAAAATGATGCTCGAATAACACGAGCAATCGAAATACATAGCAAATTTTTCAGCAGGTTAAAGACAAGTTGTTGCAACGTTAGCAAGTTAAAAACGCTCAGAAAACAGTGAGCAAAAGGAAAATCAACAAAACAGCAAAGATTAAAAAAGTTCAACATCACTCCTCAATGTCAGATAAAACTACGTTTGAATCATCAAAGTTTGGCGCCTCAGTCAACTCCTCAAGAGGATTGGAAAGATCTTCCGCCTGCAGATCTACCTCGGCCCTGGTCTCAAGGTCGATCAACTTCCCATCCTGAACAGCATGAAATGGATAAGCCCCGACCACCCTGAACTCTAATTCAGGGTTCAAAAATTGAACTTGCTTGATGGCCGAGAAAAAGGAGTCATCCACTGCTTTTCCCCAATTGTAAAAGTTAGTTGCTGCCTTCTTCTTGTGGGAAAGTGCTTTCTCCCTCAACTTCCGAGCAATTGCTGCAGACTTTTCAACCTCAGATTTTAGTTCATCCAACTTCTGCTGATGCACCTGGAGTTCCTTCTTCAGAGTGTCCTCGGTTTCCTTCTTCTTAACTTCAGCTGCTTTTTGAGAAACCTTTAAGGAATCTCTCTCCTTAATCAATTCCCCCTTGTCGGCCTTTAGGTTCTCCAGTTCATTCTTCACTCGAATCAACTCATCCGAGAGACTAGCCTCTTGAGCAGCTGCTACCTCACGAGCTTCCTTTTGATCAACATTGTAACCAGAAAAGAGTCCCTCCGGGTGCTTAGCCAAAAAATAGGCGAGATTGGCACCTCGAAGAAAGTATTTTGCAAAGGTCATATTGCAACGAGACCACTCATCAACACTCAAATTTCCAAACTTGAAACAGTCAGCCTCAGATAAGATATATTTCCCAAACCTCTCATCAAAGTGCTGATCCCATATAGATGTTTCCCGAGAGATCGCAGCAGAAGTTGGAGCAACATCAGCAGGAGTAGCAGTAGTTCGAACACTTGGTCCTTCAGCTCTTGGGTTGGCACCCTCCGGAACTTTCTCTTTTCCCTTATCCAGTCGTCGGCGACGAAGTAAAGGTTGGATAGGAGAAGTAGCTTGAACTTGACCACTGGGGGCCACTGAAACAGTTGAAGCAACAACAACCACGTTTGTGGCTTGGTGAGGAGAAGCCTCGGGAGCCGAGGTAGAAGGAGTAGGGGTGGAAACACTCAGGCTTGGAGTGCTCAGACTTGAAGATCCTGAAGTAGCAGATGTCTTCCTCTTCTTTCCACCTTGAACAAGAGCTGCCATACGATCAGCCATTTTTTCTGCAAAGGAAACAAAGAAACATTAGAGCCGTTCAAATCACAGATATAAAAGCAAAAAATAAAGCACTATACCAAGCTCGGTTTTAACGTCCGAAGACGGGATGTTCACGATATCCCTCGTCTCTATCATGCCAACTTTCTGCAAATACCTTTCAACCTCCCGACACACATCCTTTTCATACTCAGCAAGTTCTTTCACTCTGATGAGTATGAAGCAATTGATCGGTTGAAGAAGTTGGCACTCCATTGGAGAGGAAATCAGGGAAGCGGTCGTCTTTCCCCCGACCGAGTAAACCAGCAGACGCCATTACCAGTAAAATTATACTTAAAGAATAAAGGTTTAAAGCCCTTCCATGATTCAGAGTATTTTGTGAAAAGAGCGTATCCCCTACGAGATTTCAGCGAAACCCAGGGTTTCTTTGCCGAACCTTTCTCGAAGGAATTACACTGAGGAGCAAAAATGTGAAAAAAGATATTAAAGTTGCAACTCCAATTCATAGCTGAGCAGACTTGTTCAAAGGCTTTTACAAACGCCCAAGCATTCGGATGTAATTGAGAAGGAGCCACTCTTAAGAAATTCAAAACGCCCATCTCAAAATCGGTAAAAGGCATTCTTATCCCAAGCCGAGTAATCACTTCTTCGTAAAAATAGAAAGCAGTACTACCATCCAGAATTTTGGTACAAACTCTCTCGTTCTCACCCACTGGAGTAATGGAATACAAACTACCAGTATTGTCTCCCGGACACGGAAAAATTATTGCTCGAGTTTGATCTAGTGATTGTTGTGTTGTAAGCTCGGATTGTGTACCAAGGACTTCTCGGTCCACCCATTCATATTCAGCCCAATCCGTCGGAAGTGGGTAGAGATCAGGATTAGTAACGCACTTCCTCTTCATACCCGAGGAAAATGGGGCACACTTGGAGTCAGAACCACAAAAACTTGATTATGTCTGATCAAATACTTACGGTTGGTTGGGAAACACCTCCCTTTCTGGGCAGAATTTCCCCAAACCAATTGAAATGTCTAATACCTCTATGTTGCCTCCTTAACTTCCGCTGTTCTACTCTCTCGGCGATCCTATAGGGAATCACACCCTGTCTGAACTCTCTCAAAGTCCGAGGGAAATGCATGGATATTGGTTCAACACAAATTTCTGGGTTCCCTTCTTTATATGTTCTTGGCACATCAGAGTTTACGGATTCCTCACTCATGGTAAATGACGCTCCAATACCAACCCTAAGTAGTTAGGTGCAGAAAAGTATAAAGCAAACCTAAGAAATACTACAACGATCACTCAATAGGTGGTAAAGCGGATAAAGAATTGCGAAGGGCAAGTGGGGGATCACAGCAACAGCAACGATTTGGGGTTTTCACTAAACCCAGAAAGCAAACCCCAGAAAAACAACAACACCCATAAAACCCAGAAAAGGAGACGAACTCAATAAACCCAGAAAAATAAATAAACCCAAAAATGGAGAACCCAGAAGGGCCAGTAAAAATACTTGAAAAACAAAATCCTACATAAACATAGTAAGAAAGCAAAAGCAATCGCATGCAAGACATCACAGAAAGAAGAACATGCAAGACAGTATTCAGAGAAGAAATTTGATCAGAAAAAGAAAGAGTACGGTACCTGCTAGCCAAGAAGTATCAAGCGACAAGAAAAATACGAAATCAACACTGAGAAGTGCACTCGGTATATGGTGAAGAGAATCGAAGCAACAAGAACGTCCTTGGAAGTTTCTGGCTTTGTTGGACAAAGATTTCAGAGAAATGAGGAAACAAGAAGAGAGAGAGTTCGAAAAATGCTTGAAGAAATGAGTAAGTGAAAAAACCGCCCTTTGATATTCTTTCTAAAACTTCCCTTCACTATCTCAAAAGGTTTGGGCCTAAGGCGGAAAAAGCCCATTTAGCGTTGAAAATTGAGTACGTGGCACCTCTGATTTGAAATCATAACGTTACATTTTCCAATAAAGTTAAGGACATGGGTAAGCACAGGGAGAAGCGGAAGGTCACTCTGGGGTCAATTAAACGACAGCCTTGGTCAAAGTGCAAAAATGCTCGGGCCTTTCTTTCAATCATCAAAAGTTCAGTCGGAAAAAGATCCGTTCATCTCAGAATCTCGGCAGGGCTCAAATCACCCAACCGAGCTTGGGGGGCTTATGTAGTGGACTTGTAGTAAACCAAGCGTTGACCGACCAAAACCTCATTGCTACGAGTGGTATGAAACTACAACAAGGTAAACGGTCGGACACTTACACCGAGCAAACTGGGTTGATACGTGTAGGTTACGTACTGTTGAGGTTACCACCAAGCACAAGACTCTCAATCTGATCGTTAACGTTTACAGCCTCGTCCAACCGTAACTACTCCTAGATTCCCATGACTCTTGGTTAGATAAAATAGCATTGGATAGAGTTTATCATTTACAGGACTTATGGGTATTATCTTATCACATCCTATACAAATCCTAGTTGAATTCTTCTTCTTTAGAAGCCTTATCAAGACGGCCCACAGTACACAGGTAATCCCCTATAAAAACCATCATGCTATAGGGGCAAAGGTACGTCTTCTCATCCCTAAGTTGACACTAGCACACACATTGTTGACTAGGGAGAACCTGATTATCCCAACTGGATATTCAGAAATCCTAAAGAGTCCTACATTAATATCTTGACTGAGATCATTCTTCAAGGCTCTTCCATAGCTTTAAGGTTGATCTTGGTTAAGGACACGACAGCTATCCGGAGGGACCGATAACTTTATTATTTTTAATCAGTTTTGAGTCATTAAAAATACAATATTATTTTACTTAAATGTATTTTATTTTTGGGATCATCAAATTTTTGTTTATAATTCAAAACACTTATACATATTGATCCACAAATGACAACAGAACATAAAATAATAAATATATTTCCTAATCTACTACTACTAGTAAAAAGAAAGAAAAGAAAAGAAAAGAACCCAACCGCCCCAAATAATATATAAATACTACTAACCCCTCCCAGACCCACCTGAGAAAGAAAGAGAAACATAATAAAAGGAAAAAAAAAAAAAGAAGAGTAGAGTGTGGTTGAGAAAGAAAGATAGGATCAGAGAGCATGAGAGACGGAGAGAGAATTAGAAATAGAAAGAGAAGAAGTCTGGGCGTGAGAAAGAGGGACGGAAACGCAGAGAGGAAAAAAAAAGTGTGGAATTTCAATCTTCTCGGCCCGATTACTCAAGATCCGACCGTTCAATCTCAAATCTGTCTTAGGTAAAATAACCTTATTAACACCCTCTACACATCTATGTAATTTATTCGATGATCCGTCAATATTTTTATTATCCCTATATTTTCAAATAAAGAAATGTTTTGGGGAAAATGATATATTTTTATTGTATAATGATAAATATTTATTATTTTGACAAAAATGAATTTAGTTTATTATATTTATTGATATAAATATATATATATATACACTTTTAATGTTATAATTAGTTTTAACGTGTGTCCCTGTTTAGATCCAACACGTTATTGTTGCCCCTGATCCTCGAGTAAGGCGCGGACGCGAACGTTATATTGTTTCTATTGCTCGGATCCCAGGTAAGAGGGTTGTATTACCTTAATTTAGGGCATGATTTCTAGGTTGTTTATAGTGGTAGTTGGGAGTAGAAAAGATTAATTAGAATAATGAACAATAGGGTAGTTAATGTTGATAATAAGTTTGTTATTAAATTAAAGAAATGAACACGCTTATGATTTGATGAATTGATTATTTTTATTGATTATTGGTTAATTGATTATTTGGTTAATTTTTGGTGAACTTAAAATTGGTTAGGAATTCATTAATTGTATTGAGTATTTTTATTGATTATTGGATGATATCTGGTTGGTATTTAATTGTTGAGTAAAAATTTGACTGCTGCATGTTAGTGTGAATCAAATATGTTTGAATTATACTGGACTGGATTGTCATTGAAATAAACGAATTAAACAAAAGGCAGCAGCTATTGATCGCGTGACGGGTATCCGTACCCATTAGGTGCCCTGTTAGGACAGAGTCTATTTTAAGGAATAGACTCGAATCCCCAATAGGTGAAGTCCTCACTCAGGTAAGTAAATCCCATAGATCCAAAGTCTCGTTAGGTGTTTGGGACCTGCGCGAGATCAATAGCTGTCTGGTAAATCAATAAAATAAATAATGAAATATGTAAGGAAGCACGAAAGAAAAGAACAAAGAAAAGGCCCTAACGAGCTAAAGGTCTATGCAGTAAGGAAATCCTGGGTGAAGGTAAGAAATTCCTATTGGGTGAAGACACCATCCTAACAGGTGCATGCAAAAATACGTAATGGTACATGATAAGAAAAGACAAGAAAGGAAAGAAAAGAAGAAAAGAAAGAGGAAAGATGAGAAAAACTAAGAAAACTGAAAAAAGAAAGTTAAGAAAATAATTTTGAAGGAAATGCCACATATTGTGATTGTAAATGATGCATGTCTGTGTTGTGAAATACTTGAAAATGAATATGATTATAACGATGAAAATATAAATGTTGGGCTTAGTTTACTATTATGACTTCTTAGAAACTATTTCCTAAGTTCTGTGTAATGCTACCCTTCTTGCTATATTTTTACAGGTACAGAAGTGGAGCTTACACAAGTCATGGCCGAACAGGTGTACACTCCACACCGTGGAGTGTAATTTAGTCAAGAGAGAACCTAAATTAATTTGGTATAATTACTATGGTTTAATTTTTTAGAAGCCCAAAAACTTATGTTAATTTTTGAAAAGGGCATTAGTGCTAGGTAGCCTAAGTTAAATATAATTTTAGGTTTTGTAATATTCTGGACTAACAGGTTTAAAAGATGCAAATTTTTGTGAGGTCCGATAAACAGAGGAAACTCTGCCGGATTCTCGTCGAAATTTTCAAGTACGAATTTTAATAAAACCTAATTTTAACTAATTAAAAGTGAGGGTGTTACACTGTACCTAATTAGTCTTGTAGGTATCACTTCAAGTATCTACTTTGCAATGTTCTCTAGAATACTATGAACAACGTTGTCAATTGAAGAGAGGACTTGTCAATATTCAAGAATTTGAAAGCGAGACTGCATCATAAAAATTATCTCTTGGAATGGAAGGAGTGTGACACAACGAACAAGAGGAGACCACCTTCAAAATTCTACATGGTGAACTTATCCAAGGAAGGAACTCCTAATGTAAAGAAACTTCATGGGGCAATATAACATCTATAAGTATCTCTATCCTTAACTTTATCCTTTTGTTAATTGTATTTGTGATATATGCTTACATGACAAATGTGCTTAATTGCATTGAATATGTGTTTATTGTCATGGCATATAGTTTTTTTTTTAAGTTTTGATGATAGTAAGCATATACATGTTTTGTTGATGCATTTGATCTTCCTTTATGTTATGCTTGTTTTGAATCATTCTTTTAGAAAGGGGGAGAAATTTTTTTGAAAATCAGCATGAAAAACATGTTTACTTCTTCGTCCCATTTTGACATCATGCCTTCTTCTAACTATGTATTGGGAAAGAAACTCTTTTTTATTTCCCATAATTCCTTGTGTTGATGTCAAATAAGGGGAGTAAAGTATGAAACTAATCTCCCTTGTTATTATTAATGCTTCTATTCAGTGTTTCAGGGGGAGTTTAGTATACCGAAAAAGGTGAGAATAACTCATTACAGGCACCTCCCAAGGACCTCCCTTCTTTTTGTTGTTGACAAAGGGGGAGAAGGATTCTGAGCTGATGCGGAGCTATAAAATGAATTAATGTTTCTTTATAATTCTCTGCAGGGGGAGTTTATATATTAATATTATATCTGCATGTTGTTAAAGTTTTGTTTCCTAGTAAGGCTTTAAGGGTTTATCTATATACATTTGCTTGCTTAACACTTGTGATGCAGATTCACTCAGAATAAGTTTGTCATCATCAAAAAAGGGGAGTGTTAGAATTCAAACCTTCCCAAGGACTTCAAGTGATATTAAAAGTTTTGATGATTACAAACAAAGTCAATCAAGCTCACAAGTCAAGCTATCAAGGTTCAAGCTAATGAAGGCTGAAGTTGTGTCTTTCCCTTTTCCCCTAGAAAACAATGTAAGGTAATTGATATAGTTACGTAAGTATAAAGGCCATAACTTAACTTAATGGAGAAGAATGTTTTTTCTAAGTAAGGAGAAGGAAAAGTGTTTTACAAAGATTTTTCATAAAATTGTTTTAACTTAGTTTCTGTGGAAATAGATGATAAAACAAACTCTGGATGTTTTTGTTTTCTCTATGTCATGAAAAATCTATTTTTACAAGTGCAAGAAGGGATAATCGATTACCTTCTCAACGTAATCGATTACTTTTGTTGCATCATAGAAAAACCAGAGTGCTTGTAATCAAGTATTTGAAAATGGCTAATCAGATACTTTTTTGAAAGAGAAGTAATCGATTACCTGCTTCAAGTAATCGATTAGAATTGTTGCATCATATATTTTTCAGAGACACAGTAATCGATTACCTGTTCCTAAGTAATCGATTACCTGCTTTTAAATGTTGCATCACATATTTTTCCAAGGGCTCTGTAATCGATTATCTTGTCCTGAATAATCGATTACTTGTTTTGGTGTTAAAGGTGATAATCGATTACCTTAGGAAAGTAATCGATTACTTTAAATGATTTTTTGAAAATCGTGTCAGAATCATTTTGATTTGTTTCCTGATTTGTTTTTACTTAATTGATTCTGATTTGATTTAAAAATTCGAAATTGATTTTGTTTTTGAAATATTTACTTATTTGTTTTAAAAAATCAAATCCTTGGTTTAAGTTTTTAAATCTTTGTGATTTGGCTTTTGATTTTAAAACATGTTTTAAATATGGTGTTATCAGATTTCAAAAATGGTTTTAAGGCTCTCTCTCTCATTTTTTCTGAGGTTAACTTTCTTCTTTTACTATTCTTCAGAAAAACTTTTTCATATTCTATCTTTTTGAAAAGAAGAAAAGGGTTGGCCTAGTACTTATTTTGTTATATCCATTGTCATAGAACTCATATTGTTGTATTTGTGTTGCTTAGAACACTTTATTGTTAGAGTGACCTTATCTTGTTGTATCAGCACTAAGAACAGTGCATTATAGTGGTTGTACCCAATCAATCATACCATAACCAGTGTTGTAAGGGGTGTGTAACCCTTAGTGACTAGGGAGTGAATCTCCTAGTGCGGACGTGCTGCGTTCGTGGTTGTAGGGTGAGGAACCCTTTGTTGTGTGGGTAGTGCTAGACGAACGGTGGGTCACCTAATAGTTAGGATATCTGGAAATCTAGGAAAGATTTTCCTAGTTGTGTATTGAGGTCCCTAGCGAAAGGAGGTTCCTGTAAGATCCATGAAGAATGTTTTGATAAATGCCAAAAGGTTTTGAACAAGCTACAAATGTGTTGATCAAGATCAAGCTCAACAAGCAACAACAAACATCAAGTTAAGAAGAGAGAGCCAACTCATGAAGACTTAGTTTGGTAGTTTATGTTTTATTGTTTTATCTTTTGCCTCACAAGTCTTTTAGTTTATGAGTTTGGGTAGAGTTTCTTAGAGGGTAGTGAATCTCTTTTGATTGCATGATTATATCATATTTTGAGTATTCACTTTGCCTAAAATCAATAGGTGGCTTAAAGGTTTGAAAGAAAAGGTTTAGTTTTTGAGAAAACAAGTTTTTAAGTGTTTTTTGAACTGACTACTCGATTAGCCACTTGATTACTCGAGTAGAATTTTGCAGACTTGCGCAATTACTCGATTAAGGGGATGATTACTCGAGTAGAATTATTCAGCCTTGCGTAAATACTCGAGTAGAAACTTAAATACTCGATTAGTGAACAAGTTTTACACTTGTTACTCGAGTAGTGATCAAGAACCTTGAATCTCTCATGTTGATCTTTTCATAGCTTTTGAAAGAGATTCATAGGATTGTTATTTTGTTTTCATTTGAGTTGTAATCTTTGCAAGAGGCAAGCTATCTACAACAATTGGAAGTCTTGGTTGTGAATCAAGCAAAGTTATTTGGAAGCCTTGGTGAGGCACTTCATCAAGCACTTGGAAGCCTTGTTGTGTTAACAAGCAATTGGAAGTCTTGTAGTAAAGCAAGCATTGGAAGTCTTGTTGTGGGGTATCGGCAAGCAAAAGAGAAGAGGTTAGATTAGATATCAATAGGGTTACAAGGCAAGGGTGTGGTATCTCTTGTAGGCTAGCAAGAAGGGAGTCTTGTGAGGCATTTACTTGTAATTTGAGAAACTCTAATTCCTCATAGTGAAGAATCTCTCTTTGTTGAAGAGGGGACTTGAGTAGCTTTCAAGTGGATGAAAGTGAACCAGGATAAATCACTGTGTCGTATCTCTAAACTCTCTACGCTTTACATTCTTGTTATTAATTGTGTTCTTGGTTGAAAACCTAGAAAAAGTGATTTTTCATAATTGATTGAATTGAATCTTTAATTGTGCAAAATTGATTTGGGGAAAATCATTTTCATAACCTAAGTAATCAATAAGAATATTGGTGTTAATTGTTTCCGCTGAATCTCTGGTTATACTTGTGAATTGATTGATTTTCGTATTTGATTGAAAAGTGATTTTTCAATATACAGAGGCATTAATCGATTAGTTCATGTTATTAATCGATTAAGGCTAATGAATTTCAAGAAAATCATTTGTTTTAATCGTTTTGATTTGTTTCTTGCGAAAATCTTTCAAGGTTTCTCTAACACCTATTCAACCCCCCCTTCTAGGTGTTTTCCTAGTGTATCCTAGTTGTTTCACCCACCGATTGTAGGTTCTCACAATTGGTATCAGAGCTCGGTCGAAAGACACGAGCATAGAGCTTTTTCGTTAAGATCCTTGAGAAACTACAATGGGTTCTACGAATCCTTTTGGTGGTGAAGGTGCTTCAATAAATCGCCCTCCTATGTTTGGTGGAGAGGGTTATGGTTATTGGAAAATTAGGATGAGAATCTTTATAGAAGCTATAGATGTGAACATTTGGGAAGCCATTGAAAATGGTCCTTATATTCCCTCAAAAGATGTAGAAGGTGTGCTTACACTAACTCCCAAAGATAAGTGGACCGATGATGATAAAAGGAAAATTCAATATGATTTAAAAGCTAAGAATATCATCACCTCCGCTTTATCTTATGATGAGTTCTTTAGAGTCTCCCAATGTCGTGATGCCAAAGAAATGTGGGACACCTTGCAAGTCACACATGAAGGCACTAGTGAAGTTAGGCGTGCTAGATTAAATTCTTCAATGCATGAATATGAATTGTTTCGTATGTTGCCTAATGAATCTATATGTTTTATGCAAAAGCGTTTTACTCATATTGTTAATCATCTTATTGCTCTTGGAAAAACTTTCTTGAATTGTGAACTTGTTAACAAAGTTTTAAGATGTCTAAGTAGGGAATGGCAACCCAAGGTTACTGCAATAGTTGAATCAAAGGACTTGGACACCATGGACTTAGCAACACTTTTCGGAAAGCTTCAAGAACATGAAATGGAGCTTGAACGTTTGCATTTGCATGAAGAATCGGACAAGAACAAAGAAAGAAAAGGAATTGCTCTTAAAGCTCAAAGGTCATATAAAAAGGAAGAGAGTTCCGATGATAATGATGATAATGAAGATTCCGATTCGGAAATTGATGAAGAGGAGATGAAGCTTCTACTAAGAAAGTTCAATAAGATTCTAAGGAGAAAAGGAAGGTTGAACAAAGACAAAAGTAAAGAGAAGAATTCCCCACACTACAAGACAAAGACTTCAAAAGAAGGTATAGTTTGCCATGAATGTGGAAAGCCCGGTCATCTCAAGTACTCATGCTCTAAGTATCTCAAGAAGAAGGAGAAAGAAAAGAAAACTAAAAGGGCATACATAGTTTGGAATAGTGATGATGAAGATAAGAAAAGTACATCAAATAGTTCTTCGGATGATGAAGATGCCGCTTGTCTCAACTTGATAGCTCTAGTAAATGAAGAGGAAAGTTCAAATGATGAATCAAGTGAACAAAGCGATGAAAGCAATGTAAGTCTTACTAAATCCGAAATTTCTTCCAAAAATGAAATGTTATATAATGCTTATGAAGAAATGCATGAACAATTTAAGAAACTAGCTTTAAAAAACATTGAAAGGAAGAAGCTCATTTTGAAACATCAACAAGAGATTTTAGAACTTCAAAAGCAAGTTGATGAGCTTAATCTTGAAAATGAAACTCTTGATCTTATATATGCTAGTTCTTCTTGTGATTGTGCTAGTAGATTGAATATTGTGGTTGATTGTGAGAATTGCAAGTTGCTTAAAGATGAAAATGCTATTTTGAAAAATAAGCTTGCAAGTTTCTCAAATGGTGATATTAGATTGCGCACATTGTTAAATTTTCAAAGAGAAAATTCAAACAAGTTTGGTTTGGGTTATACTAATGCTAAGAGTAAATCTCATAGAAATGTTGTTGATTTTTCTAAAGTTGATTTTTCAAATGCACCAACATGTTTTTATTGTGGTACTCATGGACATACTTCAAATGTGTGTTATATTAAAGTGCATGGTATACCTAAAGGAGATTTTGTTTGGATGAAAAAGGGTGAGAGTCCCTACACTAACAAAAATGGATCCAAAACCATTTGGATACCAAAAAGCAAAGCATGATTGTTTTTGTAGGTATGATTGAAGAGCAAAAGGACTTTCATGTGTTATTCATTCATTTTCTTCTTCAATTGGTATCAAGGAGAAAATCCTACAAATTGGTAACATTTGATATTATACAATTGGTATTTTCAATTTGATATTGTTGGATATTGCTCATAGTTCTCTCAATTGGTATTATTTCTTATAATGTGATATTGTTTATACTATTGAGATAATACTATTGGTATCAAATTCTTACAATTGTTTTACAATTGGTATCATGTTATTGGTATACAATTTGTTATAATTGATATCATTGAGTAATCATTAGATGATTATCATGCTTTGGTTGGTATATCTTATTAATCTCTCTATTTTGGCTTAGATCTTATATTTCAATTGGTATATATTTCTTTTTGATAATGCCAAAGGGGGAGAAATATGATGTTTTGAAAAAGGGGAGAAATATTATGTTTTGACCATTTTGGAGAAATGAAATGGTATGTTTGGAGAAAGGTTGTTTTTGTTGTTTTTATGTAGGTTGAGCAAAGTTGTTGAAGATAGGGGGAGAATCAAGCTTTCTATCAATTGGATTTCAAATGTCAAAAGCATTTATTGAGGGGGAGCAAGAGTCTCACCAAGTGATTAAATGGTTCAAGCATCAACAACTTCACAAATTCAAAACATGTTTGTCATTTTCAAAAAGGGGGAGATTGTAAGATCCATGAAGAATGTTTTGATAAATGCCAAAAGGTTTTGAACAAGCTACAAATGTGTTGATCAAGTTCAAGCTCAACAAGCAACAACAAACATCAAGTGATGAAGAGAGAGCCAACTCATGAAGACTTTGTGTTTTATTGTTTTATCTTTTGCCTCATAAGTCTCTTAGTTTATGAGTTTGGGTAGAGTCTCTTAGAGGGTAGTGAATCTCTTTTGATTGCATGATTATATCATATTTTGAGTATTCACTTTGCCTAAAATCAATAGGTGGCTTAAAGGTTTGAAAGAAAAGGTTTAGATTTTGAGAAAACAAGTTTTTAAGTGTTTTTTGAACTGACTACTTGATTAGCCACTTGTTTACTCGAGTAGAATTTTGCAGTCTTGCGCAAATACTCGATTAAGGCTCTGATTACTCGAGTAGAATTTTGAAGCCTTGCGTAAATACTCGAGTAGTAACTTAGATTACTCGAGTAGTGAACACTGATTACACTGGTTACTCGAGTAATGACTTGGCTACTCGAGTAACACGAGCTGTTACTGTTTTTAAATGAGTTTTTCACTTCTCAAAAGCACTTTTAACCATTCCTAACTTTTGGGTATTCTATATAAACCTATTCCTAACCTTTGTGATTATATTCCATCATTTTGATATTCATTTTACGAAGAATCAAAGCCACTCTATTCTCTCTCACTTTCTCAAGATCAAAGTTTTCAATTTTACATTCTTTGATCAAGAACCTTGAATCTCTCATGTTGATATTTTCATAGCTTTTGAAATAGATTCATAGGATTGTTATTTTGTTTTCATTTGAGTTGTAATCATTGCAAAGAAGGCAAACACTCTACAACAAAGGAAGTCTTGAAGAAGTTATTCATCAAGCGAAGTTATTTGGAAGCCTTGGTGTGGCATATCATCAAGCACTTGGAAGTCTTGTAGTGAAGCAAACAAGTGGAAGTCTTTGAAGAATCTCAAAGCATTGGAAGTCTTCTTGTGGGGTATCGGCAATCAAGAGAAGAGGTTAGATTAGATATCAATAGGGTTACAAGGCAAGGGTGTGGTATCTCTTGTAGGCTAGCAAGAAGGGAGTCTTGTGAGGCATTTACTTGTAATTTGAGAAACTCTAATTCCTCATAGTGAAGAATCTCTCTTGGTTGAAGAGGGGACTGGAGTAGCTTTCAAGTGGATGAAAGTGAACCAGGATAAATCACTGTGTCGTATCTCTAAACTCTCTACTCTTTACAATTCTTGTTATTAATTGTGTTCTTGGTTGAAAACCTAGAAAAAGTGATTTTTCATAATTGATTTTTCATATTAAGTTTTGACTATTTTTGGAGAAATGAAATGGTATGTTTTGGAGAAAGGTTTGTTTTGTTGTTTTTATGTAGGTTGAGCAAAGTTGTTGGAGATAGGGGGAGAATCAAGCTTAACTCAATTGGATTTCAAATGTCAAAAGCATTTATTGAGGGGGAGAAAGAGTCTCACCAAGTGATCAAATGGTTCAAGCATCAACAACTTCAATGAACTTCATAATTTCAAAATATGTTTGTCATTTTCAAAAAGGGGGAGATTGTAAGATCCATGAAGAATGTTTTGATAAATGCCAAAAGGTTTTGAACAAGCTTCAAATGTGTTGATCAAGATCAAGCTCAACAAGCAACAACAAACATCAAGTTAAGAAGAGAGAGCCAACTCATGAAGACTTAGTTTGGTAGTTTATGTTTTATTGTTTTATCTTTTGCCTCACAAGTCTTTTAGTTTATGAGTTTGGGTAGAGTTTCTTAGAGGGTAGTGAATCTCTTTTGATTGCATGATTATATCAAATTTTGAGTATTCACTTTGCCTAAAATCAATAGGTGGCTTAAAGGTTTGAAAGAAAAGGTTTAGTTTTTGAGAAAACAAGTTTTTAAGTGTTTTTTGAACTGACTACTCGATTAGCCACTTGATTACTCGAGTAGAATTTTGCAGACTTGCGCAATTACTCGATTAAGGGGCTGATTACTCGAGTAGAATTATTCAGCCTTGCGTAAATACTCGAGTAGAAACTTAAATACTCGATTAGTGAACAAGTTTTACACTTGTTACTCGAGTAGTGACTTTGTTACTCGATTAACACGAGCTGTAACTGTTTTTAAATGAGTTTTTCACTTCTCAAAAGCACTTCTAATCATTCCTAACTTTTGGGTATTCTATATAAACCTATTCCTAATCTTTGTGAATCATTATTACAATATTCCATCATTTTGATATTCATTTTACAAAGAATCAAGCCACTCTATTCTCTCTCACTTTCTCAAGATCAAAGCTTTAACTTTTACATTCTTTGATCAAGAACCTTGAATCTCTCATGTTGATCTTTTCATAGCTTTTGAAAGATATTCATAGGATTGTTATTTTGTTTTCATTTGAGTTGTAATCTTTGCAAGAGGCAAGCTATCTACAACAATTGGAAGTCTTGGTTGTGAATCAAGCAAAGTTATTTGGAAGCCTTGGTGAGGCATTTCATCAAGCACTTGGAAGCCTTGTTGTGTTAACAAGCAATTGGAAGTCTTTTAGTAAAGCAAGCATTGGAAGTCTTGTTGTGGGGTATCGGCAAGCAAAAGAGAAGAGGTTAGATTAGATATCAATAGGGTTACAAGGCAAGGGTGTGGTATCTCTTGTAGGCTAGCAAGAAGGGAGTCTTTTGAGGCATTTACTTGTAATTTGAGAAACTCTAATTCCTCATAGTGAAGAATCTCTCTTGGTTGAAGAGGGGACTGGAGTAGCTTTCAAGTGGATGAAAGTGAACCAGGATAAATCACTGTGTCGTATCTCTAAACTCTCTACTCTTTACATTCTTGTTATTAATTGTGTTCGTGGTTGAAAACTTCCTAGATTTTCTCTACCATTATTATGCACATAACATTTACATCCAAAAACACGAAGATGGGAAATATTTGGTTTTCTCCCCTTGTACAGCTCATAAGGGGTTTTCTTTAAAATAGGCCTAATCAAAACACGGTTCATAACATAACAAGCTGTACTCACTGCATCGGCCCAAAAATATGCAGGCAAATTCATGTCATTAAGCATTGTTCTAGAAAGCTCTTTTAATGAACGATTTTTCCTCTCCACAACCCCATTTTGCTCTGGAGTCCTTGGAGCGGAAAAATAATGCTTAACTCCATGTTTTTCACAAAACTTTTCAAAACTATGATTTTCAAATTCTCCACCATGATCAGTTCTAATGGATGCAATGCTTAAATGCAATTGGTTTTGAATAATCTTGGCCAGCTTTTTAAATTCATGAAATGCGTCATTTTTGTGAGTAATAAAAAGCATCCATGTATACCTAGAATAGTCATCCACAATAACTAAACAATAATAGTTGCCACCAAAGCTTTTAGTTTGAAACAGTCCAAAAAGATCCATATGTAAAAGTTTCAAGGGCCTTTGAGTTGAAACAAGGTTTTTAGAAGGAAAACTAGCCCTTGTGAGTTTTGATTTTGAACAAGGATCACAATTTTCAGAAATGGAAAAATTTTGCTTTGGCAAACCAACTACTATGTTTTTAGAAGAAATTTTATTTAAATGAGCCATGTGGATGTGACCTATTCTACGATGCCACAGCCACGATTCATCCTCTTTAGATAATAAACATTTCGCATCATTTGAGGGAATTGAATCAAAATCAATAACATAAACATTGTTTATCCTGCGAGCAATTAGCTTAATAAGATTATCAATTTTTCCGTCGATAATACATCTATCAGAATCAAATATAACCCTATTGCCCTTATCACACAATTGACTAATACTTAGCAAATTGTGCTTTAGGCCCTCAACATGTAAAACATTTTCAATGCAAGGGTTAGGAGGTGTACCAATTTTACCAATTCCGATAATCTTTCCTTGATTGTTATGTCCGAAAGTCACATGTCCTTGGTCCTTAGGCCCGAGATGCGAGAATTTAGATTTATCTCCAGTCATATGTTTTGAGCATCCGCTGTCCAAGTACCACCATGCCTTCCTACCTTCCGGAGTAACCTACAAGCAAAGAATTCAAGGTTTCTTTTTAGGTACCCATATCTTTTTGGGTCCTTGAGCGTTAGTATAGCCATAGTTTAAATCATGCCACCTTCTAGTTTCATTGTTCGGTTTAACGAACTTCACTTTTCGGTGTATGCATTCATGTGCACCATGACCTTTCTTACCACAAATATGACATATAATAAGAGGTTTCTTATGACTACTTGCAGGGACAAAAATGGTACTTAGTTTCTTTTGATGTCTACTGGGTTGATATCCTAAACCCGCTCTATTAAAGAAACATTTTTGTCTTCCTAACATTAAATTTAAAGTATTTCTACCTTTTGTAAATTTAGCAAGGGTTTCTTTTAAATCTTCAATTTCTTTAACTAAGTCCTTGCAGAATTTACAAGAAGAAGAACTAGCTTTAAGTTTAATGTCATTACACGAAGTGTTTGAAGAATTTTTTAAAGTCAAATTCAGCTCCTTATTTTGATTTTTCAAAAAATCATTTTCTTTAGTAAGCTCTTTATTCTTTTCTAAAATGGAAGCTGAATTTTTCTTTTCTAGAGAAACCAATAAGGATAACCTCATCGATTCCTCATGTAATTCTTCAAATGCTTCTTGTATTTCATCATAAGAAAAGTTAAGTTCAGTATTTACCTCATTATCGTGAGCCATCAAGCATAGGTTGGCGGTCTCCTCTTGTTCGTCTGAATCTTCATCCGAACTTCCATCATTGTCGAGCCACGCCAAGTATGCTTGCTTTCCCTTCTTTGAACTTGAGGTGCCTTTTTCTGAATTCTCTTTCTTTTTCAGCTGGTAGCAGTCTGCTCTAATGTGACCAGGCTTGCCACACTCATGACATGTGATGGTTGAGCCTCCACTTTTATTGTTGTCTCTTCTGTTGAAATTTTTCTTCCTAAGAAATTTCCCGAACTTCTTCACCAATAGACCCATGTGTTCATCATTCAGCAATTCTTTGTCCGAGTCACTATCTGTCGCAGGTGCTTCAACCTTGAATGCCAAGCTTTTTACCTTCTTGTTTTATTCTTCATGCTGAGTCAACCTTTTTAATTCACTTTCATGTTCTTGTAATTTTCCAAACAGAGTTGCCAGCGTCATTGTTGAAAGATTTCTTGATTCAACAATCACCGTAACCTTGGGTTGCCAATCTCTTCCCAAACATCTTAGGACTTTGTTGATGAGATCCTCATTGGTGAATTTCTTCCCCAATGTTGTTAGTTGATTTACAATCATTGTGAAACGTTTTTGGATCTCTTGGATTGATTCTCCATCTTTCATTCTGAATAATTCATATTCACCAGTCAATGTATTGATTATTGACCTCTTTACTTCCGTTGTACCTTCATGCGTGACTTCAAGTGTATCCCACATCTGTTGTGCTGTCTCACATGTTGAAATCCTGAAAAACTCATCATAGCTCAAAGCAGATGTTATAATATTTTTCGCTTTCAAGTCGTACTGGACTCTACGTTCCTCCTCCTCCGTCCACTCAGCCATAGGCTTTTCGACGATGTTACCATTAACCTCATAGGTAGGAACATAGGGACCATTAACAACAGCATCCCAAACTTTTAATCCTACTCCTTGAATAAAAATTTTCATACGGGCTTTCCAATACGCGTACCCTACCCCATCAAACATGGGAGGACGGTTAATAGAACTCCCTTCACCTCCAAACAGAGAGTTTGAAGCCATACTCTTGAGACGGTTAATTCTTAACACAAAAGACTAGCTCTGATGCCAATTGTTGGTTTTGGCCTCAAAATCTTGAGAGGGGGGGTGAATCGAGTTTTATTATGTATTGAAAAAATCGTAACAAATTAAAAAATTGATTTGAGATGGAGAGATTAAACGTTCGTAATGGATCGCGAAAACGATAGAAATAATATAATTGAGTAGCGCGGAAACGTAAAAGAATAAATATGCGGAAAGTAAAAGAGATAGGGATAGAAAAGCTTGCACCGGTGAATTTTATACTGGTTCAGCCTTCCTGTCGAAAGGTCTAGTCCAGTCCCCAAGCGACCCGCCTGAGAGTTCTTATAACCAAGCAATAGAGTCGCACCCTATTACAACCAAGAGCACCCCGCACACTACTAGGAACCTCCGTTCGCCAGGGGCCTCAATCACACAACAGGGTTCCTCGCCCTACGACGTATCAAACGTCCAACTATGGGATTCTCTCCCTACCACTAAGGTTTAGAACGATTACAATGAAAGTGATTACAATAGTTTTTTGTGTTCTCACAACACGGATTCTACAATATGCTCTTATGATAATGAAAAAGAAGTTTCTCTTAGGATTTACTCAGCCAACAAGGTTTGTTCTTCAAAAAGAATAGAACAATGAAAATCAGAACTCTGAAAGAAGAAGAAGATGAAGAACGTGAGAATGAATGAATAATAATCACTGAACGTAAAACTTGTTGGAGTGACTTTATTTAAAAATAAAAACTCTTTTGAATCAAAAACGATTTTGAATTAATAAAACAAAATCAAAATAGAATAATAAAAGATTTGTAATAAGTTTTAGAATCAAAATAAAATCAAAACGATTTTCGAAATAAAATAAAGATTTGATTCTTAAAACCAAAAAGGAAATAATTAAAAATTAAAATCATTTTCGAATTTTATAAAATATATCAGAATCTTTTATATAAAAACTAATCGGGAAATAATAAAAATGATTCTGACACGTTTTTCAGAAAATCAAGAAGTAATCGATTACTTTAGGGAATAATCGATTATTTCTACAAAAATAGAAATTCTTAAATACATTTGAAAAACATGTAATCGATTAGGCTAAGAATAGTTAATCAATTACATCACTCATGTTCATTTTATGATGCAACTATGATAATCGATTACACTAATGAGTTAATCGATTATTAAGCCTCTGGTTTGCATATGATGCAACATCATGTAATCGATTATTACAAGACTTGTAATCGATTACAAAGCCTCTGAAAAATATGTGATGCAACAATTATAATCGATTACTTGACTCTTTAAATCGATTACTTTCATAAGAAGGTAACTGATTAACAAAATTCAGTTAATCGATTACAGCTTCTCTGATTTTTTTATGATGCAACAAAGTTAATCGATTACTTTGAGAGATAATCGATTACTCTCCTTTGCAGTCATATAAATATGCAGAGTTTTGTAACATCAAATATTTTCACTAAGGTTAAATACAGAAAAACATTTTATATGCAGAAAACACGTTTTCTTCTTTTCTTCTAAAATGAAAAACTATGTTGGCTTTGTAACTTCTAAGTAAACTACAACTTCATTACCTTACATTTGATCTAAGGAGAAGGTTTCTATTCTAGGCTTGCTTGAGTCTTCAATCTTGAGACTTGACTTGCACTTGTGAGCTTGAACTTGAGTTGGCTTGTTATCATCAAAACATATATTTGCATTACTTTGAAGTCCATAGAGAGTTTGAAGCATGCCTTCCAACCAGCTTGACTTCCAACACGGGTCGCTTGGGGACTGGAGTAGGTCGGGTTTGCCGAACCAGGATAAAATCTTCGGTGCAATCTCTTCTATCCCTCATCTCTTTATTTTCCGCTGTTATATTTATTTGTTGCGCATCATAACGATTATTTTCATAATAATTAATTTAATTGTTTTAAATTAATTAGCGCGGTAACGTTTCTAGTTGTTATCTTTTTAATTGTGTCGCGCATATTAGTTTTTATATAATTATTAATATTATTCGCTTTCGCGCAATTGATTTTCAACATTATATTGTTTTCCGCTGCAAAATCTCTTTAAGTTTGTTGAAAACATTTTAAAGCGAATATTTTCCAATGTTTTCGTAAACACCCAATTCACCCTCCCTCTTGGGTGACGGCTGCCAATCCTATCAATAATTCTAACAACCACCACCACCACCAAGACGTTTTCCAAGACGCACCCTTCCACCAAGTCCATCACCCTCTGAAGAAAGAATTATTTTGGATGTTCCTGCTCACCGTCGTCCTTCCACTAGAGCCCGATCTCGAACTCCAGTTTATGTGCCATTTGATCCGGCACTGGAGGAGGAGGAGGAGGAAGATCCCATTGAGGATGAGGACCCGATGGAGGATGTTGACCAGGTGGCGGATGATGACCCTATGGAAAACTCAACTGGGAGTCAGTGGGGAACTAACGATTGAGTTGAGTTCTGACTAGTGGAATGTGGATAATGCAACACATCAGGTTTCTCTTACCTTTACTATTTTCTATCTTGGAGATATGAACCATATGCTCTAGGTTGTTATACGTTTTGTTGTAATATATGTAATATAGTGTAATGACCTAGAGTCCTAAGTTAAGTTTTTATGTTTTAGTTGTTACTATGGTGTAATGGAAAATGTACTCTTTGACTTTGAAATGAAATATGAAGTTTGATGTTTTCCTTCATGATGTCTTTGAATGTTTTCCGCAAGATTTGAAAATGATGATGACTTGACTTATGATGGAAAGAAAAAGAAAAAAATGGTCGTATTTTCGAATATAAGTATTTTATTAAGAATAGAAAGTCGGGTCTGGCCTTACACACTAACCGTTGTAAATTGTAGCATTATAATAGTATTTTGATGAATAGAACAACAGAATCTAACTAAGTTTCCCCCTTGGATTCTGTAGGATAAGATGGTCGGAAGAAACAATGCTAACATTGCGGGGGCTTTGACCCGTATGGTTGCGGTTCTAGAGAATCTGCAGTAGCCTCGCCCTTTGAGCAATGGAAACCCGGCGGAATTTCAAGGTCTAGACTCCTAACGCAAGTGCAAACCCCCTAGCTTCTCAAGCGGTCGCTGCACTCAGCGAGCTCTGTTTTGGTTAGCAGAGATGAATAAGATTTTTCAAACGATGGCCCCCACAGAGATGCAGAAAGTCACGTTTTCCACGTACGTGCTCAGTGGTGAAGCCGCTACTTGGTGGGATCAGACACGTCAGTTTCTAGAGTATGATCAAAGGGAGCTTACTTGGGAGGTCTTCACGGAGAAGTTTCTAGAGAAGTATTTCCCCGACGACGTCAGGCTACAAAAGGAAATGGAATTTCTCGATTTGAAGCAAGGAAGCATGACCGTCGATCAGTATGCTGAGATATTTGAAGAACTGATGAAATACTCTCCGTATTTCCAGTATCACCCTGATGAGTACTCCAAGTGTACGAGGTTCGAGAATGGACTGAGGTCGGACATCAAGCTCGCTTTCAGCGTGCAAAGGATTCGTCATTATCCTAATCTGATCAGTGCGTGTCGTATCTTCGAGAAGAATAGTTTTCGAAATGACTTTGGGCAAGGAAGTCACGGACCGCATCGTCATCAGCACAAGCATGATCGTAGGAATCGTGGAGGCCCCTACTCGCACGAAGGCAAAGGAACTGCAACACCCTCTAGAGCTGCTAGCCTTTCAGCACCCGCCGCAAGGTGCAACAAGTGTCAGAACTTCCATCCTGGTAAAGATTGCTGGAGAGACAAACCACCCACATGCTTCAATTGTGGAGGGACTGGACACCTCGCTCGTTTTTTCCGTCAGGCCCGGCGCCCGAGCAATCAAGTTCAAGGAAGCAAGCCCTGGGTCGATGGAAAGGTTTTTACCATGTCTGGATCAGAAGCGGAGCAAGCGGAAAATCTCGTGCAAGGTAACCATCTTCTTAATGGCATGCCTTGTCGCTTTTTATTTGATTCTACAGTGACACATTCTTTCATCTCTGAAGAATGTGCCAAGCGTTTAGGTCTGTCGGTTTCGGAGACACCATTTAAAGCTTAGAGTGTCTACCCCTGCGAATGCTCCTGTTGTCGCATCAAGAGCATGTGTTGGTTGTTCCGTTAGCATAGGAGATCAGGTTTCTCGTGTAGATTTGATATGTTTGCCGTTGTCCAAGCTCGATGTTATCTTAGGTATGGATTGGATGGCATCCAATCAAGTGGTGATCGACTGCAAGGCGCGAACGATTGTGTTTCCCGGTGTGGAGTCTCCTGCCGTGCGACCTGAAGGTTATGTTTGTATGTTTTCTTCATTGGTAGAAGAGAAGAATGGTGAAATGAAATTGAAGGAAATCTCGATTATTCGAGATTTTCCTGAGGTGTTTCTGGATGAAGTGCCCGGTTTGCCGCCGCATCGAGAGGTAGAATTCAATATCGATTTAGTTCCCGGTACTGGTCCTATCTCTATCGCCCCTTATCGTATGGCCCCAGCAGAGTTAGCTGAGTTGAAGAAGCAAGTTGAAGATTTATTAGAGAAGCAGTTCATCCGACCAAGTGTATCGCTCTGGGAAGCGCCTATTTTGTTTTTCAAGAAGAAAGATGGATCTATGAGGATGTGCATTGATTATAGGAAGTTGAACAAGGTTACTATAAAGAACAAGTACCCGTTGCCTAGGATCGATGACTTAATGGATCAAGTCAAAGGAGCGTCAGTATTTTCAAAGATTGATCTGAGATCAGGTTATCATCAGATCCGTGTAAAGGAGGAAGATATTCCAAAGACGGCTTTTCGGTCACGATATGGTCACTACGAGTATGTGGTGATGCCATTTGGTTTGACCAACGCCCCAACAATATTCATGGATTATAAGAATAGAGTGTTCCGACCCTATCTGGATTCCTTCGTTGTGGTGCTTATCGATGATATTCTCATCTATTCGAAGAATACGGAGGAACACGCTAATCATTTAAAGATTGTTTTGGAGACTTTGAAGGAGAAGAAATTATATGCCAAGCCGACCAAGTGTGAATTTTGGCTTGAAAAAGTCAATTTCATGGGGCATGTAATATCAAAGGATGGTGTTGCTGTGGATCCAGCTAAAGTGGAAACAGTTTTGCAATGGGAAAGGCCGAAGACAGTTACTGAAGTTAGAAGTTTTCTTGGGTTAGCCGGATATTATCGAAAGTTTATCGAAGGCTTTTCAAAGTTAGCTCTTCCGTTAACTCTATTAACCCGGAAAGAGCAACCTTTTGTCTGGGACGAAAAATGTGAAGTTAGTTTCCAGACGTTAAAGGACAAGTTAACATCGTCTCCAGTGCTAACTTTGCCCGATCCTCGAAAAGGCTTCGATGTTTATTGTGATGCGTCTAGACAAGGTTTGGGTTGTGTCTTGATGCAAGAAGGGAAGGTTGTTGCTTATGCATCACGTCAGCTGAAAGTGCATGAGGAAAACTACCCTACTCACGATTTAGAGTTGGCTGCTATTGTCTTTGCCCTAAAGATTTGGAGACATTACCTTTATGGTAATACGTTTCAAGTATTCAGTGATCATAAAAGTCTGAAGTATCTCTTTGACCAAAAAGAACTGAATATGAGACAACGTAGGTGGATGGAATTCTTGAAGGATTATGACTTCGAATTACATTACCACCCCGGCAAGGCCAATGTCGTAGCAGATGCTTTGAGTAGAAAGATGTTGCACGTAAGTGTGATGATGGTGAAGGAAGCTCAGTTAATTGAAGAATTCCGAAACTTGAATCTAGCAGTCCAGTGTAAGCCTGATTGTATCAAGCTAGGACTGCTTCAAGTAACCAATGAATTCCTTACTCAAGTAAGGGACTTGCAGAAAGAAGATGGAGAGTTGTTGGAAAAGAGAAAATTGGGATTGGATGGCGTGGAGCCTGATTTTCAAGTTGGAGTTGATGATATTCTAAGGTTTCGGGATCGTGTGTGTATCCCAACCAATCAAGAGTTGAGGAAGGCAGTTTTGGATGAGGCCCACAAAAGCAAGTTAAGTATACATCCTAGAACAACAAATATGTATCAAGACCCGAAGAAAATGTTTTGGTGGCCAGGATTAAAGAAAGATGTTGCGTCTTATGTTGCTTCTTGCCTTGTTTGCCAAAAGGCGAAGATTGAACATAAGAAACCTGGAGGAGAATTGCAACCTTTGAGTATACCGGAATGGAAGTGGGATGGAATAGCAATGGACTTTGTGCGTGGTTTTCCGAGAACCAGAGAAGGTTTCGATGCGATTTGGGTTGTAGTGGATCAGTTAACCAAGTCAGCTCATTTTATCCCCATCAATATGCAGTATCCGTTGGAAAAGCTTGCGAGATTGTATATCAAGGAAGTCGTAGATTTCATGGGATTCCCTCAAGCATCGTATCGGATCGTGATCCTCATTTTGTGTCTCGTTTCTGACAAAGTTTGCATCAAGCCCTGGGAACGCAGCTAAGGATGAGTTCAGCTTATCACCCACAAACGGATGGTCAGTTTGAGAGGACAATTCAGTCCCTAGAAGATTTGCTTCATGCATGTGTTTTGGAGTATCAAGAGAGTTGGGATCGATTGTTTCCGTTTGTGGAATTCACCTACAACAATAGTTATCATGAAAGAATAGATATGGCCCCATACGAAGCTCTTTATGGAAGGAAATGTAGGACCCCACTTTGTTGGTTCCAAGTGGGGGAGAGTGCGCTCATCGGACCTGAGTTAGTGCAAGAAACGACCGAGAAGATAAAAGTTATCCAAGAGAAGATGAAGACTGCGCAAAGTTGTCAAAAGAGCTATGCCGACCAGCGAAGATCCAAGCTAGAATTCCAAGAAGGAGATCACGTGTTCTTGTGTGTGGTTCCAACGACCGGTATTGGAAGAGTGATGAAGCCAAAGAAGTTAACCCCGAAGTTTATTGGTCCATACAAGATTTTGAAGCGAGTTGGTCCTGTTGCGTATCAGATCGCTTTGCTGCCATTCTTGTCCAATCTCCATAATGTATTCCACGTCTCTCAGCTTCGTAAGTTTATCCAAGACCCATCTTCGATCATCCGGTTGCAGCAAGATGTAGTACCATTGAAAGAGAATCTCACGTTCGATGTTGGACCAGTACGAATAGAAGATCGACGAGTAAAGAACCTGCGAGGAAAAGAGATTCCTTTAGTGCGAGTCCTTTGGGGTCAGGATGGAGTGTCTGAATCAACGTGGGAATTAGAATCTAGAATGAAGTCCTTTGTGTAAATCGGAATTTCGGGGACGAAATTCTGTTAAGTGGGGGAGGATGTAAGACCCTATATTTTTAAATTAAAGAAAGAAATTAAATATTCAAAAGAATAATATTATTATATTGAATAAAATAATGAATTTTATGAAATTTGGTTAAAATACTCGAGTATTTGGGGAAGACTCGAGTATTGTAACTAGCAGTTAGAAAATTTGAATTTTTGGTTGGAATACTCGAGTATTCCATATTCTATGGAATACTCGAGTAGTTCGTGCAGTGGCTGTGTGTGTATAAGTCGGTTTTGATTCAAACTTCGAACCAAAACGCATTTCCCTTGGTTCCAAGCACGGAGCTGGACTTTACTTCGAAGGAGGGTAACCTTAGGCTATAAATAAGTGAATTGAGGAGCCCCAAACTCATCTAAATCAATCAAACCCGAATTTCTGTCAAATTTTCTCTGTTTTGAGGTGTTGACTTTGATCCATTCGTTCTCCTTCAATTCTCACCCTTTCCTTCTGAAACCAAAACACAAACTGAAGTTCTAATTCCAATCTTGAATTAGAACCCGAAATCACTTAAAATAACCTCCTGTAGATCGAGTTATAGGCAATCAAAGTTGAGGTTCTAAAGCTGCGAAAAACAGAGCAAGTTTCAGCATCAAGTACCCATCTTTCTTGAATCCGTTTGGTAATGTAACACCCTAATTAAAGTTTACCCTTAAACCAAAAATTTAGGATTAAAATTTTCTTTCCAAAACAGATATGATGATGGGCAAAATAATACTTCTTTCAATAATATTGATTCGTTAGAGTTTTAGCGGAAGACTTAGTTCGACAAAAGGCACAAAAGTGAAATAATAGTTACACCGAAACAACTATTCAAAATACAAAATACATAAGCAGCGTTTTAGCTCGGCCAACTGGCCGAGGCCTAACTTAATTCTCCAACTCAATGACTTACTCTCCCTGTCAAGGAGAGTGAACCTGCTCGATTGGGGACTGCGTCTGCTCGGACTCAGTACCTGAAAAATGGTAAGGAGGTGGGCATTACGCAGAACTTAAATAAGCAGTTTCTAATGTAACATACCGAGCTACCAAGCCAGACACAAATAGTCAATTAGCATATATAACAATCAAACAAAACATCACATGCATATATTATCATTTTGCTCGGTTACCATCATTATCCAGTATATCTATTACCTACCAATTTTTACCACTCTTATCCGATTGATTCCCTCTTGTACACGTTTCCCCAACTCCTACCTTTGATCTCTCGGTCGTTACTTTCATTTTTCGGCATCCATTTTCTCTCTCGATCTCACTACTCATTATTTATCTTTTGCATATTTTACAATCTTTTACTCTTCTCGGCTGCATACACCCAGTGCATGTCTTACACCATTTAGGGTCAGATTTCGGAGTGTCCATAACTGCGAGTACCCAGTACCCGTCTTATAGCTACGCATACCCAGTATGCATCTGACGCGATCAATGCACGCACCCAGTACACGTCTTCTATGATCCGGAGCACTACCGCCGATTCTTTTATGGAGCTAAGGAGTGTCCACAACTGCGAGTACCTAGTACCCGTCTTACAGCGGCGCCTCTCGGCGGCATACGTGATCAATGCACGCACCCAGTACGCGTCTTCTATGACCAGGAGCACATCCCACCGATTCCGTGCTCGGAACCTTGTGTGAATCATAGCTGCGAGTACCCAGTACTCGTCTTACAGCTGCACATACCCAGTATGTGTCTGACGCGATCAATGCACGCACCCAGTACGCGTCTTCTATGATCCGATCACACAACCATTTCTCTTTAACTCTTTTATCCTTTAACCACTTCTTTACTCGGCCTCTCTCGGTTCGGCTTCTTAGCTGTTCCGTTTTCCATTAATCTTTCTCATTATCTAATTCATTAACTTATCTCTTCTAATTCATTAACCACATATCGCATTCGCTCTCGGCCTCTCATGCTCGTCCACACACAGTATTCAAGTACAAAACGTAAACATTAAATCTCATGACTCACAAATATTTTTACAGCAACCACAATATAAATAAAACACTTAGCCAGCACATAGTATGATTAAAACACCTAACAGAAAACAGCTATTCCACCTTATCTCCAAAAATATATCTTTCTAGTTCGTTTATGAGTTGTTCTTACCCTTTTATCTTTTCTCCCTAACAATACCCTATGTCTCTACCCTAAGCTAACACCCACTCTTAGCACCCGTTATGAACACACTAGCAACTCAAACTCAAGTAGAGGTAACACTCACTCCTTACCTCAATCCGTGAGAGATAAGAGTTTGAGAGCCTGAGGGTAGTTTCCCTTGATGCTTGACTCCGTGAGCTTAGAACCCCAAACACCGAATGCTCCAGAAACGTTTGTTGAGGTGAAGAGATGAAGAAGAGCAGCCTCTAATTCGTGAGTACTGGATGGTGAAGAAAAGAGGGATTTTTCGTGAGTGAGAAAAGAATGTAAGTTGAACTGTGAGTGCTGGAACTTCAGAGAAAAAGGGAAAACGAAAGAGAAAGATTGGAATATGTTGTTGTGTTGTTTGAGGGTTTGCTTTTATTCTTGATGTGGGAATTGTTTGTGTGGCTCTCTTTGGAGGCTTCTTGGAGAAGCTTAGAATATGTGGACAGGATTTATTGGCTTCTAAAGGAAACCATAAACAGTGACTAGACAAGGACATAAAGTGATTGATAGCAACAGCCGTACGGATGGTATGAAAACCAAGGGATCAACAGCTCAACATGAGCTGTCATAGGGAACAAAGGGACGTCGGCTCGTCATGGAGAAACAGTACTAGTCCGAGTCTCCTCTTGGTTAATACTGCGAGGTACGTTGTGGTCGGCTAATCCAAGTTGACACCAGATCTTTAGTTCGTTTCCATTTAGCTCGGCAGGGATCGGACCGAGGTCTGACATTTACATATCTGGTCGGCCTATGCTTCTTATTACCCCACACCCTTGAACAACTTCTGCGACTTAATCCTATTCTTAAATAAATTTATATATTTAAATCTATTATATTAATATTAATTTTTAGGATGTTACATTCCTCTCCCACTTACAGGAATTTCGTCCTCGAAATTTAGTCGGCGTTGAACAGCTGCGGATACGACAGCTTCATCTTCTCTTCGAGTTCCCAAGTAGCTTCTTCCACATTATTCCGATTCTAGATAACCTTGACCAAGGAAATTTCCTTCCCTCTGAGCTGTCTGACCTGTTTATCCTCAATTCTGATTGGAAGAACCTCAAAGGTCAGATTGTCTCTTAGCGGTAACTCATCCACTGCTATCACATGCGAGGGGTCATGAATGTACTTTCTAAGCTGTGAAACGTGGAACACGTCATGGAGTTTAGCCAGGTGTGGAGGTAAAGCAATTCGGTAAGCTACTGGTCCAACTTTCTCCAATATCTGATATGGTCCGACAAACCGTGGGGTCAATTTTCTTGATTTGATAGCTCGGCCAATTCCCGTTATAGGGGACACTCGCAGGAATACATGATCTCCTGTATTGAAGTCCAAGGGCTTTCTTCTTCTGTCGGTCTTGTGCTGCTTTCATCTTTCCTTGTATCATTTGGATCTTCTCGATTGTTTCATGCACAATGTTAGGGCCAATTAACAAGTTTTCTCCTATCTGGAACCAACATAACTGCGTTCGGCACTTCCGACCATACAACGCTTCGAAAGGAGCCATCCCAATGCTTGAATGGAAGCTGTTATTGTACGTAAATTCGACCAAAGGCAAAAGTATTTCCCAACTTTCCGACTGCTCCAGAACACATGTCCTCAACAAGTCCTCAAGGGTCTGAATGGTGCGCTCGGATTGTCCGTCGGTCTGGGGATGATGAGCTGTGATAAACTTCAACTTTGTACCCATGGCTTGTTTCAAACTCTGCCAGAATCTGGATAAGAAAAGAGGATCACGGTCAGATACTATGCTGCTCGAAACACCGTGAAGTCTAACAATGTCCTTTATGTACAGTTGTGTCAGCTTCTCTAGGCTGTACTTCATGCTGATCAGCAGGAAATGGGCACACTTTGTCAGTCGATCCACCACAACCCAAATAGCTTCCTGCCTTGATCTTGTCCTCGGTAAGCCTGATACAAAATCCATCGAGATGTTGTCCCACTTCCATTGTGGAATTTCCAAAGATCTGAGTAATCCTCCTAGTTTCTGATGCTCGATCTTGGCTTTCTGGCATGTTAAACACTGAGACACATAATCCGCCACGTCAGTTTTTAACTTTGGCCACCAGAACAACTTCTTCAGATCCTGGTACATTTTTGTGGCTCCCGGATGAAGACTCATCTTCGTTTTATGGGCCTCTTCCATTATATCGCGTCGTACTTCAAAGTCCATGGGGATGCAGAATCGATCCCGAAACCGTATGAGACCGTCGGATCCTTTAGTGAAGTCGGGTTCATCCTTGTCTCCTGCTCTTTCCAGCAATTTCTTGAGTTCTAGGTCGGCGGCTTGCCTTTCCTTGATAAAACCCACAAAATCGTTTGTTACTTGCAACATTTCCAGTACGACACTGTTTTCCTTCTTCTATACGCCGAGGTTAAGATCACTAAACTCCTGCATCAATTGCATTTCTCGGACCATCATATTGCTCAAATGGAGGCTCTTTCTGCTCAGCGCGTCAGCCACCACGTTGGCCTTTCCGGGATGATAGTGTAAGCTGAAGTGGTAGTCTTTTAGAAATTCCACCCATCTGCGCTGCCTCATATTTAATTCCTTCTGGTCGAACAGATAGCCGAGACTCTTATGGTCGCTGAACACTTCAAATTTCGTGCCATACAGGTAGTGCCTCCAAATTTTAAGGGCGAACACCACGGCTGCCAATTCGAGATCATGGGTGGGGTAATTCTGTTCATGTGGTCGAAGTTGTCTAGAGGCATAAGCCACCACCTTTCCCTGTTGCATCAACACACAGCCGAGACCCTGCTTTGAGGCATCACAAAATACGTCAAATGCTTTGGTCGGCTCTGGCAAAATCAACACTGGCGAACTCGTCAATCTTTTCTTCAGCTTCTGGAAGCTCTGTTCGCACTCTTCGGACCACTGGTAGGGCGCATCCTTTCGGGTTAACGAAGTCAACGGTAGATCCAGTTTAGAAAACCCTTCAATGAATCTCCTGTAGTATCCTGCAAGACCAAGAAAACTCCTGATCTCGGTTACCGAGTTGGGTCTCTCCCACTTAAGCACAGCTTCCACCTTGGAGGGATCAACCGCAACACCGCGCTCGGAGATTACATGACCGAGGAAATGAACCTCTTTGAGCCAAAAACTGCATTTAGAAAGCTTGGCGTAGAGCTCCTTATCCTTCAAAACCTGCAATACCGTTCTCAAGTGCTTCTCATGTTCACTTGAACTTCGAGAGTAGATGAGTGTAACACCCCTCAAAATCCTCGTACTGTTTTAATCTCTAAAAGGAATTATTTTTGAGAAAAGTGTTTTTGAGAGAGTATTGTAGTGGACTTATAGTAGACCGAGCGTCGACCGACCGAGAGCCTCATTACCCTTACTAGTATGATACTGATACAGGGCCAACGGTCGGATACTTACACCGAGCAAACTGGGTTTCTACATGTAGGTCACGTACCGATGAGGTTAACACCGAGCATAGGACTTTCAATCTGATCCTTATCGTTTACAGTCTCATCAAACCGTAATTACTCCTAGATTCCCACGACTCTTGGTTAGATAAAACAACATTGGATAAGGTCTATTACTTATAGGATTTATGGATATGATCTTATCATAACCTCTACAAATCCTACTTGAATTCTACCTCTATAGAAGGCTCATCAGAACGGCCCACAACACACAGGTAATCCCCTATAAGAACCACCATGCTATAGGGGCTAAGGTACGTCTTCTCATCCCTAAGTTGACACTAGCACACACATTGTTGACTAGGGAGAACCTGATTATCCCAACTGGATATTCAGAAATCCTAAAAAGTCCTATATTAACATCTTAGTTGGGATCATTCTTCAAGGCTCTTCCATAGCTTTAAGGTTGATCTTGGTTAAGGACACGACATTGGCGCCGTCTGTGGGGACTGAATAACATATCATTCCCACCACCACCATGGTTACCACCAGAAGTCAAGTTGGTGACCTCCGTGACCGCATCACCCGCACCCGTGGCAGGCCCAGAAACGCTGATAACAACAACCCGCAGCCTCATTCTGCGGGTGATCTGCCGATGTTCTCAACCATAATCGTGTAGATAATGGGCAACCGCCACGAACCTCCCATTCTGGGGCAGGGAATAATTCCCAGCCACCAAACCATCCACAAAGTCATCCACCCCCTCATCGTAGCCATAATCGTAGTAATAATCACGCTACTCACTCCCAAACACCACAATCTTCCCATCCTAGGACTGGAAGTAATCCCCAACCACTCCAAGTTTTACGAACCATACTACTTCCACCACCACCACCACCCCCTCCTACACTGCCTCCCTCCACCCATGGTGATTCAAGTAGCACAGCCCCAACTGTAACATCCTCAATTTTATACTTTAAAAAATATATTACTTCTATATGATTTATTATTAAAATGCTTGGGGTTTTATTAAAAATTTTGGCAAAGTTTACTCTAAAAATATGGACTTTCCCCCAAGTAGGTTATTCACCTGTCAGTCCCGAACAGTTTATCTAAAACAAAACTATAATTAAATTGTAAGAGGTTGTGACTTATTTTGAAACAATGTAGAAGAGGATATTTGTATATCCTTCACAACCTTTGATACACTTGGTAAAAGAAAGGTTCTCACAAAGTCCTTTTACAAAATAAAAACATTCTTAACTTACAATAAATGAACACTTATAATAAGTTTAATTAATAAAACATTTTATAGTTAAATATCTTAGAATGGTTGCAGCTACATAAAGTGACCAAGGATGTCACTATACTGATATACTCTCCTTAAGTGAGAGTATACCTTCTCGGTTCGTGAGCCATGAATGTCTTTCTCCGATGGTACCTAAAATGGTCAACTTAAGGGGTGAGTAATTTGAATAATAATCGAGGAAAACACTCAACAACAGTAATAAAGCATAACTAGACATACCCACACACATAAATACATATTCATTTATCCTAATCAATTCTACCATTTATATACCTTAACATTTACTGTTTCTTTACCCCAAGAATTCACCTTTCATTCACCCCAAGAACAATGTATATAACAATGCGTTTATGCTCAATCATATGAATGACATACACTGTATTCCCTTATGGTTTAATTCCTGAATCCGATGTACACTGCACTATTTACACTTTATTCACTTTAACACTTTGATACTATCATCGGATTCAGTGAATTAAACCCATCACAATAATGAATGCACTTCTCCGTTTCCAATAGCCATAACACTGACAACATAACCACCTCACATACCCTCCCTCCACTCTGGGGAAAAACCGGCCAGGAGTAAGCATTTCTCAACCTATAATTGGGTGCTTCACCTCCACTTAGGAAGGTCCCTCGCTCACCCGCTTGCACAACACTTCACCTCCACTTAGGAAGGTCCCTCATGCGATTCAGATTGATTTGCCCGAATCGGGCTTTAGCAGAAATCACCCTCACTGGCCAAAACGAGCCAAAGTGATGGAATTACCCCGGTTTGCGTGGAACCAACCCCCAACACGGGAAGCGATCCCGTGTCCTTGGCAGGATCAAAGTTCCCCAAGATAATCCCATAATTCACTCTTGCCCTCATCAATCGTAAATGACGTGTGTTTTTCCCCGTACACCTAAGGTCCACCTTACTCCGAAATGCACGTGTTTCTAGTTCATTTTATGTGGCTTTTGATTAGTCGAACCTTTAGTACTTTATATTCATTTGGTTGGGTTCTCTAACTTAAGAGTTTAGGCCATACTATATATACATATACCATCCAACAATCCAACAATAATTTCCATAACCAAATCATTCATTCGATCATTAAATTCCATAACAATAACATTAATTCATTTCTAGCCTAATCCCTAAGTTCAAAGCATATATACTCACAGTTAACATATAGGACATAACAATTACATCACCACAATAATCCTAATTCTATCATTCATTTTATCATTTAATGCTATAACAATCTAATAATCAATTACTAAACACCCTAAGTTCATTATACACATTCTTACTTTCAAACACACAATATCATCATACCAATCAAACAAACACATATACAATATATCTAATTATACTTTTATGACTATCACTGAGTCCCTTCCCCAATTAGAACCAAAGTACTCCCCCTTACCTCTTGGAGAGAAGAGGAGACAATGGGGTTGAGTTGGTGCTCCACCACCAAGCTCCAAGCTAGCTTCTAGACTCTCATTCCATGCTCCTTAACACTTCCTTAAGCTCCCTTGAAGATTGCTTCACCCAAAGAGAAGGATTGGAGAAGTTAGGGTTTGAGTGGGGATTTGGGGATTTTATGAAAGGAAGAGGAAATTAAGAATTGAAAGAGGGAAATTGATTGGGAGAAGATATGTGGATGATTTGGGGAATTAATTTGATGTTATTTAGTGTGGATTTGGGGAAAATTGAAGAACCCTAGGAGAGAAGGAAGAGAGAGTCGTGAGAAGAAGAGAGAGGAAACAATGAAACAAATGACTCAACTCACGTGATTTTTGGCTGATATAACAGGGATGGTTAATCGATTAACACGTGTTAATTTACAAAGGATTACTCGATTAACTTATACCCTACTCGATTAATGGCCGAAAGGTGCTATAAATTTAATCGATTAACTCACTTTGTTAATCGAGTAACCTGATCAGTTCACTTATTCCCTTGACTTCGAATCACTCTAACTTCTTCGCTAACCGTCGGATCTTGCTCAAATTTTGAAGCAAACATCCTAAGACACTTGTCTCCACATCCAACGGTGGAATTTGGGTTTGGAGCTATGGATATTAAATTCCTAATTTCCTAAGATCCTATGCTCTTTAACTTATACTTACACTTCTAAAACTCACTTCTAAACTAATTCTACTTCTTCAAACCTACCCTTACTAAATTCTACATTCTAAACACATTCTAGGCATACCCAAGGCTTGGAAACAATACTACTCTTATCAAAGTTCTGCTAATTAAGGCACTTAGCAGTTGGGGAAAAATCGGGGATGTTACACCAACCACCCGAAACACATCCAGGACCACTGGAACCCGAGCACATCATGGCCGAAATACTCAACGTACCCCTCCTATCCCAACCAATCCCGACCACATAAGTTCAACACCTAGAACTAGATTGAATCCAGGAAGAACTACTCCTGGAAATTCTCATCATAGCCATTCCATCGGCAGGTCCTATGCAACATCTGCATCTGCTCGGGCTCGGGAGCAAGAGATGATTAACATTCTAAACAGACAAACGGCTCTAATTGCACAACAAGGTCGGGCTATTGCCGACCTTCAACAACAAGCTATGGCAAGGATTGCACAAAGTCAACCGACCACCATACTACCCCAAAATACAATGCCTCAAACCATGGACCCACAACCACTCCCAGTAATGCAGCTCCCCCCACCACAAAATACCCATACTAACCCTACCATGAACCAGGATCAGGGTGATTTTCACCCTGTCATCCCTTTACTCCATATATTATGGCGTTCCAAACTCCTCAAGGTTACTTGGGCCCTTCTAATGTACCACATTATAACGGCCTAACCGATCGAGTAGACCACATTGTCTCTTATGAGGGAGCGATGAATTATTATGGAGGAGGAGAAGAAATGAAATGTCGAGCCTTTTCCATGACCCTCGAACCTTCAGTACTACGCTGGTACTCATCCCTCCCTCGGAACTCAATAAATTCTTGGGAGCAGATGAAAAGAGTGTTTTTAAACAGGTACACGACTAGTTGCATCCAGCCCAAGTCCGACCACACCTTAGCAGCAGTCACCCAAAAACAAGATGAGTCATTGAAAGATTACCTGTCGCGATTCCATGCGGAGGCTAACTCGGTTCCTCGATTAGAACCTGGTGTGGCAGTACTATTGTTCACGCAGGGTTTACAGTCGGGGGATTTCAGAAAGTCCTTGATTGGAAAACCTCCAAAAGATATGGCCGAGCTAAGACAGAGGTCAAATAAGTTCATTAATTTGGAGGAATTCCATAAGGGGCAGAAAGTCAGAGAAGAAAGGCAACGAGCTGATCCTCAAGGTCAAAATAAACAAAAACGTGACGAACGTTTTGGTGGAAGACAAGATAGGAATGATCGAGACCGAAGGATTCCTCCGAGGAATAAATTTCAGGAATACACTCCTTTAACTGTTCCAAGGAGTCAAATCCTGAGGGAAACAATGCAGACTAACTTACGCTCTGCCCAAAGACCTCCGTCTTTAAGAAAGGGCGCACAACGTGATAGGTCAAAATACTGTGACTTCCACAGGGGTTACGGCCATACGACCGACGAGTGCATCTGGTTGCGGGATCTGATCGAAGAGATGATCAGAGATGGCAAGCTACAACAGTACATAAGGGATGCAGCCGGCCGAAGAAGTAGGAACAGATCTCAGTCACCAGCAAAATCCAAACGCCAGAGAAGTAGGTCACCAGACGATAGAAACACCTGGAGACAGAGAACCGATCCCACTCCAGCTCCTGATACAAACGCTAATAAAAATGAATTCTTGGTTAACACTATTGCGGGAGGTTTTGCTGGAGGTGGAGAGAAGAAGGCTGACAGAAAAAAAGTACATTAACCAAATTTTAGCAGTCAGCTAGAAGCCCATAGCCAAGAGATCAACAAAAAACGTTCCCATTATTTTTTATGACGGCGATTTGGATGGAATCCTTCCAGGACATAATGACCCCATGGTGATCACTGCCCTTATTGGTAATTACGAGGTGAAACGAGTCTTTATCGATCAAGGGAGCTCGGCGGACATCATGTTTTTCCCTCTGTTCAAAGCCCTTAAACTCAGGGAGTGCAATCTCACTCCCTTTGAGGGTGAATTAATTGGTTTCACAGGGGACACCATTGAGCCAAAGGGATACATCCAACTTCCCGTAACCCTCGGACAACAGCCTTCGGCCAGAACCGAGATAGTCAAGTTTTTGGTGGTTGATTGTCCAGCGGCCTACAACGCCATTCTTGGGAGAACTTCTTTGCAAGCATTTGGGGAGGTAGTATCAACAGTTCACTTGGCTATGAAATTCGTCGAAACTGATGATAGAGTGGTAACTGTCAAGGCCGAGCAAGAAGCAGCGAGTAAATGTTACAACGCCAGTTTAGGAAAAGTTAAAAACAAGGATCCGAGCAATTTGGAAAGAGTCTCTTTGTGAAAGGGCAATATTAACCTAGCAGATCTGGATATGAGAGACCAATCCGACAGAAATAGACCGACCCCGAAGGGACAGTGGGAATTCCTGACATTGACCAATGATCCCCTTAAGCAAGTAAAAATCGGTTCTGAACTACCCGCAAGTGTAAAAGAAGATTTGACCACTCTGTTGATTTCAAATAAAGATCTGTTCGCGTGGACATCAGCTGATATGCCGGGAATCGACCCAAATTTTATCTGCCATAAGTTGAGTATCATTCCGGGGTCGAAACCGGTGGCACAACGCAAAAGGAAGGTTAGTGCTGAAAAAGCCGCTGCCATTGAAGAAAAGGTTGCTGAATTACTTCGAGCAGGTTTCATTAGGGAAATTGACTATACAGACTGGTTAGCTAACACCGTCTTGGTCAAAAAACCCAATGGAAAGTGGAGGATGTGTGTCGACTACACGGACTTGAATAAAGTCTGTCCTAAAGACTAGTATCCACTCCCCGTTATTGACAAACTCGTCGACAGTTCAGCTGGCTACAAACTCTTGTCCTTTATGGATGCTTACTCTGGTTTCAACCAGATTCATATGTTTCCTGCCGATCAAGATAAAACCGCATTCATCACCGACAAGGCAACTTATTGTTACAATGTCATGCCTTTTGGGTTGAAGAATGCGGGAGCTACCTATCAGAGGATGATGACCAAGGTTTTTCAAGGAATGATCGGCTCAAACATGGAGGTATATATCGATGATATTATTGCAAAGAGCAGACATCAGGAAAACCATGCCCAGGACCTCAGGACAATACTGGACCGAGTGAAAAAGTATTCCATGAGGTTGAATCCTGAAAAATGCGTGTTCGGAGTCCCAACCGGTTCTTTCCTCAGTTTCATGTTAACTGAGAGAGGTATTGAAGCCAATCCAGATAAGTGCAAAGTAATCCTTGAAATGAGGAGTCCAGCTAGTCTCAAAGAAGTTCAACAACTCACAGGGCGAGTGGCGGCACTCTCCAGATTCTTATCCCAGGCTGCTCGGAAAGCTTTGCCATGGTATCAGCTCCTTAGGAAAAACAAAGATTTCCTTTGGGACGAGCACTGTGAGCAAGCTTTTGTTCAATTAAAGGAGTATCTTTCCAGTCCACCGGTCCTCCACAGCCCTCTTCCTGGCGAAAACCTCATTCTATATATGTCAGTGGCCGAAGCAGCGGTCAGTTCGGTTTTGGTATGAGAAGATTCAGGAATGGAAGCCCCAGTATATTTTGTTAGCCGAGCACTTCAAGGATCAGAATTGAGATATCAAAAGCTTGAGAAACTTGCGTACTGTTTGGTCACATCGGCTCGGAGATTGAGACAATATTTTCAGGCACATAGAATATTGGTAAGAACGGCTCAACCTCTCAGACAAGTTCTTCACAAACCCGACCTAGCAGGAAGAATGATTTCATGGTCTGTCGAATTGTCTTACACCTTCCTAGCTACTCGCCAACTATGGCCCCCGCTTTGTTCAACACGGATAGTTATGATGATGAGGGTATGTATTCTCTGGATATGCTTCAGAGACATTTGTTCTTGGCTGAAAAACATGGAATTTAAATATTAATCAAAGGTCAAAACATGTGTCTCAGAGGAATATGCAGGGAGCTGCCCGGTTTTGGGTTAGGTTCATTATGCACAACTTGTACCCTCATTCCCATGATACTGAGATTTCCCCAGCCATATGTCGATTAGTGTATGCCCTGAAGTCCTGTGTTGTTGTTGATGCGGCGTCGCTGATTTCTGATCAGCTGCACCGCTTTGCTATGAGTGATAAGGGATACGTGGGATTTCCTTGGGTAATACACCAGTTGTGTTCTGATGTGGGGGTAGTGCCTGGGAGTGATGAGATGACTGAGATTAAGAGGGCCACCATGCTGACAAAAGCTGTCTGGGATAACTATGTTTTACTTGCTATTAAGACAGCTAGGGAGGATAGACACCCACCCATTATTCTTGATCCACAGCCACCAGTCCAGGATAGAGCAGGATCTTCTCGCCGACCGGCACAGTCGTCGGATGGTGTGGAAGACCTGAGGGTTATGATGTAGTCCATGATGAGAGAGCAGGCATTGCAGGGGCGTTATTTGCGGTAGCAGGCCGAGTTCCAGCGTGTACAGTTACGCAGGGACGAGGTCCGCGATGATATTATGAGGGCCTGGAGTGCTGATCAGGGTTATGCTTTTGATTTGCCCCCTTATTCGGACTATGAGAGGAGTCTGTTGGATTATCCGGTGGATGTGCCTGAGCCTGATGCTCGTGGGATGGATGAGGATTAGTTTAGGGGTTGTTTTTATTTTGATATATCTGATGTATTTTCCCAACCCCGCTCTGTACTTGTGATATTAGAACTTGCTTTGATTTTTTTAGGATTTAATTTATTTTTTTTAATGCATGGATATTTATTTCGATTATTATCTTGTTGCATCTGTATTGCTGAGTTTTGTGCAGGTGTGAGTGTTGTCTCCTACCATTAGTGGTGCTTTATTGCACTAGTGTTAACCATTGCAGGTATTAAGTTTGGGGGAGCAACATCTCACTTGTGATTAGTGCTATTTTTGTTGATGTGATAGGTAGTATTCTTAATCTGTATCCTTGTCATTTTTGGTTAGTTTTTTTTTAGTATAGGTTTTTAATTTTTATTTTGTAGTTTTTAGGTAGAGTAGTTTGCTTGAGGACAAGCCAACATCTAAGTTTGGGGGAGTATATACAAAATAAAAAATTTTCAGATCTGAATTGTTTCCCCATTTTTGGTGTTGGTTTGTGTCTCTAGAAAGAGTAGGTAATTTTTCTAACCTTAGGACTTTTTCTCTAATGATGCATGTACATACTTAGTTTAGGACTGAAACTCATTGACTTTTGACTCTATTTGATTGAGCTGTAAATATGATTGTGAACGGGTTATTTCGACAAATGCTTTCAGAACTTGTGATTAGTGAACTGACTTTAGCCATGTGAGACTTTGAGCCTTATATTGAGGGGTATGAATTTTATTGAAATATTCTGATATTGAGACCCCTATTCTTTCATGAGTGTGTTCTCCTTGGTATTGTTGTTCTAGAACTTGACCTGTGACCATTTCGAAATTGATAATTGATTGCATGCATTAAGATGATTAAGGCACTTAGGATTAGGGATGGGCACGAGTGCGGGCGGGCACAGGTAGTGCATACCCACTACCCTATCCGCGGGTATTTGCGGGTATTTATACGGGTAACGGGTATTTACGGGTACCCACGGGTTTTGAACTTTTATTATTTTTTCCTTTAATTTAATGATCCACATAATGATAAAAAAGCTCACGGGATCTTCAATTATACTACACGTCAGACATACATGAACTTCCACATAATAATAGGAGAAAGTTGGCCTCAAGTATCATAGTGCATCTCTGTAGCAAATAAATGTTTGAGATGATTGCGAAAATTAAAGGGCATTTTATTATATATCTTTCTTCGTTCTAGAGTCATGGTCTTATGATAATTAATTAACTCCCCACTTCCCATAATATATATATATATAGCCGAACACTATGAAGATTTTAATCAGTATATAGATCAATAGATGTACCTCCAATTTTAATCACTACTAGTAAAATATTATTTATACTAATATATATAATATTTAATAAAATATTGTTTTATTTATACGGGTACCCGCGCCCGCGGGTACCATAATACCCATCCCCACCCATAAGGAAATAATGCGGGTACCCGTCACGGGTATTTATGCGGGTACCCGCGGGCGTGGGTATTTTGCCCATCCCTACTTAGGATGTGTTTTTGTGGCCTTCATATGTTTTGCATTGATAATTTTCCCTTAGTTGCCTATTTTGAGCCTTATGAGACATTATGATTTTTATTTGGTACCTTGCATTTATTGCATATTCTTTGTAGTACCTTGGGAATTTTGAATGAGCAATTGAGAGGAATATAGAAAGAAAAAGTGAAAGTAATTGGTGAAAAGTGTATGAGTTCTATTTCTCTTCCAAAGAAAAGAAAAAAAAAAGAGAATTAAAAAAAATAATAAATGTAAAGGAAGAGAATAGAAGAAAAAAATTGAAAAAGAAAGGAAGAATAAAATGTTCCTGATGTGAGTGTGAGTCTTTATTGTATTCATTGCTCATTCATGGTTTTTGAGGGAAACTTGCTTTTGTAAATATTTTTGCGAGTTAGCTTTAGTTTTATCCCTTCTTTCTTTTATCCCACCTGACACTTTTAGCCTGGCCCCATTACAACCAAAAATAAGACCTTTTGATTTGTGCATGCATTCAATAATTTCAGTGGAGATGTTGGTCTATGGTCAAGCCTATGGTAACACATTATCATTGTTGAACTTGAGTGAATTGAAAATATGACCCTTATACACTTTTGAGAGAAATATTTGAGAGGTTGAGAGTGTTCACTAGTTCTGAGTTCTGATTGGGATTGTTACGTTAACTAGTTGGTAATTGTGTAAATGGTTTGTGATAATATGTGTTGGAGTCATGAGTCGAAGTCTTAGATGAGGTGTGTATATGTTGATTTAGGGAGTTTGTCTCTTGTTTAGAATTTTTATTTTACTTTTGCCTGGGACATGCAATTGCTAAGTTTGGGGGAGTGATTTGGGTCTGATATATATAGTTTTTGGACTTCATTTTATCCTCCTTTACTTTGATTTGGCTTGTTTTCATAGCAAACTTAGGATCTTTTTATTAGTTTTTAGGAATTTTAGTAATTGTAGTTTCCCATGAACTTTTTGATCGTTTGTTCAGTGTTTCAGGTGATTTTGGAGCTCAAATGCGAAAAATAATTATGGAATTGGAAAGAGCATTCAAAGACCTTGAAATAGGAAAAAGAAGGGAGAAAAACGGAGCCGGAACAGGTCCACACGCCTGGGGCGCGTGGACGGGTGCGCCTGGGGCGCGCAAATGAAGAAACAAGGCAGCAGCAGAGGCGCGCGCCTGGGGCACGCTACCGCGTGCGCCTGGGGCACGCGTGCACCAGAAAAAGCCCAATTGGGCCAAAACTTCAGAAATTGATTGGGATTCTACTTAGAGATATTTTGTAAATATAAATTAGTGATTTAGAATTAGGTTAGGCAGCCAACTAGAGGAGAAACACAGAAATTTAGATTTGAAGAGGGAGATTGCATTGATTTGGAGCAATTGAAGATTGAAGAATTTGGGGTAATTTATCCATGAATTTCCCTATTATGTCTTTTCTTCTTCTTATTTCTATGTGTAACTAAAACCCTCGTGTTAGGAACAAGGTGAATTTGTATGGTGTAGCTTGTTTCAATTTATGATTTAGATTTTCACTGTTTTTAATTCATGCATTAATTGTGTTTTTATTGAATACATAAACCTGCGCAATTTATGTTTTGGATTTCTTAATTCACAACGAGAGTTGGGATTTTGAATAGGCCATGCAATTAATGGTATAATCAGTTCAAGTTATAGAGATATGATTGAATGATTATTGACTTAATAATTCCCTTGTGCTGAATTTGATATTTTCTTATATTGTAATTTGTTGAGAGATCATGGATTAAGTATTTAGAAAATAAGGGTAATGTTAGAGAGATCTAACTATTGCTATTTGAGAAGAATGGTCCATGAATTGAAGGATAATTAAAGGAAATTCTGAATTATAATTGAATAAGTGAAACCTACAATGCAACCAACGTTCCTAACCACTTTTCTCCCATAGTTTATCAAATTTAATTTAATTTTAGCAACTTAGTAGTTTAGTTAATTAGTGATTTTAAATCTGAATTTTAATTTAAACCAACTTTTTAGTAATTGGATTTATTTATAATTACATTAAGGTGAAAATATACTAAAAACACAACTCCCTGTGGGACGATATTCGGTCTTCCAGACTATATTACTCGTTGACCCAGTCCACTTGCTGGCACATCAACAGTGTACATATGTGAGTGTAACGTATGATGTAGATGTATGTGTGTATGTGTGTAACGTGTATGAGCATGCATGTATGTGTATATGTGTGTGTGCCGTATGTATATGTATATAGATGCAAGCCTAGAATTTCTAAGTGTTGGACAAGAAACCAAATGAACTAAGTTCCAACCATGACCTAACTAAGTTAGTGAAAACCCTAAGGATTAGCCAACAAGCCATTGAACCTAATATGACCCCTAGCACCCTAGTCCACTCTACATTGTCCCCTTAGAATTGATAACCTCCACCCATGCAAGTTTTTGAAAGGCCAAAACTACCCCTCCCAATTGTACATGGATCGCATTTCATGAGGGTCAAAAGAAGAAGTCATGAGTTTTCTTATAAATAGATGAAGCCTTAGTTTATTTTCCTCATTTCATTCCCATTCTACACTTTCTTTCCAAACACACCAAACACAAGTTCTAAGAGCCCATCAAACTCTTAGACTAAGAAAAAGAAATAGAGAGAAATAGGGAGAGAGAAGGAGGCCGTGTGTTAGGAGAAGGAAGAAGAAGAAGTTCAAGGCTAGATCTAAGACTTTTCCTTGAAGATCAAGTGAAGGAGGCTTGAAGATCCTTTTCCTTGGTGGGTGATTCGAAGACCCTAGGAAGATGTGGTTTTTCTTTTGGTTTTGTGATTTCATTTCTTTTCTTTTATTTCTTTGCATTTTCATCTTTATGGTTTGATTAAAGGTTGCATGTGATGTTTTGCCTTAATCATGAGTTTTTAAGAGCCAAAGAAACTTGTAACAAACTAAACAATGGACTTTATGGTTCGGTTGATGTTTTTCATGGTGGATCTTGATGTTTTCAAGTTAAATCTTTAAGATCTAAAGTGTTATTTGAAATTTTTGTGAGTTTGAAGTGAACCTCTTTGCATGTTGAATTTTAATGCTTGAAACCGTGAATCATGAGGTGTTTAAGAGTTTACTTGGTAAATGAATGTGTGATCTAAACTTGCTTGATGATTAAATTGAAATCTTTGGTCTTTGATTTGGGTCCAATATATAGTGATTTTAGCATGATTTAGACTCCCTTTTACTATGTATTTGGCTTGTTTCTCTAGCAAATTTAGGACTTTTTAGTAGATTTTAATTATTTTTAGTAGTTTAGGGTCCTTTGAACGTTTTGATCCGTTTGTTAGTGTTTCAGGTACTTTTTGGAGCTCAAATGGATAAAATATTTATGGACCTGAAAAGAGGATGAAAAGATCTTGCAAATGGAAAAAGAACGGAGCAAAACGGAGCCGGAGTAGGTCCCGTGCGCCTGAGGCGCGGGGACGGGTGCGCCTGAGGCGCCCCTGTGTGGAAAAATTCAGTCATCAGACCTGCGCGCGCCAGGGGCGCGAGGTCGTGTGCGCCTGGGGCGCGCGTATCTGCTGAGGCCCAATTTGACCAGATTCTGAACAAAGTAGAAGAAGAGAAGTCTAATTTGGCTTCATATCTTAGATTTGGTCAGAAATTAGAAGATAAACATGGACCTTATCTACAAGATTTAATTAAGATTTATTCTAGGATTTGTTTTACTCTTTAAATAGAGGATTTGTAAATAGTTTTTAGTAGGTTTTGAGATCATAGAATTCAATTAGGATTAGAGAGAGAGGTTAGTAACATCTATTGAGAGCAAGGAGGCAAGGCACAAAGATTGGAGATCATCACTACAAGAGAGATCTGCGTGAGGATTGAAGGTCTCTTGGAGAGTTAACCTATATTGTCTATGATACGAGGTTTTCTCTTTGCTTCTATTTTCTTTATTTCTATATGTGTAACTAAAACCTCTTGTTAGGAACATGGTGTAAATTGTATGATGTAACTTATTTCAATTTATGATTTAGTGTTTTCCTGTTTTTAATTCATGCATTAATTGTGTTTTTATTGCACACGTAAAACTGATCACTTTATGTTTTGGATTTCCTAATTCGTAACGAAAGTTAGAATTTTGAATAGGCCTTGCAATTAACGGTATAATCAGTTTAGTTATAGAGATATGATTAAATGATTATTGACTTGGTAATTCCCTTGTGCTGAATAGATTATTTTCATTGCTGTAATTTGTTGAGAGATCAAGGATTAAGCATTTAGAGAGTAAAGGGTAATGTTAGAGAGATCTAATTATTGCTATTTGAGAGGAATTGTCCATGAATTAAAGGAAAATCTAAATTATAGTTAAATAAGTGAATCATACAACGAAACCAAGTTCCTAACCTTTTTCTATTGCTTTCTATACATCTTATCTCCTCAATCTTTTTATTTTATTTTATTATTTAAATTCTCCTTCTCCTTCTAAAATTCAATAACAAGTCGCATTAATAATTACGAATTGGTGAAAAGTTATTAGAAACAATTTGCAATCCCCGAGTGGAACGATACTCACTTACTATCTGTATTACTTGTCGACCTAGTACTCTTGCTAGACACTCAACAAATTTTTGGCGCCGTTGCCGGGGATTGAAATTCGATTCTAATTTCTTTTCGGTACTTTTTGTAATTATTTGTGTAATTTGTACTTTCTCATGTATAATTATAGTTGTAATAGTGATTCAGATTGTGATAGATTTATTCCATATTATCCTCATCCTCTATACTATGTTGCACAAAATATAACTCCTAGGAAGGCCCAATGGAAAATAAATATAGAGATAATGAATCAACAGATTAATGATATGAAAAAGGAAAGATACTATTCTCAATTTTCTCATGTGGAGCCTCCTCCTCCTAGTAAAACCCCAATGGAAATAGCTCTAGAGAAATTGGCTCAAGCCGCTGAGGATTACGCTAAAGATTGCAAAAATAATTTTGGATTCCCTCGTGTTGAGCCAATTCCTCAAAAACATTTCTCTGAGGAGTCACAAGCATTATCAACAATTTTTGACTCTCCTAAAAAAGAGGAAGAAGTTGTGGTGATGGATGTGACCAATGATCAAATCCCTTTGGAGGAGCAAAAATCTGAAAAAGAAATTGTGCATGATAGGTTTGAGGAAGAGGATCGAAATATAACAATAGAAGGTTTGAAAATTGTAGAAAAAATTGAACCACCCTTGCATGAGGAATTTGTTTTTATAGAGAATTTTATTAAATCTAATTCATGCTTGGGTGATTCAAAATTTTTCTATTATATTCAGCCTAAGTACTTTTATGAAAAATATCTAGACCAATCTGAGTCATTATTAGGCAATGGGAAGCATGAGAAAGTAATCTTCCTGACTAATGGAGTTAACAACTTCATGATGGATGATGGAAGAACTCATTATTGTTGCATCACATGGGATTTGACCCATAGAATTTGGGATCCTGGTGGATTTTTTTTTACATAAGCAGTAGTGTAGGTTTCAATTCTTAGGTAGTTGTTATTGTAAAAAAAAATTGAGGTACAGACCTCGTGCGCCCCAGGCGCACGTGGTCGCGCGCCTCAGGCGCGCCGGGCTGTGAAAGCCCTGTTTGGGGGAATTTTTCTAGTTTTCCCAAAGGGGTGCAAAAGTTCAGTTTTGGGGTCAAATTCTGATTCTACCATCTTATCTCTTAGGATTAGATTTATTTTTATCTCTAGGAAGTTTTTTTTTATGTTTATCTTATTTTTTTTTAGCAATAGATATTTTTTATTCTTATCTTTTAGGATTAGACTAGTTTTATATCTTTTTAGGACTTTGTTTTTATCTTTTTAGGATTAGATTTATCTTCTTAGGATTATTTTTAGAATAGATTTTTTTTATTTTATTATTTATTTTCGTTTTTTTTTATTTTCTATTTTTTAGGGATAGATTTTTTTTAGAATTAGATTTGTATTTTTAGGATTTGGACCCCATTAGTCCCAATTTTTTCAATATTGCACCCCAGGACCTGTATCTCACCAAAAATATGCCCCGCTTTCTTAGGTAGTTTTAATTTTTATTTTGTAGTTTTAGGCTAGACCAGTTTGCTTGAGGACAAGCCAACATCTAAGTTTGGGGGAGTATACAAAATAAAAAATTTTCAGATCTGAATTTTTCTCCCATATTGGTATTGGTTTGTGTCCCTAGGAAGAGTAATTAATTTTTCTAACCTTAGGACTTTTTCTCTGATGATGCATGTACATACTTAGTTTAGGACTTAGACTCATTGACTTTTGACTCTATTTGATTGAGCTGTAAATACTGTTGTGAACTGGTTATTTCCACAAATGCTTTCAGAACTTGTGATTAGTGAACTGACTTTAGCCCAGTGAGGTTTTGAGCCTTATATTGAGGGGTATGTGATTATTGAAATATTATGATATTGAGACCCCTATTCTTTCATGAGTGTGTTCACTTTGGTATTGTTGTTCTAGAACTTGACCTGTGACCATTTCAAAATTGATGATTGATTGCATGCATGAAAATGATTAAGGCACCTAGGTTGTGTTTTTGAGGCCTTCAAATTGTTGCATTAAATTTTTTCCTTAGTTGCCCACTTTGAGCCTTATAATGATATTGTATAATTTTTCTTTGGTACCCTGCATTAATTGCATAATTCTTTGTGAGTACCTTAGGAATTTTGGATGAGCAATTAAGTGGAATGTGATGCAAAAGAAAAGAAAAAAAAAGTAAAGTGTTATGTGCCTACTTCTCTTCCAATGAAAAAAAAGTGATGTAAAAATCAAATAAAAGTGAAAAGGAAGAGAGTAGAGGAATTCAAAATTGAAAAGTAAGAAGAATAAAGTTGTGAATTGAGTTGTGATTCCATGGTAATATACTTAGTGCTCATTCATGATTCTAGGGGAATTTTGCTTTGCATTTTTAGCCCTTAGTTTTATCCCTTCTTTCTTATATCCCACCTAACACTTTAGCCTGGCCCCATTACAACCAAAAATAAGACCTTTTGATTTGTGCATTCTTTCAATAATTTCAGTGGCGATTTTGGTCTATGGTCAAGCCTATGGTAACACATTATCATGGTTGAACTTGAGTGAATTGAAAATATGACCCTTATACACTTTTGAGAGAAACATTTGAGAGGTTGAGAGTGTTCACTAGTTCTGAGTTCTGATTGGGATTGTTACGTTAACTAGTTTGTAATTGTGTAAATAGTTTGTGATAATATGTGTTGGAGTCTTGAGTCGTAGTCTTAGATGAGGTGTATATATGTTGATTTAGGGAGGTTGTCTTTTGTTTAGAAGGTTATTTTACTTTTGCCTGGGACATGCAAAATGCTAAGTTTGGGGAGTGATTTGGGTCCAATATATAGTGATTTGAGCATGATTTAGACTCCCTTTTACTATGTATTTGGCTTGTTTCTCTAGCAAATTTAGGACTTTTTAGTAGATTTTAATTATTTTTAGTAGTTTAGGGTCCTTTAAGCGTTTTGATCCGTTTGTTAGTGTTTCAGGTACTTTTTGGAGCTCAAATGGATAAAATATTTATGGACCTGAAAAGAGGATGAAAAGATCTTGCAAATGGAAAAAGAACGGAGCAAAACGGAGCTGGAGTAGGTCCCGTGCGCCTGAGGCGCGGGGACGGGTGCGCCTGAGGCGCCCCTGTGTGGAAAAATTCAGTCATCAGACCTGCGCGCGCCTGGGGCGCGCGTATCTGCTGAGGCCCAATTTGACCAGATTCTGAACAAAGTAGAAGAAGAGAAGTCTAATTTGGCTTCATATCTTAGATTTGGTCAGAAATTAGAAGATAAACATGGACCTTATCTACTAGATTTAATTAAGATTTATTTTAGGATTTGTTTTACTCTTTAAATAGAGGATTTGTAAATAGTTTTTAGTAGGTTTTGAGATCATAGAATTCAATTAGGATTAGAGAGAGAGGTTAGTAACATCTATTGAGAGCAAGGAGGCAAGGCACAAAGATTGGAGATCATCACTACAAGAGAGATCTGCGTGAGGATTGAAGGTCTCTTGGAGAGTTAACATGTATTGTCTATGATATGAGGTTTTCTCTTTGCTTCTGTTTTCTTTATTTCTATATGTGTAACTAAAACCTCTTGTTAGGAACATGGTGTAAATTGTATGATGTAACTTATTTCAATTTATGATTTAGTGTTAACCTGTTTTTAATTCATGCGCTAATTGTGTTTTTTTGCACACGTAAAACTGATTACTTTATGTTTTGGATTTCTTAATTTGTAACGAAAGTTAGAATTTTGAATAGGCCTTGCAATTAACGGTATAATCAGTTTAGTTATAGAGATATGATTAAATGATTATTGACTTGGTAATTCCCTTGTGCTGAATAGATTATTTTCATTGCTGTAATTTGTTGAGAGATCAAGGATTAAGCATTTAGAGAGTAAAGGGTAATGTTAGAGAGATCTAATTATTGCTATTTGAGAGGAATTGTCCATGAATTAAAGGAAAATCTAAATTATAGTTAAATAAGTGAATCATACAACGAAACCAAGTTCCTAACCTTTTTCTATTGCTTTCTATACATCTTATCTCCTCAATCTTTTTATTTTATTTTATTATTTAAATTCTCCTTCTCCTTCTAAAATTCAATAACAAGTTGCATTAATAATTACGAATTGGTGAAAAGTTATTAGAAACAATTTGCAATCCCCGAGTGGAACGATACTCACTTACTATCTGTATTACTTGTCGATCTAGTACTCTTGCTAGACACTCAACAATCTTGCATGTTGATTGATGATGATTTATATGATCTTGAACCCTTGCATGTTTTGATTTTGATTTAATCTTAATAAAAGCTTTGATTTTGTTTTGATCTTTGATTTTGTTTTGATCTTGAATTTGTATGTGATTTTTGGAGCAAAAGATTTAGTATTTTCTCAAAGTATGTCTCGGTTTTGGTTCTTTTTCACCCAAAATGATTTTTGTCTTTGATTTGTGTTATTATGTTTAATTGTATGACTTGATCCACAAGATCTAAGTGCATGCATGTTGATGTTGGACTTTGAAAAGTTATTTTTATATCCCTTTGAAAAACAAATTGAAAGGGTTTTTGTTGATCTATGATTTTTACATATTTTGCTAGAAAAGCTTAAGACTTGATTCTTGCATGTTAATTTTAAATGAAAGATCATATTATTCTTAAATGCATGCCTCGGTTTTTGAAAGGAAATTAGGGAAACAAGCTTTTGAAAAATGATTTTTCTAAATTGATCTATGTTCAATGTTCTTGCATGATCTTTGATTTGACTTAAGTTAAGTTTGATAATTTTTCTAAGATCAAGCTCACGGTTTTTGTTAAGGAAAAAGAAGAAATAATTTCATGATTTTGTGTGTTTGCTAAGGAATAAATCTTGCTTTGATTTGTGAAAATTTTCGGTCAATGCATGTTAATTAGATTAGGACTCTTTTCCATGAAGTGACATAGGAATAATGAAAGTAATTTGTGAAAATAAGGCTAAGCTAATTGGTTTAAGAAAAAGTTTTATGTTTGAGTGAATATATGTGTGTGTATTCGGTTTATGAGTCTAAGCATGTTTAAATGTTCTTGAAATTAATTATGTATTGAATAATTGAATTAAGTGTTTGATTGTGAAAATGTTTACTTGAGAATGAATGTTTGGTTTATAATTAAATTGAATAAGTGGTTAATTGTTTATGTGACTTGAATGATCAAAGTGTGTTGTTGGTTGTGTGTGTAATTGGCTTTGAATTTGATTTGATTTGATTTACTTGAGCTTGTGAGATTGTTATCTAAGATTTGTTTTATGACAAAAACTTGAGTTTTTAAAATGTTAATATTGAGCTAAAAAGTATTTGAAACAAAAAGAGTTTTTACGTTGTTTTCGGATTTTATTAATATGATTTTTTGTGAAGCAACTCCTTGTTGTCCAGAGTTATTTAAAGATGTTTCTTGATTTAAAAAAAATGTTTTTATGAGACTCAAAGTTTGGTTTTCAAAAGGTAATTGATTTGAGAAAAACCCGGATTGAAAACGGTGAATTTTTCGGTGTTTTCGAATGCGGTTAAGGTGCTGTCCAAGACGGACCAGCAACCTAACCAATTGATTTAAATTATTTTATTTGATGTTTTCACAATGGTTTTGAAGTACTTAAAATCCTATAAAACGTTTGAATCATTTTAAGGAAATAATCATGTTTTAAGACTTCCGACGAGGAACGAAAAAGCGTTTTAAGCTAAGAAAAGATTTTCTTAATACAAGATGGTAATAAAAATGTGTTTTATTTAATACGAGGGATGTTACAGACGAGGGATTAAGGCAGTGGCAGCAACAAGGATCCGAGAAGACCGTGCGTTTTTAAATCGCTGGACCTCAGGTGAGAGAGAAGCTTTCCTAAGACACCGTGGTAGTAGGTGATATATTAGGACGTTCCGTATCAGCTCAAAGATCGGAACTCAGTGGTTCTGAGTCAGTAGTATAGCAGCAATTGTGTGCATTGTGTGGCCACTTATACGAAGAAGACAAAGACCACATTGTTGTGTGTGATGATTGTATGCTGATGATGTGATATAGCATGTTTATATTTATTTGATTATCTATGCATGATGATATTTTAAATTGTTGAAATGAGATGATGCGAAATAATTGGTAATCGTGATGGATAAAATTAGAAGTAAAAGACACAAAGAAAAGAGATAAACCCTGTTTGGCTTAAGTCCTTGTGGAATAAGGCAGCCCTGATAAGACACTAAGAATGGAGATAATGATAAGAGAAATAAGAATGAATGGAAAGGAGATAAAGAGATGAGGTTAAGAAAGAATTTAACGATAACAAAGTGAAGGAGCCAGAGCTGGGAAAGGAAATACTGATGGTGTATTGAAAATGGAATGTGATGAGAGTGAAGCTTGGTTCTCTGTTGTTGTTTCTTGGATTGGGACTTGTGTTGAGTTGAGCTTGCTCCTCCACTGGTACTCATGAAAAGGAGGTTTTGAGAAAAACTTTTGAAAAGAAATTTTTTTTGAAAAGAGTCTTGTGAAACGAAAATTTTGAAAAAGGATCTAAGAAATGAAATTTTAAAAAGGGGTTCCCAAAATGAGATTTTTGAAAAAGAGTTTACGAAAATGAGATTTTTGAAAAAGAGTGTACGAAATAAATTTTTTTGAAAAGAATTTGCGAAATTGAGATTTTTGAAAAGAATTTTCGAAAGGAGATTTTTGAAAAGGAATTATGAAATGAAACTTTTAGAAAAAGATTTATGAACTAATATTTTTGGAAAGGGTTTACGAAATGAATATTTTGAAAAAGGTTTGTGAAATGAGATTTTTGTGAAAGTTTACAAAAGAGACTTTGAGAAAGTTTGCAAAGTGAGATTTTTGAGAAAGATTATGAAATAAGATTTTATGAAAATTTATGAAATGATGTTTTGGAAAAAGTTTATGAAATAAGATGTTGTGAAATGAGATTTTCAGAAAGATTGTGATTTTAAGAGAACTGTGAAATGAGATTCAAGTTGTGAATGCGATCCCGCTCTGTGCCAAGTTGAGAAAGGAAAGGAAAAGTAATGCAAAGATAGCAGTCGGGACTCATTGAAGGGATGCACGAAGGATGAGCCAACCATTAGGTTAATTAAAGATAAAAGACTTTAAAAGACATTAATATACGCGAATACGGTGAGGTATGAGAGTAACCCTGAAGTAGTGGAGATGAAGGAACCATGGGTATCTGCGGATACTCAGGAGGAGATTGCATTAGTGGAGGACAATGACGGTGAAACGTCAAGAAGTCTAGAGTACTTTCTAGGCAAAATGAACTCCACATGTGGCATACGAACGTGGTAGGGACTGGGTCCAACGCTGTGGCAAGTTCTGCGCGATCAACTAGAATTGTAACATCCCTAATTTCAATTTAAGCATAATATGAGTTATGCCAAGTAATTAGGAGAAATACCAAGTTTAGAGAAAGGATTTGGAGTAGTAATTCAAGCCTAGATGAATATGGGAACATAAGGAAGTGGATTGGAGTTAGAAAACCATCAAAATTAATGTTTTCAGCAAGGTAATCGATTACCTTGAAGGGTGTAATCGATTACTTGCTCCCTGGAAAATCACACAAAAGTTGCATTAAAAGTAATGGATTACTTGGGCAAAGTAATGAATTACTTGGGCAAAGTAATCGATTACTTGGGCAAAGTAATGGATTACTTGGGCAAAGTAATGGATTACTCAGGCACAGTAATCGATTACCAGTGCTCTGGTGATTGTATGATGCTGCAAAAATAATCGATTAATTGGAGGAAGTAATCGATTATTTTGGCAAAATAATGGATTACTTTGGGAAAGTAATCGATTATTTAAGGTCTGATGCAGAAAAAAAATAAAGTAAGGGCAGAAACGTATTTTTCCACCCTTCCTCCTCTTATTTCAACCACTCAACCCCCCACCCTTATCCACAAATCACGATATTCTCTCTCTCTCTCTCACTTTCATTCACACTCACTCAATCCTCTTCTCTCTTCTCCTCTACGACTTCTTCTTCTTCTTTTCTCCTTGGGGTTTTCTTTTTCCATCAACAAATCATCCAAGGAGCAAAGGATTTCATATTTCCATCAACAACAATCTTCCTTCCAAGACTCCAATCAAGGGTAAGCCAAAGATCTTCTCTTTCTTCTCCATCCATTCGCATTCTCTCTCTCTCTCTCTTTTTCTCTCTCTTCCTTCCATGGTGGATTTCAAGCCTTAAGCCATGGAAGCCTCACTAATTCATTAACCTTAGTGAATACCAAGGCAAAGATAACAACTTTCCTTCTTATAACTCTTGTAATAGGTTTCTCTCTCCTCCTTGGATCATAGCTCTTGTGGTGGCTAGCTTGCAAGCTTTGGGCGAGTGAAAATCTCCTTATTCTTAAGTATTTGAGGTAAGGGGGTGGATATAGTGAGCTTTGCCTTGTTCTAGGGAGTTGGGTCTAGTTAGTATATAATACTTGTTAGGGTTATGTGTTAGGGGAGAAAATTAGATTATAAAACCCTAGGTTATGAAATATAAAATTCTAATTAATTAAATATGCTTGATGGTTTGATGTTAAGACTAGGAAAAGGAAACCCAATAATATGAGAATGAATAATTTGTTAAATGAAATTTTGTTAATGAGGATAATGAAGTACAAGAAGATTTTGGTAATATGGTAGGGAAGATGGTATGAATGATTTCTATGACTTTGAATTTTAATTGTTAAGTTTTGTATAAAATAATAATTGATTGATGTTGCAAATATGTGTATGTATTACGGAGTAAAATGACATAGTAAGAAAATGGAATGGGAACGATTATGTGTGATGAATGTGTGTAGTTGTATCTAAATGCTAAATGAGAAATAAATGTTAAGTATTAACTAAAGTATACAAAAGGTCTTATCTTATGAATTGAAGAGTGAATATAGGAAAAAGGAAATAAAATGATTAAGTGTAAACAAAAGTAAGAGGTGATGTATGTAAAATTAAAAAGAAGGGCAATCTAGATGTTGGGCTATAAAAATGGAATATTACTTGAAATGATATTGAGAGTTGAGAAAGGAAATGAATAAGAGTATTACCTGAATGATTATGTACTGACTTGTGGTTAGTTGTGAATAACAGTGTAGTGATTAATTGGATAAGAAAGTGAATAAATCTTGGCCTCTAAATTGAGGCACCAAATAATGAGAATGATGTTAAAAGTATAATCTAGGTGGTTGTATGAGGTACCTTCCGGTGTGGAGGTGAAGTACAATGGTATGAGGTACCTTCCGGTGTGGAGGTGAAATACCCATAGGCCAAATGTACGAGGTACCTTCCTGCGTGGAGGTGAAGTACGATTGAGTGTTGACCTCTGACCTGAGGGACACGAAATGTATAAATTGTTGATGTGTGTTGACCTCTGACCTGAGGGACACTGGATAAAATGTGTATTGGTGTGTTGACCTCTGACCTGAGAGACACACCGTGAATTAAGAAATTGCTGTGTTGACCTCTGACCTGAGGGACACAAAACGAATTATAATGAATGGGTGTTGACCTCTGACCTGAGGGACACATAAATTAAATAAGGAAAAGTATGAGGTACCTTCCGGTGTGGAGGTGAAGTACAATGGTGTAAAATACATCTTAAGAATGAAATGAAAAGAAAAGGAAAATGAATATTGAAATGAATAATGAAAAATGGAAATTTGAAATGAAGAATGAATATGGACCAAATGAAATGAGTATGGTGTGCTATTTGTGAATATATGCTTTATTTGCTAGTTGTGTTTGACCTAGCGGGTTATTATGTCTAGTTAGAAACTGCTTTCTATTTCATGTGCAATGCTCACTCCCTTACATTTTCAGGTACGGAGATTGAGCTGGCACAGCCCCCGGCCGAGCAGGAGTACTTTCCCTTACAGGGAGAGTAGGGTGTTCTGGGATTAGGGTAGAGTATGAACCTAAGCCTCTTGCACTCAATTGTTGTAAAGTTGGTTATAAAAATTTTAAGTGAGGCTTAGGATGTTTTGTTTAACTAAAGTTATAACTTTTTGTCTTAATACTTAAACTTTGTATTTTCCACTACTACTCTGATTAATTAATATACTCTGATATATTTGGAGCCCGTTGGGCCTTATTATGATTTATATATGTGATTTGAAGCCCTGCTGGCGATTAGTTGTTTATTTGAAATTATTTCTCACAGGTTAAAATTTTGGATTAGTCCGAAAAACAAACAAAACTCCGTCCGTTTGACGGTTGATTTTAATATAATAAAAAGGAATTTTCAAGTCCGTATTTTATTATAAGGGGAATTATGGGTATAAATCCTAGGTGTTTCAAGAATTAGTACTGTCGCCCCCTAGATTGCAAATCTTGAACAGTGAGAGGGACTGGAGTGGGACATCTTGATTTGCCACTGTACCCGAATATTCTAAAGTGTGCCTTGAATATATATATATATATATATATATATATATATATATATATAAATTGAAATGATATGAATTGATTTGAGGCTGTACCCGAGTTTTCTACAGTCCTCCTGGCTTGGAGCCATTTGTTGAGACAGCTGTCGTGCCCGCACGGTAAAGGTCATGTACTCCTGTTTACTTCTGACTAGGTTGGATGGATGACCGAGGAGATGTAGACTTGAGACATGAGTGCTAACTACGAAAGAACGCGTACCTCGATGATGCTTTAACTCCCCCGATCATCGATGGTTGTAATTCAATAAGACTTGACAAAGAAAAGATTCATAACAAAGAAAAGTAAAGTCTATGAATTTCTGATGATGATGATGTAAAGTGTGGAAAAAGAGATGGAATCCCATGATGAGGGAAAATAAGGCAGTGAAGAATTGGAAATTGAGGATGAGAAAGTAATTGAGAAAGTAATTAAGAAAGAAAGGATGTTTCGGTAAGACTGTTAATAAGTTGGCAAGATAAAGAATGATAATAATAATAATAAAGAATTGTGATGATATGCTTGAGTGCTGTGTTGTGTGTATATTGCTTGTATTGTTTGTGTTGTCTTGATATCTCGCCTGCCGTAAACCCACACCGTCGACGATTTGTCGTTCGGATCGCTTACTCTCTCCTGTTCGTTGGCATATCGGTGCCGCTGGTATCTCAACGGGCAGATGGAGTATCGCATGGAGATTGCAACTTGGACTAGGCACGGATGTGGCTGGAAGCGTACCCCATATGGTTGGGTATGGATTGACGACACTCAGATCGTGATTCCAAACCTGGAGCATCAACTGAGCGGAGCTAACCTAGGGCCGCACTTGGGACAAGTTTCCGTCCGAGGATATAGGAACTACGAGGAGAAGGTGCATTATGAAACTCAGAGGAATTCTACCACTCTAGCCGGAATGCAGTCGGTGCCAAGACATGGTGAGCCAATAGCAACGGAGATGGCCTCATCTTCGGGAGCTAAGAAAGGACGCAAGAAGGAGGAATGGGAGCTTCACCCGATTGTTTTCTATAGGAAGATTTAGAGATAGGGTAATTAGTCTAAGTTGGTTATGAGTGTTTGAGTCCAGGATTACCTTAGCAAAGTATCACTCCTGTAATTATGCCCTACTTTCATTTTGTGAACTGGCAGATCTTTTTTTTAAAAAAATATATATATTAATTATGTCAAGCTATGTATGGATACTGGTTATCCATATTTTGTGAAGAAGTTGTAGAAAAGATGTGATGGAACTAAATGGAACTTTTTAAAAATTTGAAAGTTTAGGTAAGGAAATGTTTTTAGTAACAACTCGGTTTTCAAGTAAGGATGTTAAAATATACCAACGGCTTTTCAATAACGGTTTCCAAAAAATAAAATTGGCCTCATGTTTAGCAATTTATTAAACAAATGATGACTATTTTCAAGTTGTGAAAATCGGGCTGTTACAATGAGGATATCGTCGATGAAGACTATCACAAACGAGTCTAGATAGGGTCAGAATATCCTATTCATGTAGTCCATAAAGATGGCAGGGGCGTTGGTAAGTCCGAAGGGCATAACCACATACTCAAAATGCCCATATCTTGTCCTGAAAGCTGTCTTCGGAATGTCTTCTTCTCGGATACGGATCTGGTGGTATCCTGAGCGGAGGTCTATCTTTGAGAACACCGACGCTCCCTTAAGTTGATCTAATAAGTCATCAATCCGAGGAAGAGGATACTTATTCTTCACGGTTACTACGTTGAGCTTTCTATAATCAGTGCATATTCTGAGGCTACCATCTTTCTTTTTAACGAATAGGATTGGAGCTCCCCAAGGGGACACGCTCGACCTGATTAGCTTTTTGGCCAAGAGTTCCTCCAATTGCTTCTTAAGCTCTTCTAACTCGGGAGGTGCCATTCGGTATTGGGCAATTGAAATTGGGCCCGTTCCCGGAATGAGGTCTATACTGAACTCTACTTCTCTTCTCGGTGGTAAGCCAGGCATTTCGTCCGAGAAAACCTCTGGGAACTCTTCGACTACAGGAATTGGGTCTATGGTCGGTTCCTCTGTTGCCTCTAACACTGCAACAGAAGAGTTACTAAAGATCACGGTCTTCTTTCGACAATCGAGTAGAACATGGTGTTGAGACATCCCGTCCATGCCGAGGATAATGTCTAGTTTGGTTAGGGGTAAGCAAATTAAATTGACTTTGAACTCTCGGCCTAATACCTGGATAGGACACTCTAAGCACATTTGGGAAGTGATTATAGAAGAATTGGTAGGGGTAGAAATGGATAATTTGTAAGGCATTTCTACTGGGGATAATTTTAGCTTGTTCATACAATCAAGGGAAATAAAAGAATGTGTGGCTCCACAATCAAATAACACAGCACAGGGAGTGCTGTTTACTTGACAAGTACCTCGGATCAGCTCGTCGGAGTCAGTCACTTCTTTGCCGTCCATAGTATAGACTTTGCCTCTCTACATGGGTCGGTTAGCACGAGTCTGCTGAGCCTTCGCCACATTGACCTCTTCCTTCACAATATTCTCGGTACACCGAGCTGCAAAATGACCAGGCTTGCCACAGCGAAAACAGGATCCTCTTGCTCTGCTCGGATCCAGACTCTAGCATTCTCCATTGTGCTGTTTTCCATAGTGTTGACATATCGGATAGGGGCCAGGGACAACCACCATCTGACCGCCACTCCTTGGAACTGTCGGTACCCTAGAGCTCGGATTTAAATAGGGGGCAGATCTCTAAACGACTCCTTTCCCCCTAATAGGACCCGCTGCTTTCTGTGCCGACCTGCTTCGCTTTCCATCGGCCTTCCTCTTGAGCCCCTTCTCGTATGTGCTAGCCATATTCACCAACTGCGAGAGGTTGGCCACGTTCTGATACTCAAATGCGAGTCGGATATCATCACGAAGACCAGACTCAAACTTGATGCATTTGGTACGTTCATCCGCATCTCGGTAACTCCCTGAGTAACGGATCAAATCTTCGAACTGAGCGGCATATTCCCCGACACTTAAATTCCTCTGCTCTAGTTTGAGAAAAGCAAGCTCCTTCTCCCTCCTAACGTCCTCAGGAAAATACTTGTCGAGAAATCGGGTTCGAAACAATTCCCAAGTGATAACTTGATTAGCCGCTTCCAGTCCTCGATTCTGTTGCTCCCACCAGTGCTCGGCTTCGCCAGCCAGCACAAATTCAGCTAACCTCACCCTGTACTCATAGGGCGGTTGAAGTGATCGAAAAATCTTTTCAACAACTTGGAGCCATCTCTGAGCTCCGTCCGGATTGTAACCCCCTTCGAACCGAGGCGGTTCGTTCTTCCTAAATCGGCTCATCCAGTCAATTTCGACCGGAGCTGGAGGTGAAGGTTGAAGAGCTGCAGCTGCAGCTGCTGCGGCTGCGGCTATGTTCTGAGCAAGATTCTCAGCCTGATTCTTCCGAGCTTGCGCTTGGTTCTGCTGCAGTTGAACTAGAGTTTCCAACACGACAGCAATTCGATCATTATCAGCCCTTCTCCCAGCCATACTGCTTGGTCATGGAGAGAAAGCCAATCAACCATCGAATAGTTAAATATATATATATATATACATCTATAAGCTCTATTGACTATCTTAGACACTAGATTTTACTTATTTGTTACTCTCTTGGTGAGTAACCACTGGAGTCCCTTGCAACTCCAATAGGCCGAGGAGAAACTGCTCTGATACCATAAATGTAACACCCTAATTAAAGTTTACCCTTAAACCAAAAATTTAGGATTAAAATTTTCTTTCCAAAACAGATATGATGATGCGAAAAATAATACTTCTTTCAATAATATTGATTCGTCAGAGTTTTAGCGGAAGACTTAGTTCGACAAAAGGCACAAAAGTGAAATAACAGTTACACCGAAACAACTATTCAAAATACAAAATACAAAATACATAAGCAGCGTTTTAGCTCGGCCAACTGGCCGAGGCCTAACTTAATTCTCCAACTCAATGACTTACTCTCCGTGTGAGGGAGAGTGAACCTGCTCGGTCGGGAACTGCGTCTGCTCGGACTCAGTACCTGAAAAATGGTAAGGAGGTGAGCATTACGCAGAACTTAAATAAGCAGTTTCTAATGTAACATACCGAGCTACCAAGCCAGACACAAATAGTCAATTAGCATATATAACAATCAAACAAAACATCACATGCATATATTATCATTTTGCTCGGTTACCATCATTATCCAGTATATCTATTACCTACCAATTTTTACCACTCTTATCCGATTGATTCCCTCTTGTACACGTTTCCCCAACTCCTACCTTTGATCTCTCGGTCATTACTTTCATTTTTCGGCATCCATTTTCTCTCTCGGTCTCACTACTCATTATTTATCTTTTGCATATTTTACAATCTTTTACTCTTCTCGGCTGCATACACCCAGTACCCTTCTTACAGCTGCGCATACCCAGTATGCGTCTGACACGATCAATGCACGCACCCAGTACGCGTCTTCTATGACCTGGAGCATTACCGTCGATTCTTTTATGGAGTTAAGGAGTGTCCACAACTGCGAGTACCCAGTACCCGTCTTACAGCGGCACCTCTCGGTGGCTTACGCGATCAATGCACGCACCCAGTACGCGTCTTCTATGACCAGGAGCACATCCCAGCTGCAAGTACCCAGTACCCGTCTTACAGCTGCACATACCCAGTATGTGTCTGACGCGATCAATGCACGCACCCAGTACGCGTCTTCTATGATCCGATCACACAACCATTTCTCTTTAACTCTTTTATCCTTTAACCACTTCTTTACTCGGCCTCTCTCGGTTCGGCTTCTTAGCTGTTCCATTTTCCATTAATCTTTCTCATTATGTAATTCATTAACTTATCTCTTCTAATTCATTAACCACATCTCGCATTCGCTCTCGGCCTCTCATGCTCGGCCACAGACAGTATTCAAGTACGAAACGTAAACATTAAATCTCATGACTCACAAATATTTGTACAACAACCACAATATAAATAAAACACTTAGCCAGCACATAGTATGATTAAAACACCTAACAGAAAACAGCTATTCCACCTTATCTCCAAAAATATATCTTTCTAGTTCGTTTATGAGTTGTTCTTACCCTTTTATCTTTTCTCCCTAACAATACCCTATGTCTCTACCCTAAGCTAACACCCACTCTTAGCACCCGTTATGAACACACCAGCAACTCAAACTCAAGTAGAGGACTCACTCCTTACCTCAATCCATGAGAGATAAGAGTTTGAAAGCCTGAGGGTAGTTCCCCTTGATGCTTGACTCCGTGAGCTTAGAACCCCAAACACCGAATGCTCCAGAAACGTTTGTTGAGGTGAAGAGATGAAGGAGAGCAGCCTCTAATTCGTGAGTACTTGATGGTGAAGAAAAGAGGGATTTTTCGTGAGTGAGAAGAGAATGTAAGTTGAACTGTGAGTGCTGGAACTTCAGAGAAAAAGGGAAAACGAAAGAGAAAGAGTGGAAAATGTTGTTGTGTTGTTTGAGGGTTTGCTTTTATTCTTGATGTGGGAATTGTTTGTGTGGCTCTCATTGGAGGCTTCTTGGAGAAGCTTAGAATATGTGGACAGGATTTATTGGCTTCTAAAGGAAACCATAAACAGTGACTAGACAAGGACATAAAGTGATTGACAGCAACAGCCGTACGGATGGTACGAAAACCAAGGGATCAACAGCTCAACATGAGCTGTCGTAGGGAACAAAGGGACGTCGGCTCGTCATGGAGAAACAGTACTAGTCCGAGTCTCCTCTCGGTTAATACTGCGAGGTACGTTGTGGTCGGCTAATCCGAGTTGACACCAGATCTTTCGTTCGTTTCCATTTAGCTCGACAGGGATCAGACCGATGTCCGACATTTACATATCTGGTCGGCCTATGCTTCTTATTACCCCACACCCTTGAACAACTTCTGCGAGTTATTCCTTTTCCTAAATAATTTTATATATTTAAATCTATTATATTAATATTAATTTTTAGGATGTTACAGGTAAACCCAGGAACTCTTTTGATTTCAAAGTTGTTTCTAATAAAAGTTGGCATTTCCTAGTTGCTTAAGCTAACTTGTTTCATCCTTTTTCGTGTCTTATTCATGGTGCAATTGATTGCCAAAGTCAGCTAGTGCAACTGTTTGTGCACAAGTCCAGAAACGAAATTCTTGATTCAGCCACTTTTCTTTGCAATCAATCTTTTCTTTAGCTTCTCTGAGGTAAGGGAGGAGTTATCTAAATACTAGAATGAGTAATTTCAAGCTAAAAATGTAGGAACCATTGAAGGTTCAAAGAGGGATGCAACTTGAATTGGGATTCTGACATGGAGGTCAGAAACCCATGATTATAATATTCAAACAAGTTTAAATGAACTTAATAAAGCTCACTGTAAGGTGTTTCGAAATTAAAATCAAGTGGAAATGAATTTCACAGTTTAAAATGGAAAATTTCAAGTTTTTGTGCAATCTGTGAATTGATGTTGTGTTATGTTGTTTCAGTTATGTTTAATTGTTATAACATGTTTGTTTCATGTGTATAAGCTTCTGTTTTTGCATAAGAATGGAGAAATCAAGAATGGAAATCGAATTGGTGCTAAAATTGCAGAAAAACTGGTGCTGTTGCAGCAAAAAGACTCGAGTATTTTAAGAAAGACTCGAGTATTCTGGAAAGCTAAGAACGACTCGAGTATTTCTTCAAGGACTCGAGTATTTTTGCATGAACTACTCGAGTAGTTCATGAACTACTCGAGTATTCTGAACAATTTTTCAGAAAACACTTATTTTCTTAAGTATACAATAATTAACTCGTCTAATATCCTAATGACTAAATTTTAAAGACCACTATGAGGAGTTCACCCAGTGGCATAACTTTATTCCGTTGGTTGATAATTAACCTGGAGGTGTCCTACTGGAATTTTATTCAGTGGTTGATCAGTTTCCAACAGGAGTCCCAACGGAAGTGCGTACACCCATTTGGTCGATGTTTATCCTATAGATGTCCCAGTAAAAGTTTTTATTCACTTGGTTGATATTTCCCTATAGGAGTCCCAATGGGGTCGTTGCAATTACCATCAATAGGAGGCTATGCCCCGATGGATTACTAAATAATTAATTATATGCTATTTCTAAAACCATCACAAAGTGGCTAGGCCGCTAATGGATTTTTTCGAAAGCTTCAGCACCAGCTAAAAGAAAAGTTAAAGAAGATGAAAATATGGAATGATGAGATATCTTGCAATGAATAGCCAAGAATGCAGATGAGAATAATGAAAGACTGAAATGAAACTTTTATGTGACATTATCATGCATGGTGAAAGGAATTGCTCCGATTTGATTTGGGATACTTGCTCAGGATAGGGCGTAGAAAGCCACCGACACAGGATGTCATGAAGTCTAGCTCTCAATCAATCGTGATGCCTGCAATGTGAACCCGCTCCGGTTCGATGGAAACATAGGTTTTCAATGGATTCCCGAAAGGATGCCGAACCGCGAAGCATGAATGAGGAGTAGGCATGCGTCATCACACTAAACAGAACTAAACAAACAAAATCAGTTTGAGCATATGAATTTGCATTATTGCTGATACTTGTTGATATATGTGATTGTTATTTTTTAGCCCCTATTATGCTCATTTGTTATTGTATTTAGCTATGACTCACTTCTAATCCCTTGTTGTAGGACATGGCACGAAATATGATGTGCGTAGAGATGAGGCTGCTCCCTAATGGGGAGTGGAATTTTGAGGAGCATCGGGCCACGTACGAAGGGGACGTGGAAATCACTTTCTGTCACCCAAACCCTTAGTCCCGGATGCGTCCACGTCGTACGAAAATCCCAATGGTGTACATTATGCACATTCCACCCAATTTTGTGTTTCGCCATGGAACACCACAACCACCACCAAGATGTTTTCCAAGACGCACCCTTCCACCATGTCCATCACCCTCCGAAGAAAGAATTATTTTGGAGGTTCCTGCTCACCCTCGTCCTTCCACTAGAGCCCGATCTCGGACTCCAGTTTATGTGCCATCTGATCCGGCACTAGAGGAGGAGGAGGAGGAAGATCCCATTGAGGATGAGGACCCGGTGGAGGATTCTAACCAGGTGGCGGATGATGATCCTATGAAAAACTCAACTGGGAGTCAGTGGGGAACTGACAATTGAGTTGAGTTCTGGCTAGTGGAATGTGGATAATATAACCCATCAGGTTTCTCTTACCTTTACTATTTTCTATCTTGGAGTTATGAACCATATGCTCTAGGTTGTTATACGTTTTGTTGCAATATATGTAATATAGTGTAATGACCTAGAGTCCTAAGTTAAGTTTTTATGTTTTAGTTGTTACTATGGTGTAATGGAAAATGTACTCTTTGACTTTGAAATGAAATATGAAGTTTGATGTTTTCCTTCATGATGTCTTTGAATGTTTTCCGCAATATTTGAAAATGATGGTGACTTGACTTATGATGGAAAGAAAAATAAAAAAAATGGTCGTATTTTCGAATATAAGTATTTTATTAAGAATATAAAGTCGGGTCGTCACAATAACAGACATTCAATCATTCATTACATATCAAAATCAACCATAGCATAAGGAAGCATATAAATATCATGATAACAATCAAACATAATTATCATCAAGTTTCATTAATCAAGATTTTCAATAATCATTAAAGTTCTTTAACTAATTCATGGAGATTTTTCATCAAGAGTCAACAATATTCACTTTCAATTCCAACATCCCTAATATAAATTGAAGCAAATCATAATCGTTTATAAGTCAAGTCCTATGTTATTAATATTCAATCCTTTATTTTAAGCTGGGAAAAACAACTCCTTCCCTTACTTTGGTTGAGAAGAGAGAGTGCCCTAGAGAGAGAAAGCTTCATTTGAAGCTTAATGGCCATTAACACTTGATTATCCTCCTTGTTCTAAGCTTTCTCTTGGGTCTTCTTGCTCCTAACCTTTTCTTTTCAACTTATTAGGGAGAAATCTAAGAGTATTGAGGGATGGAGATTATGGTTGAGAAAAGATTGAAAGTTTAATGGAGACTTATAAGAGATTTGGGGAGGAGAAGAGAAATTATTGAGTGTTTGATTAAGGTTTTTGAGTGATTTGCAATGGTTCCTTGTATTAAGAAGTAGTTTGCGTGTTTAGGGTTGAGGAAGAAGGATAAAGATGAAGAAATGAGAGAAGTTTTTAGTTTTCTCATGAATTTTCGAGTTTTTTAGGTTGGCACCAAGGTCGGTGCGCGAGCGAGAGGCTTTTCTGCGCCTGGGCGCGAGCGAGAGGCTTCCTTGGTGCATCAGATGCGCATCAGACACGCACCAGATTGGTGCATGCTGTAACATCTCAACTTTCTACCCATTTATTTATTCATTATAATAATTTAGAATAATTAATCGCCAAGATGTTTAAAACTTCATTAATCAGAATGCGGAAAAAAATAACACTAAAAAGGAATATTTTAACATGACTTATTCAAAACATTACAACTAAATGTTTCCGATAATAGACTCTACTCAATGATAGACTCTGAGTTATTTTGTTAAGACTCCGACTATAACCCAGAGCATGGTTCGGAACTCCAACGGATAATCCGGAAAGGGACATTGACTGATCAATTCCACATTCCACACAGGTTGGCTAGAGAGTTGCTAGTGCTATTCCCTCTTATTAGGGAATGCTTTATCATTACCTACACACACAAACAAGGGATTGGGAGTGAGTCATAGCTAAATACAATAACAAATGAGCATAACAGGGGCTAAAAATAACATCCACATATAATCAATTAGCATAAAGAATGCAAGAACATATGCTCAAACCATTTTTATCACACATTAGATTTCTTTAGTGTCATGATGCATGCCTACTCCTCATTCATGCTTCACGGTTCGGCCTCCTTTCGGGATATTCATTTCATAACCTATATTTCATCGAACCGGAGCGATTCCATATATAGCATCACGATTGATTGGAAACTAGTCTTCATAGCATCCTGTGCCATGGATATTCTCAGTCACCATAGCATCCTGTGTCGTGGATATTCTTCTAACCAAAACTAGTATTCCAAATCAAATCGGAGCAACTCCATTCACCATGCATGATAATGCCACATACAAGTCTCATCTTTATTCTTTCATTATTCTCACTCAGCATTCTTGGCGATTCATCGCCGGATATCTCATCATTCCATAATTTCATTTCCTTTAACTTTTCTTTTAGCTGGTGCTGATGCTTTCAAAAAAAAAAAGGGCCATCAACGGCATAGCCACTTTGTGATGAGTTTAATTAATTCCGTTTAATAATTTCAAGAACAGTCCATCAGCAGCCCAGCCACTGTGTGATGGTTTTAGGAATAGCATATAATTAATTATTTAGTAATCCATCGGGGCATAGCCTCCTATTGATGGTTATTGCAACGACCCCAATGGGACTCCCATAAATATCAACCAAGTGAATAAAAACTTTCACTGGGATATCTATAGGATAAATATCGGCCAAATGGGTGTACGCACTTCCGTTGGGACTCCTGTAGGAAAATTATCAACCACTGAATAAAATTCCAGTAGGACACCTCCAGGATAGTTATCAACCAAACGAGATTAAGTTATTATATTATTAAACGAGTTAAATTTTGAAAATTAAAGAAAATATGAGTTTTATGAAATTTTGTTCAAAATAATCGAGTAGTTTATGAACGACTCGAGTAGTTCCTGCAAAAATACTCGAGTCTTTAAAGAAATACTCGAGTCGTTCTATATTTTCCAGAATACTCGAGTCTTTCTTGAAATACTCGAGTCTTTTTGCTGCAACAGCACCAGTTTTCTGCATTTTTAGCACCAGTTCGAATTTCTCACTTGATTACTCCATTCCTGTGCAAAACAGAAACTTAAAAACATAAAACAAACATATTGTAATCATTAAACATAACTGAAACAACATAAAACAACATCAAACCACAGATTGCACATAACTTTAGAAAATGTCCATTTCAACACATGAATTTTATTTCCACTTGAATTTAGGTTCGAAACACAATCCAATAAGCATTATTAGGTTCATTTAAACTTGTTTGAATATTAAAATCATGGGTTTCTGACCTCCAAATCAGAATCCCAATTCAAGTTGCATCCCTCTTTGAACCTTTAATGGTTCCTACATTTCTAGTTTGAAATTACTCATTCTAGTATGTAGATAACTCCTCCCTTACCTCAAGAAAGCTAAATGAATGATTGCTTGAGGAAGAAAAGGTCTGGAACGAACTTTGAGTTTCAACACTCAAATTCTGAACTTGTGCAAAGCTTGCGAACTAGCTGACTTTAACCATCAATTTCACCATGATTAAGTCATGAAAAATAACGACCCAAGTTAGTTTAAGCAACTAGTAAGTACTAACTTTAATCAAAAACAAACTTGGAATCAAAAGGGTTCTCGGTTTTACCAAACCAATTCAAGAAAGATAGGTGTTTGGAGATATTTGTGCTCTGTTTTTCAGCTTTGGATATGCAACTTTGAAAGCTTGTAACTTTTGATACAGAAGGCTAATTTGAGTGGCTCTTGGTTCTAATTCAAAATTGGAATTAGAACTTCGAATTGTGTTTTGGCTTCACTGGATTTGGTTGAGTGAGAAGGGAGAACAAGAGGATTAAAGTCAGCAACCGAAAACAAAGAGAATTTTGGGGAAATTCGGGTTTGAGAGATGAAATTGAGTTCTAATCCTTCCCTAAGTGCTTATTTATAGGCCTTAGCTTACCCTCCTATGAAGTAAGGTCGAGCTTTGAGCTTAGGGGCCAAGCAAACGAGTTTTTAATTTAAAATAAGTCAAACCGCCATAAAGCTGCTGCTGAACTGGGCAAAAGACTAGAGTCTTTTCTGAAACACTCGAGTCTTTTTGCCCAGAATACTCGAGTCTCCCACAAAAGACTCGAGTCTTTTGACAAAAATTCAAGGAATGCATTATTTTATTCATTATAACTTTATCTTCATATAATATTTGATTACTTTACTTATTTTGGGAATTCTACTGGGTCTTACACATGCGAGCTTGAGAGCGCTTGTTGGGCGCTTGAGCGCCAAGTCTGATAAATTTCTTTTAAGGGTTCAATTACTTCGAAATGATTTCCAAAATATAATTAGACTGAAGGCAATTAAAATCATGACAATTAATGTATACTACTCAAATCAAAATTTTGGGATGTTACAGTTGTCTTATTTTTTCTAGGCACTCTTCTTTTGGCAAAAGTAGAATCTTATCTTCTTCATTTATTAAAACTTCAGACATCTGTTTTTCTAAAGCTTCTTGGTTGACCAATATGTTTTTCAATTATTTCAAAGTTGGTTCTTTGACCCATCCTCGAGTAGTTGTAATTATCCCATGGTATTTAGAATTCAACCTATAAATAATTATTCTTCTCTTCCTAAACTCACTAAGTGCATCCACCAAATCTAGTTTTGCAATTTCATTGCAAATGGGTTTTACTTTGTCAAAGTTTTGGCTCACCATCATGTCACCTTGCTTGACGGACATGAGCTCAGTCTCCAACAATTTCAATTTCGCATCACTCTTCCTTGTGAAGAGTGTTGCCAAAGTATCCCAAGCCTCCTTTGGGTTGTCAAGTCCTTGATCCGTTCCAAGAACTCATCCTCTATGGTAATAGACATCACATACATAGCTTCGATTAGTGAATTTGTCTCTGCACCACCAACAACACACCATAAATCTTGCCCAAAAAAATAAAACTTTATTCGGGTACTCCATGTGTCATATTTGTTATTATTGAGTTTTTCTATTGAGCTAGTTAAAGAAGTGAGATCCACCATGATCATTGGTTAGCGCCCGACACTTAACCAAATTTACTTGGTCCCAGACAAAAAGATACTACAGTCTCAAATTATGTATGGACAAATTTTTCTTGTATCACGATCCTTGACCGTGAACTCCCAAACTATACACTAGCTCGAGCAAGTAGGTCCAAGACCACCTCTCTGATACCTACCAATTGTAAAGAACAAGAGCAAATGAGGAGAGGATATATAACAGAGAAAGAAAGTTTTTCTAAGTTGTTTTGTGTTTTTCTTTTTTCTATTTATACAATGTAATTGTCTTCTTATATAAGCAATGAAACTGCTATAAACAAACATAGCGTACTACCAAACTCTTAAAAATGTGTAACCATAAAAAGAAGCCAAAAATAACTATCCTAAATTTACAACTCTTTTCTTTAAAAAAAAAAATTTGTTGATAATTTTAACACATGTGGCATCTCAAATAATTCCAATGTCCGTTCCAGGATTTAACTACAGCTAAAGATCAAGGTCAGTTTTAGCAACATGCACATAGTCCAGAGGACGGTATCAACACTCACAATGCAAGGTAAGACCGTAAGAATCTTAATATTTTATTGCAGTGGGAAGCAGGAGAAAAATGATGGTTCTATTCCTCAGTACAAACTTATATAAATAAAATTGAAAATGAAGCAAGAAATGTTGTAATCAGACAAAATTATAATGTCGTCGTAGATAATTCATAATTGCATTTGCCTTCACTTCCAGCTGTTGGCAACAATGTCAGCCAAATCCACAACCCTTTGAGAGTAACCCCATTCATTGTCATACCAAGCAATCACCTTCACCATGTCATCTCCCATGACCATTGTCAAAGATGAGTCAACAGTTGATGATACATCACTGCACCTAAAATCTACTGAGACAAGGGGTTCATCACAGACAGAGAGAATGCCATTAAGTTCCTTGTCTGCACTTTCTCTGAAAGCAGCATTCACTTCTTCAGCAAAAGTCTTCTTTGACACCTGAACAACAAGGTCCACTACCGAAACATTCGGTGTCGGCACACGGAGGGCGATGCCGTTGAGCTTGCCTTTGAGAGTTGGGAGGACGAGGGCGACAGCCTTAGCCGCTCCTGTTGAAGTGGGGACAATGTTGAGAGCTGCAGCTCTCGCACGCCTGAGGTCACGGTGGCTAGCATCAAGTAGCCTTTGGTCTCCAGTGTAGGAGTGAGTTGTTGTCATGGTACCCTTGATAATACCTGTCATATAAATCAGTTTCCATTGGCTCATTAGAGAAGATAGTTCTCAATTGTATAAAGGACATGCCTCAGAGTCTCAGACCCTTGGTATGAAGCAATTGGAACAAATAGTTAAAGAAAACCTTAATGTGATCAACTTCTGTTGCAGTGTCCCCGTTCTTTGGTCTTATGATATGAAGGATGGGAAATAAAATAATATAAACAAGTGTGTTTGGAGTATGAAAATATGGGATGGATCTTCAACATTGGTATGCGGATAATATATACCTGTAGTTGAAAAACCAAACCAATTCATAAATACTCTTGTTTATCCTACACAAAACGATCACGTTTGTAAGCTACATGTTGCATTTTCTATATTATAATGTCAATGTTCATTTACTTTTTTCTTTTTGGGTTTTGTAGATTGATCTTTCGTCCCTCTCACTGTCTCTCACATAAATCTTACTCCTTCACTGTTAATGAAATTTGAACCTGCCATCTCCAAGTTTGAGTAGCCGAAGCCAGCTTATGTCAGGTTCAGGTTTTCACTTTTTCTTGAACTTGCTAAATGTGTAATTATGATGCTTTATGATAATTAGACTGTTTCTGCTCTTTGTTATCAGCCAAATAATACAAAGCTTAAGACAAGAGTCTGTCAATTTTACAAGAGAGATAGATAAATACATTAGATAGAAAATGTGGCAATAAGGTGAATTACCAAATTTCTGATCAAGGACCTTAACAAAGGGTGCAAGGCAGTTAGTTGTGCAAGATGCATTGCTGATGATGGGTTCATCTGGGTTGTAAGCATCAGCATTGACACCAACCACATACGTGGGAATGTCTCCTTTACCAGGGGCTGTGATGAGCACCTTCTTAGCTCCTGCTTGAATATGCTTCCCTGCTCCTTCTCTGTCAACAAACACTCCAGTTCCTTCAATCACCAAGTCAATCTCCAAGTCCCTGTAACAGTAGTATACACACATCTTCATTCATAACCTTTCTTACTCTTTTTTATTTTAATAATCATATCCTTTCTTACTCAATGTACTAGTTTCTTCAAATCACAACAGATTAGTCAAAGTTAATATTGGTTTATTTGGATAGTTTCGTGTGTATGTATTGTCATCCTAACAAAACAAAATTTAAATTTGGTTGTTATATGTGACACGTACTCCAGGAGTTTTGGCGCAACGGTTAAAGTTTTTGCCTTATGATAAGGAGGGCACATGTTCGAGTATATATAATTACATGAACAATTGTATGTGCAAGTACTAAAGTCAAAACTTTTTCCGTATAAGGACAAAATTTAAAACAAGTATAACATATATGAATAAAACTAAATTTAAACCAGAAAAAACTGTTTCTAGAAGTACTCCATGAGCTTACTTCCAGGGGAGGTTGGCAGGGTTGCGGTCGGAGACAACCTTGATGATCTTTCCATCAACGGATATGCCATCATTACCAACAGGCTTGACATCTGCATCGAAAATTCCAAGGGTGGAATCATACTTGAGAAGGTGAGAGGCCTGTTTGACGCCTCCGGTGTCATTGATGGCGATGACATCAAGAGGGGAGTCCTTACGACCGTGCCAGCACCTCAAGAAGTTCCTGCCAATCCTACCAAACCCATTTATAGCCACCTTCAGTTTTGCTTCTGCTACACCTTTCCTGTATCCTTCACTGCTTCCAACCTTCCAATATACATAAACGCAATGTTGTTGTAACTTGTAAAAGATCACATTGATTTTTTTTTTTTATTTACTTACTTACCTTTTAATTTTATTATGCTTTCATGGATATTCAAATGCCATAAGGCCTAGTTTGAACTTTGATATAGTGGCTCAATAAATATTGTAGAAAGTGATGATCAAGTATTTTTTCTTTTTGGGGGGAGATACATGGCCCGGCATTACATTATTATGAAGTATCAAAATATCAATCTACAAGGGCCTAATTCTAGTGATGAAAGAATATAAACAATAACTTTCCAAATTTGTATATGTATGCATATGTCGACCTAGTACTATAATATTATTATTATTCATTAAAGACTATTTGAAGAGTTTAAGTGATGTTTGGTTCTGCGATTAATTAACCCAGAATCAATTCTGGAATGCCAACTCTACTACAGTTGTTTATGCTCCAATGTGATTTTGGGGGCAGAATTGATTTTTGCTTCCGCTGACCATACATGCAATTAAAGAGTTAACCCACGAATTTGGTGGTTATATATAATCATTTTATTCTAGGTACATCTTCTCTTCTATTTATCAAGCATCATTATTTTACAACAAATTAGTCACTGCACATTGCATCCAAGTACTTACTGCTGAGGTCTGGAAGGCAATGACTGAATAAAAGTCATCAGAAGTTTTTCTAGGAAAGGGAAGGTATCCTGATGATGAGTTGCGGAGGCCAGAGAACTCAGAGAAGCCCCTCCCATTTGCCTAAGTAGAGAGCAATGAATGGTAACTATTATAAAAAGCTAGCTATAGCTTAAGTTTAAAATAAAAAATAGAACATCTAATATGACACTTATAAAATGTAACATATATTAAGAAACAATAACTGCTTAAAAACCTGAAGAGCTGGTTTGGCTACAGAGAGAGTAGCCGAAGCCATGATTCAGCCAACAATGGAGAATGATTTCTGTGTTGCAACAGATAGAGAAGTAGTGTAGAGCAAGCAAAACAGTTGAAGGAAAAAGTATTTTTCAGGTTCAATATTATTACTCTCTAATTTTAATATACGCCCAAAAATATGTAACGTTTGGATGTGTGGTTGTGACACATGAAAACCAAGTGAGGATTAGATTACGGATAGCCTACCATTCAAATGAATGGATGCGATTGGTTCTTTCTTCTTGTGCTTGTGAGGCCAATCACCATTTTGTTTTTTTTTTTCATACATTTATTATTACCCTCTCCTATCATTAAATTAAATAGGGTAATTTAATCAAAATATATCAAATTCTTTGATCATTTACTTATTTTTTTTAATATATGTACAATTTTTAAATCAACATAACTTATAGGACGAAAGAAATATTATTTTTGTTTCTATTTATTTGTCTTATTTCTAGAAAAAAGGTTTATTTAAGTTTTTGTTTCCTAAATGTTGACCGACTTTTGGTTTTAGTCCATATCTTTCTATTTGACCAGTTTTTATTCTTAAAAGTTTAAATTTTTTTGGTTTTGATCCTTGCTGTTAGGTATCCATCGTTAATTGATGACGTAGCTAACGAAGTGTCATGCGTCAGCATGCCATGTATCTTTTTGTTTAAAGTAAAGGTCCCTGAAAGTTTAACAAATTTTGGTTTTAGTCCATATCTTTATTTTTGATCGATCAAGGTCCTTAAAAGTTAAAAAAAATTTTGTTTTGGTCTCTGCCATTGTTAGTAAAATACCATTGATTGCTGACATGAATATTGGATTGCCACATCAGTGTATGCACAATAATGAATTGTTGCCACGTTGGCAGATGACATGGACAACCTAGCAAGGGAAGCAAAATTCTAGCCACGATTGGCCAAAGATTGCCCAAAGCAATTAACTGTAATTTAATTTTTAAGGACCAAACCATTATTGTGCAAACACATGGTATGCTAATGTGGCAATCCGTTAGCCATGTCAGTCATTAACGGTATTTTCTAATGGAAGAAGGGACCAAAACAAAAAAATTTTAACTTTTGAGGACCTTGACCGATAAAAAAAAGTTAGGGACTAAAACCGAAATTCGGACAACTTTCAGGGACCTTTTACTATAAACAAAAAGACCCATGGCATGCTGACTATAATATCGCAATTTTCCCCATTTTAATAAATTGACCTTTGAGAATTTCTGATTGGTCGATTCTTTTTGAATTGAGATAAAAATATTATTTGATCCATGATAATACGTGAAAATGAGGAAATTATTTTAAGTTTGTGTTTTATTGATTCAAAGGATTTATTTTGTAGTGATAAATTATTTATTTTATTTATTTTGTGTTTTGGAGAAATTGTTATTTATGAATTTATTTGATTTATTTAATTTTAAAAATTCATAACTTTTGATTGGTAAAAATAGGGTTTGACTTGGTTGACTTTCCTCTCTTCTCTCTCCCAGCTGCCTAGGGTTTCCTAGGTAGGCTGAAGCAGCCACCATGGTTAAGAAGAAGGGAAGACCCCCCAAGTCACCCTCTTCTCCTTCTACTTCTATCCAGCATGACAAAAATCCTCAATCCTTCGATTTGACTAATCTTGATGATGAAGATCTTGCGACAATTGATTCCTTGTCGCCTATGCAACTTGATTCTCTGGTGCAGAGTATTGATTTAATCCGTGAACACATTGTTAGTTCCATGGTGAATGTTTTGATAATAACAAAGTGTTTTGAACAAGCTATCATGTGATGATCAAGTTCAAGTTCAACAAGCAACAACAAACATCAATTGAAGAAGAGAGAAAACAAGCTCATGAAGACTTAAGTTTGAGTGTAATTGTTTTTGTTTTATCTTTTGCCTCTCAAGCTTCATAGGTTTTCATTTGGGTAGTTTGTTTAGAGGGTAGTGAATCTCATTCATAAGTCATGATTTAATCATAATTTGAGTTTTCACTTAACCTAGAATCAATAGGTGGCTTAAAGGTTTTAAAGGAAAGGTTGGATTTTGAGAAAAACAAGTTTTGAACATGTGCAGTACCAACTTAATCGATTAAGTGACTAACTTAATCGAGTACTACTCGAGTAGTCTGCAACTTAATCGATTAAGTACTGCTGAACTGATTTTTTAAAATACGTTTTTCACTTCTCAAAATCAGTTTTCAAGTGCTACAACTTTTGGGTATTCTATATAAACCTTTTCCTATTATTTGTGATCAATTAGAATCATTTCATACAAGTTTTACAAAGAATCAAGCCACTCTATTCTCTCTCATTTTCTAAAGATCAAAGTTCTCATATTTTCATATTCTTTGATCAAGAACCCTTGAATCTCTTATGGTGAATTGTCATAACTCTTGATTGAGATTCATAGGATTGTTTTGTGTTTTCTATTGTGTTGTAATCTTTGCAATAAGGCAAGCCACTACAACAAACAAGAAGCCTTGGTGTGTCGATTATCATCAAGCAAATCTCATTGGAGAAGAAGAAGTCTTGGTTGTGAATCAAGCAAGGAGAAGCCTTGATGTGTGGATTATCATCAAGCAATTGAAGACTTGTTGTGTCGATTATCAACAAGGGGTAGAGGTTAGATTAGAGAGAAGATCAATAGGATTACAAGGCAAGGGTGTCGGTTATCTCTTGTAGGCTATCAAGAAGGAAGTCTTGTGAGGCAATCACTTGTAATTTGAGAACTCTAATTCCTCATAGTGAAGAATCTCTCTTGGTTGAAGATGGGACAGGATGTAGCTTTCAAGCGGATGAAAGTGAACCAGGATAAATCACTGTGTCGTATCTCTAAACCCTTACTCTTTATATTCAAGTCATTTGATTGCGTTCTTGGTTGAAAACCTAGAAAGATTGATTTTCATAATTGATTGAATTGAATTTTTAATTGTTCAAATTGATAAAGGGAAAATCATTTTCATAACTAGGTTAATCAATAAGAATATAGGTGTTAATCATTTCCGCTGAATCTCTGATCTTGCATGTGAATTGATTGATTTTCGTATTCGAATGAAAAATTGATTTTTCTGTTTTCTGTCATATCTAATCGATTAAGTTCAAATTTAATCGAGTACTACTCGAGTAAATTGCAAGTTAATCGATTAAGTGCTGTAGAATTTGCAAAAATCATTTGTTTTGATTGTTTCGATTTGTTTCGTTCGAAAATCTTTCAAGGTATCTTGTACACCTATTCAACCCCCCCTTCTAGGTGTATTCCTAGGGTTCCTTTGTCTCTCCAACCACCAATTGCGGTTTCTTCATTTGGTATCAGAGCTCGGTCGAAAGACACGAGCATAAGAGCTTTTTCGTAAAGATCCTTTAAGAAAATCGCAATGGGTTCCATGATTCCCTTTGGTGGTGAAGGTTGTTCAATAAATCGTCCTCCATTGTTTGCCGGAGAAGGCTATGCATATTGGAAAGTTAGAATGAAAATCTTTATCCAAGCCATAGATAGTAAAATTTGGAAAGTAGTTGAAAAAGGTCCTCATATCCCCTCTAGTTTAGTTGAAGGTGTAGAACAATTGATCCCCGAAGATAAGTGGAAGGATGATGATAGAAAGAAAGTTCAATATGATTATAAAGCAAAGAATATCATTACCTCCGCTTTATCCTATGACGAGTTCTTTAGGGTTTCCCAATGTTCTAGTGCTAAGGAAATGTGGGACACTTTACAAGTGACTCATGAAGGAACTAGTGAGGTTAGGAGAGCTAGATTGAATGCTTTAATGTGTGATTATGAATTGTTTCAAATGATTCCAAATGAATCTATTAATGATATGCAAAAGCGTTTTACTCATATTATTAATCATTTACTTGCTCTTGGTAAGACTTTCTTACAAGGTGAACTTTCTAACAAAGTGTTGAGATGTTTAGGCAGGAATTGGCAACCAAAAGTAACAGCTATTGTTGAATCTAAGAATTTGGATGCTATGGATCTAGCAACACTTTTTGGAAAGCTTCAAGAACATGAAATGGAGCTTGGACGATTAAGTATCAATGAAGAGTCGGATAAAAACAAAGAAAGAAAGGGACTTGCTCTTAAAGTCAAAAGTGGATATAAAAAGAAAGAAAGTTCCGATGATGATGATAGTGAAGATTCCGATTCGGATGTTGATGAAAAAGACATGAAACTTTTGCTAAGGAAGTTTGACAAGTTTCTAAGGAGAAAAGGAAGGTTGAACAAGGACAAAAGTAAAGAGAAGGATTCCCCACACTACAAGACCAAGACATCAAAAGAAGGTGTAGTTTGCCATGAATGCGGAAAACCCGGACATCTCAAGTACTCATGCTCTAGGTATCTCAAGAAGAAGGAGAAAGACAAGAAAAATTCTAAATCTAAAAGAGCATACATAGTTTGGGATAGTGATGAAGATAACAAGAAAAACACATCGAGTAGTTCTTCGGATGATGAAGAAGCCGCTTGTCTCAACTTGATAACTCTAGTAGATGATGAAGAACAAAGTTCAAATGATGAATCAAGTTATCAAAGCGAGGATAGCAATGTAAGTCTTACTAAATCCGAAATTTCTTCTAAATATGAATTGTTATATAATGCTTATGAAGAAATGCATGAACAACTTGAAAAACTAGCTTTGAAAAACATTGAAAGGAAGAAGCTCATTTTGAAACATCAAAAAGAGATTTTAGAACTTCAAAAACAAGTTGATGAGCTTAATCTTGAAAATGAAACTCTTGATCTTATATATGCTAGTTCTTCTTGTGATTGTGCTAGTAGAGTGAATATTGTGGTTGATTGTGAGAGTTGCAAGTTGCTCAAGGATGAAAATGTTATTTTGAAAAATAAGCTTGCAAGTTTCACCATTTGTGATATTAGATTGCGCACATTGTTAAATTTTCAAAGAGAAAATTCAAACAAGTTTGGTTTGGGTTATACTAATGCTAAGAGTAAATCTCATAGAAATGTTGTTGATTTTTCTAAAGTTGATTTTTCAAATGCACCAACATGTTTCTATTGTGGTACTCATGGACATACTTCAAATGTGTGTTATATTAAAGTGCATGGTATACCTAAAGGAGATTTTGTTTGGATGAAAAAGGGTGAAAGTCCTTACACTAACAAAAATGGATCCAAAACCATTTGGATACCAAAAAGCAAAGCATGATTGTTTTGTAGGTATGATTGAAGAGCAAAGAGAGCTTACAAGTGTTATTCATATTTGCATCTTCAATTGGTATCAAAAGAAGTCCTACAATATGGTACAAATGTTGTGGTTAGATTGTGAACTTCATATGGTATCTTCTCAGTTGGTATTACTTTTCTAAATGTTTAATTAAATCATTTGGTATCATTGAGTAGATTCATAGATGATTATCATGATTTATTGACATGCTTTGGTTATTATTAAAGAAATATCACAATTGGTATCAAATTTTTGTGATTATTGATACTTCTTTACAATTGATATCTTCTTTGTTAAGTGATATTATGACTTTTTAGTTCTCAATTGGTATCATATTTTATTGTTATATTCTCTTGCCAATTGATATCACATTTCAAAGTATAGTTCTATTGTATATGTTCAATTGGTATCAATGTTGTAAAGAAATGATCATTGATTTCTTACCTTGGCTTAGATGTTATATTTCAATTGGTATATATTACTTTTTGATAATGCCGAAGGGGGAGAAATATGATGTTTTGAATTGATTGGAATGGATTGTTTCTCAAAGGTGGAGAAATGATTGTTGGTTTGTAGAAAGGTTGTTTTTATGTAGGTTGAGCAAAGTTGTTGAAGATAGGGGGAGAATCAAGCTTATCTCAATTGGATTCAAATGTCAAAAGCATTTATTGAGGGGGAGCAAGAGTCTCACCAAGTGATCAAATTGTTAAAGTATCAACAACTTCAAAGAACTTTTGGAGAACTTCAAAACATGGTTTGTCATTTTCAAAAAGGGGGAGATTGTTAGTTCCATGGTGAATGTTTTGATAATGACAAAGTGTTTTGAACAAGCTATCATGTGATGATCAAGTTCAAGTTCAATAAGCAACAACAAACATCAATTGAAGAAGAGAGAAAACAAGCTCATGAAGACTTAAGTTTGAGTGTAATTGTTTTTGTTTTATCTTTTGCCTCTCAAGCTTCATAGGTTTTCATTTGGGTAGTTTGTTTAGAGGGTAGTGAATCTCATTCATAAGTCATGATTTAATCATAATTTGAGTTTTCAGTTAACCTAGAATCAATAGGTGGCTTAAAGGTTTTAAAGGAAAGGTTGGATTTTGAGAAAAACAAGTTTTGAACATGTGCAGTACCAACTTAATCGATTAAGTGACTAACTTAATCGAGTACTACTCGAGTAGTCTGCAACTTAATCGATTAAGTACTGCTGAACTGCTTTTTTAAAATACGTTTTTCACTTCTCAAAATCAGTTTTCAAGTGCTACAACTTTTGGGTATTCTATATAAACCTTTTCCTATTATTTGTGATCAATTAGAATCATTTCATACAAGTTTTACAAAGAATCAAGCCACTCTATTCTCTCTCATTTTCTAAAGATCAAAGTTCTCATATTTTCATATTCTTTGATCAAGAACCCTTGAATCTCTTATGGTGAATTGTCATAACTCTTGATTGAGATTCATAGGATTGTTTTGTGTTTTCTTTTGTGTTGTAATCTTTGCAATAAGGCAAGCCACTACAACAAACAAGAAGCCTTGGTGTGTCGATTATCATCAAGCAAATCTCATTGGAGAAGAAGAAGTCTTGGTTGTGAATCAAGCAAGGAGAAGCCTTGATGTGTGGATTATCATCAAGCAATTGAAGACTTGTTGTGTCGATTATCAACAAGGGGTAGAGGTTAGATTAGAGAGAAGATCAATAGGATTACAAGGCAAGGGTGTCGGTTATCTCTTGTAAGCTAGCAAGAAGGAAGTCTTGTGAGGCAATCACTTGTAATTTGAGAACTCTAATTCCTCATAGTGAAGAATCTCTCTTGGTTGAAGAGGGGACTGAATGTAGCTTTCAAGCGGATGAAAGTGAACCAGGATAAATCACTGTGTCGTATCTCTAAACCCTTACTCTTTATATTCAAGTCATTTGATTGCGTTCTTGGTTGAAAACCTAGAAAGATTGATTTTCATAATTGATTGAATTGAATTTTTAATTGTTCAAATTGATAAAGGGAAAATCATTTTCATAACTAGGTTAATCAATAAGAATATAGGTGTTAATCATTTCCGCTGAATCTCTGATCTTGCATGTGAATTGATTGATTTTCGTATTCGAATGAAAAATTGATTTTTCTGTTTTCTGTCATATCTAATCGATTAAGTTCAAATTTAATCGAGTACTACTCGAGTAAATTGCAGGTTAATCGATTAAGTGCTGTAGAATTTGCAAAAATCATTTGTTTTGATTGTTTCGATTTGTTTCGTTCGAAAATCTTTCAAGGTATCTTGTACACCTATTCAACCCCCCCTTCTAGGTGTATTCCTAGGGTTCCTTTGTCTCTCCAACCACCAATTGCGGTTTCTTCACACATCAACAAGAAGGTTAGCCCTGTTTCACAATCAGGGGAAAAAGAGGATAGGCAAACTGCTGAATGTGATGCTCCAAAGGAAAAAAATCATGATCAAGAAACAATATGTAATGATTCTGTGCAGGGGTCAACTTTGATATTACAAAATTACGTAATGCAAGGGGCAAATTAAATTTCATCCAACCAGAGTTGAAGGAAGGTGTTGCCCTAGGGAAAATTGATCCTTCAGATGTTGAAGCGGAGGTGAAGTTCTGGCAAAATTCTTTGGTGTGTTATGTGCTTGGAGCAAATCCACCATATCCGATTTTGAGCGGTTTTTTAAAAAAGGTGTGGAGCCAATTTGGTATAGATAAAATATTGATGAATGCTGATGGCACCATGGTTGTAAGATTCAACTCAATAGAGGGCAGGAATAGTGTTTTGGAAGTGGGGGTGTATCACTTTGATAAAAAAAACCCTTATTATTGCTCCTTGGACAGGAAGGCCGGTTACAAAGAATTTTCTAGACAGGGTTCCTATCTGGGTACAATTGCCAAATCTTAACTTGAAGTTCTGGGGAGTATCTGCTCTAAGCAAGATCTCCAGCCTTATTGGCACTCCTATTATGGCTGATAAGGTAACAGAGGAAAGGAATCGTATTAACTATGCAAGGGTTCTTGTTGAGGTTGATCCTGCAATTTTACCAGAAGAAATTCATTTTGAAGATGATAAAGGAAATGTTGTTTCTCAAAGGGTGGTTTATGAATGGAAGCCTGTTTTATGCACTAAGTGTTCTTGTTATGGACATGATGCAAAGATGTGCAAAAAAAGGAGAAGTTCAGAAGGGGAAACAACAATGGGTTGAGAAAAACAAGCCTTCTCAAGAAGATGTCCAGAAACTTGATGATGCTTTAAAGTTGAAAAATAGTATTGAAAAGGGCATAGTTCCAGATGAAAATGTTGAATCAGCCATAAATGAAATTGAGGTTGTGATAACTGACCTAACTAAGGGGAAATCTTCAGCTGCTCCTGAGGAAACAGTGAATGAAGAAGATGAGTCTGGGAAGAATGGGTGGTCTGTAGTCACTACTAGAAGCAAGACTCAAAGAAAGATGGTGGATATTCAGAGGGGAGAGTCTTCGAAACCTCCTAATGGATAGAATTGGTGCGTGGAATATTCGAGGTATAAACAACCCTCGAAAGCAAAAAGAGGTTCTAGATATGTATAGAATTAATAATATAGGGATGTTTGCTATCTTAGAGAATAAGTTGAGAGTTAAGAATTTTCAACAGGTTAGTAATTCAATTGCCCCTGGTTGGGGGTCTTTTATTAATTTAGATGTTTGTGATGTTGGGAGAATTTGGGTGATGTGGAGGAAGGATGTGTTTGAGGTTCAGGTGATTGCCAGATCTTCACAGTATGTGCATTGTCATGTTGTTAGCAAAGGCACTCTTAAGCAGATGTTTGTTACTTTCATTTATGCTGATAATGATTGCTTGGTGAGGAAGGAATTGTGGCATGTTTTAAGTGGTATGAGCAGTGTTATTAACATTCCATGGTTGGTATTAGGGGACTATAATACATGTCTGCAGCAGAATGAGAAAATAGGGGGGTTTCCTATAGACATTAATAGTAGTTCTGATTTCCAGGCTTGTGTTGATGTGTGTGGCTTGGTTGATATGAATTACTTTGGATGTTTCTACACTTGGTGTAATAAGCAAGAGGGTGCAGATAGAATTGTTTCTAAATTAGACAGAGCTATGGTGAATCTTTTATGGTGTGCAGAGTGGCCAAATTCCTCTACTACTTTCACCAATCCTGGGCTTTCAGATCATTCTGCTATCATTGTTGATTGTGGAGTTCATGACTTAAGGAAGAAAAGAGCGTTTAAGTTCTTTAACATGTGGACTAATCATGTAGATTATTCTAACATTGTCAATCAGTGATGGGAGAAGAGTTATGTTGGCAGTAGGATGTTCTCTATTTGTAGGAAGTTAAAAGATCTTAAGGGGTATTTTTCAAGGCTGAATAGAGAGCACTTCTCTAATATAGATGCTAGAGAAAAGGAGTTGAAGCAGAGATTAGATGCTATCCAGATTGAGTTAATTGCCAGACCTATGGATGCTAATCTTCATGCAGCTGAGAAAGACATAGCTGGTCAGTATAGGAAGGTGCTTCAAGATGTTATTTCCTTTCTTAATCAAAAAGCTAAACTAGCTTGGTTTAAGGAAGGAGACAGTAATACCAGGCTGTTTCATGAATCAATCAGGAAAAGGAATTATCAGAATAAGGTGCTCAGAAATACTAATGAATTAGGGATTTCAGTCTCAGGTCAAGATCAAATGCAGAAGGTTTTTGAAGATTTTTATCAGGATTTGTTCCTTTCTAAGCATAAAGGTATGGGTTACTCTCCTCAGGTGATTGCTCAGGGGAATACTTTGTCTGTGGAGCAGCAGCTATTCCTTATCCAGCCAATTTCTCATGATGAAATCAAGCAGGCTTTCTTTTTAATTGATAAGAACAAGGCCCCAGGACCTGATGGGTTTGGGGCAGGTTTCTTTCAGGCTTCTTGGGATATAATTGGACCAGATTTGTGCATGGTAATAAGTGAATTTTTTGAATCAGGTTATTTGTTTAGAGAGGTTAATCATACAAATTTGGTTTTGATCCCAAAAGTTGACTCTCCTTCTACAGTCTCTCAATTTAGGCCTATAGCATGTTGCACTACTGTTTATAAAGCTATTTCTAAAATCCTTAGCAGCAGATTGGCAGAGGTTCTTCCTAGTTTGGTGCATGATAATCAAACAGCTTTTATTAGAGACAGGAGTATAATGCACAATATTCTCTTGTCTCAGGAGCTGGTGAGGTTCTATGGCAGGAGGAGGATTTCTCCTAGATGTATGATGAAGCTTGACATTAAGAAAGCCTATGACACCTTAGAGTGGAATTTTATTGAGGCCTTCCTAATTGATTTGAAGTTCCCAATGAAGTTTGTCTCTTGGATTATGTGTTGTATCAGTTCTGTATCATTTTCTATTGTCCTAAATGGCCATCAGGGTAAGAGGTTTTGGGTGTCCAGGGGCATAAGGCAGGGGGACCCTATGTCCCCCCTCATCTTTGTGCTTGCTATGGAGATTCTTACAAGAAGTTTGTTATTGGCTACTAATCAGAGAAATTTCAGATTTCATCCAGCCTGTAAGGAGGAGAAATTGGTGAATTTGGCCTTTGCAGATGATCTTATGATCTTCTGCAAGGGTCATCCAGCCAGTATCAGGATTGTGTATGACACATTGTCTAATTTTGCTGATTGGTCAGGTCTTGTGACAAGCCCTGAAAAATCCTATATTTTCATGGCTGGTGTTCCTATAGCCACTCAAGATTTGATCTTGAATATCACTAATTTCCAAAAGGGTGATTTTCCTTGTAAGTATTTGGGTATTCCTCTTTCTTCTAGGAAGTGGAATGCTAATACTTGTAAGAATCTGGTTGAAAAGGTTATGAAAAGCATCAATTATTGGAAGAGCAGGAATTTGTCCTATCAAGCTAGGGTGTGTCTTATAAACTCGGTTCTAATGAGTTTTCATAGCTATTGGGCTTCTCTTTTTATGATTCCTGCTGCTGTTTTTAGAGACATTCAGAGGCATTGTAGAAAGTTCCTTTGGGGTGCTAATGATGATGGGAACTATAAAGCTAAAGTAGCTTGGGAAAATGTCTGTTGTGATAAGAAGTATGATGGTTTGGGAATTCAAAATTGTGGAAATTGGAATAAAGCTGCTCTGGGTTTTCAGATTTGGAACATTGCTACTAATAAGGAGTGTTTGTGGGTGCGGTGGATTCACTCTTACTACTTAAAGGGTAGATCTTTATGGGATTGTGACTGGATTCAAGGGCAAAGTTGGCACTGGAAGCAGCTTTTGAAGATTAGAGATGCGTTAAGATCAGGTTTTGTGAATGATACTTGGATTGCTAATTCAGATGGTTGCTACACTATTCGTTCTGGCTATCAATTTCTACAAGGTTCTCGACCTATGTTCCCTATGTGTAAATTTGTTTGGAATCGAGTGTCGGTTCCTAAGCATACATTCATTGCTTGGTTAATCATGCATGTAAAGATTCAGACGAGAGATAAATTAAAATGGAGTTTCATACCTAATCATTGTAGCCTTTGTGTTGGGGATGGTGAATCGGTGCCCCACCTCTTCTTCGCATGCCCCTGGAGTCGTGAGCTGATGACAATTTGCTTGAGCTGGATTGGGATCTCTGGTTTTCCATGGCGTTTCAGTCGGTGGCGAAGATGGATTGCTTCGGTTGCTAGGGGGAGGAAGCTCAGGATGATTATCTGGGCTTTAGTGGGTGCGGTTTTGTACCATATCTGGTCAGAAAGGAACGCCAAAACATTTAGCAATTGTTCCTCTTCTCCGCATCATCATTTTAGTTTAATTAGGAAAGAGATAGCTATTAGAGTTTCCTTTTGTTTTAAAGATTTTTTGTCTTGGCCTAATAAGTCATTAGTTGATAGAATTTGTAAAGAACTTTAATTAATTGGTTGTTGGAACCCTTCATAGAAGGTGGCTTTCAACCAATTAATTTGATTTCTGCACTATCCTTTGATCTGAACCCTTCCTAGAAGGTGGCAGGTTAATTGGGTATGTGGCTTGGGTTGATGTTTTTATTTTTGCTCGTGGTAATAAGATTTTTTCTTCTACCAAAAAAAAAAAAAATTGGACAAATTATATACCAAAACTTTTGATTGGTAAATCGGAATTAAGCGAATTTACAGTCAAAACGATCGTATTAAAATGCAGAATTTATTTTTGTACAGTTTGAAATTCATTTTCCAGTCCACAAAAATATAAATTATAACGTTTTAATATTTAAGAAAATTAAGTTATGGTTTTAAGTGTTATTTACTGTATTGGAAAAATATTATTTTCTACTGCCTGAATGTGATGCACGGTTTGGATATGTCTTTATGCATTTGAATTTTGAATATGTGAGACATTCATTTATTAGTGCACAAGACCCTAGGATAACCCAATTAAATGCACCTTATCTCTAAAGCACATTATTTAATACCCACATTTAATGACTCTATCCTAAGTAGGATTTCCAACCAATGGGTGATCTTATATTTTATCCTTACACACTCTCCCACTACAATTAAATTTTGAACCCCATATTTAATTAAAGACACCCCACCCCACCTAATTCTATAAATATCCCTCATAACCCTCATCCACACACTCTACACACACATACACTTAGAAAAAAAAAAGAGAGGAGATAGAGGGAGAAAAAGAAGGACCGTGAAGGGGTAAGAGGAAGAAGGGGAGGAGCTCTTGATCTTTCTACTCCATTTTCATTCTCCATCTAGGTAATAAATCTCAAGCTTTATTTCCTTTCTCTTTTCCTTTCAATTTTCGGTTTTCGTTTGAATTTTATGGAGATTTTGGTGCTTTGATTTGAATCTGCTCTTGCATGTGGATTTTCTTTATTTCTCTTGATTTTCTAAGCTTTGTTATGTATGTATTTGAGTTTGAAAACAAAAAAAGGACATGCATCCAAACTAGAGGTTCCCACGGTTTTTGTTGTGTTCATGGCCTTGATGATATTGTTTTGTTTCTTTGATGAGATTTATGTTTGGAATAAGTGAGTAAGGATTGATTTTATGGTGCATGTTATTATTTTGATTTTAGTTTGTAAAATCCCCAATTTTCCTCCATGCATATTCGGTCTAGGGTTTTAACATAGAGGAAACTAATTTTGTTTTTGATGCATGTAATAGATTTGTTAATCTTTGTTACTTTCCTAGTTTGGTTTCGGTTTGTATGAGGAAATGAGTTGATAAATTGATTTTGACTTAGTTTGGGGTATTTTGGTGCCACACGGTTTTGTTATTGTTTTCTTTCAAATAATTTTTATTTTTGATGCAGGAGATTGATTTGTAAACCTTTGTTATTTTCTTAGTGTATTTTTGGGTTTGCATGTGGAAATAAGTTGTTAAAATTGATTTTGTCTTGGTTTGGGTATTTTGGAACCATACGGTTTTGTTGTTCTTTTGTCCAAGGTGTTTTGTTTTGATTCCATGGTTTAATTTGTGTTTGAAGGAATAAGGATTAATTTGTGAACACATGAGTAAGTATAGATTTGTTTTGGTAAAAATTCCTAACTTCCTCTATTACATGATTCGGCCAAGGCATGAGGATTAGGAAAACGATTTTAATCTAAGATGCATGTTAATGTACTAAGTTATTTTTCAAACCTCAAACCTATTTCCCTTGATGTGTTTCGGTTTTGGTATGTATCTTAGGGAAATGATTTTCGTGTGGTAATGTATGTTGAATTTTTATGAAGTTTACCTAATTTTCCTTGCTAAATGATTCGGCTATGCATGAGAAACCAATCAAATGACTTTTGTTTGCTTAAGCATGAGTTCATATGTTGATAATTGTAAGTGATTAACTTGTTTGAATGCTTGAGAATTGAGGTTATGACTTATTTGGGGCCTTTTGTGTTCAATTGTGTAGACATGAAAATTTTGGAATGATTGAATAATTGTATGCTTGGATTGGAATTTGATAGTGGCTACATGATTATAAATGTGGAAGCAAAATGGTTGATCTTGTGCCTTAAAGGATCCACCCCTAGGAAACAAAAATTGATTTTGGTTCATTTTGGTGCACTATTCGGTTTTGCATAATCCTTAGGGAATGAGTTTATTTGGATACATGCTATGTGCCATTTCAATGTATTTTAGAGGTTTTGAAGTAGTTTGGACTTGCCTTAGTGTTTCGATGCATTTTTGTTTGTTTGATGTTGAATATGAAAATTAAGGTTTTTACTTGAAAAAGATTGGGATAAAAAGTAATTGCGCGAGTTTAATGAGCTTAAGGTTTTTTCACTGTTTTGATGAGACTAAATTGAATGCCTCTGATTTTTTGTATAATTTTTGGGATTGATGTACTATTTTTACAAGGAATTTTTTAAGAAAACGATTCCGGAAAAATGAGTTTTTCGGGTTGGATGTAAGCTGGATTTTTGAACCTGTGCTACTCCAATGGATTTGAAATTTTTATGGTAAGACCTTGCATATGTTAGGAGACTCTCTGTCACATTTAGGTGATTTGGAGTTGATTAGATATTTTTAATAAGTGCAAAACAGTGAGCTACTCAGTTCAGGATTTTCAGAACTAGAGAGAGATTTAAATGGAAAAATGTGACTTAGACAATTTCAAATAATCTGAAATTTTTATGAGATGATCTTGGATGTGTGAGGATGTCCTATACCAAATTTCGTGTCAATTGGAGTTCTTTAGCTATTTTTGATAACTGCATCTTTGCCTCTGGCTGCAGTAGGTCTGATCGGATTTTATTGACAAAATTGAGTGGAAACTTGTGTTCTGAATGTCTGATTATCTTGAAAATTTTATGAGATGAACTTTGAAATATGTTTTGGTGTTCTGCAAATTTTAGGGCTGAATCTTATTGATTTGGTATAGTTTTGGAATTTGTTTCCTTTGATTTCTCCGTATCCGATTTAGCATCTTAATTGATACTTTTTGGTATATGTAATACTTTGTGTACTTTCTAGACTTGGCTGAATTTCTATATTTCTATTGTGATACTTAGATATGATTAAAGGAGTATAGGGAGTTGGTTTTATTTTATAAAGTGAGCTTGCATGCTATGTAATTTAAATTGGTTTAAGATCAAGAATTTGCATGCCCTAATTGAATTATTTTCTTGTTTTGGTTCTTACTTATGTGAACATGCCATCATGGAAATTGTTTGTTTTAAATTGCATACTTGTTAACAAGATTAGTTTTAAGTGATTAAGGCATGTGAGGTAGAGTTTGGTTATTTGCTACTTATGATACCCTATTTGTGACACCCTCAGGTTTCTTCAAGTAATTAATACAATAAATATACTATTACTCGAATAATAATGGACTTGTTTGTATTTAGAAAATGTAGGATATAAAATTTTGTTTTATTTTCTATAGGGGCGGGTGCACAAACCAAAACATGGAATTTTTAGAGAAGATAATTTATATCATTTTAAACATTGTATTGAATTTGGCATTTTCTAAGACCAAGAAACTCTTTTCAAAATCCAGATAACATCGGTACTTTGAAATCGTATTTACATAGTAAAATTAAGCGATGTCATCCATTCTTTTGTTTCGCGGAACTGATACCATTTTCAAATGACGTTGCCAAACCTTTTTAAATAATTCTTATCAGAGTAAGCGGAAATAGTAGGACTATGCATAGTTGTAATATAAACATAAGCTCTATATATATATATATATATATATATATATATATATATATATATATATATATATGAATCAAGAAGTACATAGTCCATAAGTTGTGTTTCCAAGATCCCAAACAAGTCCATAAAAGATCTATCTCAAAAGAAAACCATAACCCTAGAGCTCTCAAAAGCATATCTACAATATATACATCTCAAAAATATGAAACTCTAGAGCTGGTCATATAGATCTGGTAGCAGCAGTAGTAGTAGTAGTAGAAGTCTCCAAGAAGTAATAGCAGTAGTCACCATCCAACATCACAGCAGCAGCATCAACTCATCCACAGCATCCGCCACATCGGATCCCTTGATCCTCATCATCTACCATATGCACATACCTAGGGATCATCGTCCCTCCAGTGACTCCCGGTAGAGTGTACGACAGGCTCGCCTCCGCTCTCATCCTCCACAGGGTCCTCCTCGATCTCATCTGATGGAGTGGGTACCCTACCACTGGGTACAGGGTCAGGTGATGGTGAGACCTTAATAGGGCTCCTCGGATCAGATGGGGGAGTCTCCTCGCGGACGACTCTAGAAGAAAAAGGGTGTGAGCGGGTAGGTCGAAAGCGAAAACTGTGATATGAGCGAGCTGGTCGTGTGGGAGGTGGTCCATGGTATGTGTAAAAGGGTGGTACGTGCATAGTGTATATGATGGGAATCCTAAACCTACGAGGACGAAACCGGATCAGCGGGTTCGGGTGGTAGAAAGTAACCTCTACCTCTCCCTCAAACACCGCGCGGTGATCCTCGTAGATCCATATGCCACTAGGAAGTGGGCGGATCTCGATGCAAGCAATGTAACGTGACATAACCTACAAGGGCATAGGGGTAAGCAATTCTACACACATAATCAAAAGAGCATAAATATATGCACAATAAGAGTATGTAAACATGCAGCAATAATCAACAACCAAACAACACTCAACAAGCTACAAATGTGTTGATCAAGTTTCAAGCTCAACAAGCAAACAACACTCAACAAAAGGATGAAGAGAGACAAGCTCATGAAGACTTAGTTTGTATTTCAATGTAATATCTTTAGTTTAAGTCTTTTAGTTTGTGAGTTTGGGTAAAGTATTTAGAGGGTAGTGAATCTCTATCAGGGTCATGATTATATCATAATTTGAGTTTTCACTTAACCTAAAATCAATAGGTGGCTTAAAGGTTTGAAAGGAAAGGTTTAGTTTTTGGGAAAACAAGTTTTTAAGTGATTTGAACTAGTCTAATCGATTAAGGAATGTTCTAATCGATTAAGACATATTTTGCTACAGTCCTTAATCGATTAAGCAACAGTCTAATCGATTAAGAGCTGTAGAACTGGTTTTTAAAATACGTTTTTCACTTCTCAAAATCAGTTTTTAATGCTACTAATTTTTGGGTATTCTATATAAACCTTTTTCCTAATCATTGTGATGATCAAGCATCATTTTTACATCAATTTTACAAAGAATCAAGCCACACTATTCTCTCTCAATTTCATAGATCAAAGCTTTACTTTTACATTCTTTGATCAAGAATCTTGGAATCTCTCATTTTCATATTGTCATAGCTATTGAAAGAGATTCTTAGGATCTTTATATGGTTTTCATTTGAGTTGTAATCTTTGCAAGAGGCAAGCTATCTACAACAAACAAGAAGCCTTGGTGTGTCGATTATCATCAAGCAAGTTCATTCAAATTGAAGAAGAAGAAGTCTTGGTGTGAATCAAGAAAAGTGAAGTTTTGGTTGTGAATCAAGCAAAGTGAAATCTTGTTGTGAGGTATCAACGAGAAACGTGGAAGACTTGTTGTGTGGAGTTATCAACAAGCAAAGGATAGAGGTTAGATTAGAGGGTCAATAGGATTGCAAGGCAAGGGTGTGGAGTATCTCTTGTAGGCTATCAAGAAGGGAGTCTCGAGAGGCATTTACTTGTAATTTGAGAACTCTAATTCCTCATAGTGAAGAATCTCTCTTGGTTGAAGAGGGGACTGGATGTAGCTATCAAGTGGATGAAAGTGAACCAGGATAAATCACTGTGCAGTATCTCTAAACCCTTAACTCTTTACATTCTTGTCATTTCATATGTTCTTGGTTGAAAACCTAGAAAAGATTAATTTTTCATAATTGATTGAATTGTATCTTAATTGTGAAAATTTATTTGGGGAAAATCATTTTCATAACCTAGGTAATCAATAAGAATATGGGTGTTAATCCTTTCCGCTGAATCTCTGATCATACGTGTTGATTGATTGATTTTCGTATTCGATTGAAAAGTGATTTTTCAGTTTTGTGAAGGCTTAATCGATTAAGTGAAGCCCTAATTGATTAAGTGAAAGTAAACTTTCTGGTCTTAATCGATTAAGACACGGTTTAATCGATTAAGAGCTGAGCTTTTTGGAAAAATCATTTGTTTTGATTGTTTCGATTTGTTTCGTTCGAAAATCTTTCAAGGTTTATTAAACACCTATTCAACCCCCCCCCCCTTCTAGGTGTTCTCCTAGGGTTCCTTAGTTGTTTCAACCACCAATTGCGGTTTTCTCAATTGGTATCAGAGCTCGGTCGAAAGACACGAGCATAAGAGCTTTTTCGTAAAGATCCTTGTTAAGTAACCACAATGGGTTCCATGAATCCCTTTGGTGGTGAAGGTGCTTCGATAAGTCATCCTCTCCTATTTAATGGTGAGGGATACGCTTATTGGAAAGTTAGAATGAAAATTTTTATCTAAGCCATTGATAATGAAATTTGGAAAGCAATAGAAAAAGGTCCTCATATTCCCTCTAGTTTAGTTGAAGGTGTAGCTCAATTAACCCTCGAGGATAAGTGGAATGATGATGATAGAAAGAAAGTTCAATATGATTTTAAAGCAAAAAATATCATCACCTCCACTTTATCTTATGACAAATTCTTTAGAGTTTCTCAATGTGCTAGTGCTAAGGAAATGTGGGACACTTTACAAGTGACTCATGAAGGAACTAGTGAGGTTAGGAGAGCTAGATTGAATGTTTTGATGCGTGAGTATGAATTGTTTCAAATGCTTCCAATGAATCTATTAATGATATGCAAATGCGATTTACTCATATTATTAATCATTTATTTGCACTTGGTAAAACTTTTCTTCAAGGTGAACTTTCTAACAAAGTGTTGAGATGTTTAGACAGGAATTGGCAACCAAAAGTAACGGCTATTGTTGAATCTAAGAATTTGGATGCTATGGATCTTGCAACACTTTTCGGAAAGCTTCAAGAACATGAAATGGAGCTTGGACGTTTGAATATGCATGAAGATCAGAGTCGGATAAGAACAAAGGAAGAAAGGGACTTGCTCTTAAAGTAAATAGATCATATAAAAAGAAAGAGAGTTCCGATGATGATGATAGTGAAGATTCCGATTCGGATGTTGATGAAACTTTTACTAAGGAAGTTTGACAAGTTTCTAAGGAGAAAAGGAAGGTTGAACAAAGACAAAGGTAAAGAGAAGGATTCTCCACACTACAAGACCAAGACTACAAAAGATGGAGTAGTTTGCCATGAATGCGGAAAACCCGGTCATCTCAAGTACTCATGCTCTAGGTATCTCAAGAAGAAGGAGAAAGAAAAGAAAAATTCAAAACATAAAAGGGCGTATATCGTTTGGGATGATGAAGAAGACAAGAAAAGCACATCTAGTAGTTCTTCGGATGATGAAGAAGTCGCTAATCTCAACTTGCTTGTTCAAGTAGATGAAGAGGAAAGTTCAAATGATGAATCAAGTGAACAAAGCGAGGAAAGCGATGTAAGTCATACTAAATCCGAAATTAAAAAAAATATGAAATGTTATATAATGCTTATGAAGAAATGCATGAACAATTTGAAAAACTAGCTTTGAAAAACATTGAAAGAAAGAAGCTAATTTTGAAACATCAACAAGAGATTTTAGATCTTCAAAAACAAGTTGATGAGCTTAATCTTGAAAATGAAACCCTTGATCTTATATATGCTAGTTCTTCTTGTGATTGTGCTAGTAGATTGAATATTGTGGTTGATTGTGAGAACTGCAAGTTTCTTAAAGATGAAAATGTTATTTTGAAAAATAAGCTTGCAAGTTTCACAAATGGTGATATTAGATTGCGTACATTGTTAAATTTTCAAAAAGGAAATTCAAACAAGTTTGGTTTGGGTTATATTAATGCTAAGAGTAAATCTCATAGAAATGTTGTTGATTTTTCTAAAGTTGATTTTTCAAATGCACCAACATGTTTATATTGTGGTACTCATGTACATACTTCAAATGTGTGTTACATTAAAGTGCATGGTATACCTAAAGGAAATTTTGTTTGGGTTAAGAAGGGTGAGATTCCCTTAACTAACAAAAATGGATCCAAAACCATTTGGATACCAAAAGGCAAAGCATGATTGTTTTGTAGGTATGATTGAAGAGCAAAAAGGTCTTACAAGTGTCATTCTTTGATTTGCATCTTCAAGTCTCAAGTGAAAGTCCTACAAATTGGTAACAATTGATATTGTTAGATATTAACAATTATAGTTCTCTCAATTGGTATTATTTTTCTAAAAATTCAATTGGTATCATTGAGTGATCATTAGATGATTATCATGCTATTGTTGTTATTGTGATGTTTCTTTACAATTGATATCTTACTTTGTTAAGTGATATTTTGAATTTTTAGTTTTCAATTGGTATCATATTTCATTGTCATATTTTTTGCCAATTGGTGTCACATTGCAAAGTATAGTACTTGTGTTTTTCCATTGGTATCAAAGTTGTGAAGAAATGATCATTGTTACTCTTCTTATTTTGGCTTAGCATTTTATATTTCAATTGGTATATATTACTTTTTTATAATGCCAAAAGGGGGAGAAATGGTTGTTTGGAGAAAGGGTTGTTTTGTTGTTTTTATGTAGGTTGAGAAAAGTTGTTGAAGATAAGGGGAGAATCAAGCTTCTATCAATTGGATTTAATGTCAAAAGCATTTATTGAGGGGGAGCAAGAGTCTCACCAAGTGATCAAATGGTTCAAGTATTAACAACTTCAAACAACTTCAAAACATGTTTGTCATTTTCAAAAAGGGGGAGACTGTAAGTTCCATTGAGAATGTTTTGATAATGACAAAAGGTTTTGAACAAGCTACAAATGTGTTGATCAAGTTTCAAGCTCAACAAGCAAACAACACTCAACAAAAGGATGAAGAGAGACAAGCTCATGAAGACTTAGTTTGTATTTCAATGTAATATCTTTAGTTTAAGTCTTTTAGTTTGTGAGTTTGGGTAAAGTATTTAGAGGGTAGTGAATCTCTATCAAGGTCAAGATTATATCATAATTTGAGTTTTCACTTAACCTAAAATCAATAGGTGGCTTAAAGGTTTGAAAGGAAACGTTTAGTTTTTGAGAAAACAAGTTTTTAAGTGATTTGAACTAGTCTAATCGATTAAGGAATGTTCTAATCGATTAATGTAACACCCCAAAATTTTAATCCCCGATTAATGAAATATTAATTATAAAGTTTATTATAATTAATTATTTCTATTTTTAATCTTTGATCAAAACCTGAGTTTATATTGTAAGAATTCATTTTTGGTAATTATTTTATGCATAAATAAATATTTTGCATATTAGTCCCTGGGTTGGGACCTAGAGGTAATTATAGGAAATATTTTGGAGGGAAAGTAAATAAAATAATTATTTTTCAAAAATTGGGCAAAATACTCGAGTATTGTTCGGAAAACTCGAGTATTCTAGACAGAGTTGCACGAGTTAGTGCGTTTGGTGAGTCATCACCAACGATTCCCTCTCCACGACACGAATACACCATCCCCAACACCTCAATGCATTCGTGTCGCTGCGCATGATCCTCCAAACCCAGTATTTAAGCTCGAAACCGATTGAAGAGCAACCATTTTGCCAATTTGTTGAGGAGTTTGTGAGTTAGGGTTCTAAAATCATTTCCTTCGATTCTCCCTGTGTGCTTAGAATCAAGTAACAAATCATACACTAATACAAAGCTCACATCACGAGCTTTGTATAGACACTAAAATCGTGAGGTTTGAGTGAGTGTGGTGGAAGAATTGGAGCTTGGGAGTGGAGCTATTCTCTGTCAAGCCATTCTCTGGAGCTTACTTGGAGCCTTGATTTTGGTAAGCTCCCATGTTCATTGAGTCCCAAATTCGATTTATTTAGTTAGTATGTGTTGCATAGAGTCTAGAAAAACTAAATTCCCCAATTCTTATCTCTGTTTCATGTGTGAACCAATTCAATCTTGGTGCTGCACTCAAAACTGTATTGCATGTGATGCTCAAAGTCATTTCTGGTGTTGGAGAGCTTTTTCTTTGGAATCCTCTGTTGGTACACGTCTGAGAGGTAAGGGGAAGTTGTTTTATGCACTAGATAGAGTTTGAATTTCATTATTTTCACTAGAGAGCCACCAAGAGGCTCTAAGGGCTTAGATTTAATAGGAACTTTGGTTTGGAGTCCAATTCATGCTCTATGGTTGTTGTGAGCAAGTTTCTCATGATGCATGCAAGCTGTAATGAACACTCTTTTATGAGTTTGTTGATTAATTTGCAATTTGAGGTGTTAAGTTGTTAAATTGTATGTTTTATGATTTAACAATTGATTCTCTGTCAAATCTGTAATTTGATATGTGATAAGTGTTGTAACATGTTCAATATATGGTATATGAACTGTTTTGATCATTGATTTGGGTTAGAAATGTTTAGAAATGAAAATGGTATGTAAAAACTAAGTTTTCAGTCTGTTCTGTATGATAAAACTCGAGTAGATGGCTCAATACTCCAGTATTTCGTGATGCACTAGTGTGGATTTTGGCGCACAACTCGAGTATCTGGCTTGGAACTCGAGTATTAACAGATGCAACAAGAGTCAAGTTTGATGAACGACTCGAGTAATGCATGAACTACTCGAGTATTCTGGATTGGTGAATGACTCGAGTATCTCATGAACTACTCGAGTATTTTCTTAAAAATCTGAAACCTAACTTTCTGGAAAGATATGAACAACTCGAGTATAATGATGAACTACTCGAGTAAAACTGGAAACTGATGAACTACTCGAGTGTTATGAAGAATACTCGAGTATTTTAGTCAGAAACTTAAAAATACCATTTTCAATTCTAAGTCATTTTGTTAACACTTAAAGGACAACAAACCAAGTGATCCTGGACTTAAAAAGAAATTGATTGGCGTTATGATGTTTTCATTTGAGTAATGATACGTTGCTCGGGAGGCACGTAAGGTATTAATAAAAGAATAAAACATCAATCAATTCCTTTTTAAATAAGTTAATGCATCCATTTTGGAGTTTGGATGGTAGGTCGTTTAACATGTTTTGGTAACATGTGGAGGGCCTCTGGGAGTGCCAATACGCTTGCTTGATGACACGTTGAAGACGTGGTCGGCTTAGTGGATGCCGATATGGTTACACCGTTTGGATGACGGTCCGTTTGGATTGTGACGCTCTCTTTTAAATTGAAAATAATTAATATGTCCAAATAGTTTATTTCTTGCTATAAAAAATCAGGACTAGAAAAATTTTCCATTTTAAAACTTGTACTTGCTTGGTCATAAATTCTTTTGAATTCGGCTCAGCACGATATTAAGTTCGAAAAGACTCTCGAGATAGCATTTCCTTAGTCGTAGAAAACATTATTAATAGTTATTATTGAAAACATATCACTTGCTTCTCGAGTGGGATCTGAACACATAAACATAGGAAATATAAATTTATCGCTGAATCCCTTGTAAATAAAAATCAGAGTTCGCAGAAATAAAAATAATACTTATGGGGCTCTGCTGAGGAAAATAAGACATCATATATGTATATCATATCATAATATGAAACCCCATCAGTACAGTAAGTAGAAAGTAACATCAGTCGAGATAGCAAGAGTTTATAAAAACATATACAACCCAGCTGTAAGAAATAAAACCTCACTCTAAGACCTCTCAAAAATATATACACTAAACACATGGTCTCAAAATAGAAGTCTCAGAGCAGGTCTTCAGTGTCCTCAACAGCTCCTCAGATCCTCCACCGCTCTATCCCTAGGATCTAGGATCCAAAACACCTATGCTATGCAGGCTCCTATGAACCAGCGGGTCCACCTCTAGCAGAAACAGTCGGCTCAACATGCACCTCCTCCTCGCTCTCATCCTCCACGGGGTCCTCCTCGACCTCGCCCGACTGTGTAGAGACCCCACCACTGGGTCTAGGGTCTGCAGAAGCAGTCCTATCATAATCAGTCGGACCAAGAGAAGGAGTCTCCTCGGTGACAACTCTATGGGAAGAAGGATGGGAACGAGTGGCAGCTCTAAAACGGAAACTATGAAAACGACGCATAGGTCGAGCCGGGGGTGGTCCTCTATATGTGTAAAAAGGTGGAACATGCATAGTATAGACTAATGGGATCCTAAATCGACGACGTCGCACACGCACCAGAGGGTTAGGGTGGTAGAGAGTGATCTCAACCTCCCCCTCAAAAGTGGCACGGTGCTCCTCATACGTCCATATACCGCTAGGGATAGGGCGTATCTCGATGCAGGCTAGGTATCTGGCCATCACCTAAACAGGGCACAGGGAGTAAGTATACACATATACATAATTGATAAAGACTAAAATTACAATCACAAGTATATCATGGACAAATCATAATGCAAATACATATGAGCACACCAATTTTTCAACATTATAACTCTTATAATGCAAGTGGCATGATGTATGATTTTCTATCCACAACTGAGGCCTCTTAATGTCCATCTTGGACGTCCATCCAATACACCCTTGTGTTCCCGGAACACCGACATTCGTTCCCAGAACGTAATGCCGAACCATACTTGGATAAAAAGCATCACTCCCGGAGTGTGCACCATGTTCCCAGAACGCATACGTTCCCAGAACGCATAAAAACCAGGTCCCGGACACTAGCCACATATCTATAATGTGTCATCAAGTAGGTTATAATTTGGTACTCCTGGAGTACCCTCCTCATATTCCCAGAATATGATAACGTTCCTACCAACCAGACTTCCAATCTATATGGATGCACAAATATTGGGGTTGGTTTTATCTTTGAATTAATTAATGCGATTTAGAAATATCCCAATTTCTCCTCTTGAATGATTTATTTGAGTTATAACCTTTGGCATAAAATTCCCCTTTGAATTTTTCTCAAAACATGCCTTTTTAAACTTAGATTGAGTATTACAACTTCAATGGTATTTAAAAACTTAACTTTTTATTTTTCAGATTCAGGTACTAACCGGTTACAGTTTCAGGCTAACCGGTTAGAATTACAGACCTGAACTGTTTACCATTGCAATTCAGAAAAACCCTTTTTCTTGAATTCTCTACCCAATCCAAAACACCTTTAACATTGTTTTATACCTCAAAAGCCATTGTTTACATCATTCAAAAGTCCAAATCACATTTCATTCTCCAATGAACATAATTTCCTCTTGAAATTATTTCATTAACTTAAGGCATTAACTTTAATCTTTCAAGTCTAAACCTTGGCATTATAATAACTCATATTCAGACCATGTATACTGAAATTAAAGCTTAGATTTGAGCAGAGACCATTAAGATTTCAGGACTGATTAATAAACTAATTTTCTTTGAAAATCTGCAGTGTCTAACCGGTTACGAATATCGTGTAACCGGTTAGATTATGCAGTTAGTCCATTAAAACAAGAGTTTTAACAACTCATTTTCTTCCTTTCTCAAATCTAACCCAAACTCAATATGCACAAAGTTCATATGCCTTAAAACAAACATGTTTACACCCAGAAACACATTCATATTGCATGCATCAAGTTTATGGTATCAAATTGCATGAAAATTCACATAAACACAATTTAATACGACAAAACTTAGATTAAGCACTTAAACTCAGAATTAAGCATCAACATACTTTGCATGCATCAAATTAAAGTTGCTCAAAACCACAATGAGCAGGATTTTGGCCTCCAAGCCTCTGTGCCATATTGCACATAATGCCCTTTTGAGTTTTGTGAACTCAAATCCTAAATCATTCGATTTTAGTCTAAATCTAGTATAGTATAAACTTCTCCCATACCTCTAAGTCGATTTTGATGAGTATTACCACTTAGTTTGAAGATCAAACCACAGATTTCCACAAATCCATAGTTCTGCTCCCAGCCACGATTTTTATCAACAGGGTCCAAAGACCAGAAGGTTTGACATAGAAATTGGCCAAGAAAATTGGGGAAAACGATTAGACATTGATCTAGGCAACATGCACTAATGAATGAAAGAGATTTGGGACCTAGAGGTTACCTGTATTGATCAGAATCAGAGTCTCAAAACAGCTTCCCGAACCAAAGAAGGACAGAGTTCAGTTTTTCAACACTGAACTTTGATAGCTGATTTCTCCTCACACACACACACTCTTAACTCACAATCTCTATATCAATGGAAAGCTCTGGATTTAAGCTTTCCAAAAGTGTATTTTTCCCTTTCTAACACTCAAAGAAGAAGGAGAATCGCCTCAGACAAAATCGGAACCCTAAATCAGTCCTTCCACCCAAAATTTAGATCAACAACCCTTGCTTCATCAGAAATTCGTCTATTTAAAGGCAATCCAGAGTGCCATGCACAAGGACGCGTGGTTTCCACTTAATTTGGGACTGTAATCGTGGCGAATTTTGGATTAATCAAGTGATTACTCATCAAAATCCACTAAACCAGTTTCTGAGTTCATCGTCTAACCGGTTACAGGGCATTACTAACCGGTTAGATCAGTTCAAAATTTAAAAATTATTATTTTTAAATCTTTCCCTCCAAGAACTTTTTCAATATTGCTTTTAAGCCCTCACTCAGGGACTAACATGCAATATTCTTATATTTTGCATTTATTTGCCATATAAAAATATTTCAACTTATTTTTATATTTAAGGCTAATTAAATACAAAACATAAACTTGGAAAATTCTATAAATTAATAATAAAAATTTTTATTATTAATTTCCTATTATTCGGGAGACGAAAATTAGGGGTGTTACACTACTCCCCCACTTAAAAGGAATTTCGCCCCCGAAATTCTAGATTACAAAAACAACTCCGGATACTCTTGACGCATCCTCTCTTCTAATTCCCCCGTAGCTTCAGATACGTCAGCATTCTCCCAGATCACCTTGACCAAAGGTATTTCCTTTCCTCTGAGCCACTTGACTTCCCGATCTTCTATCTGAACCGGTCTGGTCTCAAAGGTCAGATTTTCTTTCAGAGTTAGGTCATCAGGTTGGAGTTTCAGAACAACAGATGGATCATGAACATACTTTTTCAATTGCGAAACGTGAAAGACGTTATGAAAATTGGATAGAGAGGGTGGTAAAGCCAATTGATAAGCAACAGGACCAATTCTCTTAAGAATCTGATATGGACCTATACACTTAGGCGAAAGCTTTCGAGTTCTCAAAGTTCTACTAATTCCTTTCATCGGAACTACCCGAAGAAACACATGATCGCCCTCAGAAAACTCTAATGGTTTTCTCCTCTTATCCGCATAGCTCTTCTGCCGACTCTGAGCCGTTTTCATCTTTGCCTGAACCATCTTGATCTTCTCAGATGTTTGCTGTATCATTTCTGGTCCAACCATCAAGTTCTCCCCCACTTGGAACCAACATAGCGGGGTTTGACACTTTCTTCCATACAATGCCTCGAACGGTGCCATTCCAATACTCGCATGGTAGCTATTGTTGTATGTGAACTCTGCAAGAGGTAACACTTGATCCCAGCTTCCTTGTTCTTCAAGTGCACACACTCGCAATATATCTTCCAAAGATTGAATTGTTCTCTCCGTCTGGCCATCCGTCTGTGGATGATACGCAGAACTCAATTTCAACCTTGTTCCCATAGCATCATGCAAACTTCTCCAGAATTGCGACGAAAATCTCGGGTCTCGGTCTGACACAATGCTCGAAGGCACTCCGTGAAGACGAACTACCTCCTTGATATAGATCTGGGTAAGCTTGTTCAAAGAATAACGCATATTTATCGGAATAAAATGCGCCGACTTTGTTAATCTATCCACAATCACCCAGATTGCATCATGGTTTGCTGTGGTCCTCGGCAAACCAGACACAAAGTCCATTGAGATGCTATCCTACTTCCACTGGGGAATCCTCAGAGGTTGCGACTGTCCTCCCGGTTTCTGATGTTCTACCTTCGCTTTTTGGCAAATCAAGCACGCCGCCACATATTCTGCCACATCCCTTTTTAATCCTGACCACCAAAATATCTTCTTCAAGTCCTGATACATTTTGGTTGATCCAGGATGCATACTCATCCGACTCTTATGGGCTTCATCAAGAATCAGTCTCCTAACTTCTTGATCTCTTGGTACACAAATCCTTGTCCTGAAACGAAGGATTCCATCCTGCCCAAACTTGAAATCAGGTTCCTTTCCTTCCGAACCTAGTTTCATCTTTTCCATCAATTCCTCATCTGTTCGTTGCAACTCCCGAATTCTTTCCAAGAACACGTTGGTGATCTTCAACGTTCCCAACTTGATAGTTGATGGTTCCACTTGTGTCATCAAGCTCAAATCTCTGAATTCTTCAATCAGCGCTGCCTCTTTAACCATCATCGCGCTTATGTGGATTGCTTTCCGACTCAAAGCATCTGCCACCACATTCGCTTTACCCGGATGATAATGGAGTTTAAAGTCATAATCTTTCAAAAACTCCATCCATCTCCTTTGCCTCATGTTCAACTCTTTCTGGTCGAATAGATATTTCAAACTCTTATGGTCACTAAATACTTGGAATGTAGTGCCATAGAGATGATGTCTCCATATCTTTAAGGCAAACACGATCGCAGCCAATTCTAAATCATGTGTCGGGTAATTCACTTCATGATTCTTCAATTGTCTCGATGCATAAGCCACTACCCTTCCTTCTTGCATCAATACACAACCCAGTCCTTGCTTAGATGCATCACAATAAACTTCAAAACTCTTGTGAGGATCAGGTAAGATTAACACAAGAGACGATGTTAACCTTTCCTTCAACTCACAGAAACTAACTTCGCACCGATCGTCCCATACGAACGGTTGATCCTTCCGAGTCAACTTAGTCAAAGGCAATGCAATCTTAGAAAATCCTTCTATGAATCGACAATAGTATCCAGCCAGCCCTAAGAAACTTCTCACCTCCGTCACCGTCTTAGGTTGTTCCCAACTTAGCACTGAACTTACTTTTGCTGGATCTACCGCAATTCCTTCTTTAGAGATCACATGCCCCAGAAACTTCACTTCATTCAACCAAAACTCACACTTCGTAAGTTTGGCATATAGTTGCTTCTCCTTCAGGACCTTTAACACAATCCTGAGATGCTCTTCATGCTCTTCCGGATTTTTAGAATAGACCAAAATATCGTCAATGAATACCACCACAAACAAATCCAAATATGGTCTAAAGATCCGGTTCATATAATCCATGAAAATAACACGTGCATTTGTCAATCCGAACGGCATCACAACATACTCATAATGACCGTATCGCGATCGAAATGCAGTCTTGGGTATATCCTCCTCCTTTATCCTGATCTGATGATAACCCGATCTCAGATCAATCTTGGAGAATACTGCAGCTCCCCTCACTTGGTCCATAAGGTCATCAATCCTTGGCAAAGGATACTTATTCTTAATAGTGACCTTATTCAACTGCCTATAATCCATGCACATCCTCATACTTCCATCTTTCTTCTTTACGAACAATAATGGAGCTCCCCAAGGCGAAACACTTGGCCTGATCATCTGTTTCTGCAACAGCTCCTCGATTTGCTTCTTCATCTCTGCCATTTCTGGTGGTGCCATCCTATAAGGAACAATAGAGATGGGACCAGCTCCAGGGATTAAGTCAATCCCAAACTCTATCTCTCGCTTCGGAGGTAATCCTGGTATCTCTTCAGGAAATACTTCCGGAAATTCCCTCACCACTGGAATTTCTTCGATCGGCATCGACTCTTCTTCTCCAGAGGTCGAGAATAAACACATATAACCCTCCGGCTCAAGGGTCCTATATTGAATCATCTTTTCCTCACAATTGATGATCACTTGGTTCTTCATCAACCAATCCATTCCCAAGATCACATCCAATTGTAACTTAGGTAGACAAACCAAATCTACCCGGGATGAACGACCCAGAATTTCTACATTACACCCTAGACAGACTTTAGCGGTGTAGATCGGTATACCCGTAGGGGTGTCTATGCTAAGATAGAAGGGTGAATCAGAAACAATAAGATTCAGCCTACTCACACATTCAGGGGAAACAAAAGAATGTGTAGCTCCAGAATCAAACATGATTTTGCAAGGTTGATTATTGAGCAGAAAATTACCTTGCACGAGATTCGGGGTTTGGGTTGCTTCACTACCGCTCAGAGTAAATACTCGTCCTAGTACCACAGGCTTTCCAGTAGATCCCTTTGCATCTCCCTTTGCAGATTCCTTGCATTCGTGGGCAAAATGACCTTGCTTCCCACACTTAAAACATCCTCCTGTGGTCCAGCAAAACTGACCATCATGATAACGCTTGCACTTCTCGCAATAAGGAGCATTATCGCGAGGCTTGTTCCGGTTATCCATCACTGCCTTGCCCTTTCCCTTGTTCTTAGAATATGGACCATTATTCCGATGGTCAAACTTCTTCTTCCTCTGGGGTCCATAGTTCTGTCCAACCCCTTTCACTTGACTTCCTATCAGCTCCACCTTCTTATCATCTTCATACATTCTGCACATGTCCACCAGTGCAGGGAAACTCTGAATCCTTTGATAACTGAAGATAGACTTCAGCTCCGGCCTTAGCCCACCTTCAAACTTCACACACTTACTTCTTTCATCAGGGTTATTTAAGTAATAGGAAGAGTACTTCATCAATTCCTCGAATTTGGCAGCATACTCTCCTACACTCATATTCCCCTGCTTCAATTGCATGAATTCCACTTCCTTCTTCCTCCGCAAATCTTCTGGAAAGTACTTATTAAGAAACTTCTCCATAAATACTCCCCAGTTGATTGCCCTCATTTCAAAATTCAGCAATTGGACCGTGTGATCCCACCAGTTTTCAGCTTCCCCATGAAGCATGTAAACTGCATAGGTCACCTTCTATTCGTCAGAACACTCCAGAGTTCGGAAGATCTTATTGATCTCGTACAACCACTTGTTCCCCTCATCAGGTTTATATCCTCCCTCGAATCTTGGCGGATTGCACTTCCTGAACTCCGACAGAGTCTTAGCATCATGATTCGCCATGTTGCCAGCAGATGGGTTACCAGCTCTCCCTTGAGAGGATTGTTGTCTCTGCTGCTGCTGCATACCCTCCAGCACGGTTGTGATTCGCTCTAACATCTCATTAGTAACATTTCTATTTCGGGTTGCCATAGAAAGACCTGCACTATGGGCTTTGGGTTACTAAAAAGGTCTTTAAAAACATAAATACTACCACTAACTTACTCAAATCATATTCAATCAACATTGAATATCATACTTAGCTGCATCTTCGGGGCCATGAGGAACAGGACCAATGCTCTGATACCACCAAAGGTGTGACGCTCTCTTTTTAACTTGAAAATAATTAATATTTCCAAATAGTTTATTTCTTGCTATCAAATATCAGAACTAGAAAATTTTTCCTTTTTAAAACTTGTACTTGCTTGGTCATAAATTCTTTTTAATTCGGCTCAGCACGATATTAAGTTCGAAAAGACTCTCGAGATAGCATTTCCTTAGTCATAGAAAACATTATTAATAGTTATTATTGAAAACATATCACTTGCTTCTCGAGTGGGATCTGAACACATAACATAGGAAATATAAATTTATCGCCGAATCCCTTGTAAATAAAAATCAGAGTTCGCGGAAGTAAAAATAATACTTATGGGGCTCTGCTGAGGAAAATAAGACATCATATATGTATATCATATCATAATATGAAACCCCATCAGTACAGTAAGTAGCAAGTAACATCAGTCGAGATAGCAAGAGTTTATAAAAACATATACAACCCAGCTGTAAGAAATAAAACCTCACTCTAAGACCTCTCAAAAATATATACACTAAACACATGGTCTCAAAATAGAAGTCTCAGAGCAGGTCTTCAGTGTCCTCAACAACTCCTTAGATCCTCCACCGCTCTATCCCTAGGATCTAGGATCCAAAACACCTATGCTATGCAGGCTCCTATGAACCAGCGGGTCCACCTCTAGCAGAAACAGTCGGCTCAACATGCACCTCCTCCTCGCTCTCATCCTCCACGGGGTCCTCCTCGACCTCGCCCGACTGTGTAGAGACCCCACCACTGGGTCTAGGGTCTGCAGAAGCAGTCCTATCATAATCAGTCGGACCAAGAGAAGGAGTCTCCTCGGTGACAACTCTATGGGAAGAAGGATGGGAACGAGTGGTAGCTCTAAAACGGAAACTATGAAAACGACGCATAGGTCGAGCCGGGGGTGGTCCTCTATATGTGTAAAAAGGTGGAACATGCATAGTATAGACTAATGGGATCCTAAATCGACGACGTCACACACGCACCAGAGGGTTAGGGTGGTAGAGAGTGATCTCAACCTCCCCCTCAAAAGTGGCACGGTGCTCCTCATACGTCCATATACCGCTAGGGATAGGGCGTATCTCGATGCAGGCTAGGTATCTGGCCATCACCTAAACAGGGCACAGGGAGTAAGTATACACATATACATAATTGATAAAGATTAAAATTACAATCACAAGTATATCATGGACAAATCATAATGCAAATACATATGAGCACACCAATTTTTCAACATTATAACTCTTATAATGCAAGTGGCATGATGTATGATTTTCTATCCACAACTGAGGCCTCTTAATGTCCATCTTGGACGTCCAACCAATACACCCTTGTGTTCCCGGAACACCGACATTCGTTCCCAGAACATAATGTCGAACCATACTTGGATAAAAAGCATCACTCCCGGAGTTTGCACCACGTTCCCAGAACGCATACGTTCCCAGAACGCATAAAAACCAGGTCCCGGACACTAGCCACATATCTATAATGTGTCATCAAGTAGGTTATAATTTGGTACTCCCGGAGTACCCTCCTCATATTCCCAGAATATGATAACGTTCCTACCAACCAGACTTCCAATCTATATGGATGCACAAATATTGGGGTTGGTTTTATCTTTGAATTAATTAATGTGATTTAGAAATATCCCAATTTCTCCTCTTGAATGATTTATTTGAGGTATAACCTTTGGCATAAAATTCCCCTTTGAATTTTTCTCAAAACATGCCTTTTTAAACTTAGATTGAGTATTACAACTTCAATGGTATTTAAAAACTTAACTTTTTATTTTTCAGATTCAGGTACTAACCGGTTACAGTTTCAGGCTAACCGGTTAGAATTACAGACCTGAACTGTTTACCATTGCAATTCAGAAAAACCCTTTTTCTTGAATTCTCTACCCAATCCAAAACACCTTTAACATTGTTTTATACCTCAAAAGCCATTGTTTACATCATTCAAAAGTCCAAATCACATTTCATTCTCCAATGAACATAATTTCCTCTTGAAATTATTTCATTAACTTAAGGCATTAACTTTAATCTTTCAAGTCTAAACCTTGGCATTATAATAACTCATATTCAGACCATGTATACTGAAATTAAAGCTTAGATTTGAGCAGAGACCATTAAGATTTCAGGTCTGATTAATAAACTAATTTTCTTTGAAAATCTGCAGTGTCTAACCGGTTACGAATATCGTGTAACCGGTTAGATTATGCAGTTAGTCCATTAAAACAAGAGTTTTAACAACTCATTTTCTTCCTTTCTCAAATCTAACCCAAACTCAATATGCACAAAGTTCATATGCCTTAAAACAAACATGTTTACACCCAGAAACACATTCATATTGCATGCATCAAGTTTATGGTATCAAATTGCATGAAAATTCACATAAACACAATTTAATACGACAAAACTTAGATTAAGCACTTAAACTCAGAATTAAGCATCAACATACTTTGCATGCATCAAATTAAAGTTGCTCAAAACCACAATGAGCAGGATTTTGGCCTCCAAGCCTCTGTGCCATATTGCACATAATGCCCTTTTGAGTTTTGTGAACTCAAATCCTAAATCATTCGATTTTAGTCTAAATCTAGTATAGTATAAACTTCTCCCATACCTCTAAGTCGATTTTGATGAGTATTACCACTTAGTTTGAAGATCAAACCACAGATTTCCACAAATCCATAGTTCTGCTCCCAGCCACGATTTTTATCAACAGGGTCCAAAGACCAGAAGGTTTGACATAGAAATTGGCCAAGAAAATTGGGGAAAACGATTAGACATTGATCTAGGCAACATGCACTAATGAATGAAAGAGATTTGGGACCTAGAGGTTACCTGTATTGATCAGAATCAGAGTCTCAAAACAGCTTCCCGAACCAAAGAAGGACAGAGTTCAGTTTTTCAACACTGAACTTTGATAGCTGATTTCTCCTCACACACACACACTCTTAACTCACAATCTCTATATCAATGGAAAGCTCTGGATTTAAGCTTTCCAAAAGTGTATTTTTCCCTTTCTAACACTCAAAGAAGAAGGAGAATCACCTCAGACAAAATCGGAACCCTAAATCAGTTCTTCCACCCAAAATTCAGATCAACAACCCTTGCTTCATCAGAAATTCGTCTATTTAAAGGCAATCCAGAGTGCCATGCACAAGGACGCGTGGTTTCCACTTAATTTGGGACTGTAATCGTGGCGAATTTTGGATTAATCAAGTGATTACTCATCAAAATCCACTAAACCAGTTTCTGAGTTCATCGTCTAACCGGTTACAGGGCATTACTAACCGGTTAGATCAGTTCAAAATTTAAAAATTATTATTTTTAAATCTTTCCCTCCAAGAACCTTTTCAATATTGCTTTTAAGCCCTCACTCAGGGACTAACATGCAATATTCTTATATTTTGCATTTATTTGCCATATAAAAATATTTCAACTTATTTTTATATTTAAGGCTAATTAAATACATAACATAAACTTGGAAAATTCTATAAATTAATAATAAAACTTTTTATTATTAATTTCCTATTATTCGGGAGACGAAAATTAGGGTGTTACATGGATGACGGGATATGCTCGGGTGGCACGGATTCCAAGCTTGTTGTGTACATTCTTGGTGAATGTACGAAATGTTGTATACCTAGGAATACAACGCACTGGTGAGTGCTGGGTTGTCAGGGATGCACGTCAGAGAGTGACATAGATTGATGGAGATAGGCTTGAGAGCTAAATTCATACATCATGCCACTCATTTAAATTAAGTGTGATAAATGAACAAGTATGAGCATCTTATTTGCATCCTATTCCTGCTAAGTGCTAAATGTGTTTGTTATTTATTGTTGCATGTTTATACATTTACATTATTCATGCATTTCTGCTCTATTGATTATGTGTATAGAATTGCTTACCCCTATGCCCTTGTAGGTGATGTCTCGCTACATCGCTTGCATCGAGATCCGGACACTTCCTAGTGGCACATGGATCTATGAGGACCATCACGCGGTGTTTGAGGGAGAGGTAGAGATTACCTTCTACCACCCGAACCCGTTGATTCGATTTCGTCCTCGTAGATTTAGGATTCCCATCATATACACTATGCATGTACCCTCGTTTTACTAACACCATGGACCACCTCCCACACGACCAGCTCGCTCTTATCACAGTTTTCGTTTCAGACCTACCCGCTCACACCCATTTTCTTCTAGAGTCGTCCGCGAGGAGACTCCCCCTTCTGATCCGAGGAGCCCAGTCAGGGTCACACCATCACGTGACCCCGTGCCCAGTGGTAGGGTACGCACTCCCTCGGATGAGATCGAGGAGGACCCTGTGGAGGACGAGAGCGGAGGCGAGCCTGTCGTTCATTCTACTGGGAGTGACTGGAGGAACGATGATCCCTAGGTATGTGCATATGGTACATGATGAGGATCAGGGGATCCGGTGTGGGGATGCTGTGGAGGAGATACTGCTGCTGCTGCTGATGATATTACCTTTTTCTACTTGGAGATTTCTACTACTATCACTGCTACTACTGATGCTTCCAGATCTATGTTAGCACCTCTAGAGTCTATATTTTTGAGATGTATATATTGTAAATATACTATGAGTACTCTAGGGTTATGGTTTTATTTTGAACATAGATCTTTATGGACTTGTGTATGGACCTTGGAGACTTATGTTGGGACTATGTATCACCTGACTTTTTATATATATGTATATAAATCTATGTTATATTTCTATTAGTTACATAGTCCTATAACTTCCGCTTACTCTGATTTAATCTTTTTAAAAGAACTCAGCTACGAAAAGGATTAGATGGTATCAGTTTTACAAAACAAAAGAAAGTATAGCTTCATTTACTCTCTATCATATAAATACGATTTCAAATACGAATGCTATCCCGCTTGTGAAAAGGTTTTAGAGATTGCCGAATTTAATACAACTGATTTAAAAGGATTTAGAATTTCTTCTCCAAGAATTCCAAGTTTTGGTTTATGCAGCCGCTTAAAAAGAGAAATTTTGATTTTAATAATTTCTGTACAATAACAAGTCCATATGAATTCCAAGTAATACTTATTTATAGTAATATTTACTGGTATGGGAAAAGGGTGTCACAATTAAGACATATTTTGCTACAGTGCTTAATCGATGAAGCAACAGTCTAATCGATTAAGAGCTGTAGAACTGGTTTTTAAAATACGTTTTTCCCTTCTCAAAATCAGTTTTTAATGCTACTAACTTTTTGGTATTCTATATAAACCTTTTTCCTAATCATTGTGATGATCAAGCATCATTTTTACATCAATTTTACAAAGAATCAAGCCACACTATTCTCTCTCAATTTCATAGATCAAAGCTTTAACTTTTACATTCTTTGATCAAGAATCTTGGAATCTCTCATTTTTATATTGTCATAGCTATTGAAAGAGATTCTTAGGATCGTTATATGGTTTTCATTTGAGTTGTAATCTTTGCAAGAGGCAAGCTATCTACAACAAACAAGAAGCCTTGGTGTGTCGATTATCATCAAGCAAGTTCATTCAAATTGAAGAAGAAGAAGTCTTGCTTGTGAATCAAGCAAAGTGAAGTCTTGCTTGTGAATCAAGCAAAGTGAAGTCTTGTTGTGAGGTATCAACGAGCAACGTGGAAGACTTGTTGTGTGGAGTTATCAACAAGCAAAGGGTAGAGGTTAGATTAGAGGGTCAATAGGATTGCAAGGCAAGGGTGTGGAGTATCTCTTGTAGGCTATCAAGAAGGGAGTCTTGAGAGGCATTTACTTGTAATTTGAGAACTCTAATTTCTCATAGTGAAGAATCTCTCTTGGTTGAAGAGGGGACTGGATGTAGCTTTCAAGTGGATGAAAGTGAACCAGGATAAATAACTGTGCAGTATCTCTAAACCCTTAACTCTTTACATTCTTGTCATTTCATATGTTCTTGGTTGAAAACCTAGAAAAGATTAATTTTTCATAAGTGATTGAATTGAATCTTAATTGTGCAAATTGATTTGGGGAAAATCATTTTCATAACCTAGGTAATCAATAAGAATATTGGTGTTAATCCTTTCCGCTGAATCTCTGATCATACGTGTTGATTGATTGATTTTCGTATTCGATTGAAAAGTGATTTTTCAGTTTTGTGAAGGCTTAATCGATTAAGTGAAGCCCTAATCGATTAAGTGAAAGTAAACTTTCTGGTCTTAATCGATTAAGACACAGTTTAATCGATTAAGAGCTGAGCTTTTTGGAAAAATCATTTGTTTTGATTGTTTCAATTTGTTTCGTTCGAAAATCTTTTAAGGTTTATTAAACACCTATTCAACCCCCCCCCCCCTTCTAGGTGTTCTCCTAGGGTTTCTTAGTTGTTTCAACCACCAATTGCGGTTTCCTCAGAGATTATGCATAAAACATGAAAATTAACAACTTAACATATCAAATTGCAATATACTCAATAAACTTGTGAGTTTAAGCTCAAAACAGCTTGCATGCATCATATGGGACTTGCTCAAAACAACTTTAGAGAACAAGTTGGTTTCCAAACCAATCTCCCTATTCAATCTAAGCCCTTAGAGCCTCTTGGTGGCTCTCTAATTAAATTCATGAAATTTAAACTCTATCTAGTGAATAGAAAGATTTCCCCTTACCTCACTGACGTGAATCAACAGAAAAATTCGCAAGAAAACTCCTCCAACTCCAAAAACGACTTCAAGCACCAATATGCAGGACAGTTTGAGTGGAGTACAAAAATTGAATTGGTTGCCATAGAAAACAGAGATAGAAATTGGGGAAATTAGTATTTCTAAACTCTATGCAACATTTACTAACTATAGAAGCCAATTTGGGACTCAGAGAATACGTGAGCTTACCAAAATCAGGGATCAAAGTAAGCTCCAGAACCAACTTGACAGAAACCAGCTGCAATTCTTCCACCACACACACTCTCAGTTCACGATTTTTATCTCTATACAAAGCTCGTGATGTGAGCTTTGTATTGGTGTATAATTTGTGACTCGAATCAAAACACAAAGGGAGAATCAAAGGATACAATCCAGGAACCCTAACTCACAAACTCTTCAACAATTTTGACAAAATGGTTGATTCTTAATCGGTTTCGAGTTTAAATACTGGGTTTGGAGAGTCATGCACGGCGACACGAAGCTGTTGATGTGTTAAGGGTGGTGTTTTCGTGTCACACGACGAGAATCGCTGGTGGTGACTCACCAAACGCACTAACTCGTGCAACTCTGACCAGAATACTCGAGTAGTCTCAGAAATACTCGAGTATTTCGACCAGTTTTTGAAATATGTCAGTTTAGTCCCTAACTTTGTAAGCGTAGGTCAAGTTAGTCCCTTACTTTATCGAAATAGCAATTTAGTCCCTGAGATAGGAGAACGTCGATCAAGTTAGTCCCTGCTGTCATTATCGCAGGGATATATTTGCTTTAAAATGGAATAAAGATAGGGACGTATGTGAATTAAAATGAAATCTCAGGGACTAAATTGCTATTTCAATAAAGTCAGGGACTAACTTGACCGATACTTACAAAGTCAGGGACTAATCTGACATATTACTCAAATATTTATATATTTTCTTTCCCTCCAAAGCCTTTCCTATAATTACCTGTAGGTCCCAAATCAGGGACTAATATGCAAAAGATTTATTTTATGCATAATTATACTTACTAAACAAATTCACACATTCACCAATCAACATAAACATATATTTTAATCGAAGATTAAAAATAGAAATAATTAATTATAATAAACTTTATAATTAACATTTCATTAATCAGGGAATAAAATTTTGGGGTGTTACACTATTCGGTTTCATGAAGAAAGAGTTAGGGCAATTAATCTTTGTCTTGGTTCCATTTAACTATATGATTCAGTTTTGGCTAAATGAGAACTTGGATTTGGTTTGTTCTAAGGGTTGCATGTTGATTTAATTATTTAATTTATATGTGTGCATAACTTGGTTAAGATGAGTTTAGGGATTAAAAATGATTTGTTTGATTTACTACGTGATAATTGTTTAGGATTATTTTCATGATAAAGAAAGTGAAGGAAAATGAGTCATGAGTATAAGTGCATGAGATTGAAGTGGTGTGTTTTGCTTTGTTTGATGGTCATATGTTAAGTTATTTGGTTTGGCGGTTTGTCTTCGAAAATAAGTTGATTTTGAGTAAATTAACTTTGGTTTACCTTGATACATGATTCGGTCTTAGCATGAGGATTAGAGGAGGAATTTATTTTGTTAAAAGCTAGGTGTTGCTTGAAGTGTACATGGTTGTATGAAAATAAATTTAAGGAGTCAATGGTTGTTGTTTATGTTTCGGTTTAAGTGTTTAGTTTTAGGATTAAAATGAATTGCCCTAAGTACTGCTTGCTAATTAGTTGGTTATGTGTTTACTTGCTTGATTTAATTGAATGCATAAATAAACATGAGTTATTGATTGTATGATTTGATTTAATTCGTGAAAGTATTGTTTGCCGTATCCATGTCTTAAGTGATGATTGGGAAATGTTTTCATTGCGTAACTAATTTTTGAAAATTAATTGTTTTCGGGATGATTTAGTTTGAGTTAATTGAAATTCTTGGGAATGTAAAGTGGCTGCCCAAGTTTTGTTTTGGTGCTAATGTTTGGAAGATAAAGTGTTTAAGTGTTGGTTTTATGCCGGAATGCTATATGAATAAAAATGCAACTTAACGGTGTTTTCAGATTTGTTAAAAAGCGATTTAAGGACTTAATCCGTTTCTGTCCATAATTCATTTGACTTGTTTTTCAATTCTAAAAATGTGTTTGATTGATTTAAAGTTTAAGTTTTAAGTGGTAGTTGATTTGAGAAAGAGTTGGATTTAAAAAGTGAGTTTTTCGGTGTTTTCGGATTCGAATAAGTTGTTGTCCAAGATGGACCAGCAGCTAACTAATTTGTTCAAATTGCAGTTGTGAACTGTTTTCAAAGTGTTTTGACGTGTTTAAGTTATTGCATTACTTCGAAATAAAATCGAGAAAAAGAATTGTGTTTGGGTTTACCCAAAGGATTTTAATATGGGTTTTCAATGGACGATTTTAATCGTATTCTGATATTAATATATAATGTCTTGTAAAGGCTCTTTGGATTTCTGTCGGCATTCGAGGTGAGAGAGAGGGTTTCCAAAGACCCCGTGGTCTGTAGGTAATATGTTAAGAGGTTCCTGGCCATCTCAAAAGTTGAAACGTAGGGGTCTGTGAGTCAGACGTACAACGGTAATTGGTAGCGTGTGTTTGGCCGTCTATACGCAGGACTAAGACTTCCCTTTTTACTAATGCCTGATGCTTACTTGATGTTGTCAATATGGTGATGATGTAATGCTATGATATGATGTTATATGCCTGCTGAACTTTATTTGAAATTGGGAGTGATCATGCTACGTAATATGCTGGTTTGTTTGATTGATAAGAGAAATAATGATGTTGTTGAATATGATGGGATAACGTTGAAATTAAACGATGAAAAATGAAAAGATCTCTGATAATGACAAGATGTAGTTACGATGATAGAGATTGATGATTTTGAAGTGATAGACGTGAAAGTGTAAGGAAATAAATGATTAAGTGAACACGAGTTGGATTTAATAGTATAGCATTGTAAAAGTGGATCTCCCTGATGGTACCAAGGTGGATTATCGTGCTTTCAAGGTTGAGTTTGTGCTGGCCACGTGTGCAGTATGCCCGTGTGTCCGAGCCCTGATTTGTTAAGCAAAGTGGTCAGTGGGAAAGAGTAAATGATGCGAGAGATTTGATTAGAGGTCGAGGATCACTAAGGGATGTATAAGGGTGACTTGTTCGAACCTTATAGGTAATCAGATATTAATAAAACACTGTTAAAACATTAAAAAACTTTAAATACCACGACGAGTTAAGCGTGAAGTAGTAGAGAGGAAGATACCCTGTTTATCTGCGGATACTCCGGTGAGCGATTGTGATAGAGGAGGGTGATGACGGTGATACATCAAAACCCTAGAGTGCTTTTCTAGGTAGGACGAGTTCTACATGTGGTTGGGGCTACAAGACCCGAGGAACCATAGCAAGTCCTGCACAACTAACTAGAAAAGTATTGTCGCCCCCTTGATCAAATTCAAAATGATGAGAGGGAACCTGAACGAGGCAGACAGTCGACTGGTGTTGGGCCCTTGCAGTATCGCATAAAATATTAATTGTCATAACGGCCGGCCCGTACGGTTGTGGCCTTGACATACATATTTATATGCTATTGGTTTTTCTCGATTGTTCGACCGGCGTGGGTTAAGGTTCCTGTACGTCCCATTTGCTTTCGACTAGGTTGGGTAGATTGGAGGAGATGTATGTGTGCTAACCCAACTCCTCGATGACTTTTCCCTAAACCCCCTATCATCGATGGACGTGCTCCAATAAAACTTAATAAGAAAAGCGTATAAGATAAAATACAACCATGTGTTAAGACTTGTGAAAAGTGTGGGTATCAACGGAGCCTTCGGGCAAAGAGAGGAATTGGAATGTTGTCAAAAGGAAAGACTTGGATTTAAGGCGCGGACGCCAATGGAAAAGAAAAAGTGGAAGTGATAGACGATGATAATGATAACGATATATGGTATTATTGGAAATGATAATTGGAAAGATGAAATATGAATGTATGCTTGAAGTGTTGTTATTTATTATATCTTGATATATTGCCTGCCGTAATCCCACACCGTCGGCTTTCCGCCCGGAAGAGCTGACTCTCTCTATTTCTCTGTTGTCTGTTTCTATCGATCTTTTGTCGACCAAGTAGATGGTGGACCTACGGACGGGAAAGGATCGTCTTCAGAGGAAGTGGCATTTGCAACTTCAAAGGATGAAGGCCATTGGTTGTCTTCACTGTTCATCATGTTCTGTTGTGGTGTTGTATTTTGGTGCAGGTAGACTCTGATAACTTTACTCGGATATCATGTAACCTCGTACTGACAATAACGTTTTCGACTTGATACTTGAAATGGTATTTTGATGATTTATGATTATGGTAAGTTGGGTTTCAAAGCGCGATGTTGGTGACATCTCGATTTGGAACTTGACGCGTGATGTGGGACATGAATGATTTAATTGATAATGGAAATGTTTTCAAACAGGAAATGTTCTACAAGATGACTTCATGCCCACGTCACCAATGCAAAAAAAAAAATTCTCGAATTTTTACTAAATAAAAAAAAATTCAAGTTACTAAATCGGGGTGTTACACTGACGTGGCACTCGGTTAGTGTAACACCTGCTTTTTCTAAACTGGTATATATATATATATATGAATAATTGTTTATAATTATTTCATTAGTATATATAAATATATATATATGTTTATAGTTATGTTGAGCTAATATATATATATATATATATATATATATATATATAAACGATTTCAATATATGAGCTTGGTTTTGAATGTACTTGTTGCATATGTGGTTCTCGTGGTTGCACGAGTAGGAATTTGTTGTAGGTATTTGAGTGCTGGGGTTGCAAGAGTTCGAGTGTGTCCTTAGTTTCTCGATTTTGGTTTAGTAATTGGTTAGAGAATTCAAATAATGGGTTTTGAGTGCAGGAGTTGGTCTTTAGTGTTAGTACACAGGTGATTCCTTCAACATCGAGTGTCAATGAAGTTCCGGGAAATGTTAGACCCTAGGAGGCATTGGGATGTCACCCGACCACTTGGTTATGCCTCGAGTGTTAATAGCCTTAGATTAGTGAGGTTAAAGAGTTGTCTTAAGTCATTCGGGTTAGATCGAGTGTCAGAAAAGGATAAAGTCTAAGGTTTTGTTCGTAGTTACGTTTGATCTTCGTGTTTTAATAATTATGTGTTTGATTTTATAGAAATGTGATTTTTATGTTTGAAATGTATTTTCATTGTTGTGTGTGTTTGATTGAGTTTTAGGAACGGTTAAGAGTCCATAGATCGGGTAAAAAAGTTCGAAAATCGGTGTTTCGGGGTGAACCGGACGCTCAGGCACGAGGTCGGTGTGCCCAGGCGCACTGGGGCACCATTTTCTGTTGCCACATGGACTTCTATGCCCAGGCGTGGCGCACCAGGCGCTCACGCACCAATCAGCTCCGCACCAGATGCACCGTTCGCGCTCAGGCGCATCGCGATGCTATAAAGCCGCACCAGCAGCACCCCAAACCAAAAACACACCCCACTACTCTCTCTTCCACGCACCAACACCCCTAAACACCCTAAATCTTACCTCTAATCCTTACCCCATGAACCTAAATCAAGGTTTTAGCCAAATCCCACCTAAATCCACACATCCCCCTTGTTCTTCAAGCTCTCCCTCTCTTCTCCATGACTCTCTCTTCTATCTCTTCTCTCAAGTTTTCTCTCTCCTCCAATCTCAAGAACCAAGTGGAGATCTCTCAAAGGAGTTGAAATCTAAGGGAACCGGGGTAGATTCAAGGTCCATGGAGCTTCAATCAAGCTTCCTCTTCCTCTAAGGTAAGGGGGAGACACTTTTCTACACTTTGAGTTAGGGATAGTTAGGGTTTACAGTAGGATTTGTGGATAATAGTTAAATTGGATTGTGGGTAGTGATTTGTCACAAGATATGAGTTGGATTAGGGGTGATTAGCTTATTATTGGTTGATTTTTGTTATTCTTGAAATGTTTATAATAAAACCCCTATTTATGCTATAAAAATAGGATGTGAAGAACCCTAGGAAGTTGATTCTATTTTTGTACACTAAGACATACCTGAGTATGTCGACTAGCTTTTCTATTATTTGTTGTTTGTCGTTTATTGTCGTTTGTTGATTTTTGTTTTGTTTATTGATGTTGTCTCATATTGTGGGTGTTGTTCGAATGGTTTGTTTAGGACTGAAATATGAATGTGCATATTGACTAAGTGTGTTTTGTGTGTGAACATTTAGATGTTGTAAGACTCAGGTTAAGGTTATTGTAAAAGACGTCAATATCGGATTATATGATGAATTAATTGGGTGGTACTTCAATACTAACTTAACTGGTTAGTCGATTCTAATAATTGGTTAAGTAAGTATGACGTACCACGTTTTATGATGAAAAACCAAAAGAACGTCGGCTATTGACTTCCTTTCCAATAATCCTAACCATCATGCATCATAACATGGAGTTGAGGTTGGACGTTAGGGTATGGGATAGGTTGTCATGAAGGTTCAATGAATTGAGGAACGAGAATGATACAGTGATCAGGTTGTATTATTGAAACAACCGCAGAAATCGTAGTGGGTGGAACCTCGATCTACTAAAAGGGCACGGACTTGCTACCCGTGTCGGGGGTCTGTTCTGCGAAACCACTACAATTCTATCGTTCGGTTAGGCATTTCAGCGGTTGCGGAGGGCGGTCTCGGCTATTGCCTACTTGGGAACACTACCCAAGTTTTATTGGATCGAAAGGGGTCCAGTATTGTGCAAGGATTGGTTGCGAGGCATTGACTCCCGACTAGTCTATTCCCAAGAGAGGAGGGTGATGTGAGAAAAAGGAAAGGAATGAAAATATGAAAATGTGAAAAGTGGTGAAATGTGAAAAGAAAAGAGGACCAATTCTATAAATGGATCCCATAGTGAAATATTGATAATGAATAAATGAATGAGAATGATGTGAATGGGATCCAGTTATAGGTTGGCATCGAGAGGCGCTCATGCATTGCACACAAGTACCTATAGTGCGATATGGCTTTTTACCATGCCTTACTTAGTTGTTATTTTCGAATTACTATTATCAACCGTTTACTATCCTTTAATTAAATGTGTTTGAAAATGTCTCACCCCTTGGTGGCTTAACATTTTAGGGAAAGTGCCAAGAAGCTTGAAGATCAGAGTGTCGCAGTGGAAGGGTCGAAAGAAGGAACTCGATTTTATTTTGCTTGTATCGTATTTGTAAACCGCAAATTTGTTTATAAACTTGCTTTCAAAAAAATTTTGAGTTCCTCATTTTCATTACATACTTTTATTTATTTATTTCTTTTAAATAAATCGGGGTGTTACAGTTAGCCACGTGATCAATTAACGGTGGATACTTAACGGCAGGGACCAAAACAAAAAAATTTAAACTTTTAAGGATCAAGCCGATCAAATAAAAAGATATGGACTAAAGCCAAAACTCGGTCAACATTCAGAAACCAAAAACTTAAATAAGCCTATAAAAAAAATGTAACACTAGTTTTTAATTCTCTAATTATAATGTTCAGTATAGTACTTTATATTAGTTAACACTTTAATTAATGAAAATATTTATAAAAATTTTGGCAGAGTTTACTTTGTTTTTCTGACCATCCAAATTTTAAATTCAAGTACCTATCAGATCCATTAATATATATATATAAAGTTTAAATACACATCAAAATTCTTTTGGCCACCATATTCTTACACCCAAAACAATGGTATATACTATACTGTGGTGGTGTCATTATCTTACAAACTACAAAATAAAAGTTTGTTTTGAAACTTTACATGACCAAAAGTAAAGGATTTATAAAGTTTTACACAACATTATATTTTTATGATTGAAATGTATAAAACTTTCTATAGTAGTGAGCTTGGTAGCATAAAAATGGCAAAGCCACATCACAAGGCTATACTCCATGCGATGGAGCATGACTCTCCTCGACAGGGGAAATGGAAAAGACCTCACCAAATGCGGTACCTAAAAATGTCAACATAAGGGAGTGAGTGGTTTAACATAATTTAAAATAAAGAATTAAGTATAATAACACAAAAACCAAAGGGGTTAATATTAAAATTTATTTCTTTAAATGAATAAATATATGTTAATGTCACACTCATAATATACATTAACATTATACTCATATTATCAATAATGCAATGATGCATGAAAACTCTATCCTTTAATTTTCGTGAAATGATGCACGCACGACTCCTTGAATTCGTCAATTGAATCCAATGATTTTTAGAAAACATCATCATCACATAATTTTCTAATTTCACTTTTTTTTCCATTTCTCTTTTCAATTCTCAATACATTGGATTCAATCAAGGATTATTTAAAATATAATCTTCATTTCACTCTTTTCCACATCTTTTTTCTTTTCATATCTCATCATCATTTCATTTCATCATTCAACATCTCACTCTTTTACCTCACTTCACCCTCCACTCCAAGGAAAGACCAACCGGGAGTAAGTGTCCCTCTACCCCGACTTGCACGGTACTGGCCATCTCTCTCGGTCCAGTACAACTTGGGTTGAAGGCCCAAGTTGGCTATAGCAGGGAACCACCCTCAACCGATCCCAAATTGACTCTGTGACCAATAGAATTATCGTAGTTAACACGGGACCAATCCCCCGACACGAGTGGCCAGTTCGTTCCCTCCTAGGAGGTCAAGGTTCCACCCACGACAACTCCTAATCACATACCACTCACGTCCATCGATTCACTGGACCTTCGCGAAACGTCCTTCAGTCCAATTGAACCTTCACGTTTGGTCTTCCCCAACTTCCTCACCGTCACCTTATAACTCCATGTATGATGCATGGTCCTAATTACTTCTCAATTGAATTCATACTTTTAAAAATTAGAAAGTAGAAATTAGTTATAATTTAGTATGATTTCAATTGGGAAGCATCAATTGTATGCAACCATTATAATTGATATTCAAAGGATTCAAGTTTAATTACTTACCTATTTATATTTACATACAACTAAATCGTTTAATATTAATATCACATTCCATAATACTAGATAATTTATATTCACATAATCACTTTTAGACAATCAAATACAATAAATTCAATTAAAATCAACATCATATAATATTTCAAAACATACTTATTAATCTAACATAGAGTCATGAAGAATCAAGATCATATATATTCATCATCAAGAAATAGTGTCATGATTCCACTTGAACATTGAAGGTTTTTAATGCAACAAATCAAAAGCAAATGTATACATATCATCATCAATCCTATGGTTCTATGTTATTAATACCTAATTCATTACTTTAAATTAAGAAAACTACTCCTCCCTTACCTTGGGTGAGGAGAGAGAGAGAGCCCTATTGAGAGAAAGCTTCTCTTGAAGCTTTGATGACTATAAAGCTCCTTCTCTTTCTTGTTTAATTCTTCTCCTTTGATATTTCTTGTTCCTAAGCTCTTCTTCTTCACTTTATTTATGAAGAGCACAATGGCATTGCAAGCTAGGGATTTGGGTGTGAAAGGGTTTGAAGATTGATGGAAGTCAAAGAGAAGATTATGGGTTATGAATGTGTGATGAGGTTGAATAGTGATAATAAGGTGTTGAGATGTGATTTTTGAGGCTAGAAATTGAGGAATTTCGGTTGTCCTAAGTGCCTAAGAGAGTGGAGTTCGAGCTTGGTGTGGAAGTCTCTGGAATGTTGGAGAAAAGAGTGAGTGAATGTGATTTAAAATCACGAATTTTTGCTGTCTGGACAGGTCTAATCGATTAGACTTATGTTCTAATGGATTAGAACCTCTCAATTTTCACTTTCTTTTGCATTTAAAAGACCGTATTTCATTCGTTAATCGTTGGATCTTGCTCAAATTTGAAAGCAAACTTCTCGACATACTTATCTTCCCATCCAACGGTGGAATTTGTATTTACAGTTGTAAATCTTTCATTTCTAATTTTTTAAATATAAAGTGTTTCTAAATGATCCGTATACATATTTAAGGCAGACTAAAGGCTATAAACACTAGATTACTAATTCCTAACATTTTCTACATAATTATAAAACGTAGGATGTTATAAAAAAACACTCTTTAAAAAAATGCAATGATTACTTTGATTTTCAATATATTAATTATATTTTTTTAATATATCATTTTTTTAATAGGAAATTTTTTTCATTGCTTACATAAATTAATATCATATAAAATTGGGACAAATATTTAAAATACCATTTATTACACTCTTAAACTTTTAAATAGGACAAATAAATAGGGAAAAAAATTCTAAAAAAAAAGTAATAAGGAACGAGGGGAGTGATTAGTTCTTTTAGAGTTACATACTTTCGAAATTTACCATTTTCCGTTAATTTTAATTGTTATGTGATGATATGTTTGACGTTAGTCTACTTTAATTTTGTCATATGTCACAACAAAACCTTTAAAGATTGTTTACCTGTGTCAACCACTTGTATAATTACTTTTTTTATTAATTTTTAATTTTATAAGTATTTAACTTAATTAAGTGAAAAAATAAAATAAATAAGACTGAAATATGTTTTAGACCCTTGAAAATTTAACAAATTTTGGTTTTAGTTCTTAAAATATTTTTTTTCGTTGGGTTTGGTTCTCAAAATTTTGGGTTAGATTTCTATAGATGATGTGTCTACAACACAATTGGTCACGTCGACAATTATTATAACACATATTATGTAACACCCTAAATGAATTTTTCCTTATATTAAAATTTACAACTTAAAAATTTCTTTTAATTCTTAAAAACATTAAGTAAAATTTTTTCCGAAAAACGGGCAGAGTTCTATTTATTTTACGGATTATTCAAAAATTCAGTTTTCCCTGACACCTGTCAAAATCAAATATAACAGAAACACCAGACAGAAATAAACATCATGAGCCTCTCATGGGCCATCCATAGTGGGACTTAGTGTATCGTCACCACATCGTCAAATGCGGCAGTAAAATCAGAGTATCATTAGCAGAATAACAAGTAGCATGCCAACTAATCAAAATAAAAGACCAATCCCAACCCAAGGGTGGATAGATCCCGGGCCACCCCAACCAGAATATATACATCAAAAGCAGTTATCATACAAGTCTCAACAACATATAATACACGAGACTCAAAAACTTGGCCCGGAATGCCATCATGGCTACTAGGGGGAAACTATCACACTCCCTCAGCGGGAGTGGGGTCCTGCTCGGCCTCCATCTCAATATGCTCGAACTTAGTACCTGAAATGTTTGTAAGGGTGAGTACCGCTCTAACTAGCAATGCATAAAGTATGCCAAGTCAATCACTAATAATTACAATTAGCACATAATGAGCATATATACACATCTTAATTCACACACTACGCTACAAACACATACGTCTCCAAAGGTGCCAACCACCCCCTCGAATGATTTTTGTCCACTTTCTCTCTTTACTAACTTTCTACTTTTCTTAAACTATCTCTCTTATTTATTTCTTTCTTTTTTTATCCTCTTCTCTTTCTTTTCTATTTCGGCGTTGTGGGATACTTCCACTGCGTTCCCCGTCTGCCGAGGACACATCTTACCGATGTGTACGGTCCCGCAGGCCGCACGTCTTACTCAACCCATGCGATCGGTCGGCTCGTGGCTTACTGCAGGTGTTGTGCACCCGACTTACTGCACCCCTCCGTACGTCTTCTAGGGTTAGTATTCACAACCCGGGGAGATGGTAGTGCGAATCCTTCCATTGCGTTCCCCGGCCGCCGGGGATACGTCTTACCGATGCATACGGTCCCGCAGGCCGCACGTCTTACTCAATCCATGCGATCGGTCGACTCGCGGCTTACTGCAGGTGTTGTGCACCCGGCTTACTGCACCCCTCCGTACGTCATCTAGGATTCGTATTCGCATTCCAAGGGAGTATTTAGTGATATTCTCTTTTTATTTCCTTATTTGTTCTTTCTCTTTTTAACATTTAATTAGCTCTTCTCCTTGTCTAGTAATTCCTTACTACACTCAATTTCCTTTGTGCCTAATACTCACTTCCAACCACTCCCTTAATTGTCCTAAGTATCATTTACCCCTTAGTTTCGTGGAAGCCAATTCCTGTATATATACATAACATTACACAACATTTAGCATACGTCAATTAATTAAACATCATAAGCATAAACCAAACCACATTTAATTCACATAATTTATGCATTTAGTAAAATAAAGTTCTAAACTTCCTAATTACTCTATCTTATATTCTCATCCTTATCCTAACTTCTCCTAAGCAAAAAAAATCAAATAATCTCAACATATTCACACACCACTAGCTATACAACCATCGTACAGCGATACATCCCCTTACCTTGAGGATGGAAAGGAAAAGAGAAAACCTTAATGGGTATTGAACCCTAGAAACAAAAGTGTCCTTCCAAGCTTAATACCCACAATGATCCTTGAAGATGTGTAGAGAGATGTTAAGAGGCAAGAATGTGGAGATGATAATGTTCCCCTAGCTCTTAGAAAAATGAGAACCTCAAGTGATTGCAAAGTCCATGCTCCTTTGTAGAAAATAAGAGGAATAGCTCTATTAAGAAAAATGAACATAATGACCATGATCAAGAAGTGGAAAGGAAGGAAGTAGCTTCATTTACTTACTCTATTTCTTGGAATCAAGAAGGAACAAGAATGAGAGATGATGGAGCTAGCTCATGAGGATCAATTCATGGAGAAAGAGAGGGAAGCAAGTTTGATGATGGCCTTGATGATAAAGCTTGAAGAAGAGAGCTCCAATGGAAGGGAGATTGATCAAGAACCCAAACCCTAGCTTGGAAGGGAGGGATTTTCGAGTGGAGAGGAGGGAAGGATGATGGAATGAGTGTTTCTCCTCCTAAGGCTCGAATTTGTGGCTTAAAATGTGTTTTGGTGGAGAGAAAACCCGAAAATGCCCCCCACAATCACGAAAAACGTGTTGCAGAAAACAGAGATTTCGCTTAAGCGAAATTTATTCGCTTAAGCGAATTGGCTCCAGTATTGACACGAACTGTTTTCGCTTAAGCGGCCAGTTTCGCTTAAGCGAAATGGCTTCAGTGTGGAAATTTTCTGTTTTCGCTTAAGCGACGGATTTCGCTTAAGCGAATTGGCTCCAGTATTGACACGAACTGTTTTCGCTTAAGCGGCCAGTTTCTCTTAAGCGAAATGGCTTCAGTGTGGAAATTTTCTGTTTTCGCTTAAGCGACGGATTTCGCTTAAGCGAAATGCTTAAATACTGATTCTTCACTCTTTTCCACTTCTAACCTATTCTTACTCCTTATATCATCATTCTAACTTATACTAATATTCTTTATATTTTTAGAATTAAATTACACTTATGAATAAATAAAAAGAGGGATGTTACATTTCTCTCCCACTTACCTGAATTTCGTCCGCGAAATTCATCGGAAGGAAACAATTGTGGATGCAATTCCCTCATTTTATCTTCCATATCCCAAGTTGCCTCTTCTACATTGTTCCGATGCCATATAAATTTGACCAGAGATATCTCTTTGCCTCTTAGCCTCTTGGTTTGTCGGTCACCAATGCGAATGGGTTGAATTTCAAAAGTGAGATTATCCTTCAAAGGTAATTCATCTGGAGCTATCACGTGAGAAGGATCATACACATATTTCCGAAGTTGGGAGACATGGAAAACATTATGTAACCTAGACAGATGTGGAGGTAGAGCAATCCTGTATGCCACTGGCCCGATTCTTTCTAGAATCTGGTAAGGTCCAATGAACCTCGGTGTCAACTTCTTATGTTTCAATGCTCTTCTGATTCCCTTAGTAGGAGACACCCTTAGAAAGACATGATCTCCAACATTAAATTCTAGAGGCCTCATTCGTCGGTCTGCATAGCTCTTCTGACGATCCTGAGAAGCTTTCATTTTATCTCTGATCATGGTAATTTTCTCAGTAGTTTCCCGCACAATCTCAGGACCAGTCAATAGATTTTCACCAATCAGAAACCAACATAAAGGGGTCCGACACTTCCTGGCATAAAGTGCCTCAAACGGTGCCATACCGATACTGGAGTAGAAGCTATTATTATAAGTGAATTCGATTAACGGTAAAAGTTGCTCCCAGCTGCCAGACTGCTCTAACACACAAGTCCTCAACAAATCTTCCAAGGACTGAATGGTGCGTTCAGACTGCCCATCACTCTGAGGGTGGTATGCTGTGCTGAAGCTCAATTTAGAACCTAGGGATTTCTGAAGACCTTGCCAGAATTTAGATAGAAACCTGGGATCACGATCTGACACTATGCTTGCGGGGATACCATGTAATTTCACTATGTCCCAAATATACAACTCTGTCAGCTTCTCCATTTTGTACTTCATGTTCATTGGAATAAAGTGGGAACACTTCGTCAATCTATCAACAACAACCCAAATGGCATCACAACCAGCTCTAGTCCTCGGTAACCCAGACACAAAGTCCATAGCAATACTGTCCCACTTCCATTCAGGAATGTCAAGAGATCGCAAAGGGCCACCGGGTTTCTGATGTTCAATTTTTGCTTTTTGACACACCAAGCAATGAGAAACATAATATGCCACATCGGTTTTCAACTTTGGCCACCAGAATAGCTTCTTCAAATCCGGATACATTTTTGTGGTACCCGGATGAAGACTTAGTTTAGTTTTATGAGCCTCCTCCAGAATAGTCCTCCTAACTTCAAAATCCAGAGGAACACAGATCCTTTTTCTGAACCTGATAATTCCATCTAAACCTTTTGTGAAGTCAGGTTCTGCATCATTAGCCACCCTTAACAACTGTTGTTGGAGTTCCTCATCATCGGCCTGTCTCTCTTTAATCAATTTAAGAAACTCATTTGTAACTTGTAACATTTCAAGGACAATGCTCTTCTCTTTTCTTCTCACTCCAAGATTGAGGTTACTAAACTCCTGCATCAACTGCATTTCTTTCACCATCAAGTTACTAACATGTAGGGTCTTTCTACTTAAAGCATCTGCCACAACATTGGCCTTGCCCGGATGATATTGGAGTTGGAAATCATAGTCCTTTAGAAATTCCATCCACCACCTCTACCACATATTGAGTTCCTTCTGATCAAAGAGATATTTGAGACTCTTGTGATCACTAAAGACCTGAAATGTGGTGCCATAAAGATAGTGCCTCCAGATTTTGAGAGCAAAAACCACTACTGCAAGTTCTAAGTCATGTGTGGGATAGTTTTGCTCATGCTGTCTGAGCTGTCTGGATGCATTGGCAACAACCTTACCCTGCTGCATTAATACACAACCCAGCCCTTGCTTAAAAGCATCGCAATACACCTGGAATGGTTGAGCCGGATCAGGTAGAATTAAGACCGGAGAGCTAGTCAACCTTTCTTTCAACTTCTGAAAACTTTGCTCACATTGAGGGGACCATTCATAGGACACATCCTTCCGAGTGAGAGCAGTCAAGGGAAGGGCTATCTTGGAGAACCCTTCTATGAACCTCCGGTAGTAACCTGCTAAGCCAAGAAAACTTCTCACCTCAGTTACCGTTTTGGGTCTCTCCCACTTTAACACTGCGTCCACCTTGGATGGATCAACGGCAACTCCATGCTTAGAGATTACATGGCCCAAAAAGTGAACCTCGTCGAGCCAAAAACTACACTTTTCAAATTTGGCGTAGAGTTGCTTTTCTTTCAAGATCTGTAGCACAATCCTCAAATGTTCCTCGTGCTCGCTTGGAATTTTTGAATAAATTAGGATATCATCAATGAACACTATCACAAAAGAGTCTAAATAAGGCCAGAAGATCTTGTTCATATAGTCCATGAATACTGCAGGTGCGTTGGTCAAGCCAAAGGGCATTACTACATGTTGAAAATGCCCATAACGAGTCCGGAAGGCGGTTTTTGGTATGTCCTCCTCTTTAATGCGAATCTGGTGGTATCCTGAACGAAGATCAATTTTGGAGAAGATGGCAACTCCTCTAAATTGATCTATTAGATCATCAATCCGCGGAAGAGGATACTTATTTTTCACCTTAACCGCATTGAGTCGTCTATAATCGGTACACATCCGGAGACTCCCATCTTTCTTTTTGACAAATAGAATAGGAGCACCCCATGGAGATACACTGGGCCGAATGAATTTCTTAACCAAGAGCTCTTCTAATTGCTTCTTTAACTCTGCAAGTTCTGGAGTGGCCATCCGATATGGAGGAATAGAGATTGGCCCCGTACCGGGAACTAGATCAGTATTGAACTCAACCTCTCTATGAGGTGGTAACCCAGAAATGTCTTCAGGAAAGACTTCCAGGAATTCTCTGACCACTGGAATCTTGTTAATACTCAATGCCTCACCAACTTCCATGGCAGCAAGAGATGGAGAATTAAAGATCACAGATTTCTTCTTACAATCAATTAAGACATGATGGTGTGACATCCAGTCCATGCCTAGAATGATATCCAGGTTGGTCAAAGGGAGGCAAATAAGATTGACGGTGAAATCTCGCCCTAAGACTCGAAGAGAGCAATTCAAGCATATTTGGGACGTGATAACAGGAGAATTGGCAGGAGTAGCAACAGATAACATAAAGGGCATTTCTACAGAGGTTAATCCCAGTTTCTTCATGCAAGCATGAGAGATGAAAGAATGGGAGGCGCCACAGTCAAATAGAATACCGCAAGATTTATCATTAATAAAACAAGTACCTGAAATGAGAAAGGCATAGAAATGACACAATTAAAGCAAATGTTGATTGATATCACACTAATGTAATATTTACCTCTGATGAGCTCTTCAGATAAGTCCACCTCCTCGCCATCCATGGTATAGACCTTGCCCTTTTTCATGGGCTGGTCTCCTGCAGAACGTTGCCCCTGAGTTCCATTACCCTCCTTCTTGATGGTGCTTTTAGGGAAATTAGGAGCAAAATGTCCAGGCTGTCACATGAGAAACATAGGCCTTCCTTTATGTAACGCTCATTATTATACCAACAAAGTCCACGATGAGTCCTCCCACAGGTAGAACATGAAGGAATAGGACCAGGAGGAACAGGGCCTGGCCCAGTAGGTCGAGGAGGTACTGCCCGAGTAGTGGGATAAGGACCTGGTCTCTGGGCGGGAGCCTTGCCTCGGATCGGGCCACCAATCTTTTGAGCCAATCTACTACGATCTTCTGCTGCCTTTTGTTTGAGACCCTTTTCATAAGTACTGGTCATATTAACCAGTTGAGAGAGATTGGAGATATTCTGATATTCAAATGCAAGCTTGACTTCAGTGCGCAAACCAGACTCAAACTTAATACATTTTGTGCGCTCATCGGCGTCACGATAGCTACCCGAATATCGAATCAGATCCTCGAATTGGGCTGCATATTCTCCCACGCTCATATTGTTCTGCATTAATCTCATAAAAGCCAGCTCCTTTTCCCTCCTAACATCCTCCGGGAAATATTTACCAAGGAAGCGAATCTTGAAAAGTTCCCAAGTGACATCTTGGTGAACCACCTCATAGCCTCTCCTTTGCTGCTCCCACCAGTGCTCGGCCTCACCAGATAACATGTACTCAGTTAGGCGAACTCGGTGATCCACTAGTGGTTGCAAAGAACGCAGAATCTTCTCAATATGCTGTAGCCACCTTTGAGCCCCATCGGGGTTACAACCCCCTTCAAACCTTGGCGGATCATTCTTTCGGAACCTCGAAAGCCAGTCCATATCGGTAGGAACTGGAGGATAATGCTGATTAATAGCTGCGGCAGCCGCTGCAGCTGCAAATGCTGCAACCACTTCCGCCTGGTTCTGGTTTTGTTGAACCAGATTCTCCAGAATTTGAGCAAGGCGGTCGTTATCAGGCCATCGTCCTACCATAATATCAACTTGAAGAGGAGACAAGTTAAGCACTAATAGGCAATGAGTGAGAAAATGATAAAGACTATAACTTTATATATATATATATATATAGATAGGTATATTTTATTATTAACTCTCTTGGTGTGCTAACCATGGGAGTGAACCACACTCCGAGGCCGAGGACAAAACGCTCTGATACCATAAATGTAACACCCTCAGTGAAATTTTCCTTATTTTAAAATTTACAACTTAAAAATTTCTTTTAATTCTTAAAAACATTAAGTAAAAATTTTTTCGAAAAACGGGCAAAGTTCTATTTGTTTTACGGATTATTCAAAAATTCAGTTTTCCCTGACACCTGTCAAAATCAAATATAACAGAAACACCAGACAGAAATAAACATCATGAGCCTCTCATGGGCCATCCACAGTGGGACTTAGTGTATCGTCACCACATCGTCAAATCCGGCAGTAAAATCAGAGTATCATCAGCAGAATAACAAGTAGCATGCCAACTAATCAAAATAAAAGACCAATCCCAACCCAACGGTGGATAGATCCAAGGCCACCGCAACCAGAATATATACATCAAAAGCAGTTATCATACAAGTCTCAACAACATATAATACATGAGACTCAAAAACTTGGCCCGGAATCCCATCATGGCTACTAGGGGAAACTATCACACTCCCTCAGCGGGAGTGGGGTCCTGCTCGGCCTCCATCTCAATATGCTCGAACTCAGTACCTGAAATGTTTGTAAGGGTGAGTACCGCTCTAACTAGCAATGCATAAAGTATTCCAAGTCAATCACAAATAATTACAATTAGCACATAATGAGCATATATACACATCTTAATTCAGTCACTCCGCTAAAAACACATACGTCTCCAAAGATGCCAACCACCTCCTCGAATGATTTTTGTCCACTTTCTCTCTTTACTAACTTTCTACTTTTCTTAAACTATCTCTCTTATTTACTTCTTTCTTTTCTTATCCTCTTATCTTTCTTTTCTATTTCGGCATTGTGGGATACTTCCACTGCGTTCCCCGTCTGCCGAGGACACGTCTTACCGATGCGTACGGTCCCGCAGGCCACACGTCTTACTCAACCCATGCGATCGGTTGGCTCGTGGCTTACTGCAAGTGTTGCGCACCCGGCTTACTGCACCCCTCCGTACGTCTTCTAGGGTTAGTATTCACAACCCGGGGAGATGGTAATGCGAATCCTTCCACTGCGTTCCCCGACCGCCGGGGATACGTCTTACCGATGCGTACTGTGAGACCCGCAACTTTATCCAATTTAATTAAATTATAATATTTCTATTTTTGCCTTTATTTTATTTGGTCATATTCATTTTAAGGGTAATTTGGTAAGATTTGTTATTAAAAAGTTGATTTTGATTTTATATATATATACATATATATGTGGTGGTAATATATATATATGTATGTACATCTAATTATAAATTTTTATTTAATAAATGAGAAAAAAAATTATTTTTGGTGTGAAATTATATTTCTGAATATATAACAAATATTTTTATTAAGAAAAATTCTATTGGAATGATTTTAACTAAGGTTTTGACAAAAAGTGAAATTTTGGGGTTATAGAACTATAACTTCAAAAAATTCATATCTTTTAAACCGTACGTCGAAAAATTACAAATGATATGTCAAAACGATCGTATCGAAACGTAGATTATGAAAATATAAAGCTTTGATTTTTATTCTGGATTTTTCGAAATTTTATCACTGCTACAGTACTGAACGAATTTTTGAGTTTTAAGTGTAAATATGTGATTTTAATGCATTAAATGACCTTTTGAATCAAGTGTATATTATTTTGAAAACAAAAATACATTTCTGAGGTTTTCTATTGGACTACCATCCAAATAAAATATATTTTCGTATTTGTCTTATTATAAAATTATTTGAAAGCTTATGAAGTGCATTTTTGAAGGAAATGATCTTAGAACTTCAAAAATTCATAACTTTCAAACCGTAAGTCCAAAAATTATAAACTTTATATGAAAACGATCGTATTGAAATTTAGTATTTGAATATATAAAAATAAAAAATTTTATATTGACATTTACGAAAAAGTACTGTACAGTAGGGATAAACAAATTTTTGGTATTTTTAACTTAGAAAAATTATTTTGGAGCATGAAATAAATTATTGGACTATAAAATATTTTTATTGGTATATTTAAATATTTATCTAGGTGCTTATTGGCTGCACCGTCCAAATTTCTGCAATTTTCTAATTATTTCTGATTTATTAAAAATGAAAGCTTTAATGTGATTGGTCAATTATGAGGTGAATTCAAATGAGCCAATGAAAATTTTATCCTCCCTTGACTAGGATGTGCCGTCCAGAATTATGAAGAGGTGGGGAAGACATTCAGAAAAATGACTAGAAACACTCTCTTAGAATTAAGGCTTAGTTTTGGAAAAATCATCAATTAATGAAGGTGCATGTTTCAAAAGATGCATTTGAATTTTCTTGACTAAAAATATGAATAGGGGGGGCGTGAGTCTCATCATGTTTTAAGGAGGAATTTATTCTCAATTGTACCTATAAATACATGCATAGTTCATCACTTTTTTCACACACACATTGCAAGTTTTGGAAAGAAAAAAATTAAGAAAAAGCTTAAGGAAAGAGAGTGGGTGGTGTGGCACATCTTAGGAAGAGAGGAACAATTTTTCATTCTCATTCTTGAAGTCTTCTTTAGCTTAAGGAGTATAGGTAACCCAAAATCACTTACTCATTTAATCTTTTTTTTTAATTTGTTTGTTTTTATTATTGAGTAAAACCTCTAAATTCTTCTATGGTAAAGAAATAGCTAAAGTTCTAAATTTTAAAATTTATTATTGAATATGTGATATTCTTCTTGAGTCATATGAATTAAGGATGAGAAAATGGACACAAAAAGGGTGTTTAAAGGGATTTATCTCCCCTTTTCTTTAATTCTTAAGATGGCTAAAATTTTTGATGAGTATAATTAATTAATTTTATGGGTTTATTTTATTTCTAAGACTATATGAATTATAGAGAATTTTGTATAATTAAATAAGTTTTTATTCTTTGTCTTTTAATTGTTTTTGTTTCTTTGTATTAAGGAATAATGATAAATAAGTAAAATGGAAAAATATATTTTTTCTTGTATATGTATATTTAGGCCATGACATATATTAAGTAGAGTTGATGGTTGATTTGTGTATTTTGATATATGAATTGTATTGTTGTTTAATAAAATAAAAGAGAATGGAAATGAATAAGAGGATTAAGATGGATTTTTATTTTCTTTTATTCTGGACCGTATGTATATATATATATATATATATATATATATATTGTATGGTAATTGTTGTTATTTCATGTGTATTTGAGAATAAAAAACAAATAAGTGTTTTCCTTAAAGAAATGAAAATGATTTGTGAAAAAGGAACTAAAAATAATTTTTGGGAAATAAAATTATTGTAAATTGTTTGTTATTTGATGTGTAATTAAATTGTAGTTTATTGTTTAAAATAAATAGAAATAAATGGGTAGTTGTTATAAATATATAAATTTATAAGAGCATGTATTTTTAGGTGATTGTATGAGTATGTGGTTGATGTGTTTGAAGATGTTAGTTGCTGTAAAAAAATGTGAGTTCTTTCTTAAAAGAGATCTACTTTATATTTTGTTAAAAACTTAAAACTCTTGTTTTGAGTATATAAAGTGATGTAATTATATTATATAGATGTTTTAAGAATTAAAAATGTTTTTCCTAATCTTCTAGTTCTGGTCGAATTATTTAGGAGAAAGAAATAAAGTTAATTGAATTTTTCTAATTGATTTGATAATTGTTTTAGTATGTCTATGGAATGAATTACATGTTTTTATGGAAAAGAATAATTCTGGAAATTTAATTTTAATTCTGGAAAATTATTTATTCAAGACCTCAAATGATTATTTTAAGAGTGTTAGTAGTACTTAGTTTGTATGTACAAATATGGTGTAGAAACAAATAGAAAATGGGTATTTTTGATTGATTAAAATGATTTATAAAAAAAATATATTAAGTTGATGTCCAGAATTTATAAATAATGAAAAAATAACGTTTTATTAGAAATAATAGTGTTTTAAAGTCTTTGGCATGAGTAGGAATTGTGTATAATTGTTTTGGATTGTTTTACTTAAACTTCTTGAACTAATGCAACTTTTACAGTGGCTGTACAGCAGATGCAATTATTTTATTTAGCTTAATTTTGATCATTTTATTATAGTAGAAGTTGTAATGAGAATTTAGGAAAAAACTAGGAGAAAACTGAGTTTTATGAAAATGTGTATATGCTGTCCAAGATTGTAAAAAAGTTAGATAAAGGATGAAAATTATTTTGAAATGATTTGGTAATGTGTACTTTATGCTAAGATCTTTATGCTAAAGTAGTTAAAAATTAAAAGGAAGTATAAAAGTGATTTTGTGAATGTACTGATGATTAAAAGTAATTTTCTGTAAGTTGTTTGTAGTCTGTAATTTAATTTAATTAGCAATAGAGAAAAAGTATTTTGAACTTTGAATACTTGAATCTATGCTCTCATTTAGTTATATGTGTTTATAACATGCTTTTGCAAAATTTGTTTACTGCTTGGTCTGATTGAAAATTTGCATCAAAAGAAAAATACTTTAAGGTCATACTGTATGAGTGGGATGGACATGGTAGTTGTTATAAGGTGGATTTTCAGTAAAGGAAAGATTGAGATTTATTTTTTTTAGATATTTTGATTGTGTTTTAAAAAGTTATGTTATGATTGGAGATGATTTTCATAATTTAAAAGCTAAAAAGAAAAAAAAAGTGATTTTGCAAGACTTGTAGGGTATGCTGTCCCAAAATTGTTTTATAAAGTAAAAATGTTATTTATTTAGTTTGAATTTATTTCTAGACCATGGTATATGTATCCTTTAATAATAATTTGAAAAAGATGCATTTTCGGGTGATTTTGAAATGATGCAACTCTATCTTACCTGGCTGTCCAGAATTGTTTTTAATATGATTTTATGCTATTTAAATGTTGATTAGATAATAGGACTTGTGTTTTGTAAGTAGGAAAAAGAGGCATGATTTTTAGAGGTACAGTTTATGAGAAAAGTGAATTTCAAGTTTGTGTGTAGTTGCTGTCCAAATTTGATAAATTGATTTAAGTAATTCTAAAAATGATTTTGATTTGCTAAATATATGTATGTATATGTTTGGGTATGAGTGTCATATTGTTTGATATGAAATGGATTGTATTTTGATATAGAGTTAAGTGTTTTTAGATAAATGAATGAATGCTATGAAAATTGATGTCTAATTGATATGATGATTCTCTAAATGGTATATGTGTGACTATAGGAATTAGGTTAATTCATGCATGTATGAGTTTTATAATGTTGAGTCTCTTTTAAAGTAATATAAAGTTTAAGAAATCTATGATAGTCAAAATGTAAATGTATGTTTATGTGTATACGTGCTTGAACATGGTAGTTGTTATATAAGCAATGTAGTATGGTTCTTATGAAAATAAAAATGTATTCTTAAAGGTTTTCAAGTATTGGAGTGAGTTTTAAATTTTGTTTTGCAAAAAGGATTTCTTGATGTTAAAAGGAATTGTTTAAGTTATCTAATGCCTTAAAAAGGATTTCTGTTTTAAAAAAAAAGGACTTTTGTTTTAAGGTACTTTGGTACTTTGGGTTTAGCCTTTACTTAGGTAGTACAAAGTACTCATTAGATATTAATTGTATGTCGTTCATCATTCAAGAATAAAGGAATCAAAGGTGAACGAGCTGCTGGAGTTGTGGACTCAAAGGTTGAAACAGAGTAAGCGTGGATCTCGGGTGAGAGAGAAGCCTTCTTAAGACATAGTGGCATGTAGGGTAATATTAGGACGTTCCGTATCATCTCAAAGGTCGGAACTAGGAATCTATCGGTCGAGTAGTAAAATGGCAATTGAGTGTGTATCCCGCCGTTTATATGAAAAACACGATTCCTCGATATTTATTGTATGTTGGTTGATAATTGATTATGCCATGTTGTATATTTTTGAATTGTATATTATATTTTGGAAATAATGGTTCATCTTATGGAAAGATAATTAATGTTCGGTGGTTCCTATGAAAAGAGTTCTTTGTGTTTTTTTGACCGGTCGTTCCATGAAAAGTATTTGCCATATTTTGGAAATGTTATTATGAAAAGAAATACGAAAATAATTAACCTTGTGAATATGCGAAAGTAATGTTTGGGTACAGTGATGGTGCATCGTGGCACAATAACTTCGTATTTATTCCCTTTTAAGTGACTAATCACGTGAATAATTGTGCCGTGATTATGTCTTGTGGATCCCACTGTACGATGAGAAAGTTTTGCTGTGGTCCCTTAGAGGTTGAGGCCCGTTAGAAGCGAGGCTTAGAATGGGTCTACCAAAACTTAGGTTTAAGAAAAGACTTAAAAGACTTAGGAACCCCTTTCCTAAACCTACACATTGAGAGTGAAGTAGTGGAGAGGAAAGACACCCTGATTATCTACGGATACTCAGGTATGCTTGGAGGTCGGTGTTTCTTCAAGTGTCGATTGTGATAGGGGAGGGCAAGGACGGTGAAACGTCAAGAAGCCTCGAGCGCTTCTCTAGGCGGGACAAGACTACAAGGACTTGTCTCTCGGTTGTAGACAATGTCATAGCGGAGAACTGCACGATCAACTAGAGATAGCACTGTCGCCCCCTTGAGCAAATCCTAGATGGTGAGAGGGAACCCGAATGGGGCTAGATGTCGCTGTATTTTTGGTAAAACTGTATGGATGAAATAATTTTACTTCGGTTGTTGAATACTCTTTGGTGCGTACCCTTCGACATCGATGCCAGCATGGTTAGGGTTCCTGTGCGTCCCATCTGCTTTCCGAACTAGGATGTGGTTGGAATGATGGAGGAGATGTAACGTGTGTGCTACCAAACCCTTGAGCCTCAGTGTGGTACCCCCTCTTGAATTTCCGGTGGTTATGACAATGAAACTTAGAGCCTAAAGATAATTAAATATAATGGATATGGTTTCATGAAGATTATCCTTTTGGTGGGAAGGACCCTATGGTATTTAGCTGAAGTTGTTTATAAGAGATTGGTAATAATGATGTATATATTGTTTTATGATATGCTTGTATGGTCTTAATATTCCCCTATGGTAAGCCCGCGCCGTCAACGATCGTATCGTTCGGAAGTGCTTACTCTCTCTATTTCCCTTTCCTGTGAACATTGGGGAACAATGTTCACAGATGACAGATCATGTACTATCTCAAGTAGCGGTTGCTCAAGTCGGAAGAGGATCGCGGGACGACGTACATACGAGGAGGAAGCAGAAGCAGCAATCAAGGAATATTCCAGACAGTTGCGGTGGAGGAAATGATGAAGACTAATAGTCTAGGATAGTTTTTGTTTTGTATTCCATCTTTGGATGGGTAGGACACGATTACTCTATCCCGAATGTAACCCCAGTTGTAATATGGATTATTTTAAATGAAATAAAAGAAGTTCTTTTTGGTTATTGTATCATGTTCATATGTACCTAAATTATTTTCCGCAAAGTTAACCATCAATTAAATATGACATGGAGAAAATAAGTTTTTTGAATTGTATTGGATGGTAACATCTCTTTTTGGAAATAGAATTTTTATGACGCAAGTTAAGTATCAAATTATTTTGTAAACAAATGAATCAAATTGTTTTATGAAAATCTTTTTGTAAAAGAATTAAAATAAACTGATTTTGGAAATGTTTAAACAAAAAAATGGCACAAATTTTTAGGGAAAATTCTAAGTCCAAATTGGGGTGTTACATTTAGTGGTATCAGAGCGATGGTTGTCCTTAGTGGCCTTAAGCATAGCCTTATATGCTTTCCTTGTGTGACTCTGGTTGTGTTTGTTTCTGTCTGAGTTGTAACGGTTTAGTCTTAGAGTAAACTAAGGTTTAGAGTTGGTACAGAAATGAAGATGCTAATGCTGCTAGTCGTTATTAGGATTGATAAATTGTTTAAACGGTGTGGAGTTATCCACTACTAGTGTGTTTGCTTCCCTTGTTGGATTTAACTTTTGCTTCTTGACTGGTTATGCTTTTCCTATGATATAATAACGTTGAAATTTTTGTGAGATCGATAATGTGTGTGCTTAAGTATGTTGTATAGAACTCCTTGTGAAAATGTGGAAACCAATTCTTGGGAAAAGTGTGGTATCTTAAAAGACTGCCAGAGGAGAATTGAGTTCAAGTCAAGGCATTACCCTACTTGGTTTCAATTTTTGAAAAGAACCCAATCACCCTTTCGTATGATTATTGAACTTGATTTTCGCATTTTTGCGATAATTTGACCCTTTCAAACTAAAAAGGACTTCCTTTTGTTGTAACACCTAAAATAATTACCCATAATTCTAAAATAGTGACTTGAAAATTTCTTTTTAATTATAAAAATCTGCCGTCGATCGGACGGAGTTTCCTTTGTTTATTGGATTTTCCAAAGTTTTAGTTTAACCTGCACATTTTTTTAGAAAAACACATTTATATTCATCAGAGGCCAGCAGGGCCCAAAATATTGTTCAATCATACAACCTAGCTCTACGCAATCACTTAGGATTTTAAGCACCTAATACTTAGACTTAGGACCATTACTATGTACTATCTTAGAGTTTCTTATATTCAATTCTAGGTGTATAAATACTAGCAATCTATCATAGCTAACTAGGATTCCTAACTAGCTACTTCTCTTATCTTAAGACAAGACAGTGCTTCCTACACTTCCGTTGCGCAACTTTAATTCTAAAAATGTTTACGCATACGGAAACCTATGACAAAGACCGCTAATCTTCCTAAATTTGGGATCTCACTAAATTCCCAAAATACTCGCTGAAACTTAAGGACAGAATGATGATATCTCCCAATAGATGTACACTTGAGGTGATCAAGCTCAATTATACATCTTATCAGTGGTAAGACCATTCTCGTCTTACTTAAGTTTGAATTTATCAATCTATTAGTTTCAAAACATTGAAATCTTGTTTGGTGCATCACATTCAGAATTGGCTTACTTGGCGCGAAACTAAAGATCGCTTCCTCCCGGTGGGGTAGCAACTTAATGCCCTAGCCCGTTGGGGTATTGTTTTCCTTAGTTTCGTCATTCATCCACTTCTAAATATGATTCATCGTTTCTACAAGATTTCAAGTTTAGCATGGTAAACTGAACATGATTTGAGTGAACTTAGAAAAGATTTTCCAATGCTTACCATGCCTTTCGAAAAAAAACCGTCAGATGCTAATCACGCTCCTCAAGTCACTCAACAAACTTAAAAGAATCTAGAGTACTCACTACGCTAGACTCAGCAACTATGCCTATTATCATGCTACGATAACACCTGACTAGACCACAAAGCAGTTTAATATCTAAATACAAGTTACTCGCTTGATGAGTAACTTCAGGAGTAGTCAGTTACTCCCTTCGGGCCGAGGAAAAACTGCTCTGATACCATAAATGTAACACCTAAAATAATTACCCATAATTCTAAAATAGTGACTTGAAAATTTCTTTTTAATTATAAAAATCTTCTGTCGATCGGACGGAGTTTCCTTTGTTTATTGGATTTTCCAAAGTTTTAGTTTAACTTGCACATTTTTTAGAAAAACACATTTATATTCATCAGAGGCCAGCAGGGCCCAAAATATTGTTCAGTCCACTTTGAACATTAGTTCTAAAGAATTACAAATGACTTCTCAAGCTCTTGGTTTTCCACAAATACAAAGAAATTGAAATACAATAAAAATTCCCAAAATGACCCATGACCGATAGATGGTCGCTAAATACTATATACATTCCACATGGTGGAGATTACACCTGCTTGGCCAGACTTGTGTATGCTCCTTCGGTACCTGTAAAAATATAGCAAGAAGGGTAGCATTACACAGTACTAAGGAAAATAGCTTCTAAGAAGCATAGCTGACAAACTAGGCCCTATTACAGTAAAAATTATCTATTAACTTTATATTCCTTTTCAGGTAATTACGTGCAAGCTCATTTTCACTGAAATAAGTCCTATGTCCATCCTACCTTCTTAGCAACTCTACATTCGACCTTAAATTACTTTTCAATTCCACTTGCGCTACCTTTTTCATATTCCAAATTCCAAACTCATGAATTGACCAATTCACGTTCATATATCATTATTTTCATAAAACCTTTTTATTCTCTTTCCATTCATTATATCCACATTTCACTTTCAGTGTATTCCAGTCACGACTTTATTGCGTTCGCACCAACAAGCGCGATAACGTCTTACCACGTCTGGCCAACACTCCTGGTTACAACCGGTTTGCATCACTAGGAATTTAATGCTCCTGCCAGGCATTTGGCACACCCAAGGGTCTCTTGCTCAACCAGGACTTTCTCACCCAAAAGGCTTCTCCCTGTCAAGCTATGCTATCATGATTTCCATGTATCACAATACATTCCAATCTTTTGGTTTCATTCTCTTTTTCATATATGCTATCATGATTTCCATGTATCACTGTACATTCCAATCATTTGGTTTCATTCTCTTTTTCATATTTCCAACACATTCCATTTCTTTTATACCGGCAGTGAATTAAGTCTTGGTGCATTGACGCCTAACAGGGCATTTGGACCTAATGGGAATTTAGCCTGGTGAGCACTTGGCCCTTGGGAATTTGGTACACCCGGCAAGGGCACCTAGTCTGTCAATGCACCGATACTCAACTCAACTGCACTTTGCATTATCATTTAATTCATATATGATTTCCATTCTCTGCATTGGTTCCTAACCATCATCATATCACATTCATTTCACAAAACAAGCCCTTAATTTACAAACATCACCAAATCACACATCATGAATATTCAAGCATAAACATCATTTCAATATCACATATTATCATCCAATTATTGTTGTCACATTTACACTTAACAAATTAAATCAAGCACAACATCCATCAAGGTTCCTTGTCACTCAATCACCATCCTCTAATTTATGACTCATTTACTAATAAACACCATTTCTCTTTTACCAAGCTATTCATCCTTAGTCCATTCTTCAATTACTCACTCATAATTTTTTCCATCCTTTCCTCCTTACTTAGCCCTTTCTATATAACTCGCCTACGTTAACACTTAGTCCATTGTTTGCTTTACGAGTCGCAAAACCAAACACGACACGAACATACATCAATAACAAGTAGCAATCAACGGATAATAAATAAACAGACGACATACTCAGGTATGTCTCAGGGTACTATAAATTAAGTCAACTCCCTAGGGTTCTTCACTTCCTACTCTAATATTAATAAAAGAGAATTTAGCATAAACCATTTAATTAATATAAATTTAACCCTTAACATATTAATTACCCCTAAGGTTCATCTCATTCACTTTACATATCCTAAGATTTATTCTCTTAATTAATTATCTACCCCTAGTCATCATTACAACAACCTAGAATCTATATCCTTAGGAAAGGTAACACAAACCCCTCTTACCTTAACCTTGATGAGAGGGTAGTATAACCTCAAATCCTAGGCTTGCCCCTAAGCTCTTGTCTTCTCCCACACACAACTTGAAGTCCCCAAACCCTAGCTTCTTATACTTTGTCCTTGTGGGTGAGACATATTTGTATATGAACCTCCATAGTTGAAGAGATAAAAATCCATGATGGTAGGGAGAGAGAGAGGGGGGGTCACGAATTTCATGGAAAATAAGGGGTGATCCATGGCTATTTTTCTGGATTAGAAACTTGATGGGGATGATGATTAGGATGAAGGTTGATGGTGGTTTGGTGCTTGACCCATGATGGGGGGTGATGGTGATGAATATCAAGGTTGAAGGTGCCTTGATCATGGTGTTTGGGTGTGGTTTTGTGTTCATGGTACTTGAGGGAGGATGAGTTGTTGGGGTGGCTTGATCTTGGGTGCTTGGTGGGTGGTGGTGACTTAGTGCATATGAGTGAAAGGGGAGGAATGGGAAGAGGAAGATGTTGGTGTTGATGATGAAGTGTGAGGGAGTGTCATATTTTTCTTTGTTATTTTTGCCTTCAATCAGCCACCAAGATCGTGTGGCCAAGAATGAGACTTTGCCCCAAGTTTACACATCAACGCACCAGATCTGGACTGGTTGGCGTGCGCGGTGCTTGAGCGCGGTTCTGGCGCTTGAGCGCCAGACCGACACCAGACTGGTGCTACTGGTGCGGCTGGTGCGCCATTTTCCATGGCTGGTGGGGGTTGGTGCACCATTTTCCATGGCTGGTGCGCACAGGGCGCGCCTGGGTGCATGGAGGGCGCGCCTGGGCGGTTTTTCCACTGAGTTGGTGCACCAATTGCACCCTGGTGCGCCTGGGCGTGCACCAGGAACTTGAAACTTCGATTCACCGTAACGTTTTCGTTGACCGTCGGATCGGGTCCAAATTTTTAGACAAGCTTCTTAACCCCTTAAACTTCATATCCAACGGTGGAATTTAATTTCTTAGCATCCTATAATAAATTCCTAATTTTCTCTTTTCGGTTGATTTCTAACACCCAAAACGCCGATTTAACTCCCGATTCCGCTTAGTTAATCTTGCCCATTGCTACAAATGTCTTCTACACAACCCCTAGGACTTATAATTACTACTCGCCTATCTCCCAAAATTCTTTAAGCCATCAATCTACCCATTTTCTACACTCTAAACATATTAAATCACTAATTAGGCTTGTAAATTAAATTAGGGATGTTACATTTGTCAGAAAATACCCAATCTAATGATCACCTTCCATCAAATTATTCAACCAAATGCAAAATTCGGTAAATTCAAAGTTCTTTTCTTGGATTCTCGTGACTAAAACAGAACCCTACCTCATAAAGTTATGAAGGAAGTAACACTTGTATGCATACACATGAGTTTTAGGAGGCTGAAGGGACAAGGTGATGATATGATGATGTGAAATCTTAGGAATTTTGGAATAATGGTTTAGAGTCAGTCCCTAAGTGGTGCTAAGAAAGGGATTTAGTGGGTGAAAAGTTGGGCAGTTATAGTCTTAAGGTGAAATTGGATATCGAGTTGTGTGATAGCTGGTATAAGTTTGATCAAAGTTGGGGAGTAAAAGGTTAAGTAGAGTCCATGTTAACAAGTACCCGTGTAGCATAGGTAGTGTGGAAGTATGAAGTAACTCAGATGGTGATTATGGTTTTGATATGCATACAAGGAATTACTTCTGGATTGACACTAAATTCGAAAATAACAAACTGTCCTTATCAAGACCCTAACGTAAATACCAAAATCCCTTATGAATAATTCATACCCACTTACCTTTAATGCTTCTAGTCTGGTCAAACAAAATTTTTTGAGACACAATGATTGTTTGTTGCCTATCCGTGAGCTTGACTCAATTCGACTCCCGCGCAGCATTATGGCAAGGGTTGACCAGTAAAAGAGTGTTGATCAACGAAGACATCGAAGGAAGGATATATTCTCAAAAAAAGTAAATAACAAAGTGAAGGGTAGTAACAATGTCTGAATAAACTGGTGTTGAGAATCTGGAGGAGCATGAGGAACATCTCAGGATTGTGTTGAGAATCCTGCAGAAAAGAGTAGTTGTGTGCTAAGCTCACCAAAGTTGAGTTTTGGTTGAGCGAAGTTACGTTCGCAGGACATGTGATCTTTAAAGTAAAGAAGTTCTTAGGGCTGGCTGGATTCTATCGCCGGAGTATTTAAGGATTTTCTAAGATCGCATGGCCTTTGATCAAGTCGACTTGGAAAGATCAACTGATGGTATTGAATGATAGGATGTTGTTTAATTATGGTGGGGTGATGATGGATTATACCCCAACATAATATGATTAGTCCAAGAGGAATTGTGGAAATTGTGAGTAGACTATGATTTAAATCATTCCAGTGATGAATTCAGTTGGAATCAAGGTATTAGATTATGATCAAATCCTATTTTGAGTTGGATTGGACGATGTAAAGAAAATGCTTTTTAAAAGTCCTATGGTTTTATTTCTAAAACTATACTTCATAACCGGTTAGAGTTTCTTGTAACCGGTTAGAAGCTGAAAGTCTAAAATAAACATTTATGTAATTTGTGAAGGAACTTTTGGTATCGATAACCATCTTCCTCCAATCCAAACTCAATGTCAACCATCTAATTTAAAATTTGAAGAAGGATTTAAGGTGGTAAAATAACTTAATGCCTTGATTCATCATTGAAATTGATTTAAGAGGATTGAATCATAATACTTGTGGATTAATCGAGAATTGAAATTAAGGAGCTACTCCAAATCGGAGAAGGTAGAGAATTGAGCTGAATGATGCAAAAGAGACAATAGGTACTAAGATAAGAAGGTTGTAATTCATGAACAAGTTTGGAGTTCGAAAGTATGAATGACAATAAGAAGAGGAAGAGTTGAATGTAAGATAAAGGCGATGGATGGAGTTTCTTAAAGATTATGGCTTTGAGCTCCATCCTGGCATAGCAAACATAGTTGCCGACGATTTGAGTTGATAGGCTATTCTTGTGAGCTCAATGATGGTTAAGGAGGTTATTCTGATTGAGGAATTCAGAGACCTAAGTCGGGTAACCCGAGAGGAACCCTCTAAGTATTAGATTGGGAATGTTGCCAATCACCAACGAATTCCTGAATCGGATTCGTGAATTACCACCAGAAGATGAAGAGAAGAAAGAGAAGTTGACTTTTGAGGAAAAGGAGTTAGATCTCTATGAAGAAACGAATGAGACTTAATCTTTAGAATCAAAGTCTGTGATTATGAATATTAGAAAATATATTATGGAAGTAAGGGATTTAGGAAGTGTTGTCTAGGACAATCGAGAGGAGAGATCCAAAGGCATGAACTTCAAGAATAGATTATGTTCGAACCCAAGTTAGCTATCAACTATCAAGGAATAAGGAATTTCTTGATGTTGGTAAGCATGTATGGGGACTATGGGAAAGTATAGGAAATTCATGCTAGAAATGTCTGAGTTTAGAACAAGAGAAAGAATGATGAAATACAGACCCAACTGGAGAAAGAGGAAAAGTAAATGGGAGAATATCAACCACGGGAATATCAAGGTTAAGGAATCCTCGATTGGAGAAAAGTGACTAAGGAGGAAATAGGGAAGGGAACATTTTTCCATCTCAAGGTAATGATGTGAGGCACATCACTTGGAGTTTAGTTGTGATGTACCTAAGGGAATAGTCAATTCCGATTGTAGGAAGCTGGAGTATTATTCACCGAATTGTCTTGAAGGAAAAGGTGAGAAAGGAATGGACGAATCCAGCACGAGAAGAATTCACCGGCTGAGATGAGAGTTGAGTATAATCCTGACATAGACAACCCAAGCCTATCTCTTCCTTTGATCTGAGTTAACGTAATCAAATATTTTTTACTACGTTAATCTAATCGTTTGAAGGTATCAATATTCTGTTGGAAGTTCAACTTCAATCTTTCTGTGATCAAAACCTTTATCACAGTTGGATGTGATAAATCACTGTGGACACTACAGAAATAGAAAGATTAGTTATGGCTAGAGAGATTAACAACCACCGGGATAGGACAAATCTTTGTCTCCCCAACGGAAATGTCTCTAGAACTTGACTATCTAACTAAGTCTGATAGTGAAAATTACCCTATCTTTAAGTTCATCTAACTTAAAGACCTGTTGTATGGTCTTTCTTGTGAAAGATTATATCTGAAAGGGATGATTTTGTTATTAATGGTTTGAATATTGGGACTGATCACCCTAATGTCTCAAACTATTAAGGAATGAAGTCATACAAATATTTCTTTGATCGTGCTCGAGAGATCAGAGTGCGCAGCCCAAAAGTTTTTCCAAAAAGTTTATTGGAAAGTGTTTTAATTGAAGAATAATTATGTGAAGTGTAAAGAGTACTTCTTTTAAAAGAAATTCTTTCACATGAGAGTTTTATGCAAAGAATCTTTATGGTTAAATTGAAATTATTCGAAATGTTTCAAAATAAAAAAATTATATGGAAACACTTTTAAGTGGGGGAGGACCCTAAAGAACATGTTTTTGAAAGCTAGATGAAGTTTTCTAGTATAAAAACACTTTGGAAAAGTGGAAAATTTCAGAAGATGAATTTCGGGGACGAAATTCCTTTTAAGTGGGGGAGTAGTGTAACACCCCTAATTTTCGTCTCCCAAATAACCAAGAAATTAATTATAACAATTATTTTATAATTGATTTTGAAGGTTTTAGTTTTTGTACATTATGTGTTTTTATTATAAAAAAATATGAGATATATTTTTATAGGTTATTTTGTACAAAAATGTGAATATTGTAATTTAGTCCTTGGGTTGGGACCTAATTGCAATATTAAAAAGGTTTTTGAAGAAAGAGTAATTAAATTATTAATTTTTGAATTTTACCAGTATGTAACCGGTTAGAAGGGCTTTGTAACCGGTTACACGATGAACTCAGGAACTGGGTTAGTGGATTTTGATGAGTAATCACTTGATTAATCCAAAATTCGCCACGATTACTGCATGGGATGAGTGGAAATACACGCGTCCATCTGCATGTTCATCTAATTTGTCTATAAATAGTGGAATTGCTGAAGAATCAAGGGTTGATTGCTGCAATTCTTGTTGAAGAAGGGTAATTAGGGTTCCAAATTCGTTCTGAGCAATTCGTCTACTTCTTTGAGAGTTAGAGAGTGAAACACACATTTCTGGAAAGCTTAAATCAAGAGCTTTCCAGTGATATACACCTTGTAAGTTGAGTGTTCGTGTGGGTGGAGGAATCAAGCTTGGAAGCTAAGAGTTTGAGTCTGAGTTCTCTGTTGTTCTGGTTCTGGAAGCTGAATTCCAGATTCGATTTTGGTAAGCATAGTTAACCTTTAAGTCTCAAACCTCTTTGATTCTCTAGTGCATGTTACCTATATTGAGTCCTAATTGGTTTCCCCAATTTCTTTGGCCAATTGCTATGTCAAATCTTCTGGTCTTTGGACCCTGTTGATAAAAAATGTGGCTGAGAGCAGAATTGTGGATTTAATGGAAATCTGTGTAGAAGCCTTTCTCTCTGCAATGTTTTGGATCAAGCACAACTTAGAGGTAAGGGGGAAGCTTACTATTTGCTAGAATGAGAATAAATTGTGGTAGAATATAGGATGAGTCACCAAGAGATTCAAAGGGCATAAGTTGAAATGGCTAAATGGCTTGGAGGCCAATTTGAGCTCAATTGATGTTTTGAGCAATGTTATCTGAATGCATGCAAGCTATGTTGATGTTGATTTCATGACTTACTTGGATATTATGTGAATTGATGCATTAAGTTGTGAAATATGTGCAATTATGTGCAATTTGTGTATCCAAATTGAATGCATGCAAGATAGATATGTTTCTGTGTTTAAACATATTTATTTAAGGTATATGTACTCTGTTAAAGGTTGAAATTTGGTTAGATTTGAGTAGTGAAGAGAATGGTTTGTTAAAACTCATGTTTTAGTGTCAGACTGCATAATCTAACCGGTTACTCAATATTCGTAACCGGTTAGACCCTGTTAAAATGCAAAAGAAAATAAGTTTACAAAATCAGCATTGTGGTCTTATAAATCCTACTCAAATCTAGGCCTTAATTTCATGGAAAACAATCTGAAAATATGTTGATTTCACGGTTATAGTTCAGATTGCAGTTAAGGAGTTAATACCTTAAGGTAATGAGATAGTTTCAAGAGGAAATTATACTCATTGGACAATGAAATGTGATTTAGACTTTTGAATGATATAAACAGTGGTTTTGAGGTATAAACATTGTTAAACTGGTTTATGGATTGGGTAGAGAATTCAAGAAAAAGGATTTTCTGAATTACAATGGTAAACAGTTCAGGTCTGTAATTCTAACCGGTTAGCCTAGAACCGTAACCGGTTAGTACCTGAATCTGAAAAATAAAAAGTTAAGTTTTTGAAATGCCATTGTTTATGATCTCCCAATCTAAGCCTAGGGGCATGTTTTTGAGATAATTCAAAGGAGAATTTTGTGTCAAAGGTTATACCTCAAATAAATCATTCAAAAGAGAAATTGGAATATTTCTAAATCACAGTAATTAATGGAAAGACCAACCTTAGTAATTATGTATGCGATGCATCCATAGAGAAAGGTGATGAAATAGGTTGGCAAGGATTGTTTGTGATGTTCGGGGTACACGACCCTGTACTCTAGGAGTACTAAACTGATGCAACCAACTTGATGACACATTCTGGGAATGTGGCCATTGTCTGGGACATGGTTTCTTGGACACGTTCTGGGAACGTGATGCACACTCTGGGAGTGGTGCTTGATTTTATTCCAAGTATGGTTTGCGATACGTTCTGGGAACGTATATTAGTGTTCTGGGAACACGTTGGTATAATAATGAAATTAAAGATAAAACCAACCTTGATGATTGTGCATTCATATAGAATGGAAGTTAGGTTGGTAGGAACGTTTATCATATTCTGGGAATATGAGGAGGGTACTCCGGGAGTACCAAATTATAACCTACTTGATGACACATTATAGATATGTGGCCAGTGTCTGGGACCTGGTTTTATACGTTCTGGGAACGTATGTTAGTGTTCTGGGAACACATTGATATGCAACCTACTTGATGACACATTATAGATATGTGGCCAGTGTTCGGGACCTGGTTTTTATGCGTTCTGGGAAGTATGCGTTCTGGGAACGTGGTGCACACTGTGGGAGTGGTGCTTATTATTCCAAGTATGGTTTGCTACACGTTCTGGGAACGTGGTGCACACTCTGGGAGTGATGCGTATTATCCAAGTATGGTTCGGCATTACGTTCTGGGAACGAATGTCGGTGTTCCGGGAACACAACGATGTATTGGATGGACGTCCAAGATGGACTTTTAGAGGCCTCAGAGTTGGAAGGAAATCATGCATCATTCCACCTGCATTGAAAGAATTGTTATGATTAACCGGGTGTGCTCATATGGTTATGCATCATGATTTGCTACATGTTAACTTGTGGATGTTAGTTTTATTCTCATTTGATTATGCGAATATGTATAGCTAACCCCCATGCCCTTATTAGGTGTTGATCGTGCATCTAGATTGCACAAGAATCAGTAAAGGGAGATGTCCCTTAGGTGCATGCAGAGTATAGAAAGTGTGGGTTGGGAACCTGTTGTGCAGATATCGAGGATCCGACCAGAAGGAGGTTTGGATAAAGGACCAGTGACCAGCTCTATAACATTTCTATTTTTAATAGAACTTATGTGATATATATTTTGGAAAAAGGTATCATAAGAGGAATTCAGTTTCCTAATTATACTTATTTGGTATTAATGGACTTGTTACACTTGATATAGTTGGGGGTATAATACGATAATTTTACTATGTTTTCCGCAAACTCTGATTTTGTTAGTCAACCTCATTACTAATCAAGTGTTTGTGAAAAGAAATTTTCAAGGGAAGGGAAAATTATTATTTTCAGATTTTTTTCCAACGATAACAAGTCCAAGTTTTCACAAACTTCTTACTTTTCTTATAAAGTAAGATGATATACAAGGAGTGTTACAGGAATGATTTTAACTAAGGTTTTGACAAAAAGTGAAATTTTTGGGTTATAGAACTATAACTTCAAAAAATTCATATCTTTTAAACCGTACATCGAAAAATTACAAATGATATGTCAAAACGATCGTATCAAAACGTAGATTATGAAAATATAAAGCTTTGATTTTTATTCTGGAGTTTTCGAAATTTTATCACTGCTACAGTACTGAACGAATTTTTGAGTTTTAAGTGTATAGATGTGATTTTAATCCATTAAATGACCTTTTGACTCAAGTGTATAATATTTTGAAAAAAAAAATACATTTCTGAGGTTTTCTTTTGGACTACCATCCAAATAAAATATATTTTCGTATTTTTCTTATTATAAAATTATTTGAAAGTTTATGAAGTGCATTTTTGAAGGAAATGATCTTAGAGCTTCAAAAATTCATAACTTTCAAACCGTAAGTCCAAAAAATTATAAACTTTATATGAAAACGATCGTATTGAAATGTAGTATTTGAATATATAAAAATAAAAAAATTTATTTTGACATTTACGAAAAAGTACTGTACAGTAGGGATAAACGAATTTTTGGTATTTTTAACTTAGAAAAATTATTTTGGAGCATGAAATAAATTATTGGACTATAAAATATTTTTATTGGAATATTTAAATATTTATCTAGGTGCTTATTGGCTGCACCGTCCAAATTTCTGCATTTTTCTAATTATTTCTGATTTATTAAAAATGAAAGCTTTAATATGATTGGTCAATTATGAGGTGAATTCAATGAGCCAATGAAAATTTTATCCTCCCTTGACTAGGATGTGCCGTCCAGAATTATGAAGAGGTGGGGAAGATATTCAGAAAAATGACTAGAAACACTCTCTTAGAATTAAGGCTTAGTTTTGGAAAAATCATCAATTAATGAAGGTGCATGTTTCACAAGATGCATTTGAATTTTCTTGACTAAAAATCTGAATAGGGGGGCGTGAATCTTATCATGTTTTAAGGAGGAATTTATTCTCAATTGTACCTATAAATACATGCATAGTTCATCACTTTTTTCACACACACATTGCAAGTTTTGGAAAGAAAAAAATTAAGAAAAAGCTTAAGGGAAGAGTGTGGGTGGCGTGGCACATCTTAGGAGGAGAGGAACAATTTTTCATTCTCATTCTTGAAGTCTTCTTTAGCTTAAGGAGTAGAGGTAACCCAAAATCACTTACTCATTTAATCTTTTTTTTAATTTGTTTGTTTTTATTATTGAGTAAAACCTCTAAATTCTTCTATGGTAAAGAAATAGCTAAAGTTCTAAATTTTAAAATTTATTATTGAATATGTGATATTGTTCTTGAGTCATATGAATTAAGGATGAGAAAAGGGACACAAAAAAGGTGTTTAAAGGGATTTATCTCCCCTTTTCTTTAATTCTTAAGATGGCTAAAATTTTTGATGAGTATAATTAATTAATTTTCTGGGTTTATTTTATTTCTAAGACTATATGAATTGTAGAGAATTTTGTATAATTAAATAAGTTTTTATTCTTTGTCTTTTAATTGTTTTTGTTTCTTTGTATTAAGGAATAATGATAAATAAGTAAAATGGAAAAATATATTTTTCTTGTATATGTATATTTAGGCCGTGACATATATTAAGTAGAGTTGATGGTTGATTTGTGTATTTTGATATATGAATTTTATGGTTGTTTAATAAAATAAAAGAGAATGGAAATGAATAAGAGGATTAAGATGGATTTTTATTTTCTTTTATTCTGGACCGTATGTATAAATATATATATATATATATATATATTGTATGGTAATTGTTGTTATTTCATGTGTATTTGAGAATAAAAAACAAATAAGTGTTTTCCTTAAAGAAATGAAAATGATTTGTGAAAAAGGAACTAAAAATAATTTTTGGGAAATAAAATTAATTCTGGAATTTTTTTGGTGTTCTTAAAGTGTATGAATTTGTATTTTATAGAAATTTTGTTTAATCGTTATTGTTTGGTTGTATTTTATCTCTTTTTGTTTGGATTTAAGTTAAATAAGAACAATGAGTAAGGATAATAAACAAAAATGAAATTTTCTGGAAAATAAAATAAAATAAAATAGGCCGTGAGGCCTATGGTTTTCTTGGAATAATTTTTTTAAATTGTTTGTTATTTGATGTGTAATTAAATTGTAGTTTATTGTTAAAAAGAAATAGAAATAAATGGGTAGTTGTTATAAATATATAAATTTATAAGAGCATGTATTTTTAGGTGATTATATGAGTATGTGGTTGATGTGTTTGAAGATGTTAGTTGCTGGAAAAAAATGTGAGTTCTTTCTTAAAAGAGATCTACTTTATATTTTGTTAACAACTTAAAACTCTTGTTTTGAGTATATAAAGTGATGTAATTATATTATATAGATGTTCTAAGAATTAAAAATGTTTTTCCTAATCTTCTAGTGCTGGTCGAATTATTTAGGAGAAAGAAATAAAGTTAATTGAATTTTTCTAATTGATTTGATAATTGTTTTAGTATGTCTATGGAATGAATTACATGTTTTTATGGAAAAGAATAATTCTGGAAATTTAATTTTAATTCTGGAAAATTATTTATTCAAGACCTCAAATGATTATTTTAAGAGTGTTAGTAGTACTTAGTTTGTATGTACAAATATAGTGTAGAAACAAATAGAAAATGGGTAGTTTTGATTGATTAAAATGATTTATAAAAAAAATATATTAAGTTGCTGTCCAGAATTTATAAATAATGAAAAAATAATGTTTTATTAGAAATAATAGTGTTTTAAAGTCTTTGGCATGAGTAGGAATTGTGTATAATTGTTTTGATTTGTTTTACTTAAACTTCTTGAACTAATGCAACTTTTACAGTGGCTGTACAGATTATTTAAATTAGCTTAATTTTGATCATTTTATTATAGTAGAAGTTGTAATGAGAATTTAGGAAAAAACGGCATGTGTTTCTGATAAACCGTTTAGGAGAAAACTGAGTTTTATGAAAATGTGTATATGCTGTCCAAGATTGTAAAATAGTTACATCAAGGATGAAAATTATTTTGAAATGATTTGGTAATATGTACTTTATGCTAAGATCTTTATGCTAAAGTAGTTAAAAATTAAAAGGAAGTATAAAAGTGATTTTGTGAATGTACTGATGATTAAAAGTAATTTTCTGTAAGTTGTTTGTAGTCTGTAATTTAATTTAATTAGCAATAGAGAAAAAGTATTTTGAACTTTGAATACTTGAATCTATGCTCTCATTTAGTTAAATGTGTTTATAACATGATTTTGCAAAATTTGTTTACTGCTTGGTCTGATTGAAAATTTGCATCAAAAGAAAAATACTTTAAGGTCATACTGTATGAGTGGGATGGACATGGTAGTTGTTATAAGGTGGATTTTCAGTAAAGGAAAGATTGAGATTTATTTTTTTTAGATATTTTGATTGTGTTTTAAAAAGTTATGTTATGATTGGAGATGATTTTCATAATTTAAAAGCTAAAAAGAAAAAAAAGTGATTTTGCAAGACTTGTAGGGTATGCTGTCCCAAAATTGTTTTATAAAGTAAAAATGTTATTTATTTAGTTTGACTTTATTTCTAGACCATGGTATATGTATCCTTTAATAATAATTTGAAAAAGATGCATTTTCTGGTGATTTTGAAATGATGCAACTCTATCTTACCTGGCTGTCCAGAATTGTTTTTAATATGATTTTATGCTATTTAAATGTTGATTAGATAATAGGACTTGTGTTTTGTAAGTAGGAAAAAGAGGCATGATTTTTAGAGGTACAGTTTATGAGAAAAGTGAATTTCAAGTTTGTGTGTAGTTGTTGTCCAAATTTGATAAATTGATTTAAGTAATTCTAAAAATGATTTTGATTTGCTAAATATATGTATGTATATGTTTGGGTATGAGTGTTATATTGTTTGATATGAAATGGATTGTATTTTGATATAGAGTTAAGTGTTTTTAGATAAATGAATGAATGCTATGAAAATTGATGTCTAATTGATATGATGCTTCTCTAAATGGTATATGTGTGACTATAGGAATTAGGTTAATTCATGCATGTATGAGTTTTATAATGTTGAGTCTCTTTTAAAGTAATATAAAGTTTAAGAAATCTATGATAGTCAAAATGTAAATGTATGTTTATGTGTATACGTGCTTGAACATGGTAGTTGTTATATAAGCAATGTAGTATGGTTCTTATGAAAATAAAAATGTATTCTTAAAGGTTTTCAAGTATTGGAGCGAGTTTTAAATTTGTTTTGCAAAAAGGATTTCTTGATGTTAAAAGGAATTGTTTAAGTTATCTAATGCCTTAAAAAGGATTTCTGTTTTAAAAAAAAAAAGGACTTTTGTTTTAAGGTACTTTGGTACTTTGGGTTTAGCCTTTACTTAGGTAGTACAAAGTAATCATTAGATATTAATTGTATGTCGTTCATCATTCAAGAATAAAGGAATCAAAGGTGAACGAGTTGCTGGAATTGTGGACTCAAAGGTTGAAACAGAGTAAGCGTGGATCTCAGGTGAGAGAGAAGCCTTCTTAAGACATAGTGGCATGTAGGGTAATATTAGGACGTTCTGTATCATCTCAAAGGTCGGAACTAGGAATCTATCGGTCGAGTAGTAAAACGGCAATTGAGTGTGTATCCTGTCGTTTATATGAAAAACACGATTCCTCGATATTTATTGTATGTCGGTTGATAATTGATTATGCCATGTTGTATATTTTTGAATTGTATATTATATTTTGGAAATAATGGTTCATCTTATGGAAAGATAATTAATGTTCGGTGGTTCCTATGAAAAGAGTTCTTTGTGTTTTTTTTTACCGGTCGTTCCATGAAAAGTATTTGGCATATTTTGGAAATGTTATTATGAAAAGAAATACGAAAATAATTAACCTTGTGAATATGCGAAAGTAATGTTTGGGTACAGTGATGGTGCATCGTGGCACAATAACTTCGTATTTATTCCCTTTTAAGTGACTAATCACGTGAATAATTGTGTCGTGATTATGTCTTGTGGATCCCACTGTACGATGAGAAAGTTTTGTTGTGGCCCCTTAGAGGTCGAGGCCCGTTAGAAGCGAGGCTTAGAATGGGTCGACCAAAACTTAGGTTTAAGAAAAGACTTAAAAGATTTAAAAGACTTAAAAGACTTAGGAACCCTTTTCCTAAACCTACACGTTGAGAGTGAAGTAGTGGAGAGGAAAGACACCCTGATTATCTACGGATACTCAGGTATGCTTGGAGGTCGGTGTTTCTTCAAGTGTCGATTGTGATAGGGGAGGGCAAGGAAGGTGAAACGTCAAGAAGCCTCGAGCGCTTCTCTAGGCGGGACAAGACTACAAGGACTTGTCTCTCGGTTGTAGACAATGTCGTAGCGGAGAACTGCACGATCAACTAGAGATAGCACTGTCGCCCCCTTGAGCAAATCCTAGATGGTGAGAGGGAACCCGAATGGGGCTAGATGTCGCTGTATTTTTGGTAAAACTGTATGGATGAAATAATTTTACTTCAGTAGTTGAATACTCTTTGGTGCGTACCCTTCGACATCGATGCCAGCATGGTTAGGGTTCCTGTGCGTCTCATCTGCTTTCCGAACTAGGATGTGGTTGGAATGATGGAGGAGATGTAACGTGTGTGCTACCAAACCCTTGAGCCTCAGTGTGGTACCCCCTCTTGAATTTCCGGTGGTTATGACAATGAAACTTAGAGCCTAAAGATAATTAAATATAATGGATATGGTTTCATGAAGATTATCCTTTTGGTGGGAAGGACCCTATGGTATTTAGCTGAAGTTGTTTATAAGAGATTGGTAATAATGATGTATATATTGTTTTATGATATGCTTGTATGGTCTTAATATTCCCCTATCGTAAGCCCGCGCCGTCAACGATCGTATCGTTCGGAAGTGCTTACTCTCTTTATTTCCCTTTCCTGTGAACATTGGGGAACAATGTTCACAGATGACAAATCATGTACTATCTCAAGTAGCGGTTGCTCAAGTCGGAAGAGGATCGCGGGACGACGTACATACGAGGAGGAAGCAGAAGCAGCAATCAAGGAATATTCCAGACAGTTGCGGTGGAGGAAATGATGAAGACTAATAGTCTAGGATAGTGTTTGTTTTGTATTCCATCTTTGGATGGGTAGGACACGATTACTCTATCCCGAATGTAACCCCAGTTGTAATATGGATTATTTTAAATGAAATAAAAGAAGTTCTTTTTGGTTATTGTATCATGTTAATATGTACCTAAATTATTTTCCGCAAAGTTAACCATCAATTAAATATGACATGGAGAAAATAAGTTTTTTGAAATGTATTGAATGGTAACATCTCTTTTTGGAAATAGAATTTTTATGACGCAAGTTAAGTATCAAATTATTTTGTAAACAAATGAATCAAATTGTTTTATGAAAATCTTTTTGTAAAAGAATTAAAATAAACTGATTTTGGAAATGTTTAAACAAAAAAAAATGGCGCAAATTTTTAGTGAAAATTCTAAGTCCAAATTGGGGTGTTACACGTACAGTCCCGGAGGTCGCACGTCTTACTCAATCCATGCGATTGGTCGGCTCGCGGCTTACTACAGGTGTTGTGCACCCGGCTTACTGCACCCCTCCGTACGTCATCTAGGATTCGTATTCGCATTCCAAGGGAGTATTTAGTCATATTCTCTTTTTATTTCCTTATTCGTTCTTTCTCTTTTTAACATTTAATTAGCTCTCCTCCTTGTCTAGTAATTCCTTACTACACTCAATTTCCTTTGTGCCTAATACTCACTTCCAACCACTCCCTTAATTGTCCTATGTATCATTTACCCCTTAGTTTTGTGGAAGCCAATTCCTGTATATATACATAACATTACACAACATTTAGCATACATAAATTAATTAAACATCATAAGCATAAACCAATCCACATTTAATTCACATAATTTAAGCATTTAGTAAAATAAAGTTCTAAACTTCCTAATTACTCTAGCTTCTATTCTCATCCTTATCCTAACTTCTCCTAAGCAAACAAAATCAAATAATCTCAACATATTCACACACCATTAGCTATACAACCACCGTACGGCGATACATCCCCTTACCTTGAGGATGGAAAGGAAAAGAGAAAACCTTAATGGTATTGAACCCTAGAAACAAAAGTGTTCTTCCAAGCTTAATACCCACAATGATCCTTGAAGATGTGTAGAGAGATGTTAAGAGGCAAGAATATGGAGATGATAATGTTCCCCTAGCTCTTAGAAAAATGAGAACCTCAAGTGATTGCAAAGTCCATGCTCCTTTGTAGAAAATAAGAGGAATAGCTCTATTAAGAAAAATGAACATAATGACCATGATCAAGAAGTGGAAAGGAAGGAAGTAGCTTCATTTACTTACTCTATTTCTTGGAATCAAGAAGGAACAAGAATGAGAGATGATGGAGCTAGCTCATGAGGATCAATTCATGGAGAAAGATAGGGAAGTAAGTTTGATGATGGCCTTGATGATAAAGCTTGAAGAAGAGAGCTCCAATGGAAGGGAGATTGATCAAGAACCCAAACCCTAGCTTGGAAGGGAGGGATTTTCGAGTGGAGAGGAGGGAAGGATGATGGAATGAGTGTTTCTCCTCCTAAGGCTCGAATTTGTGGCTTAAAATGTGTTTTGGTGGAGTGAAAACCCGAAAATTCCCCCCACAATCACGAAAAACGTGTTGCAGAAAACAGAGATTTCGCTTAAGCGAATTGGCTCCAGTATTGACACGAACTGTTTTCGCTTAAGCGGCCAGTTTCGCTTAAGCGAAATGGCTTCAGTGTGGAAATTTTCTGTTTTCGCTTAAGCGACGGATTTCGCTTAAGCGAATTGGCTCCAGTATTGACACGGACTGTTTTCGCTTAAGCGGCCAGTTTCACTTAAGCGAAATGGCTTCAGTGTGGAAATTTTTTGTTTTCGCTTAAGCGACTGATTTCGCTTAAGCGAAATGCTTAAATACTGATTCTTCACTCTTTTTCACTTCTAACCTATTCTAACTCCTTATATCATCATTCTAACTTATACTAATATTCTTTATATTTTTAGAATTAAATTACACTTATGAATAAATAAAAAGAGGGATGTTTCATATTACATATGAAAGTCATTTACGTCATCATTGCGGACTAAAACCAAAATTTTAGATGATATAAGGACTAAAACGAACGAAAAAATTAACTAGGAACTAAAACCAAAAGTCACTAAATTTTCAGGACCAAAAACATATCTAAGCTACTCCCTCCATTTCATATATAGTTTGTTTTTAGGTTATGTACATGTTTTAAAAAATAGTTTAAAGATGGAAGAATTTTTTGTATTTTGACTATATAATCATTATTAAAAAGAGTGGTTTGTGTAACATCTCTAGCAAGAAAATGGATTGCGATTGTCCCGACATACCAACACGAGTCTTTTCAGAGTGCTTTGTCCTAACTCGCACACTTCCCGGGAAAACTTTTTATGAGGTCACCCATCCCAGAATTATCCCAAGTCAAGCACGTTTTACCATGGAGTTCTTATGTAATGGGCTACCGAAAAGAAGATGCATCTTGTTGATATGGGTCATACTAATCAATTCATTTAAGCCTTCCTGTACTGTGTTGTCCCATTCCTACACAGTTTCAAGATCACCCTTTCATTCCGGTGTGTCGGTTCATCCATGTACCCCTCCCTTAGAAGCCTGCCAGGAGCCGCTCCTTGTCTGTACCTCTTTGCACCGGCGATCACTCCCCGCCCTCATCAGCCTGGGTCTTACATGCCCATCAGCTTCCACCTGGTTCATCCCCGAACCACACCGTACTGGGAGAGGAGCCGCTCTAATACCATTTGTAACATCCCTGGAAGGCAAATGGATTGCGACTGCCCCCACATACCAACACGAGTCTTTTCAGCATGCTTTGTCCTCACTCGCACACTTCCTGGGAAAACTTCCCAGGAGGTCACCCATCCCAGAATTACCCCAAGTCAAGCACGCTTAACCATGGAGTTCTTATGTGATGGGCTACCGATAAGAAGATGCATCTTGTTAATATGGGTAGTAGTAATCAATTCATTTAAGCCTTCCTGTACTGTGTAGTCCTATTCCTACATAGTCTGAGGATCATCCTCTCATTCCGGTGTGTCGGTTCATCCATGTACCCATCCCTTAGAAGTCTGCCAGGAGCCGTTCCTTGTCTGTGCCTCTTTGCACCGACAATCACTCCCTGCCCTCATCAGCCCAGGTCTTACATGCCCACCAGCTTCTGCCTGGTTCATCCCCGAACCACACCGTACTGGGAGAGGAGCCGCTCTAATACCATTTGTAACATCCCTGGCAGACAAATAGATTGCGACTGTCCCCACATACCAACACGAGTCTTTTCAGCATGCTTTGTCCTCACTCGCACACTTCCCTGGAAAACTTCTTAGGAGGTCACCCATCCCAGAATTATCCCAAGTCAAGCACGTTTAACCATGGAGTTCTTATGTAATGGGCTACCGAAAAGAAGATGCATCTTGTTGATATGGTTCATACTAATCAATTCATTTAAGCCTTCCTGTACTGTGTTGTCCCATTCCTACACAGTTTCAAGATCACCCTTTCATTCCGGTGTGTCGGTTCATCCATGTACCCCTCCCTTAGAAGCCTGCCAAGAGCCGCTCCTTGTCTGTACCTCTTTGCACCGGCGATCACTCCCCGCCCTCATCAGCCTGGGTCTTACATGCCCATCAGCTTCCGCCTGGTTCGTCCCCGAACCACACCGTACTGGGAGAGGAGCCGCTCTAATACCATTTGTAACATCCCTGGCAGACAAATAGATTGCGACTGTCCCCACATACCAACACGAGTCTTTTCAGCATGCTTTGTCCTCACTCGCACACTTCCTGGGAAAACTTCCCAGGAGGTCACCCATCCCAGAATTACCCCAAGTCAAGCACGCTTAACCATGGAGTTCTTATGTGATGGGCTACCGATAAGAAGATGCATCTTGTTAATATGAGTAGTAGTAATCAATTCATTTAAGCCTTCCTGTACTGTGTAGTCCCACTCCTACATAGTCTAAGGATCATCCTCTCATTCCGGTGTGTCGGTTCATCCATGTACCCATCCCTTAGAAGTCTGCCAGGAGCCGCTCCTTGTATGTGCCTCTTTGCACCGACAATCACTCCCTGCCCTCATCAGCCCAGGTCTTACATGCCCACCAGCTTCTGCCTGGTTCATCCCCGAACCACACGGTACTGGGAGAGGAGCCGCTCTAATACCATTTGTAACATCCCTGGCAGACAAATAGATTGCGACTGTCCCCACATACCAACACGAGTCTTTTCAGCATGCTTTGTCCTCACTCGCACACTTCCCTGGAAAACTTCTTAGGAGGTCACCCATCCCAGAATTACCCCAAGTCAAGCACGCTTAACCATGGAGTTCTTATGTGATGGGCTACCGAAAAGAAGATGCATCTTGTTAATATGGGTAGTACTAATCAATTCATTTAAGCCTTCCTTTACTATGTAGCCCCATTCCTACATAGTCTCTGGATCACCCTCTCATTCCGGTGTGTCGGTTCATCCATGTACCCCTCCCTTAGAAGCCTTCCAGGAGCCGCTCCTTGTCCTTGCCTCTTTGCACCGGCGATCACTCCCCGCCCTCATCAGCCCGGGTCTTACAGTTTGGATAAATAATGGTATAATTGAAAAAAGTAAAAATTATGCATTGGGTTTGTAAAAGAACAATATATATGAAACAAGAGGGAAAAACTCTATAAACACTATATATATATAATGAATGGAGTAATAAGTAATTAAGCAAAAGGTTGATATATGTCAACATGTCGAGGATAGTTATAACGTGGTAACACTAACATGAACTATCGTCGGTTATTTCATCATGTAACAACTAAAACTGAGGAAGGGATATGATTTTCAAAATTGTGTAAATTTACAAGGAATAAAATTGGTCGGAAATAGTTCTTACAGTGGTAAAACCCTAGCGTTGACCTAAGTTGACTTTTCTCTCTTCTCGTGGCTATGACCGTGTATGGTTGTCGCCACCGTTCGTCACCGGAATGCCAAAAAAGAGAGGGAGGCCCCCTAAGTCACGATTGTCCTTTTCAAAAGCCATTGTTAATGAACCTGCTGAATCGATCATGCCTTCAAAGGGTGATGTGCCTATTCTGGATGAAGACGATCTTTCAGAAATAGAAAACTTAAGCCCCAAGCAAGCGACTTTGTGGCTTAAGAAGATCGATGTTTTGCGAGAGAAGATCGCGGCTAAGTCCGATATGAATGCTAATAAAGAGGGTGGTCTTGTTCCTTCTTTATCTTCTGGTGAGAAGCGTACTCTGTAACACCCTCACAATTAAGTAGCTTAATTACTAATAATTAAGTTGAGATTAATTAGGACTTGAAAATTCCTAGATAAAATCCGACAGAGTTTCCTCTATTTATCAGACTTTCCCAAAAATTACATTTTATAAACCTGTCAGAATCAGAGTAAATTAAAGGCTTAATTATGTCACAAGTCCCTAAAGTTTGAGGTACTTTTGCCAGATACCCTTATTCTTTTTTTTTTTCAATGTCCGACTCCCCGAAGTTACTTTTGTCTTTGTCATATACCCATATTACCAATTCTGGTCAATTTTACTAACATCTAACATCGGAATCCTGACCAGATGTAGGAGGTTAAGCACCTGGAGCCCCGTGGGCGAAGTTCCTTTTTTAAAAAAATTTAAAAAACTGAAAAAGTTAATATTTTTATATTTTTAGTTAAATAAAAAAGAAAAAAAAGAATTGAAGAGAGAGGTCGTCTTCGCCCGTGTGACATCACGCGACACCACATGACCAACCTCTTGCGTCTGACTAGGATTCTGATGTTACATCTCATCAAAATTGACCAAATTTGGTGGTAGGGGTATATAACAAATCTAGAAGTAACTTCGGGGAGTGAGACATTGAAAAAAAAGGTATAAGGGTATTTGACAAAAGTACCCCAAACTTCAGGGACTAGTGACATAATTAAGCCTTTTTAAAATTTATTTAGGGATTATTTTCAAAATCTTTTAATGTATTTAAGTTGTGGTTTTACTTTGGAACCATTTGAGAAAGAGGAAATTGTATATTAATGTATTATGTTTGATTTGAGGAATTAAAGATGTTGTTGTGGAACGTGATCTCGAATATCAGAGTTTCGTGAATTCTCAGGGAGTTTCAATTCGTAAGCAAGGTGAGAATAATAGCTTATCTGGAATGTATGCCATGAATAATTGTGTTTAGTTTTGATTGTTTAAATCGGAATCGTGATTGGACAAGGTTAAGTAGTGTGAGGGCAATTCGTCTGTTGATTGTTTGGCTCCTGGCACGAAAGACTAAGATCACTATTGCATTTATGTGTTGTTATTTGATTGAGTTATGTGAACATGAGAATATGAACATATGATGCCTGCTCATGCATAATGATTCATGTTGTCATATTATGTTTAGCATGATGCATGACATTGAAGCATGAAAATAAAGTAATGATTGAATGCGATGCGATGCGTGAAGAAAGTAAGTAAAGGAAAAGTAATGAGTGGAAATGAATTCCCTGATGAGAACAGAAATGATTATGGTTACGAGTTAAAAGATGAGTTGAGCTGGCCACGTGTGCAGTATGTCGTGGATCCGAGCCTGGATCAATTAAGCAAGCGATATTGGAAAAGATTGGACGTTGAGGAAAGTTGTGTAATTAGAGGTCGAGGATCACCGAAGTGATGGATAAGGGTGACTCGTCCGACCATAGGGTTAATAAAAGCCTTAATAAGATTGAAACACATAAAAGATAATAATTATATGCGGTGAGGTGAGTGTGAATTACTGAAAAGGAAGATACCCTGTCTATATGCGAATATTCAGGTGTGTGATTGTGATAGGGGAGGGTGATGACGGTGAAACGTTAAGAAACTTGGAGTGCTTTTCTGGGCGGAACTAGTCTATAAGTGATCGGGGATTAATACCCAAGGGATCGTAGCGTGTTCTGCACCGTGAACTAGAAAAGTACTATCACCCCCTTGATCAAATTCGAAACAGTGAGAGAGAACTTGAACGAGGCGGGCAGATCGTTTAGAGATTGGATCGCGTGGAATATCAATTGTCATGTTAGCCGGCCTGTGCGGTTGTGGCTCAACATTCATATTTGTATGTTGTTGGTTTCTCGACTGTTCGACCGGCGTGGGTTAAGGTTCATGTACGTCCCGTTTGCTTCTGACTAGGTTTTGGGGGGATATGGAGGAGTTGTAAACATGTGTGTTGTAACACCCCAATTTTCATAATATAAAATATACAGAAATAAAAGTTTTGGAGATAGATAAGGAACTTTAAAAGTCGTTTCATTAAATAAAATACATGAATCAGAGTTTGAAAATAAAGCGGATAACTTTAAATTTATGCTTTTACAAACCATTATTTATACAAAATGTGGGGCACCCAATTACAATATCGAATATTTATACAAAAATTAATTTCCTTTCTTTCGACTTGTTCTGCTGCGCACTCTGATCTCCAAGCTTCTTGAACATGTACCTAAATTGTTAACCACTAAGGGTGAGATCTTTCACAGCACAGTGAATTAAAAGGACAGTAAACAGTTCATAACAAGACTTGATAATAACAGCTAAATCGAGGATGAAATAACAAAATATATATACTATTCAGTTCACTACAAAGTCCACTTTCACACTTGAGTCCAATTGTAACATCCTAAACCTTGATTTTAAGTGAAATAAATGCTAAAAACCTTAGAAAAATTGGAAAAGTGAATTAATGAATTTTGCCAGGTATGTGGGTGGTGGTTATAGGTCCTAGGAGTTATATAGAAGGTATATATGGCTTTGGGCAGGGTCAAATAAGCGAGATCGGGAGTAAAATCGGCGTATTAGGTGTTAGAAATCAACCGAAAAGAGAAAATTATAAATTTGTTATAGGAAGCTAAGAAAATAGATTCCACCGTTGGATGTGAAGTTTATGAGGTAAAGAAGCATATCTAAAAATTTGAACTCGATCCGACGGTCAACGGAAAAGTTACGGCGAATCGAAGGTTGAAACTCTGAAACTCGCCCAGGCGCATGAGCCACTCGCCCAGGCGAGTCACTGTTCATTTTGGTGCACAACTCAGTGAAAAACCCGCCCAGGCCAGCCCACCTTTCGCCCAGGCGAGTGTGGCACGCACCAGCCGCACCATTTCCGTTTTCTGGCGCGCCAATTCCCCTTATGCCAGCATCTGACCGAGCCAGTTACGCACCAGCTTGATTCTGGTGCAGTTTTCCCGCCCAGACGAGAGAATGGCTCGCCCAGGCGAGCGGATGCGCGCAGCAGCGCACCAGGAATCCGTGTGGCGCGCCAATTTCCCCAGCTGACCATGAGAGCCATGCACCAGTCTGGTGCTGGTGCTGGACGTGCGCCCAGGCGAGCCTGGCATGCGCCCAGGCGCGTGGCGCAGATCTGGACAGATCTGGTCCCTTGAATTTTGGCTTGGTGGCAAAGTTAGCCACACCAGCCACCCGATCTTCCCAGCCCCCAAGGCAAAAAAATTATGGCAACAAAAGTTAATCATCTCCCACCTCTCTGCACCATTCAAACCACCACACAAACTCATCACCTTCACCCACTTTCTCTCCACATCAAGGGCACCTCCACCATTAAATCCACCATACACCTTTGATTTTGGGCACCCCAAACCCAAAACCAACCAAGGCTCACCAAGACTTGCACCATGGGAATTGATTAAAGCTCATCCTCTCCCTCCTTGAGACTCACGAATTGCACCACCTTCCTTCTCCTTGGATTTTCATTTTCTCATCATTGATTGGGTAAGTGAGTTTCATGCCATAAGTTATTTTCCTCATGAATCAAACTCTTCTTAGTTCATGGATTTTTATTCTAAAACCCTAGGTTCTTGCACCATGATCATGTAGGGACTTTGTCTCATGTGCTCCAACTCAAACCAAGGCAAGGATAAGGACAATTCCTCTTGTGCTCTCACTAATAGGGTGGTATATCATCATTTCATCATCTCCTTATTGAGGTGGCAAGCTAGACTTAGGAAGTTCAAATTCCCAAGATTTTGAGCTAGGGCTCACTAAGGTTCTAATTTCTCTTTGCTAATTTAAGGTAAGGAGTGGGTTATAGTGAGTATTACCTTACTCTGGGGTTTAGTTTACAATATGCATATAGTGTGTACTAAGTGTTAATTTTTTAGTGAGTATATTTGATATAGAATAATTGTTAGAATAGAATTTGTGACTTAGGGAAATTATGTTGATGTTGATATGTTTAATCTTGATATTTGGTGATGTTGATGATTTAAATGCTATGTTGTTAAATGATTTGAGAAATGATGTTGATTAAAATCCAAGGCAATGAATGATGAAAATGTATAGAGTAAATAATAATGGAAAGTGCAGTTGAATTGAGAATTGGTGCATTGGTAGACTAGGTGCCTCTGCCGGGTGTTTCAAAATGCCCAAGGGCTACGTTCCCAACCAGGCATAAAATCCCATTAGGTACAAATCCCTGTTAGGCATCGATGCACCAAGACTCAATTCACTGCCAAGATAAAAGACATAAAATGTGTTGAGAATGTGAAAAGTTAATGAATTTAAATAACTGAATGTATATTGGAATGTGGAAACTATATGTTAGCATAGCTTAACAGGTGAAGCCTTTTGGGTGATATAGAGACCTGGTTGGGCGAGAGACCCTTGGTTGTTCCAAAGTTCCTGGCAGGAGCGTTAAATTCCTAGTGATGCAAACCGGTTCTAACCGGGAGTGTTGTCCAGACGTGGTAAGTCGTCATCGCGCATGGGGTGCGAACGCAATAAAGTCGTGACTGGAATACACTAGTTGAGAATTGTGATGATAAATGATGAAATGTAAACGAAAGACATTATGAGATTAATGCATAAGAATAATGAGATAAAATCGACTCAAGGAACTAATGATTACTTGAAAATGAATTGTGATGAATTTGTCCCTTATTTTTGATGTTGTGATTGAATTGCTATTTGGGTTTGGCTTAGTGTCACATTATGTCTTATATGGAAACTGCCTCCCCATTTTTATGTGTAATACTCACTCCTTACTATCACTTCAGGTACTGAGGAAGAGTTTGCACCAGATCAGGCCGAGCAGGAGTACTCTCCCTCACAGGGAGAGTAGGTTACCCTTAGATATGTAGGACTTGGGAAAGTCCTGGGCCCGGTGATGTGAATCATCTTTTTGTTGTATATATGTAAATAGCTTTTGGGGGCCCAGGACGACTCCTTTTGGGAAAGGGGTATATTTTGGGGAAAAACTGTCTTCCTAAAAACTTGTTCATATTTCCGCTAACTCTGATGATGATACCCTGATGTCTCATACTTTGGTATCTTGATGTGTGCTCGATGTGGCACTAGTTGATATGTATATATGTGAATAGCCCTGCTGGCTTTACTATCTGAAAATGTGTTGTTTCTCAGGTTGCAGGAATTTTGGAAAAGTCTTAGAAACAAACGAAACTCCGTCCGTTTGACGGGAGATTTTCATATGAACTAAAAGTAACTAAGTGTTTTTCCTAATCAATTTATAAGTCTTAAAATGAAATTTTCAAGTTGCTATTTTTAATTAAGGGTATAAAAGGGTAAATAAGCTTAGGTGTTACACCAATTCCCATTATTCAATTTCAATTCTAAAACCAATAATCATTTCCATTCATTTCATTTATACTCATTTTTAATTTCATGACCCTTTGACAATTCAAATACCTCGCACTATCATAATTACTCTATTATAACACTTATCCTATTCACAAGTATAAACAATTAGCACTTAGATTGCATAACAACTATCACAAGCAACACAGATTCACAAATCCACAGAGAACAAGTAACGCAGTCGACATACTCAGGTATGTCTCAGAGTGCAATAATATAAATCAACTCCCTAGGGTTCTTCACTTCCTACTTCATTAACGTACAACAAAGAGAATTTAACATAACCATTATTAATATTACTCTAAGCACTCCTATCACAATTTTTATCAACTATTATTTTGATACCTATACTCTAATTTAACTATTAAACTCAAATCCTATTATAAACTCTAACTATCCCTAACTCAAAGTGTGGAAAGAGTCTCCCCTTACCTGGAAATCCTAGCAATAATAACAGAGCCACTTTTATAACCGCGACTTACTCCAGGGTCAGGGTCCACAATAACGTGTTGGATCTAAAAAGGAACATATGTTAAAACTAATTATAACATTAAAATATATATATATATATATCAAATAAATTCATTTTTTGTCAAAATAATAAATATATATCATTATACAATAAAAATATATCACTTTTCCTTAAACCATCTCTTTATTTGTAAATATAGGGATAATAAAAATATTAACGGATCGTCAAATAAATTAGGTAGATGGATAGAGGGAGTTGAGGAGATTATATACCTAAGAAGAATTTGAGATTGGACGGTTGGATCTTGAGTTATTGGATCGGGAAAGTGAGAAAACCCTTAGCTTCCTCTTCTCTGTCTATCGCCCTCTTGTCTTCTCTCTGATGCTCTATCTTTCTATTTTTTTTTCCTTCTTTATTTGCTTTTAACGGGTTGGGGGTGGGTGACTACGGGTAGATTTAGGAATTAATTTTATATTTTAATAGTTTGCTCTTATTTGTGGGTCAATGTGTGTAGGTATTTTGGATTATAACTAAAAGTTGGATGATACTAAAAATAAAATACGTTTAGGTAAAACAATATTGTATTTTGAATTACTCAAAACTGATTGAAAAATAATAAAGTTACCGATCCCTCCGAATAGCTATTGCGTAAGAAAAATTATCGAAATTCAAAAGTAAATATATTTTCTAAATCTTGATATTAAACTTGATAATTTATAATATTTATAATTTTGAAGTGGAAGATTATTATATATAACTTAAACCGGTAATATATTAAACCAGTCCATAAGCTAAAAATAAAACAGCCTCCGAACACTATGTAAATTTTCAGGAACGCTCAAAATATTAAGTTAAACATATTTTTTTGAAGAATCTATTTATAAAGATGTCTCTAAGGCTTGTCACTTGAGCTCACTATCAAATTGTTAATTAAACTAAATAAAAGTACTACTTTATTTTTGGAAAACGTATGATAACAAATTTATACTTATTTTGACTAGAAAACATATTTCAAATATAATGATGAAATCATAATTTTATTCCGAAACTCAAATCTTGAAAACATCATATTAAATCATTTAATTATTTAACTACAGGTATTATAAATAGCGGGATGTTACACTAAGACCCACACTTACACTTAAGGCTCAATCTTAGGCTTCTCTACCTAAGTATTCCCTCAAGGTCATGGCACTAAAACTCTCCCTTGGACTCTGGACAACCTCAATACACGAACCTACACGAATCCTACTCACTCAATCGCAACCACCCCAATCTAAAACCTAAACCAATTATCCTTCGACTATAACCACCGACTCTAAAACACTTCCCTACCCAAACCTTGCACTACAAACGCATCTACATAAATATACACACATACACAAATATAAACATATACACAAGAAAATACTTATACTACTTACACATATACTTGGAAAATAACAACAAATACTTATACATATATACATACACAAGAATATAATCACAAATATCCCTACCTATATATATAAATACATACATACAATAGGAAAATATATACAAACACTTATACATATATAATTTTTAGCTCAACACCATTATATATGTTTATAAATGGATATACTAGGAAAAAAATAGTTGTAAATCATTTTTCACATGTAAATAAGATATTCCTAAATATACTTATTAGGTTAATAAAAATCAGGATGTTACAATTATCCCCCACTTATAAGAATTTCGTCCCCGAAATTCACTTTTTGAGAAACATTGAAAAGAATGGAGGGAGGTTTTACCAAAAATTGTTTTGATTAAAACCTTTTTAAAGTTAACAAAATACATCATAGTTTCAAAAATAATTTAGTTTCCCATAGTAAAATCACAATATCAAAAACAATGGTTTTCTCCAAATCTCCACAATCTTAGACTCTGCTCCCAGTGAGCTCCCCCACTTGGGCTTAGGTTATCCTTATAAACCTAGACCCAATGTCTTAGTTGGGATAAGGTGGTTCAATTTGATTTGTTCTTATCTTTGGTTTTACTTAGTAGGCACTAAACTTTTCTAATCTTCGAGGACTTCCAGAAGTTGTTGGGTTCTAACGAGGTGAGGTGGTTTCCTCATTATCTATTTTCTCAACTAATGGTTTCTTTTCCCAGAACTTGCATAAAAATCAATCTGAAGTTCTCTGATAATTCTTATGTCATGGTTGGTTCTATCCTTAAGATACATTCTAGTCTTGGTGGCCTACAACTATAAAGGTAAGATTTACAATTCTATGCTGTTTTGGTTGGGTTCTTTAGTTTGGGTAGGCGTTGACACTCTTACTCACCGATTCACTGCGGCGATGAAGGTTTGGAAATCTACTAACTATTTGGTCTCTCTTAAATCTTGGAAAAATATGAGAGCATTAGGAGGTGTTACTTATAGGTTAGTCATTTATTCGACTTAGAACTTAGGTTTTGGTTCACTATCTCCCTTAAGGTACTCACTGGTCCATGCTAACCTAGCATACTCTCGGGGTAGTAAAACACAACTCTAATCCTTATGTGACATAGCCCTAGAACACTTTGCTTTATTCGGTTTCCAAACGACAGGTCTTGATAGTCCTTTGGTTTCGCAGTTTACTAAATTGGTCAGTTTTCGTTGGCGCTATGGTTCTCCTGTGGACCATATGGGGAAATTAAAATTGCAGAGTTTCAGAGAAATACTTTATGAAAATAAGGCAAGGAAAACAAAACTTTACACATATGTATATGAATATATTTATATACAAACACAGGCATGTCATGAAAATACATACATGTACATACACATAAGCATATCATGACAATATTCACATATACGCTATTATTCATATTTTCAAAACTTAGTTTGAAACTCTTTTTAAAACGGTTCAAGGAAAACATTTCATATGTATATATATATATAGACATTCACATATATATATATTAATCATCTTAAATCTTAAAATAGGGTTTCCACTTATATCGGAGAGCCTTTTAGAAAAAGAGGGGAATTAAAATTTAAGACATAAGTAGTTTTGAAAATGGTTTAAAATTGTTTTACAAAAGCGTCAAATAATTCATTCAACCACGCATATCAACAACCATGCAACACCACCATTAACATGACAAAATCAATCTACATACGTAAACATACACTTATACCAACCTCCCAATTGAACTTAAATCCCTGGTTCTGCTTAAAAAAAAATTCTTTGTCATTCATAAATTTAAATATTACCACTCGGGGTTTAAGTTCAACTGATAGGACTCCACACTTGACCTTTGTTTAGTGTTGAAGTTATCAGGCTAAATTTAGTAGTGGAACCAACCACAGGTTCAATGTAAAAGTTGTTATAGTTTTCTTGGATTTTAATCTAACCGAGAGACAGTTGGCACCGGTTAGATTAGAATCGCGAAAATAAATTATTTGATTCTCATGGTTCCACTCCAAATCTTTGTTCGCTTACTTTAACACTAAATTAGTTCATATTCAAACACATTTTGAGGACCTCTTGATTGAATTCGAACCGCTTCCCAACTTAGGTAAAAAATTTCTTTTATTCTTGCAAATTTCCAATTGGAATAGTTCGGCGGTTTGAATCCGATCGATTAGTTCTCGATTTCTATTTCATTCTTGGTGTCACAACTACTTGAATCAAGATTAGCAAAGGAATCGATCGTTAATTTAATTTAAACATTTTTTTTCGTTCTTCTTTGATACTGATCTAATCGATGTGAACTTAGCCACTCGGTTGGATTAGGATCGAAGTCATGATTCATTCAAGTCGAACGGTTCCATTTCTAATCACCATCCAATTACTTTGACACCACACCATTCCACAAACATACATCCAGAAGATACACAAATACACAGAGATTTAAGGACTTTCTTTGGTACCCTACATGAATTGAATATTTTAAGAAGTACCTTTGAAATTGTGAATGAGCAATTAAGTGGAATGTTAGAAAAAAATGGTGAAAGTGCAAGTGCTTAAAATTTGTGTTTCTATTTCTCTTCTTAAAAAAAATTTGAAAAGAAGAAGAGAATAAAAATAGAAAAAGAAAGAAAAGGAAAAATCAAGTGAATTGAGTGTGATTGTGTAATTACATTATTGCTCATTTCATAATTTAAAAGGGAAGTGTTGTGATTTCATTAATAGAGCCCTTTGTTTATCCTTTTGTTCTTTTATCCCACCTGACACTTTTAGCCATGGCCCCGTTACAACCAAATAAAGACCTTATGATTTGTGCATGTTGTCAATAAATTCAGTGGAGATGTAGGTCTATTGTCAAGCTTATGGTAATACATTGTGATTGTTAGAACTTGAGTGCAGAATTTTAAACCTTAATACACATGAGAGGGATTTGTGAGTTGTGAGTTGTTTGCTAGCCACATTACTCTTTTGGAGATTGCCCCTCTAGCCAGTTTTGATTGGATTATTTCTTTGTGAAGAAAAGTTTTGAAGAAAGTGAGTCGAGTTTCTTGATTGGATTGATTTATCTTGATAGAGGAAGTGGTCTTAAGTTGTGAATTTTTGTTTACTTTTGCCTGGGACATGCAAAATGCTAAGTTTGGGGGAGTGATTTGAGCTCAATATATGATGTTTTTGGATGATATTTAACCCTCTTTCTTAGTAATTTTAGCTTGTTTCTCAAGTATTTTAGGAAAAAGATATAAATTTTGCTGACTAATATGAAGAACGAGATCCTTGAGGATTTTGTATCGATTTGTTGTGAATTTCAGGTTTTGGAGGCTTAATTTGATTATTTATGGAAAAGAAGGAAAAAGCAAGCCTTGGAAGCAGGAGTTCGGAGCAAAGCGGCGAAGTTCAGTGGAAAAGTGACAAACTCGCCCAGGCGAGTCTAAAACTCGCCCAGGCGAGTGGGGTGTAGTGCTTAAAAAGAGTGGGGTTAAATTCCTAAAAAGCTTGCGGCTTCTCAGTCAGAAACTCGCGCAGGCGAGCCTTATTCTCGCCTGGGCGAGCGTCGCAGATGACAGATTGCGAATTTTGTATCTTTAAGGGATTTGGAAGGGATTTGGTTTATCTTTTGACTTTAAAATACTAGGATTGGTAATTAGAATTCATTCAGAACACTTGGAAGAGAGTTTTTGCATTGATTTTGGTGAAGAACGGAGATTAGAGGCAAGGATTAGTGGTAATTATGTCACACTTTATCACTTTTATTGCTTTTCTTCTCCCAATTATGAACTAAATCCTTCTTTGGGATGTAGGAGTAGATGAATATGGAACCTTGTTAATGTTTATGCAATGAATTGATTTTGTTTTTCCATTATAAATTATGTGTTTGATTATATTTTTATTGTTGCTCATGAATGTGCGCAGTTCATGACATAGGAATCCTAATTTAATAGACATATTAATTTAGGATTGTGCCCAATAATCAAACAGTTCAATTGCATAGGGATAGACATATTTCTTATGAATTGAATAATTTTTACAAGTTTTGATTGAACTTAATTAAGGGTTAGGTTTTAAGGCTCTCTTGAGACATCATTGGGAGATTAATCTCTAAAATACGGAAACGTTCTAAGACATTAGGCGTTTCCTACTTTTGCAAAACAAATTCGGAATTTAGGAAAACAAATTAATTCGTTGTTAAACGTTTTAGGAACCTTCATCGAAACTACGTCCCGCTTTTGCCCATTGTTCAAGAATCGTTTTATTTATTTATTTTAATTTATTTAAATCAACAATTACTCAATCAATTGAATTCCAATTTAATTTTCATTTAGTAACTACGAATATGTGAGAATTATTAAAGTCAATTTCAGTCCTCGTTGGGAACGATACTTTATTTATCACTTTATTACTTGTACAATTTGGTATACTTGCCAGAATCCCAACATAAATATTATGCCTTTTGATTTAATTGTGTCTACACCTACCAGTGATCCGGTCATGGTATCGACCTGTGTTCCCAAATGTCCTGTAGGGATAGAAAATAAAGAGTACTTAATAGACTTAACTGTTTTACCCCTTACCCAACTCGACATAATTTTGGGCATGGATTGGTTAACTGCTAATCATGTTCTCTTAAATTGTGCCGAAAAGACTCTTATTTTTAATAACTTAAGACCTAGTGTACCCCAAACCTTAGAACCCGAGCACGTGACTGCCAATCAAATCAAAGCTTCATGGGAAGATGGAGCCATGATATACATGTTTCTCGCTTCTTTGGACGTCAAGGAGGAAAGAAAGCTGGAGGAGCTACCTGTTGTCAAGGATTTTCCTGAAGTTTTCCCCGAGGAAATCCCTGGATTGCCTCCTGTGCGAGAAGTGGAGTTCGGAATCGACTTGATCCTTGGAACGGCACCGATTTCAAAAGCACCTTATCTTATGGCCCCGATGGAGTTGTTGGAATTAAAGAAGCAATTGGAAGAGTTATTGGAGAAACAGTTCATTAGACCAAGCGTCTCACCGTGGGGAGCACCTGTTTTGTTCGTTAAGAAGAAAGATGGGAATATGAGGTTGTGCACCGACTATCGTCAGTTGAACAAAGTGACAATCAAGAATAGGTACCTGTTGCCAAGAATTGATGATTTGATGGATCAACTAAGAGGAGCGACTGTGTTTTCAAAGATCGACTTGAGATCAGGTTACCATCAGATCAGAGTGAAGGAAGAAGACATTCCAAAGACGGCTTTCAGAATAAGATATGGGCATTACGAGTATCTAGTTATGCCTTTTGGAGTTACTAATGCGCCCGCAATATTCATGGATTACATGAATAGGATCTTTCACCCGTTTTTAGATTCTTTTGTCGTTGTGTTTATTGATGACATTTTAATCTATTCACGGAATAAGGAGGAGCATGCAGAGCATTTAGCAAAAGTATTGGGTGTGTTGAAGGAAAAGGAGTTGTTTGCAAAGTTGTCGAAGTGTGACTTTTGGCTGGAGTCAGTGAACTTCCTAGGACATGTGATAACCAGAAATGGAATTGCGGTGGACCCTGCAAAGGTGGAAGCAGTGTTGGAGTGGAAAGCACCAACGACAGTGACGGAAATTCGAAGCTTTCTTGGACTTGCTGGTTATTACCGAAGGTTCATAGAAGGATTTTCTCGATTGTCATTGCCATTGACTAAGTTAACAAGAAAAGGACAAGCGTTTGTTTGGACTGAAAAGTGTGAGGAGTGCTTTCAAGAACTAAAAAGGAGATTGACATCTGCCCCAGTGTTAGTCTTACCCGATCCGACAAAGACTTTCTGTGTGTACTGCGATGCGTCGAAGCAAGGGTTAGGATGTGTACTAATGCAAGATGGCCAAGTGGTGGTGTACGCTTCAAGACAGTTGAAGATCCATGAACAGAATTACCCTACTCATGATCTGGAACTAGCAGTAGTGGTATTTGCATTGAAGATTTGGAGGCATCATTTGTATGGAGTAAGGATAGAAGTGTTCAGCGATCGCAAGAGCTTGAAGTACTTGTTCGAACAGAAGGAGCTGAATATGAGGCAAAGAAGATGGATAGAGTTCTTAAAAGACTATGACTTTGAAGTACAGTACCATCTTGGAAAGGCGGACGTTGTAGCCGATGCGCTAAGTAGGAAATCCCTTCATGTATCTGCTTTGATGATAAAAGAACTGGAGCTAATTGAGAAGTTTAGGGATCTGAATATGGCAGTGGAGTTGAACCTGTAACACCCTTATTTTATTTATAAATAGTAAGTAAAAATCTATAATCAAAATGTTGTAATTAAAAATTCCTTTTTCACAAATCAAGTTTACAATAACTTGGGGCATCCATTTACAATATAGTAGCACCCTAAATAAAGTTTCCTTCTTTCCCGATCTCTCGTTGCGCACTCTGATCCACAAGCTCCTTAGCAATTCACCTAAAATGTTAACCACATAAGAGTGAGACCTTTTCACAACACACTGAATCAGAGGATAATATACATCTCTTAATATAAACTCAAGAATAACAATCAAATCAAGTCAGGGATCAACCAATTCATTCCATTCCCATTTCCTTATACATTCCTTTTTATCCATTTTCCATTATCCCTTTTTCCTTTCCTAAATCCTTTCCACTACCATGTTCATTATTTATTCCCTTTAATTCCTTTATCCATTCTATTTTCATTTCCTTTATTCATTTTCCATTATGTGTAACCTCAATCAGAGATCTACACTTTCCATTGGGTGTAACCTCAAATCAGAGATCTACACCCAGTGTATGCAACCACAAACAGTGATCTGCATACACTCCATATCATTTATGTAACCTCAAATAGAGATCTGCATAAACTTCCCTTTTCCTTTTTACCTTTCCATTATTCATTTTCCATTAATGTGTGTAACCCCAAGCAGAGATCTATGCACACAGTGTAAGCAACCACAGACAATGATCTGCAAACACTTCCATTTTTACCGTACACCACTAGGATTTGGATACCCGCTAGGTAATTGGCACACCTGTCTAGGGACTTGGAACACCTGCCCAGGACTTTACACCCATCCAGACCATCACCTGTAGGACTATGTACTTTTACCAATCCATTAATTATTCCAGTTATTGGTGTGGAAAACTGATCCTGTGGGTCACCCGGCGCCTACAGGACGGTTTGGCCTGATGGGTAATTGGCCTGGCAGGTAATTGGCCCTAACAGGTAATTGGAACACCTAGCCGGGTACCTAGTGTTCCGGGCCCCACTGATCAGTTTCCACTTTAGTTACCTTTACCATTTTCATTTGATCAACAGTCCATTCCATTAATTATCAACCATACACAAAGTTCCACCAATAATCATAAATATGCATAACTATAATCCTTTCCAAGTAATCACACATATATTCGTAAATAAGCATTTATCATCCATAATCATATACAGTTTCAATTACTCCCATTAAGGGTCACATTACACAATTAGCATTTATATCCATTTTCCCTTGTTATCACATAGTCCCATCTATCCACTTGCAATTCATAAATTCATTTCAAAATCAATACCCCTTTAGTACTCAGAACTAGCTCCACATATTTTCAAATAGGCGTGAACACCCTTAAGTAACTAATCATATCATAACATTCAATTCCATTCAAGTTACACCTCATAATTACCTTTTTCTTCCATTATATACATTTCCATTTTATTTGGTCATTTACACCACCTACTACCCAGCCTTAATTCAAAATAACATATATAACACTTAAAGAAATTCACATATATCCACAAATCAGTCGACATACTCAGGTATGTCTCAGAGTGCTTTAAAATAAATCATCTCCCTAAGGTTCTTCACTTCCTACTTATTTAATATACAAAAAATTAAACATTAACAATTTCCAAATAACAACATTACCCAATATACTACCATTACCCTTCTTTATTTCTAATTACCTCTTAATCCATCACCCACAACCCAACTTAACTATTAAACTCAAATCCTATTATAAACCCCAACTATCCCTAACTCAAAGTGTGGAAAAGTGACTCCCCTTACCTTTTGAAGAGAAGAGGAGAAGGAGAGAGAGAGAGAGAGCACTCCACCGAGCTCTTGGAGCAACCTCTTAAACCCCTAGTTCCTTGCTCCATGACCAATTCCTAGCTCCCTTGATGATTATCCAACCCAATGAGGAAGATTGAGAGAGTTAGGGTTTTGAATTGGGAATTGGGGATTTGAGGGATTGAGAATGATTATAGGGTGTTAATTTGGTTTGATTTGGTGTTACTTTGAGATGGGAGAAGGATTGGGGAAGAGAGAAGAAGAGAGCTTCGAATGGGAGAAGAGAAAAATGAAGAACAACACTTAAAATTCGTGTTTTATGGCTGACACTACAGTGGTTAATCGATTAAGTGAGTGCTTAATCGATTAACCCATTCCTGCTTAATCGATTAAGCTCCACCTTAATCGATTAAGCTGGTTCAGTCCACTACTTCCTATGCACTTCAAATAGTCATAACTTCTTCGTTAACCGTCGGATCTTGCTCAAATTTTGAGGCAAGCTTCCTAAGACACTTATCTTCACATCCAACGGTGGAATTTGGGTTTAGAGCTAGGGATCTTCTACTCCTAACTTCCTTAATTCCTATGCTTTAATTCTCTAATAACACTTCTAAATTCCTAACATTAACCTAGCACACCCATCCCTCTTCACTCTAAGCCTATTACCACACTAAATATGTTTGGGAATAAATTTAGGGATGTTACATAACCCAAGGAGTATGATACTGGGAACCTTGAAGGTAAACAATGAATTCATGGAGCAAATAAAGGCGTTACAGTTGACAGACCCAGAATTACAGGAAAAGAAGGAGCTATCGGATAAAGGAAAGGAGGTGGAGTTTCAGTTAGGAACAGATGGAATTTTAAGATTCAAAGAAAGAGTTTATGTTCCGAACAACCGAGAAGTCAAGGAGATGATTTTGGAAGAAGCACATAAGAGTAAGTTAAGTTTTCATCCTGGAGCAACGAAAATGTATCAGGACTTGAAGAAGATTTTCTGGTGGTCAGGAATGAAACGGGAAGTAGCAGAGTATGTGTCAAGATGTTTGGTGTGTCAGAAAGCCAAGATTGAGCACAAGAAGCCTGGAGGAGAATTGCAACCGTTACCAGTACCTGTTTGGAAATGGGATAGCATATCCATGGACTTTGTGTCCGGTTTTCCAAAAACTCAACAAGGATATGATGCAATTTGGGTAGTGGTGGATCGTCTTACCAAGACAACACGTTTTATCCCGATCAACATGAGGTATACTTTGGAAAAGTTGGCTAACTTGTACATCAGAGAAGTGGTGCGACTACATGGAGTACCTTCGAATATAGTATCAGATAGAGACCCGCGTTTTGCTTCGAAGTTTTGGAGAGTTTGCAAGCTGCAATGGGAACAAGCCTGAGTATGAGTTATGCTTATCACCCACAAACGGATGGTCAGTCAGAACGAACTATTCAAACCTTGGAAGATCTACTAAGAGCATGTGTGTTGGAAGAAGCTGGAAGCTGGGATTCTTTCTTACCGTTGATCGAGTTCACTTACAACAACAGTTTCCATTCGAGTATAGGAATGGCACCTTACGAAGCCCTGTACGGAAGGAAGTGTAGAACTCCTTTATGTTGGTTCGAAACCGGAGAGCACTTACAGTTAGGGCTAGAGATAATACAACAAACAACAGAAAAGATCAAGCTAATTCAAGAGAAGATGAGAACTGTAACACCCTTAATTTATATGCAAAAATAGTGAGTAAAAGTTTATAATTAAAATAGTGTACTTAAAAATTCCTTTTTCCAATCCAAGTTTACAAGTAAAATTGGGCATCCATTTACAATACAAGTATGCACTAACATAAAGTTTCCTTCTTTCCAATTCTTCCACTGCGACACTCTAATCCTCAAGCTCCTTGACTTTCACCTAAAATGTTAACCACATAAGGGTGAGACCTTTTCACAACACATTGAATCATAATGTAACATCCTAGAAATTAATAATAAAATAATAAATTTATAAAATAATATATATAAATATTTATTTAAGGATAGGATTAAGCCTTAGAAATTGTTCAAGGTTAGAAGGGTAGTATGAGCATAGGCCGACCTAGGATGTAAGTATAGGACCTCGGTCCGATCCCGGCCGAGCTAGATGAGATTGTGTGCATATGAACCGAGCTAGATGGGAACCAAACGCGGAACCTGTGTCAAGTTTGGATTAGCCGACCTCGGCGCACCTCGCAGTATTATCCGAGAAGGAAGCTCGGACTACTGCTGATCCGACATACCGAGCCGACGTGTCCTAGCCGACACGTCCTAGCTCCTTCGTGCCAGCTCATGTTGAGCTGTTGGCCTTTGGGATTCGCATCATCCGTACATTGTACCAGCATTCACTTTATGTCACCATCATTGCTTTATGTCCCTTTCAAGTACTATTCATGGCTTCCTTTGGAAGCCAATGAATCCTAGCCACATGTTTTGACTTCTCATGGAAGCCTCCAATGAGGACCACACAAATATTTTCCCTAAATGAATAAAAAAGAGTCAACATACACAACATAAAACTTCTCACTTTTACTCTTTTTCTCCCCACGTTTCTCTCTCTTTCTCTCAAAGTTCCAGCAACCAAACCCTAACCCACTTTCTTCCTCCCTCTCTTCCACCAACCGGAGAACCCTCCTTCCCGCCGTCTTCCCTTCCGTTCTGGAGCCCCTGGACCGCTGTGGAGTTCGTGTGTGGATGGTGGAGCTTGTGTGCAGCCTGGTGGAGCTCGTGGCAGCTTAGAGGAAAGGATTCAAGGGGTGCTAAGCTTACAAGGTCAAGGTCAAGGAAGCCATTCTCAAACTCTCAACTCTTATCTCTCACGGTTTGAGGTAAGGAGTGAGTGTTACCTCTACTTGAGTTTGGGTTTCTAGGGTGTTCATAAAGGGTACTAAGAGTGGGTGTTAGATTAGGGAATCGATATAGGTTAATGTTAGAAAGAAGAGGTAAAAAGGGTAAAGGAAACTAATAAATGAACTAGAAACATGAGTTTGAAGTAGGAAGGAATATTGTTTTATGCTATATGTTGGTATTTACATGATGGATTAGTTGAATGCTTTTATTCTTATTGTTGTTGTTGTATAAGTGTTTATGAACTTTGTGTATGAATGTTTATGAGCTTTGATAATTGTTATTCATATCTGTGGCCGAGCTGGGCCGAGCTGGGAGAGATTGCGAATGGGTTGAGAAATTGGTAAATATGGGTAGTAGGAGAGATAGAGTAATAAGTCAGATGATGTGAAAGGTTAATGGGTTAAGGAAAGAGTTACCGGGTTGAGCCGAGATAGGTCGAACTAAAGAGGTGGTTAAAGGTTAATGGAAAAGATAAGAGAAATTAAAGAGATGTTAAGCTGAGATAGGCTGAACTAAAATGGTTAAAAGGATAAGAGGAATAAAAGAGAAATGGTTGTGTGATCGGGTCATAGAAGACGCGTACCGGGTGCGTGCATTGATCGCGTCAGACGCATACTGGGTATGTGCAGCTGTAAGAGGTACTGGGTACTCGCAGTTATGATTGACACAAGGTTCCGAGCACGGAATCGGTGGGGTGTGTTCCTGGTCATAGCAGACGCGTACTGGGTGCGTGCATTGATCGCGTAAGTCGCCGAGATGCGCTGCTGTAAGACGAGTACTGGGTGCTCGCAGTTATGGACACTCCTTACTCCATAGAATGATCGGCGGTAGTGCACCTGGTCATAGAAGACGCGTACTGGGTGCGTGCATTGATCGCGTCAGACGCATACCGGGTATGTGCAGCTGTAAGACGGGTACTGGGTACTCGCAGTTATGGATGACACTCCGATATCCGACCTTAAATGGTGTAAGACATGCACTGGGTGTATGCATCCGAGAAGAGTAGAAGATTGTAAACTATGTGAAAATGGAATAATGAGTAATGAGTCTGAGGTAGAGAGATGGTTTACCGAGGTGAGAGATTAGTGGCCGAGAAACCTAGTGTAAGAAGTAAGAAAAGGGTATAAGGGGAATTACCGAGATGAACCGAGCCAAATTAGATGGTAGGATGTGAGCCGAGCTGATTGATGTTGTACGATGTGAACCGAGCTAAATGATGATGTATGCATGTGGTTTGATTACTTGTTATTATATGTTAACTGTCTACTTGTGTTTGGCTTGGTAGTTCGCTATGGCATTTTAGAAACTGCTTATTTAAGTTCTGTGTAATGCTCACCTCCTTACCATTTTTCAGGTACTGAGCCCGAGCAGACGCAGTCCCCGGTCGAGCAAGATCACTCTCCCTTACAGGGAGAGTAAGTTATTTAGAGTAAGAGAATTTGTTGAGTCTCGGCCAGTTGGGCCGAGCTAAATTTGTATATTTTGACCTCGGATTACCCAGTTGGGCCGAGCTAAAACAATGTTTTGTATTTCTAATTGGCCGAACTGAATGTACCTAAACTTATACTTTATGTATTTGATGCATTTAAATCTTCCGCTTTATTAACTCTGATGTTTTTGTTATTAATGAAAGGAAATATTATTTTGGCAAAGATCATATTCATTTTTAAAAGAAATTTTAAATCTTAATTTTGGGGTAATTAAGGGTAATTATTATATAGGGTGTTACACATAAGATAGTGAAAAGGCACATAATAATAACTCAAGTATCATAATCAAACCAAGCCATGAATAACAAAATGCTTCCATTAACAAATTATTCAGTAATAACACATTTTCCATTTATTCTGATCATCACCTCAAATCAGAGGCCAATGAAACAAACTTAATCATCATAATTGGAACCTCACAACAGAGGCCTACAACTCTTCCTTATTTAAATTATATGCCCCTCAGGTCAGAGGTCAGCACCCCTTTTTACTTTATTTCATTTTGTGTCCCTCAGATCAGAGGTCAACACGCAAACACTTTAATTCATTTGGTGTCGCTCAGGTCAGAGGTCAACACCTTAACATTCATTTCGTCTTGTGTCCCTCAGGTCAGAGGTCAACACTCCTTTACTTTAATTCATTTTGTATCCCTCAGGTCAGAGGTCAACACATTAACATTCCTTTCATCTTGTGTCCCTCAGGTCAGAGGTCAACACTTCATTACTTTAATTCATTTTGGGCCCCTCATAACAGAGGTCAGCAAATTCATCACTTTCCATTAATCGTCACCTCAAATCAGAGGCCAACGCACTTATTACACTTTCGTTACACATTTCCTCAAATCAGAGGCCAAATCATACTTTCATCTTCTTACTCAAACAACTTAGCACATATAATCACAATTTCACTTACACACCTTTCCCATGCATTCTTTATCCATACTCATTCCCTCTATCAATTATCAAATCTTTCCATTAGTCGTCACCTCAAATCAGAGGCCAACGCATACATTTCACATTCACACATAATCATTATTGAGATACAATTATATACCATTCATACATACTTATCGCATATTTAGCATCACATTTTACTTTTAGTTTACACATAATCCTTACATTCTCTATGTTTGGCACCTCAATTCAGAGGCCATGAATTATTCACTTTCTCGATCAATCTATTATAACACATTTAAATACAACGACACACATTCAACACCTAATCATTCATGTAATTTCCTTATTCATTTCCTTGCTCAGTTATCACAATCATACCAAGTAGCATTCTCATTCATAGCCCAGCATTTATATTATACTTCATTTCAATTTACATATTTCACCTTCTCACATTTTTGCTTTAACACCACATATTAAAATCACCTTTTACTTTTTGTTACACATAATCATTTTACTTCCATTTCCCATATTCACAAGTTCGTTTCATAAGCCATATCCTTTGTTCACAATTGTTAATAATTGACCTTTATACTCATTTAGCATTTAGATTACAAATACGCACATTCATCACATGGTTTAGTTTAACAATCAATACAATCAGTCGACATACTCAGGTATGCCTCAGAGTACATTAATATAAGTCAACTCCCTAGGGTTCTTCACTTCCTACATTACCAACATTCATAAGGGATTTTACCAAAATTAAATCAATTAAATATTTAAATTAAGACAAAGATACATTCAACATCCTTAAACCAATTCTATTCCGGTGCTATTTTGCTACCCACAACCCAATTCAACTACTTAACCCAAGTCCCATTATAAACCCCAACTATCCCTAACTCAAGGTGTGGAAAAGAGACTCCCCTTACCTCGGAGAGAGAGGAAGCTTGATTGAAGCTCCAAGGACCTTAGATCTACCCCCGATCTACTTGGATTCCCACTCTTTTGAGAGATCTCCACTTGGATCTTGAGATTGGAGGAGAGAGAGAAGCTCCAGGAGAAAGAAGGAAACACGAGAGAGAGAGAGAGAGAGAGAGAGAGAAAGCTTGTGGTTGATCTAGATGCTTGCTCCCATGATGGAGGTTGGTGGTGATGATCAAGGTTGATGATGCCTCGATTCATGGTGTTTGGGTGTGGCTATGGTTCTTGAGAGTAAGAGAGAGAAACTCCATGGATGATGAACTAGAGAGAGAAAGCTTGAATGATAAGAGTGTTTATGGAGGTAAGGATGATGGAGATGGTGAGGAAAAGATTGGATGATGAACCAAGACCTTGGATAATGAGATTTGGAACTTGGGGTTTGGATTGGGGAGCTTAGGGTTTGCTTTGGGGAAGAAGGGATGGAGCTAATGAAGCTCCATTCGTCCTTTTATTTTTTTCTCAGATTGCACGTACTACTCGAGTAGTCAGGGCACTACTCGAGTAGTCCCCCATTTTCTTGGCTTGCTGTTTGGACAGACTACTCGACTAGTCAGAGCACTAATCGATTAGTCAAGGCACTAATCGATTAGTCAGGGCACTACTCGATTAGTCAGGCTTGACTTCTTTTCTTGGCATTTCAAAATACCATAACTTCTTCATTATCCGTCGGATCTTTCCCAAATTTTGAGGCAAGCCTCCTAAGACCCTTATCTTCACATCCAACGGTGGAAATTGGGTTTAGAGCTATGGATCTTCTACTACTAACTTCCTTAAGTCCTATGCTTTAAATTCTCAAACTACTCTTCTAAATTCCTAATTTTAACCTAACATACCCATACCTCTTCACTCTAAGTCTATTACCACACTAATTATGCTTGGGAATAAATTAGGGATGTTACAAGAACTGCACAGAGCAGACAGAAAAGCTATCATGACAAAAGGAGAACTCCGTTGGATTCAAGGAAGGTGATCATGTATTCATGAGGGTAGTGCCTACTACCGGTATTGGCAAAGTTCTCAAGACTAGGAAACTAACCCCTCAATTTATAAGACCTTATCAAATCCAAAAGCGTGTAGGACCTGTAGCATACCAAATAGCTTTATCCCCTATGTTTTCAAACCTACACAATGTCTTTCATGTATCTCAACTGAGGAAGTATATTAGTGACCCACCCCACATTGTTGAGCCTGACTCTATACAACTAAAGGATAATCTTACGTATGAAACATTGCCCTTGCGGATCGATGGCCGCAGTTTTAAAAAGTTGAGAGGTAAAGAGACTCCGTTGGTTAAAGTAGTGTGGAGTCAAGATCATGGGGAAAATGCTACTTGGGAGCGTGAAAGTGACTTGAGGGAGTCATACCCTCACTTGTTTGAATCAGGTACGTATTTCTCGGGGACGAGAAATCTCTAAGTTGGGGAGGATTGTGAGACCCACAATTTTACCCAATTTATTTGTGAATTTATATTTGAATTTAAGAAATTATATTTGATTTTTTTGTATAAATTGTGATACATGGATTTAATTAAAATCGTATGAATTATATATATATATACACGTGGTATATATATTATACATATATATACATACCAAAGTTTTCTCTAAAGTATTTAATTTATGAAATGCTTTTTGAAGGATTAAGGTGTTCTATCTTCAGAAATTCAAATCTTTTAAACCGTACATCAAAAAATTACAAATGATATGTCAAAACGACCGTATCGAAGCGTAGATTATGAAAATGTAAAGATTTGATTTTTATTTAGGATTTTTCGAAATTTTATCACTGCTACAGTACTGAACGAATTTTTGAGTTTTAAGTGTGAATGTGTGGTTTTAATGCATTTAATGACTCCTTGACCCAAAAATACTTTTATGTGAATAGAAAATGTATTTTTAAAAATCCCTGATTGGCTACATTGTCCAAATAAAATATATTTTCGTTTTTTTTTATTATAAAGTTATTTGAAAGCTATGAAGTGCATTTTTGGAGGAAATGATCTTAGAACTTCAAAAATACATAACTTTCAAACCATAAGTCCAAAAATTATAAAATTTATATGAAAACGATCGTATCGAAATGTAGTATTAGAATATGTGAAAATAAAATTTTTATTTTGGCATCTACGAAAAAATTTACTGTACAGTAGGAAAAATGAATTGTTAGTATTTTAAACTTAGGAAAAACTATTTTGGAGCCTAAAATAAATTATTAGACTTTAGAATATTTTTATTTATACATTTAAATAATTATCTGGATGCTCATTGGATGCACCGTCCAGAGTTTATTATTTTTCTAATTATTTCTGAATTTTTATAAGTAAAGGCTTTATTATGATTGGTTGTTGAAGAGGTGAATTCAAAAATGAGCCAATGGAAATTTTTCTCCTCATTATTGGGTCAAGGGTGCCGTCCAGATTAAGAGAGAAAGAGGAAGATATTTGTTCAGAAAATTACTAGAAGCATCTTAGAATTAAGGCTTTAGTTTTTAGGAAAATCATCATTAATGCAAGTGCATGTTCCAAAGGATGAAATTGAATTTTTTTTACCCATTTTTGGTGGAAAGGGGCGTGTAAATCAAACCTAGAGAGGGGGAAAAATATTTTCACTTCACCTATAAATAGATGCATAGCTTCATCATTTTTCACACACATGTTACAAGCATTTTGAGAGAGAAAAATTCAAAAGAGAGGCTTTGAAAGAGAGGGGTGGGGCGTGGCACCTTTGAGGAGAGGAAGGTGTAACACCCCTAATTTTCGTCTCCCAAATAACCAAGAAATTAATTATAAAAATTATTTTATAATTGATTTATGTTGGTTTGTAAAGTTTTAGTTTTTGAACATTGTGTGTTTTTATATATAAAAATATGAGAAATATTTTTATATGGTTATTTTGTACAAAAATATGAATATTGTAATTCAGTCCTTGGGTTGGGACCTAATTGCAATATTAAAAAGGTTTTTGAAGAAAGAGTAATTAAATTATTAATTTTTGAATTTTATCAGCATGTAACCGGTTAGAAGGGCTTTGTAACCGGTTACACGATGAACTCAGAAAACTGGGTTAGTGCGTTTGATGAGTAATCACGCGGTTTAACCCAGAATTCACCACGAATCCCACTCGATTCATGGTGGGGGACGCGTGTCGCTATGCATGACAAGCCAATTTCTCTATAAATAGTGGAATTGCTGAAGATCAAGGGTTGATTGCTGCAATTCTTGTTGAAGAAGGGTAATTAGGGTTCCAAATTCGTTCTGAGCAATTCGTCTCCTTCTTTGAGAGTTAGAGAGTGAAACACACCTTTCTGGAAAGCTTAAATCAAGAGCTTTCCAGTGATATACACCTTGTAAGTTGAGTGTTCGTGTGGGTGGAGGAATCAAGCTTGGAAGCTAGGAGTTTGAGTCTGAGTTCTCTGTTGTTCTGGTTTTGGAAGCTGAATTCCAGATTCGATTTTGGTAAGCATAGTTAACCTTTAAGTCTCAAACCTCTTTGATTCTCTAGTGCATGTTACCTATATTGAGTCCTAATTGTTTTCCCCAATTTATTTGGCCAATTGCTATGTCAAATCTTCTGGTCTTTGGACCCTGTTGATAAAAATCGTGGCTGAGAGCAGAACTGTGAATTTAATGGAAATCTGTGTTGGAGCCTTTCTCTCTGCAATGTTTTGGATCAAGCACGAACCTAAGGTAAGGGGGAAGCTTACTATTTGCTAGAATGAGGAAAAACATGTTGGTAAATAGGATGAGTCACCAAGAGACTCTAAGGGCATAGTTGGAATAAGTTTTATGGCTTGGAGGCCAATTTAAGCTCATTTCTGTTTTTGAGCAATCATAATATGATGCATGCAAGCTGTTGTGATGACAAATTCATGACTTAATTTGATATTATGTGAATTGATGCATTAAGTTGTGAAATATGTGCATTTATGTGCAATGTGAGTATCTAAATTGAATGCATGCAAGGTGAATGTGTTTCTGTGGTTAAACATGTTTACTTAAGGTATATGAACTCTTTTGAATGTTGAAATTGGTTAGATTTGAGTAATGAAAAGAATGGTTTGCAAAACATCATATTTCAATGTGCTGACTGCACAATCTAACCGGTTACTCGATAATTGCAACCGGTTAGACACTGTAAAATTGTTAAAGAAAATAAGTTTCTGAAATCAGTTCTGTGGTCTTATCAATGTTACTCAAATCTAGACCCTAATTCACTAGAATTCAATCTGAAATGAAGTTGATTTTGTGGTAATAATTCAGATTGAAAATTTGGAGTTAATACCTTAATATCAAAGGATAATTTCAAGAGGGAATTATGCCTAAATGAAATTGGATTATGACTTAGATCTTTTGAATGATATTATGTGTTGAACTTGAGGTATTCTGTTATGCTAAGACCTTGTTATTGGATTGAGTAGATAATTTAAGAAAAGATTCTTGGAAAATCAGTGGTTTTATATTCAGGTCTGTAATTCTAACCGGTTAGGTGATGATGTAACCGGTTAGTACTTGAAAACTTAAAAATAAAAGTTAAGTTTGGAGTAAGGATTTTGATATCAATGATTATATTCTCTCAATCCAGGTCTATGAGCATAGGTTAAATTTAAATTAATAGGTGAATTTTATGAGTAAAGCTATACCTCAAGATATCATTCAGAAGTTGTGTTTTTCTAAGTCATAATAATGGAATTAATGGGATCATGACCCTGTACTCTAGGAGTACCAAATTGATATGCAACCTACTTGATGACACATTCTGGGAATGTGGCCATTGTCTGGGACGTGGTTTCTTGGACACGTTCTGGGAACGTGATGCACACTCTGGGAGTGGTGCTTGATTTTATTCCAAGTATGGTTTGCGATACGTTCTGGGAACGTATGTTAGTGTTCTGGGAACACATTGGTATAATAATGGAATTAAAGATAAAATCAACCTTGATGATTGTGCATTCATATAGAATGGAAGTTTGGTTGGTAGGAACGTTTATCATATTCTGGGAATATGAGGAGGGTACTCCGGGAGTACCAAATTGTAACCTACTTGATGACACATTATAGATATGTGGCCAGTGTCTGGGACCTGGTTGTAAACGTTCTGGGAACGTATGATAGTGTTCTGGGAACACATTGATAAGCAACCTACTGGATGACACATTATAGATATGTGGCCAGTGTCCGGGACCTGGTTTGGCCAGTGTCCGGGACCTGGTTTTTATACGTTCTGGGAACGTATGCGTTCTGGGAACGTGATGCACACTCTGGGAGTGATGCTTATTTATCCAAGTATGGTTTGCTACACGTTCTGGGAACGTGATGCACACTCTGGGAGTGAATTATTATCATCCAAGTATGGTTTGGCATTACGTTCTGGGAACGAATGTCAGTGTTCCGGGAACACAACGGTGTATGGGATGGACGTCCAAGATGGACTTTGAGAGGCCTCAGTTATGGAAGGAAATCATGCATCATGCCACCTGCATTGAAAGAATTATTACGATTAACCGGGTGTGCTCATATGATTATGCATCATGATTTGCTGCATGTTAACTTGTGGATGTTAGTTTTATTCTCATTTGATTATGCGAATATGTATAGCTAACCCCCATGCCCTTATTAGGTGTTGATCGTGCATCTAGCTTGCACAAGAATCAGTAAGGGGAGATGTCCCTTAGGTGCATGCAGAGTGTAGAAACTGTGGGTTGGGAACCCGTTGTGCAGATATCGAGGATCCGACCAGAAGGATGTTTGGACAAGGGACCAGTGACCAGCTCTATAACATTTCTATTTTTAATAGAATTTATATGATACATATTTTGGAAAAAGGTATCATAAAAGGAATTCAGTTTCATCATAATACTTATTTTATAATAATGGACTTGTTACACTTGATATACTTTGGGAGGGTAATATGGCGATTTTACTATGTTTCCGCAAACTCTGATTTTACGAGTCACCTTCATTATTAATCAAGTGTTTGTGAAAATAAATTTTCCAGGGAAGGGATAATTTCTTATATTCAGATCCTTCTCCAACGATAACAAGTCCAAGTATTCTTAAACTTATTACTTTTCTTATAAAGTAAGAGGGCATAAAATGAGTGTTACACTTTTATGGTATCAGAGCAATGGTCCTGACTCTTGGTCCTTTGGTGTGTGGTCCAATACGCTGGTCATCGATATCTGCAATGTTTCCTGGGAAGTTTGCTTTCATATACTTCCAAACTAGAGCTAAGGTTATGGGTAATGGCTCTAGATAAGTAGCTTATTCTGCTATTAAGAAGTGTTCTATGAGGTTTAAGTCGAAGTATGATAGTCGTATGCTTCTCTTTAGACATGTGGCCAACCTAAAACCATAGTGTTGGTTTATTCCGTTCTCATAGGAACCAGTGATAAGGAAATCTTAAGGAGTTGTAGTTGAGTCCTCGACTCCGAGGAGGAGTGTTTACCCTCACTCGTGTTAAAGTTAATCAACTTTTCAGACCGAGTGTAGGGCAGTAATCTTCTTAAAGATCAACCTTGTTGAGTTTGTTAAACTCTAAAGCTATCCTTTCTTTTGTTCCTTTCGGATAAGGGTAGTGATCAGAGTTGCTCTATGCCTTATCCAATCTGCTATCTCAAGTGGAGACTCCTACAAATCATCTTGTAGTTGTTTCCAAGGTATGTCTGAATCGTTCTATTAAGGTATTAGACTTTGTCTATCTACCTGTGTCATGATTACATTTGATCTTAAGTACGGTTTGGGAGCCGAGGGATCAAGTGATCATGATTAATGACGATGAACAACCCTGTATTGGGATTCCCAAGTTTCGAATCGGGAATCCAATAAACCCATATGTTGTTTCTGGGAAGCAATATTAAAGGAGAAAGGGGGTTAAAGAAATCCTGGTTGTAGGAAATGATGTTAGGTTCACCCTTGAGCAAAGAGATAGAGTTTGGAATCAAGTTAATTCTTGAAGCTGATTCTATCTCTACTGCCCTTATAACATGGTACCATCAGGAATGGTCAAATGGGAGGAACACGTAGAAAAGTGCTAAGATTGATTGGCGGTTGGATTAACCCAAAACAGGATTTGGGACAGGGATACATTTAAGACTGCATTTTTGATCTCGATACGGACATTATGAGTAGGAAATAATGCCGTTCGGATTGACTAATGCACTTGTTCTTTTATGGACTATAAGAACGAGACCTTTAGATTATATTTGGATTCGTTTGTGGTTTCTTCTAAGAATCCGGAGGGACATGAAAAACATCGCGGGATTGTGTTGAGAATCCTGCAAGAGGAGTAGTAGTGTGTTAAGCTCGCCAAAGATGAGTTTTGGTTGAGCGAAGTTACGTTTGCAGGGCATGTGATCTTTAAAGAAGAAATTGCGATGGATCCAGCAACGGTAAGTTTAGTGTTGAAATGGGAACAGCCTAAGACTGTGACTGAGGAGAGAGGTTTCTTAGGGCTGGTTGGATATTATCGCCGGATTATTGAGGGATTTTCTACGATCGCATGGCCTTTGGCCAAGTTGACTTGGAAAGATCAACTGATGGTATTGAATGATAGGATGTTGTTTAATTATGGTGGGGTGATGATGGATTATACCCCAACATAATATGATTAGTCCAAGAGGAATTATGGAAAATGTGAGCAGATTATGATTTAAATCATTTCAGTGATGGATTCGGTTGGAATCAAGGTATTAGATTATGATTAAATCCTATTTTGAGTTGGATTGGATGATGTAAAGAAAATGGTTTTGAAATTCTTTGGTTTTACTTCTAAAACTATACTTCATAACCGGTTAGAGTGTCTTGTAACCGGTTAGAAGCTGAAAGTTTAAAATAAAAATTTAAGTCCTTTGTGAAGGAACTTTTGGTATTAGTAGACATCTTCCTCCAATCCAAACTCAATATCAATTACCTAAGTAAAGTTTAAGGAAGGATTTAATGTGATGAACTAACTTAATGCCTTGATTCATCATTGAAATTGATTTAAGAGGATTGAATTATAATACTTATGGATTAATCGAGAGTTGAAAATTAAGGAGCCACTCCAATTGGAGAAGGTAGAGGATTTAGCTGGATGATGCAAAGGAAACAATAGGTGTTAAGATGAGAAGGTTGTGATTTATGAACAAGTTTGGAGTTCGAAAGTATGGATGACAATAAGAAGAGGAAGAGTTGAATGTAAAATAAAAGCGATGGATGGAGTTTCTTATAGATTATGGCTTTGAGCTCCATTATCATCCTGGTTTAGCAAACGTAGTTGCAGACGATTGGAGCTGAAAGGCTATTTCTGTGAGCTCAATGATGGTTAAGGAGGCTATTCTGATTGGGGAATTTAGAGACCTAAGTCTGGTAACCCAAGAGGAACCCTCTAGTATTAGATTGGGAATGTCGCCAATCACCAACGAATTCTTGAACCGGATTCGTGGATTTCAACCAGGAAATGAGGAGTTAGATTTCTATGAAGAAAACGAATGAGATTTAATCTTTGGAATTAAAGTCAAGGATTATGGATATTAGAAAGTATATTATGGAGGAAAGGGATTTATGAAGTATTGTTTAGAACAACCTAGATGAGAAATCCAAAGGCACGAATTTCAAGAGTAGATTACGTGCGAATCCAAGTTAGCTATCAACTATCAAGGAATAAGGAATTTCTCGATGTTGGTAAGCATGTATGAGGACTATGGGAAAGAATGATGAAATACGGGCCTTACTGGAGAAAGAGGAAAAGTAAATGGGAGAATATCAACCACGGAAATGTCAAGGTTAAGGAGTCCTCGATTGAAGAAAAGTGACTAAGGAGGAAATAGGGAAGGGAACATTTGTTCATCTCGAGGTGAAAACTGTGAGGCACATCACTTGGAGTTTAGTTGTGATGTACCTAAGGGAATAGTAAATTCTGATTGTAGGAAGTTGGAGTATTATTCACCGAATTGTCTTGAAAGAAAAGGTGAGAAAGGATTGGACAGCAAGCGAATCCAGCACGAGAAGAATTCACCGGTTGAGATGAGAGTTGAGTGTAATCCTGACGTAAACAACCCAAGCCTATATCTTCCTTTGATCTAAATTAACGTAGTTAAATGTTTTCAATTACGTTAATCTAATCGTTTGCGAATATCAATATCCTGTTGGAAGTCCAACTTCAATCTTTCTGTGATCAAAACCTTTATCACAATTGGATGTGATAAATCACTATGGACACTACAGAAATAGAAAGATCAGTTATGGCTAGAGAGATTAACAACCACCGGGATAGGACAAAACTGTGTCTCCCCAACGAAAATGTCTCTAGAATTTGACTATCTAACTAAGTCTGATAGTGATAATTACCCTATCTTTAAGCTCATCTAACTTAAAGACCTGTCGTATGATCTTTCTTGTGAAAGATTATATCTAAAAGGGATGATTTTGTTATTAATGGTTTGAATATTAGGACTGATCACCCTAATGTCACAAACTATTAAGGAATAAAGTCATACAAATGTTTCTTTGATCGTGCTCGAGAGATCAGAGTGCGCAGCCCAAAAAGTTTTTCCAAAAAGTTTATTGGAAAATGTTTTAATTGAAAAATATTTATGTGAAGTGTAAAGAGTATTTCTTTTAAAAGAAATTCTTTCACATAAGAGTTTTTATGCAAAGAATTTTTATTTAAAGTGAAAGATTTTATTAGAAATGTTTCGAAATAAAGGAATTATATCGAAACTCTTTTAAGTGGGGGAGTCCCCTAAAGGACAAATTTTTGGGAACTAGATGAAGTTTTCTAGTATAAAAACACTTTGGAAAAGTAGAAAATTTCAAAAGACGAATTTCGGGGACGAAATTCCTTTTAAGTGGGGGAGTAGTGTAACACCCCTAATTTTCGTCTCCCAAATAACCAAGAAATTAATTATAACAATTATTTTATAATTGATTTATGTTGGTTTGTAAAGTTTTAGTTTTTGAACATTGTGTGTTTTTATATATAAAAATATTAGAAATATTTTTATATGGTTATTTTGTACAAAAATATGAATATTGTAATTCAGTCCTTGGGTTGGGACCTAATTGCAATATTAAAAAGGTTTTTGAAGAAAGAGTAATTAAATTATTAATTTTTGAATTTTATCAGCATGTAACCGGTTAGAAGGGCTTTGTAACCGGTTACACGATGAACTCAGAAAACTGGGTTAGTGCGTTTGATGAGTAATCACGCGGTTTAACCCAGAATTCGCCACGAATCCCACTCGATTCATGGTGGGGGACGCGTGTCGCTATGCATGAGAGGCCAATTTCTCTATAAATAGTGGAATTGCTGAAGATCAAGGGTTGATTGCTACAATTCTTGTTGAAGAAGGGTAATTAGGGTTCCAAATTCGTTCTGAGCAATTCGTCTCCTTCTTTGAGAGTTAGAGAGTGAAACACACCTTTCTGGAAAACTTAAATCAAGAGCTTTCCAGTGATATACACCTTGTAAGTTGAGTGTTCGTGTGGGTGAAGGAATCAAGATTGGAAGCTGGGAGTTTGAGTCTGAGTTCTCTGTTGTTCTGGTTCTGGAAGCTGAATTCCAGATTCGATTTTGGTAAGCATAGTTAACCTTTAAGTCTCAAACCTCTTTGATTCTCTAGTGCATGTTACCTATATTGAGTCCTAATTGTTTTCCCCAATTTATTTGGCCAATTGCTATGTCAAATCTTCTGGTCTTTGGACCCTGTTGATAAAAATCGTGGCTGAGAGCAGAACTGTGAATTTAATGGAAATCTGTGTTGGAGCCTTTCTCTCTGCAATGTTTTGGATCAAGCATGAACCTAAGGTAAGGGGGAAGCTTACTATTTGCTAGAATGAGGAAAAACATGTTGGTAAATAGGATGAGTCACCAAGAGACTCTAAGGGCATAGTTGGAATTAGTTTTATGGCTTGGAGGCCAATTTAAGCTCATTTCTGTTTTTGAGCAATCATAATATGATGCATGCAAGTTGTTGTGATGACAAATTCATGACTTAATTTGATATTATGTGAATTGATGCATTAAGTTGTGAAATATGTGCATTTATGTGCAATGTGAGTATCTAAATTGAATGCATGCAGGGTGAATGTGTTTCTGTGGTTAAACATGTTTACTTAAGGTATATGAACTCTTTTGAATGTTGAAATTGGTTAGATTTGAGTAATGAAAAGAATGGTTTGCAAAACTTCATATTTCAATGTGCTGACTGCACAATCTAACCGGTTACTCGATAATTGTAACCGGTTAGACACTGTAAAATTGTTAAAGAAAATAAGTTTCTGAAATCAGTTTTGTGGTCTTATCAATGTTACTCAAATCTAGACCCTAATTTCACTAGAATTCAATCTGAAATGAAGTTGATTTTGTGGTAATAATTCAGATTGAAAATTTGGAGTTAATACCTTAATATCAAAGGATAATTTCAAGAGGGAATTATGCCTAAATGAAATTGGATTATGACTTAGATCTTTTGAATGATATTATGTGTTGAACTTGAGGTATTCTGTTATGCTAAGACCTTGTTATTGGATTGAGTAGATAATTTAAGAAAAGATTCTTGGAAAATCAGTGGTTTTATATTCAGGTCTGTAATTCTAACCGGTTAGGTGATGATGTAACCGGTTAGTACCTGAAAACTTAAAAATAAAAGTTAAGTTTTGAGTAAGGATTTTGATATCAATGATTATATTCTCTCAATCCAGGTCTATGAGCATAGGTTAAATTTAAATTAAAAGGTGAATTTTATGAGTAAAGCTATACCTCAAGATATCATTCAGAAGTTGTGTTTTTCTAAGTCATAATAATGGAATTAATGGGATCATGACCCTGTACTCTAGGAGTACCAAATTGATATGCAACCTACTTGATGACACATTCTGGGAATGTGGCCATTGTCTGGGACGTGGTTTCTTGGACACGTTCTGGGAACGTGATGCACACTCTGGGAGTGGTGCTTGATTTTATTCCAAATATGGTTTGCGATACGTTCTGGGAACGTATGTTAGTGTTCTGGGAACACATTGGTATAATAATGGAATTAAAGATAAAACCAACCTTGATGATTGTGCATTCATATAGAATGGAAGTTTGGTTGGTAGGAACGTTTATCATATTCTGGGAATATGAGGAGGGTACTCCGGGAGTACCAAATTGTAACCTACTTGATGACACATTATAGATATGTGGCCAGTGTCTGGGACCTGGTTATAAACGTTCTGGGAACGTATGATAGTGTTCTGGGAACACATTGATAAGCAACCTATTGGATGACACATTATAGATATGTGGCCAATGTCCGGGACCTGGTTTTTATACGTTCTGGGAACGTATGCGTTCTGGGAACGTGATGCACACTCTGGGAGTGATGCTTATTTATCCAAGTATGGTTTGCTACACGTTCTGGGAATGTGATGCACACTCTGGGAGTGAATGCTTATCATCCAAGTATGGTTTGGCATTACGTTCTGGGAACGAATGTCAGTGTTCCGGGAACACAACGGTGTATGGGATGGACGTCCAAGATGGACTTTGAGAGGCCTCAGTTATGGAAGGAAATCATGCATCATGCCACCTGCATTGAAAGAATTATTACGATTAACCGGGTGTGCTCATATGATTATGCATCATGATTTGCTGCATGTTAACTTGTGGATGTTAGTTTTATTCTCATTTGATTATGCGAATATGTATAGCTAACCCCCATGCCCTTATTAGGTGTTGATCGTGCATCTAGCTTGCATAAGAATCAGTAAGGGGAGATGTCCCTTAGGTGCATGCAGAGTGTAGAAACTGTGGGTTGGGAACCCGTTGTGCAGATATCGAGGATTCGACCAGAAGGATGTTTGGACAAGGGACCAGTGACCAGCTCTATAACATTTCTATTTTTAATAGAATTTATATGATACATATTTTGGAAAAAGGTATCATAAAAGGAATTCAGTTTCATCATAATACTTATTTTATAATAATGGACTTGTTACACTTGATATATTTTGGGAGGGTAATATGGTGATTTTACTATGTTTCCGCAAACTCTGATTTTACGAGTCACCTTCATTATTAATCAAGTGTTTGTGAAAATAAATTTTCCAGGGAAGGGATAATTTCTTATTTTCAGATCCTTCTCCAACGATAACAAGTCCAAGTATTCTTAAACTTATTACTTTTCTTATAAAGTAAGAGGACATAAAATGAGTGTTACAGAAGGGAAATTTTTCATTCTCATTCTTGAATATCACTCTGCTTAAGGAAAGGTAACCCTAGATCCTATGCTTTACTTTGTTTTAATCTCTTATTTCATTAATCTTTTCTATGGATATGAATTATAAAACTCTAAATACTTTTGATATAGATTTTTGAATTATATGAATGATGTTATTAGTCATATGAACAAAGAATGAAAAGGGACTCAAAGGAGGTTTAAAGAAATGTTCCATTTCCCCTTTTTATTCAATGTGATGACCAACTTTTGATGATGATATGGAAAATAAGATTCTGGATTTTTAGTGATAAAAAGTTAGGTTCTTAAAACTATTTCTACTCTGCAAGTTTTTAAATTGTCTTAAGTATTTGTGAATTTTGTTCATGTTCATATGAATAAGGATTAAAAAGGGACTTATAAAGTGGTTTAAAGAAACAAAATTTCCCCTTTTTATTTGCTGATGATGGACGAATTTCTTAGAAAGACATAAGGGAATGGAAAATGTTATTTGCAATCATATAAAAATGTTTAAGTGATTTTTGAGATTTTTGGATAAGGATTGTTTGAGGTTTAGTCATGAATTTGTAAAGAGAAATAATCCTCTGATGAATAAACAAAACTTGATTTGGAAATTTTGCAAAAATTTATTTTGCTCACTGTGTAAACCGTGAGGTACGTGGAAAAACAAAAAAATAAAATTTGTATAATTGTTGTATGTTTATGTGCATGAGTTATTCTTTGTTCTTAATAGTTAATAACTGATTATAAGATTTAAATGATTGATTATGTGAAAAATAATTTTGGTTACTGTTTTATCATGATGATATGGCCGAAATTATTATTTATATAGGGTAGGTATGTTGTTGTAATTTTTCTAAGTATGTATGTAATTATGTGATTTTTATATCTTAAATTCTTGAAGTGATTTCATGAAATAGCAATTGAAGAAATGATTTTTATAAAAGTTAATAATTCTAGGAATTTATTTGTATTCTGGAAAATTTTATTGGCATGAGGATATATGAATTAAAATGATATTTCTATGTGTAATTATGATATGTCTATGTGCCTATGTGTTTAGTGTAGTTTATAGTGTGAAAAAGAAAGTTTTTAAGTAATTGAAATTATTATTTTTCTGGAAAATTTAGTTGTTGTCCAGACTTGATTTAAATTAGAAAGTGTGACTATTTTTCTAAGTTATGGATATTTTTGAGTTATAGTTCTTAGTTCTCTGTATATAGGTGTTAGAACTTTAATCTGATGAAAATTATGAGTGAATGCAACTTGTTGGTGTGGCTGTCCAGCAAGTTTATTTTGTTTATATGAGCCAAAATTTGGGATATTTTTATAGCAGAGTATGTATGTAAGCTATCGGAAAAAGTGGCATATTTTTCTGATTAACTGTTTGAAAGAAAAATGATTTTTGGGAATTAAAGTCTAAGCTGTTCAAAAAAATATATAAATATATATTGTTTATGTGATTTGATTAAGTTTAGAAATTGTGCTGATGTGATAAAAATAAGTGATTTGATGTAATAGGAGTTTAGATGCATAACATGTATGTATTGATGCTTAAAAGTGATTTTTCTGTGTACTGTCTGATTTAATTACATTGACGATAGAGAAAATTATTTTGAACTTTGAATACTTGAGTTTATATTCTAATTGAGTTATATGTGTTTATAGTATGACTATGCAAATTTTGGTTACTGCTTGGATTGATTTAAATGTTGCATCAAAGATGAGTACTCCTAATTCATGCTGTATGAATAATCTGAAAGTGGTAGTTGTTATAAGGTGTCTAAAAGTGAAATTTTTAATAAAGGAAAAATTAAGATCTATTATTTAGATTTTATGATTATGTTTTAAAAATTTATATTACGTTTGGAAAAGGTTTTCATGATTTAAAGGCTAAAGAGAAAAAGTAATTTTTCTTATACAAGTCTGTTTTTGATTTTCAAAAAGGTTTTGAGCTACTGATGCTATTTTTGTATTTTTAAGAGGTACCAAGTAATTTTTTTAAATAAAGAAAGTTGATTATTATGTTAAGTTTTGGTAAAATAGTTCTTTATCAAGCAGACACAAGTTCTGTAGCTGCATCTCAATGTGAGAGAGTAGCCATCTTAAGACACAATGGCACCATGGTAACATTAGAACGATTTCGACCATCTCAAAAGTCGGAATCCAAGGTTATTTGTTCGTATGCGAGACGACAATTGATCGTGGGTGTTTAGTCGCCTACGCTACGACAATAACTTTATATTATTTGTCTGATTTATTGCATATGATATGTGATATGTGATCCTATTTATTTATTGTGGAAATGAAAAAGAGATTTTGTGGAGAAAGGATCAAATGGAATTATAAATGGTTGAGAATATACTGATTTATGGATAATTATTTTGGATATATAAATACTGGAATGGTTATTCTTATGGACACGACTTGGTATATGTTGGGAATTGAATTATGAAAAGAAAATATGAGAAATGATTATTTGAATCTTGTGGAAATTTGAGGATCGTTGTTAGTGTACAGTGATGGTGCAAGCGGCACAATAACTTTGTAATTATCCCCTTAAGTGACTGGCCACGTGAATGACTTTGCCGTGGTTTCATGTCTTGTGGAATCCACCGTACTATAGGGAGGTGTTTGTTGTGGTCCCTTAGAGGTCGAGGCCCGTTAGAAGCGCGGCTTAGAATGGGTCGACCAACTTAGGATAATAAAGACTTAAAAGACTTAAAAGACTCGAAGCTTAAATCCTTTCTAACTACACGATGAGAGTGAAGTAGTGGAGAGGAAAGATACCGTATACTTGGAGGTCGGGCATCCCTCCAAGTGGTGATTGCGATAGGAGAAGGCAAGGACGGTGAAACGTCAAGAAGCCTAAGAGCGCTTCCCTAGGCGGGACGAGGTTACAATGATCAAGGTCCCTGGCGGGCATTGATCGTAGCAAGGACTGCAACGCGAACTAGGGATAGAGCTGTCGCCCCCTTGAGCAAATCTTAGATGGTGTAGAGGGAATCCGAATGGGACTAGAAGCCATTGTTTTGTGGATTGGGGAAATTATGAAATGATATTTTGTTTTGCTGGCCATCAAGGCGTGGTTCCAGCCGGTACGTACCCTTTGGCTTCGATGTCAGCATGGTTAGGATTCCTGTGCATCCCATCTGCTTTCCGAACTAGGACATGGTTGGATATTGAAGGAGGAGATGTATCGTGTGTGCTAATCTACCCCTTACCTCAATGATTTCCCTCCCTAAATCATTGATGGTTATGAAAGAATTAGTGGAAAGTTTTATGAATGGAATCCTCAAGTAATGATGTTAAGTGGTTATAATGATGAGTTATAAAGATAAAAGTGATAATGTTATGTTATGGTGAACTCATGGTAATGATGAAAAATTAATGTCATATTATAATTGTATGTGTTTGGTTCTAGTGCGATCCATGGCATAAGTCCATGTCGTCGACGACATTGTTCGGTTGATCGCTAACTCTCTCTCTCTCCCTTCTCTTCTATGTACTTGTTTCTATGGTAAACTTTAGATGGCTGAGCGAGTGCTGCGATTGGTGGGAGGACAGTGGGTCAGAACAACAAATGGATGGATATGGGAGGGGCCGACGAGACTCAGTTTTGTGGACAAAGACCATGTGCTCCGTGGAGTAGCTACTGATCGTATGGAAGTTTGTTTTCTGCTGAGAGACTTTATGTCGGGTGGACCCAGGGATTTTCATCATAACGCACCACCTGTTGATAACAATATTGGTGAGGAAGAGGACCCCGAGGAGGATCCAGAAGAAGATCCAGAAGAAGATCTGGAGGAAGACCCAGCAGACGATGAGTAGTTTTAGCTTGTAGTAGTGTATGGTTTTTGTTTATGAGTCAAGGACGGCAATACCCTCTGATAACTATGTAACCCAATGTGGGATTTATTTTATCTTTTAATCTTGTTGTTTTGAGGATAATGGCTTTTATGCCGAAACAATTTATATTGGATCAGTTTATGAATGAAATTAATTTTCCGCAATTATATTATCGCATTTTTGGTGAATGAATTATGGAATAACGTGACACTTCAGTTTGGAGATTAAGTCAAGAGGAAATGTTTTTAAGAAAGAAATGTTTTGGAAATTATTTTGAAAACTAAGTTAAAGTTTTGGAAACTAAAATAATGTTAGAACAATATGCAAACCTTCTTCGAATAAAATGAAATGTGAGAAATGTTTTTTTTTTTTAAAAATGGCGCAAATTTTTAGTGAAAATTGGGATTCCAAATTGGGGTGTTACAGGGGACGCGAGGCGTCTTTGGTTTATTGAAAAGCTCAAGTGGGTTGCTTGAGGACTGGATGTAGGCCTTTTGCCAAACCAGGATAAAATCCCCGGTGCAAATTTCTTTATCCCTTATCTCTTTACTTTTCGCATTTATATTTTGTGTTAATCATATTTTGCGAATAAACCTATTTTCATGTTTGAAATTATATAGCACGAGAATTGCGTTTTCATGGTGTTAATTTATTCAATCTCGTGAATAATATGTTTTCAATATTAATAGAAATATTCTCATTGATCTGCGCTTAAAAACATTTTCATTCGTTCTCAAAGTCTTCCGCTTCGTCAAAACTCTTTTATTTTTTCAAGAACGTTTGAATCGATCGTTTTTCAATGTTTTTGTAAACACACAATTCACCCCCCCCCCCTCTTGGGTGATTGCCAATTCCTACAATAAATTCTAACACTTCGAACATCCACTGTCCAGATACCACCGATTTTCCTTTGTTCGGAAGCACACCTACAAAACATATTACTTGTTCATCTTGGGTACCCAAACAGTTTTTGGTCCCTGTCGGTTAGTGTAGCGATTTTCTCCCTTGACAATCCAAACATATGAGTCGTCGATCACACCATATCGCCTAATTTTACATTCATTCGGCGTATGTCCGAGAATGCCACAGTAAGAACAGGTCGGCTTTTTAGAATGCTTTATATTTGAAAATGAGCCGACTTTCCGAAATGTTTTCTTTTTGGCATGTGTGTAACCGAGACCTGTTTTGTTCGAATTGTTTCTTTGTTCAACAAGTAATCGGTTTAGCATCCTATCACTTTTTGAAAAGGTTGCATTAGTAGTTTTCAAATTTTGAATTTCTTTTTCATACTTAATGCAACTTTCACAGTTTTGATTTTTCAAGGAAGTGATAGTATGTTCTAAAGAATCATTGCTGCTTTTCAATTTTTCAATGCATTTTTCCAATTCAAGAACTTGCTCTTTATGATTTAAAATATTTCTTTTTAGCTTAGCATAGCTCTTGGCAAGTTTCTTGAAATCGGATTGCATTTCAGTGTAAGCAGTATATAATTCTTCATAATCATCGAGTTCAGACTCGATATTAGATTCGGTATCCGAGAATACCTCATTTTCATGCACAGTTGAGCCGAACACCGAGCTTGGAGAAGTTTCTTCATTATATCTTCCCATTAAGCACAGATTCTCAATTCCTTTCTCGGTGGGGCCGAGATCCGAGCTTGGCGAGGCTTCAACGTCATATATTCCAATCAAGCATAGGTTTGCCTTCTCTTCATCGTCTGACGAACTAGATTATGAGTTTTCACTCATTTCGGGTGCATCCAGACGATGTAAGCTCTCTTCGGTTTAGGGTCCTTTCCTTTCTTCCTTTCGGCACTGCTTCTCTTCTGCAACCTTGGACAGTAGGATTTTATACTTCCCAGTTCACCGCATTCATGGCACCTGATTTTGTCTTTTGAGCTTGTGCCATTGTTTTTAAAATTTCTTCTATTTTTGAAGATTTTCCGAACTTTTTGACCTTGAGTCCGAGGGTTTCCTCAGCCATGTCTGAACTAGAGTCGCTGTCCGAGGAGACTTTAGCTGACTTAGTTGAGGCCTTGAGTGAGATCCCCTTCTTCTTCTTGTCGGATTCTTCATGCATGGTCAAACGACCGAGCTCCATCTCATGCTCCTGAAGTTTTCCGAACAGTGTTGCTATGTCCATGGTGTCTAGATCTTTTGACTACATAATGGCAGTGACCTTCGGCTGTCATTCCCTGCTCAGACATCTCAACACTTTGTTAATAACTTCAGCATTTTGAAAAGTTTTACCGAGAGCAATAAGATGATTTATGATATGAGTAAATCGTTTCTGCATGTCATTTATAGATTCACTCGGCAGCATACGAAATAACTCATATTCATGCATTAACGTATTTAATCGAGCTCATCTAACCTCGTTGGTCCCTTCATGAATAAGTTGTAGAATGTCCCACATTTGCTTAGCATTTTTACAGTGTGAGACCCGGAAAAATTCATCGTAGGACAAGGCCGAGGTGATGATGTTTTTGGCTTTTAAATCGTAAGACACTTTCTTTTTATCATCATCATCCCAGCTTGCCTTCGGGATTTCTACAACGTCCTCTCCTATTCTCCTTCTCAGAATAAAGGGGTCATTTTCAATCGCATCCCAAACATCAATATCTATAGCTTCAATAAAAATTTTCATCCGAGCTTTCCAATAAGCATATCCATCATCGTTAAACAGTGGTGGATGGTTTATTGAAGAGCCTTCACCTCCGAATGGATTGTTAGAGCCCATGGTTTCCTAGGATCTTTTCGAAAAAGTTTTTACACTCGATCTTTCGACCGAGCTCTGATACCACTTGTTGGAAACCAACAAACGGCCTAACAATCTATTGAGGGGGGGTAAATAGTAGTGAAGCGATAATACCAATTTTTCGGATAAAGTTGAAATCGGTCGGATAATGCTTGCTGTTTAAAAAATAAAATAACTAACTTAGGGCTGAGCAGAATCTGATAATCGGTTATCTAAGCCAACCACCGATTATCCAAGTTGTGCCACACAAAGATCATATTTGTAGCGGTTTGCAGCAAGCATTATTCGAGCAAACGAGAGTTAAACAAAACAAATTAAAAACGCTCGGTCAAAAAACAGAAAGCGATAAAGAAGAGAGACACAACAGATTTTATACTGGTTCACTCACAAACCTTGTGAGCTACGTCCAGTCCCCCCTAAAACCATTAGGGATCCTTTAATCAAAATCAAATTGTTAGAATTACAAAGGATTATTGAATGAACCTCACTCAACCTAACCCTTCCAAGAGAGTGCCAAACTCTTGGATTCTACCCCAATTTGATTCCGGTACGAAGAACTGTAACATCCCGCTAATTATAATACCTTTAGCAAAATAATTAAATGATTTAATATGATGTTTTCAATATTTGAGTGTCGTAATAAAATTTTGATTTCATCATTATAATTGAAATATGTTTTCTACTCAAAATAAGTATAAATTTGTTATAATACGTTTTTCAAAAATAAAATAATACTTTTATTTAGTTTAATTAACATTTTGACAGGAAGCTCAAGTGGCAAGTCTTAGAGGCATTTTTATAAATAGTTTCTTTAGAAAAATATGTTTAACTTAATATTTTGAGCGTCCTTGTAAATTTTCATAGTGTTCGGAGGCTGTTTTATTTTTAGCTTCTGGACTGGTTTAATATATTACCGGTATAAGTTATATATAATGATCTTCTATTTAAAAATTATAAATATTATGTTTTATCAAGTTTAATATCAGGATTGAGAAAATATATTTACTTTTGAATTTTGATAATTTTTCTTACGCGATGGCTATTCGGAGGGATCGATAACTTTATTATATTTTAATTAGTTTTGAGTAATTAAAAATACAATATTATTGTACTTAAATGTATTTTATTTTTAGGATCGTCAAACTTTTGGTTAAAATCCAAAATACCTACACACATTGACCTTGACCCACAAATAAGAACGAAAAAAAAAATATATAATATATTAATCCTAATATACTACCCACCCAGTAGCCCACGCCCCAAACAAAAGAAAATAGAATAAAAGAAGAAGAAACCCCCCAACCCCAGCGTGAAAAGCAAGAAAGAGCGGAGAGAGAGTGGGCGTGAGAGAGAGAGAGAGAGAGAGAGAGAGCGCAGAGGGCGACACATATGAGGAAACTTTAAGGTTCTCTCATCTTCCCGGTCTATTAACTCAAGATCCGACCGTTCAATATCAAATCCGTCTTAGGTAAATAATTCTCATCTCTCTCTACCCATCCATGTAATTTATTCGACGATTCATCAATATTTTTATTATCCCTATATTTTCAAATAAAGAGATGTTTTGGGGAAAAGGGATATATTTTTATTGTATAATGATATATAGTTATTATTTTGAAAAAAATGAATTTAGTTTATTTTATATATATATGTATATATGTATATATTTAATGTTATAATTATTTTTAATCTGTGTCCCTGTTTAGATCCAACACGTTATTGTTGTCACTGAACCTCGAGTAAGGCGCGGATGTGAAAGTGACATTGTTCCTTTGGTCAGGAATCCCAGGTAAGAAGGGTTGTATTACCTTTATTTGGGACATAGATTCTAAGGATGTTATAGTGATAGATAGGTGTAGTTAATTAATTTTGAAAATAAACTCTTTATGTGTGTTATAAAAGTAGGAAGTGAAGAACCCTAGGGAGCTGACTTATATTATGGTACTCTGAGACATACCTGAGTATGTCGATTGACATGTTTGCTATTTATTGAGAATTAATTATGTGACTAAGTGCTAAATGTGTATAATTGTGACTAAGTGCTAAATTGGTTGGGTGGTGATCAAGTGTGCTATAAATGTTTAATTAAGAGTGTGTATACTATTTGGAAACTTGGGATAATTGATTATTTAATGCTAGATATGCTTGTTGTGAATATTGCCATATAAATTGTGATGGTACGAAGTGAATAAGTAATTATGGAAAATGGAATCCGAGGTGGGAACTGATCATTTGGGGCACCGGAAAACTAGGTACCCGGCTAGGTGTTCCAATTACCTGTTAGGGCCAATTACCTGCCAGGCCAATTACCCATCAGACCAAACCGTCCTGTTAGGCGCCGGTGCGACCCATGGATCAGTTCCCTACTAAATAAATGGAATAATCAATGGAATGGTATAATGTACATAGTCCTAACAGATGCAAAGTCCTGGGCAGGTGTCAAAAGTCCCTAGACATGTGTTCCAATTACCTAGCGGGTGCTCAAAATCATAGTGATGTACATAAAAAGGAATAAGGGAAGAATTGTATGGTATGTATGCATATCTCTGACCTGAGGTTGCATACATTGCAAGCAGAGTTTTGGTATGTTGGCCTCTGACCTGAGGTGACATACAATGTAAAAATAAAATGAAAGGAAATGAAAATGAGAAAAGGATTATGAGAAAAGGATAATGGGAACGGGAAATGGAAATGAAAATGGAAAAGGAAATGGATAATGGAAATGGAATATGAATGTGATTGCATAAGAATGTGTGTATGGTTGTTAAGCTGTTAGTGTGTAAGTTGGGCTTAGTTCATTGCTATGTTTCTTAGAGGCTATTTTCCTAAGTTCTGTGTAATGCTACCCTTCTTGCTATATTTTTACAGGTGCGGAGCTTACTCAAGTCGTGGCCGAACAGGAGTACATTCCATTACGTGGAGTGTAGTTAGTTGGTTGGGTGACCATCTTAGGGTCATGGGGTTTATTTTGAGTTTCTGTTGTATAATTGTACTATTATATTTGGAAAGCTTAGCTATTTGAGAACTGACTCACATTTTCTGGAAATATTGTAAAGACTGAATGGAATAATATTTTTGGGCCCTACCGGCCCAATGTTGTTTATACAAAAGTTTTACGCAGGTTATTTAGGAAATGACAATTTTTGGGAATGTCCCTAAATCAAAATAAACTCCGTCCGATTTTACGGAGATTTTTCATAAGTAAATAATTTAACTAGGAGTTTTTATAAGAACTAAAGTTGACGAATAAGTTCTTAAAGTAAAATTTTCAAGTCATTAATTTAATATTACGGGTATTTATGGGTAATTAGTTAAGGTGTTACAAGAACCTCTTCCAAGCCTCCTTGAAACCTTCAAGTAGCTCCACCGGGTGAAGAACCTCTTCGTCTTGTGCTTGGATACCTTCCAAGACGTCCACTGCTTGAGAACTTCTCAAGACTTGTGTACAACAGAGATTTAAACAAATAATTAATGGCTCCAACCCAAAACTCAACTGAGTATGATTCTGAAAGTTTGAAGAACAAATGAGTAATGGTTAAGAAAGGATTTGCAAAGAATCGATTTGAGCTTGGTTTTCAAAGATGCAACAGTTTCTCTCTCTAGCTCTTTATCGTTCTCTCGTTTCTGCGTTTTTCTTCTTTCTTTCTTTTGCTTCACTATGTATTGTTCTCTTCCTTCAGAGAAGAAAAATTAGTCCTTTTATACTGATGCTAGCACACAGGTAGTCCGAAAAAGAGGAAAAATATCTTGGGACACGTCTTGTCCTTTCAACGGATATTTTCAGATATTTCCAATTCAAAGCAACATTCCAATCAATCCCTTTTCACCGTTGATTTAAAAATCAAATTTGAAATTCAAACTTAGTGAAATATAGGCGCTTTGAGTTAAAAACCAAATTTACCACTAACACACAGTAAGGTAAAACAGGTACATATATGAAGAGGTGTGAGCAGCGCCGTACTGCTGATTGTTGAAGAAGATGAACAGTGTTGTCGAGCTTGACACATGTTCGAGCTTGGGGACTTGAATAGTCGAGCTGATCTTTCGCCGACAGCTTTGCACTGAGAGCATGAGCTCGGATCAATCAGATCCAAGCACTTCTGAGCTTAAGAGGATTTGCTCCGACTTCATCAACACAACGATTCGACCTTTAGCCTTCCGAGCAAGGTGTCGAGAACAATGTGAACACCGAGCTCATCTCGGAATTTTGACTTCATCATCACACTGATCGGATTCATTTGTCTCCGTCGATGGCCGAGGTCCAAGATCAACACACCGAGTTGATTTGACTTGCTTCATCAATGGTCGAGCTGATACATCATAATGAGCAGATATATAATGCATATGTTATGCATACCAATATTCAAAACCTCACTTTATGCTTTAAGGGTTACCTGCAGAAGTATTAATCCAAGGCTAACATGTTGCCATTGATGACTTTGGGAAGGTTAACGTAAGTTCTAGATGAATGACCTCGTCCTGAAACTAAGCCATATGTTCTGGGGTTAACATTTCTATCTGGTCTGTTATTGTATTTCTATTGTGTTTTTTAGTGTTTGTTTGCTTTTTTTGTTAACCTTTTTTTGTTATTATCCTTTGTGACGTGATGGTTTGCAAAGTGAACAATATAACCTTAGCTTGATTACTTTTCATTGTGCAAGATGTTACTGAAACTGGTTATTATGTATTGCTTGATTATTGTTAGTGTTGAATATAATGTTTAAAGTAGAAACGAGGACTCAGCAAGCCATGTAGTCTGGATGTATATGTTATGCTATTTAATTATCTTTTAATCTCTTAGCTTTACTCAATTACAGATTGATGTGTATGAATCTTGGTTTTCTTAAACTTATTTTGTGTCACGTGTCTTTACTTTCCCCGTTGTGGTTGCATGAAATTCATGATCTTTGCTTATGACATACCATTTTCTTTGATGTAGGACTCGATTCTGACCTGTGACTACTATATTATTGGGATTTGTTGACTTTGTTTCTAGAATGAAGATGACTCCTGCAAAGAGGAAGTGAATGGTGACTTTGTTACTTTTTATGCGGGTAGCTCCAATAGTAGGATCATGTTAGGTGTTGTTGTGCACATTAAAGTTGATTTTGAACTATTTTATACATTGGTCCCTTTTAAGCTAGAGAAAGATTGAAGTTGGAGTCAATATACGAAGATTTATGTTATTATTGTAATCCTCCTAAGCATAGTTAAAGTGTTGTGTATATTTTGTTGTAGATAGTTTTTTTAGTTGAAGTTGCATTTGATAGCCCTCTATTGAATTTTGGAGAGTAGTGTTGGATTTTGAAATCACGGTTTTTTTTTTTTGCCTATGTAGAACACTTGTAACTTCTCAATTTGAGTATATCTATTATGTAGTGGTCTAGGTGTACGGGGATTATGGAATTCTAAAACAACTTCTCATCCTAACATACTTCTAAAATTTCCCAATTTCATGTAGCTTCCCCAGTGTCAGCTATATGGATTATTTTAATACATAGCAATCGTCTTTTTTGAACCAAATAGAGTGATAGTGGGTGATGTATTGGAAAACAAGCACCTTCTACTACACCTTCTACTACACCAAAGCCTTCTGATCATAATGATGGGAACCATGCACGGAAAGACTCTATCGTGATTGACTTCTCAGTACTTGATGAACAGATTGTAAACTTTGAAGGTATTGATAACTTGGATAGCAAGCAAGCTGAAACCCTTCTTTTGAATATTGAGTCCCTGCGAGAGAAGATTAGGGCCAAGAATCATGTGATCACTGATCAGGAATTAGTCAAGGAGACCCAGATGGAGGAAGACAAAACGTCTGATAATGAAGAGACAGTGCAGGCAACAAAAGAGATCCCTAAGAAAGCATCGATCTGGGACAGTTTTGATATTACGAAATTGTGGAATGCAGGAGGGAAACTAGAATTCCACGAACCAGAGATAAAGGAAGGTACTGCTATAAGAGTAATCGAAAAAGAAGACATCCAAGATGAGATGAAATTCTGGGAATCGGCTCTAACATGCTATATCCTAGGAGCGAAACCTCCGTATCAGGTATTCAATGGTTTTATCAAGAGAATTTGGGGCCAGCATGGAATTGACAAGGTGCTCATGAATACTGATGGTACAGTGGTGCTAAGATTTCATACTGTAGAAGCTAGAAATAGGAATCTTTCACTTTGATGGAAAACCTGTGATGTTAGCCCCATGGCATGGTAGATTTATAACTAAGGGACATCCTGATAAAGTACCAATTTAGGTACAATTGAAGGACTTGGATGTCAAGTTCTGGGGTAATAAGTCATTGAGCAAAATTGCCAGCCTCATTGGTCATCCTATAATGGTGGACAAAATGACTCAGGATAGAGATAGAATAAATTATGCAAGGGTCCTTATTGAAGTGGATCCTCTGGTATTACCTGATGAAATTTACTTCTAGGATGAGTATGAGCATGTCATCACACAAACTGTAACATATGAATGAAAGCATGTCTTATGTGAAAGTTGCTCAAAATATGGCCATGACAAGAAAATGTGTAGAAAAGGGAAGACAATCAGAAAAGAGTGGGTGGTGAAAAAGCAACCAACTGAAGAGGAAATAAACAAAATTGCAGATGAGGAGAAAGCCTAGGAGATCGCTAAGAACATGGAAAAGCCAGACAATTTTGCAGTAATTGAAAATCAGGAATCACCAGTCAGGAAAAACCAGGCAGAAGAAAATAATGGAAGTAATGAAGAATGGCAGGTGGTTAGAACAAGGCAAAGAGCAAGAAACAGTCCATCCAATAATCTGGTTCGTCCAGACAATGGATAATCTGGCTGCATGGAACATTGGGGGAGCTAATCACCCTAAAGAACATGATGAGATTAGCAGACTGTACAGAGAAAATAAGATTGGTTTTCTTGGAGTGTTAGAAAATAAGCTTACTGTAAGCAATTATACAATAATAAGAGATAAATTAATTCCTGGCTAGGGCTCTTACCTAAACCTTGAAAATGTCCCTAGAGGCAGAATTTGGATAATGTGGAGGCCTGACATGTATGAGGTGGAAATCATCCAAAGCAATCTCTAGTTGATTCATTGTCTGGTCAAGGAAAGAAGAGGAATGCAACTTTTCTGTGTAACAGTAATTTATGCAGCAAATGATCATGGCATCAGAGAAGAGTTATGGAATGACCTGAGAGCTATTAGTGATCATATGGATTTGCCTTGGCTATTAATGGGTGACTTCAATACTTTTCTTGATCCTCAAGAAAAGTATGGAGGAAACCCTGTGGACATATCAAATTTAGCTGACTTCAGGAATTGTGTTGATTACTGTCAGCTTCAAGATATGAATTACTATGGACAACATCTAACTTCGGACAACAAGCAACTTGATGGGAATAGGGTCTTCTGCAAATTGAACAAGACATTGGTGAATGAAAACTGGATTCAGATGTGGCCTAACTCTCAGACAAAATTCCTAAATGGGGGCATCTCTTATCACAGCCCAATGATTGTCAGATGGTTAAGTGACACTGAGAACAGGAGATCAGGATTTAAATATTTCAATATGTGGTATAAGGCAGAGGAATTCAATGCAGTAATTCAGGAGGCTTGGCAATATGAGCTTAATGGACATCAGATGTTCCAGTTTAACATGAAGATGAAAAAGGTTAAACAAGGTCTTAAGCTGTTGAATAAGACCAATTTCAATTGCATTGATATGCAAGAGTTGACTTTAAGAGAAAAACTAAATGAGATATAGAAAAATCTTGCTAATGACCCAGGCAACATTCAATTGCAAGCAGATGAAAGGGAGACTTATAGTCAATATAAGACAATTCAGCAGCATGCGTTAAGTTTCCTTAGACAGAAAGCCAAGGAGAAATGGATGAAGGAGGGTGACCAAAACACAAGATACTTTCACAATGCCATCAAAATAAGACAGTACAAAAATAGGGTGCTAAGGGTGAATGATATGCATGGTCAAGTCTGCTATGACAAGATTAGCATTCATAAGGCTTTTGAGCAATATTATAAAGATCTACTGAATGGTCCTCAAAGACAGTGGAACATCGGGAATGAAGAAATCTTGATGGGGAATACTCTCTCTGTAGAAGAACAACTAAATCTCATCAAACCTATTACAGAGGAAGAGATCAAAGTCAGCATGTTCTTAATTCACAGAGATAAGAGCCCAGGCCCTGATGGCTTTGGATCAGGCTTCTTCCAAGATGCATGGCCAATTATTGGAGATGACTGTATCAGTGCTGTCAAAGAATTCCTTGTCTCAGGGAAATTACTATCTCAGGTAAACTCCACTAATATGGTGCTCATCCCTAAATCTGCTTGCCCAAATTATGTTATGGATTTCAGACCAATTGTATGCTGCAATACTCTGTATAAGTGCATATCTAAGATCATTTGTAGTAGATTGCAATCTTTTTTGCCTGCATTAATCCATGAGAATCAAACAACTTTTATTGAGGGTAGAAGCATCTTTCACAATATACCCATCACTCAGGAACTGTTAAGATTGTATGGAAGACAGAATGCATCACCTAGATGTCTATTTAAAATAGACATTAGGAAAGCATATGATATGCTGGACTGGAATTTTATTGAAAATATGATATGTGCCCTCAAATTTCCTCATAGATTCATAAATTGGGTGATGACCTGCATAAAAACAATCTCTATTAAGCTGTGCATAAATGGTGAACAGTTTGGAAATTTAAAAACCAATAGAGGTATTAGGCAAGGGGATCCCCTTTCCTCTTTAATCTTTGTGCTGGTAATGGACATGCTAACCAGGAAACTGAGATTTGCAACCCAGAATAACAGGTTTAGGTATCATCCTCTGTGCAAATCGACTGGTTTGGTCAATTTGGCTTTTGCAGGTGATTTAATGCTGTTTTGTAAAGGCAACCTGGAAAGTGTTTTAATCTTACAAAAAGCATTGCAGCAATTCTCTGAATCAACAGGCCTTTATGTCAATGCTGACAAGTCCAAGGTATACATGGATGGTATAAATGAAATGACTCAAAACAGAATCATGGAGGAAACAGGATTCTTGAAGGGCTGCTTTCCTTTTAGATATTTAGGATTGCCAATGTCCTCAACAAAATGGAAGAAGACTGATTATTGCCAATTACTAGTGGGCAAAGTCACTGCAAGGATTAATTCCTAGAATACAAGATATCTGTCTTATCAAGGAAGAAGCCAACTCATCAACTCAGTCTTATTAGCACTACACACCTATTGGGCCACAACTTTTGTTCTCCCTAAAAGCACTATTAGACAGATTGAAAAGAAATGCTGAGATTTCCTATGGGGCAGTAATCAAGCAGCTGTAGCTTGGTCTTCCTTATGTAAAGAAAGAAAGCATGGAGGTCTGGGGTTCAAGAACACTTGGTTATGGAATAGGCAAACAAGTTTGGCATATTACTCAGAAAGAAGATACCCTTTGGATCAAATGGATTGATTTTATTTATCTGAAAGGTTAGGACTTCTGGAGTTATATGATCAAGCCTCAAGATGGATGGCATTGGAAACAGTTAGTCAGAACAAGAGATATGCTTTGTGCAGGTTACATGAACAATAATTGGAGAGGGGCAAATTCTGGAATATACACAGTCAAATCAGGCTATAAATGGTTGATTGGGCCGCAAGAAACTTTCCCTTTGCACAAGTTTGTATGGAATCACACTTCAATTCCAAAGCATAGATTTATTGTATGGCTCATGTCTCAGAACAGACTGAAGACTAAGGACCACATTGCTGTCTACAATCAGATAGAATAGAATTGTGTTCTCTGCGAAATTGAACAGGAAATAATGCATCACTTGTTTTTCTCATGTACTTGGAGTGCAGCAATAGTAATTGAAATATGTGACTGGATTGCCCTTGATCATTACAAAACCAATTATAATAACTGGACCCACTGGATTAGATTTGCTTTCAACAAAGACAAAGCAAGGAGAAATATGGTGTACACAGCTTATGCTTCTATGGTTTATCAGATCTAGATGGAGCGGAATAGAAGATGCTTTCAGCTAAAGGAATTAGAATCGCATCAGATTACTAGTATAATAAAGAGAGAACTTGCTCTAACATTAAGTTATGTTCTCAATTTATCGAATTTTAGGAATCATTCAATTGTAATTAGACTACAACAAATGATTTAATTTTTGGCTCCATTTTGACCGAACCCTTCATAGAAGGTGGCGGTTAATAATGAGAGTCTAGGGATATACATTGAATTTGAACCCTTCCTAGAAGGTGGCAAGGACAATGTATATGGCCTTTTGCTTGTGGTTCAATTTTGTTAGTTGGTAATGAATTTTTTATTTTACCAAAAAAAAAAGAAAACAAGGGTGGTGCAACAGTGAACTTCATCGAAATACATAAAGGCAAGCATAATAGAATCTTAAGAGAGTCTCGTAGAGGAAAGTCTTAACATCAAATTTTCTATTAGATTATTTTTAACATTATGCTATTTTTCGAAATCAAGTGGAAAGTTTTAAATTAAGTTTGTAAAATAAAGCCAAAACTACTAGATTGGTCCTGTAAGTTATTTTTTGGTTGCGATTTCGTCCCTTAACTTTTTTCGTTTAAAATAAAATCGTAAGTTTGTAACTAGTTTCAAATAAATCCTTCCATCCAATTTTGTCTTAACACCGTTAATGGGAGCCTCCTATGTGGCAACCTATCTTACGTGGCTAAAACTCAACGTTACACCCCAAAATGATGTCATATGAGGCCAAAAGAGAAAACCAAAACAGTTAGGGATGGCCCAATAAGCTTCTATTTTGGTCTCATACGACCTCGTTTTGGGTGTAACGTTGATTTTTAACCTTGTAAGACCATTGGTTGCCACGTAGGAGGTTCCCATTAATGGTGTTAAAACAGAATTGGACGGAAGGATTTATTTGAAACAAGTTACAAACTTCCGGATTTATTTGAAACGAAAAAAAGTTAAGGGACGAAATCGAAACCAAAAAATAACTTACTGGACCAATTTAATAGTTTTGCCTAAAATAAAAGACTTAATTTAAGATTCCGTGAGACTCAATTTATTAAAATTGCCAACATAGGGGGCCTCTTAAGTGTCTTCTTAGTAGAAAGTTCTACTACATGCTTGTTGGGATAGAATATTTCATAATATTCCAATAAAAAAATACTTGATAATATTATTAGTCATTCTATATTTTGGTCAATTTTTTTATTACTTGAAGAGACTCTACTAATTTAACCGTATCGTTTGGCAAAATGATGTGTTCCCTTAAAAAAAGAGCTTTTTTTTATGTGTGAAATAATAAATTTTAGTTTTGTGAATTTTAATTTTTCATCTATTAAATTGTTGAGAATTATTAAAAAAAAAAATTGTTTTGTTTACTCAATTAGAAAAAATAATACAAAGCGAAAGGAAATAATTATTTATATTTAAAAAAATGTATTAAATTATGTAAAGGAGACTTCAACACATATATATTTAGATGTTCTAATAAAATATCATTTTTTTTTTGGTATTTCAATGTGTTTTTTAAATAAGGATAGTGGATTGGTATTGATGAATCGACTATCTTACTATATTGCGATGATTTCGTACAATCGTTAGTTAACGGCATGTTACAATTATTTGGTAATATGATAATTTTACCCTAATAGTATTCATCCTCAACTATTAACCGGGTTCTCATAAAATAGAAACTTAGGCTATATTTAATTTAGAGTTAATAATCACTTTGGTCTCTGAAAGATATATTTATCATCAATTTAATCCCAAAAAGATTTTTGACATCAATTTAGCCCCTGAATGATCAAGATGGCATCATGAAGTGTAAATTTTAATCCCAAAATATTCATATGAACATCAAATAAGTTCCTAAAAGGATCAATGTAATGTCATATTAATCTTTGGGGAACTAAATTGATGTAAAAAATCTTTTAATGACTAAATTGATGACTAATGTAACTTTCTCGGACAAAAGCGACTATAAACTCTTTAATTTATACTTCCTTATGCCTCAAAAAGTTGGTGGAAAATTGCAACGTATTATTGTTTCAATTTAAAATCATCATAATAATAAATAGGATTTTTTAATCTCAGTTTTAGGGTTGATGATAAGAGACTATAAATGTTATTTTTTATTGATAAAATAAAGATTTAATAATTAAGACTTGGAAACTCTGAAGCATGGGTACTCTTATCTGGCTGTCGTACACGTACCGCGTACGTACTCCTTGGGTACTCCTGGGTACGTACCGGGTGCATACCCAAACAAAAAAAATAAAATAAAAATTGGATACTTGAATGGGTACGTCTGGGTACGTACCCACCGGACGTACCCACCATGTGGTACAACTGAAAATATTTTTTTCCCAAACGATGTGTTTTGTTCACTAGGAAGAAAAACACTCTCAAGTGTCAAATTTCTTTCTCCTCTTGCTGACTTGATCCTCTTAATCCCTCTCTATGCTTGACCTGTTAGAACCTACAATCGGTGAGTGAAACAACTAGGAGACACTAGGAGAACACCTAGAAGGGGGGGTTGAATAGGTGTTAGATAAACCTTAAAAGATTTTCGAAAGAAACAAATCTAAATGATTAAAACAAATGATTTTCTCAAAAATTCTTTAGCCTTAATCGATTAATGACATGAACTAATCGATTAATGCCTCTGTTAATGGATTAATCACTTTTCAATCAAATACGAAAATCAATCAATTAACACATATGATCAGAGATAAAGCGGAATTGATTAACACCAATATTCTTATTGATTACCTAGGTTATGAAAATGATTTTCCCCAAATCAATTTTGCACAATTAAGATTCAATTCAATCAATTATGAAAAATCACTTTTTCTAGGTTTTCAACCAAGAACACAATTAATAACAAGAATTGTAAAGAGTAGAGAGTTTAGAGATACGACACAGTGATTTATCCTGGTTCACTTTCATCCACTTGAAAGCTACTCCAGTCCCCTCTTCAACCAAGAGAGATTCTTCACTATGAGGAATTAGAGTTTCTCAAATTACAAGTAAATGCCTCACAAGACTCCCTTCTTGCTAGCCTACAAGAGATACCACACCCTTGCCTTGTAACCCTATTGATATCTAATCTAACCTCTTCTCTTGTTTGCCGATACCCCACAACAAGACTTCCAATGCTTTGAGATTCTTCAAAGACTTCCACTTGCTTGCTTCACTACAAGACTTCCAAGTGCTTGATGATATGCCACACCAAGGCTTCCAAATAACTTTGCTTGATGAATAACTTCTTCAAGACTTCCTTTGTTGTAGAGTGTTTGCCTTCTTTGCAATGATTACAACTTAAATGAAAACGAAATAACAATCCTATGAATCTCTTTCAAAAGCTATGAAAATATCAACATGAGAGATTCAAGGTTCTTGATCAAAGAATGTAAAATTGAAAACTTTGATCTTGAGAAAGTGAGAGAGAATAGAGTGGCTTTGATTCTTCGTAAAATGAATATCAAAATGATGGAATATAATCACAAAGGTTAGGAATAGGTTTATATAGAATACCCAAAAGTTAGGAATGGTTAAAAGTGCTTTTGAGAAGTGAAAAACTCATTTAAAAACAGTAACAGCTCGTGTTACTCGAGTAGCCAAGTCATTACTCGAGTAACCAGTGTAATCAGTGTTCACTACTCGAGTAATCTAAGTTACTACTCGAGTATTTACGCAAGGCTTCAAAATTCTACTCGAGTAATCAGAGCCTTAATCGAGTATTTGCGCAAGACTGCAAAATTCTACTCGAGTAAACAAGTGGCTAATCAAGTAGTCAGTTCAAAAAACACTTAAAAACTTGTTTTCTCAAAATCTAAACCTTTTCTTTCAAACCTTTAAGCCACCTATTGATTTTAGGCAAAGTGAATACTCAAAATATGATATAATCATGCAATCAAAAGAGATTCACTACCCTCTAAGAGACTCTACCCAAACTCATAAACTAAGAGACTTGTGAGGCAAAAGATAAAACAATAAAACACAAAGTCTTCATGAGTTGGCTCTCTCTTCATCACTTGATGTTTGTTGTTGCTTGTTGAGCTTGAACTTGATCAACACATTTGTAGCTTGTTCAAAACCTTTTGGCATTTATCAAAACATTCTTCATGGATCTTACAATCTCCCCCTTTTTGAAAATGACAAACATGTTTTGAATTTGTGAAGTTGTTGATGCTTGAACCATTTAATCACTTGGTGAGACTCTTGCTCCCCCTCAATAAATGCTTTTGACATTTGAAATCCAATTGATAGAAAGCTTGATTCTCCCCCTATCTTCAACAACTTTGCTCAACCTACATAAAAACAACAAAAACAACCTTTCTCCAAACATACCATTTCATTTCTCCAAAATGGTCAAAACATAATATTTCTCCCCTTTTTCAAAACATCATATTTCTCCCCCTTTGGCATTATCAAAAAGAAATATATACCAATTGAAATATAAGATCTAAGCCAAAATAGAGAGATTAATAAGATATAACAACCAAAGCATGATAATCATCTAATGATTACTCAATGATATCAATTATAACAAATTGTATACCAATAGCATGATACCAATTGTAAAACAATTGTAAGAATTTGATACCAATAGTATTTTCTCAATAGTATAAACAATATCACATTATAAGAAATAATACCAATTGAGAGAACTATGAGCAATATCCAACAATATCAAATTGAAGATACCAATTGTATAATATCGAATGTTACCAATTTGTAGGATTCTCTTCTTGATATCAATTGAAGATGCAAATGAATGAATAACACATGAAAGTCCTTTTGCTCTTCAATCATACCTACAAAAACAATCATGTTTTGCTTTTTGGTATCCAAATGGTTTTGGATCCATTTTTGTTAGTGTAGGGACTCTCACTCTTTTTCATCCAAAAAAAATCTCCTTTAGGTATACCATGCACTTTAACATAACACACATTTGAAGTATGTCCATGAGTACCACAATAGAAACATGTTGGTGCATTTAAAAAATCAACTTTAGAAAAATCAACAACATTTCTATGAGATTTACTCTTAGTATTAGTATAACCCAAACCAAACTTGTTTGAATTTCTCTTTGAAAATTTAACAATGTGCGCAATCTAATATCGCCATTTGTGAAACTTGCAAGCTTATTTTTCAAAATAGCATTTTCATCTTTAAGCAACTTGCAATTCTCACAATCAACCACAATATTCAATCTACTAGCACAATCACAAGAAGAACTAGCATATATAAGATCAAGGGTTTCATTTTCAAGATTAAGCTCATCAACTTGTTTTTGAAGTTCTAAAATCTCTTGTTGATGTTTCAAAATGAGCTTCTTCCTTTCAATGTTTTTCAAAGCTAGTTTCTTAAATTGTTCATGCATTTCTTCATAAGCATTATATAACAATTCATATTTGGAAGAAATTTCAGATTTAGTAAGACTTACATCGCTATCCTCGCTCTGTTCACTTGATTCATCATTTGAACTTTCCTCTTCATTTACTAGAGATATCAAGTTGAGACAAGCGGCTTCTTCATCATCCGAAGAACTATTTGATTGGCTTTTCTTATCTTCTTCATTATCACTATTCCAAACTATGTATGCCCTTTTAGTTTTCTTTTCTGTCTCCTTCTTCTTAAGATACTTAGAGCATGAGTACTTGAGATGACCGGGCTTTCCACATTCATGGCAAACTATACCTTCTTTTGAAGTCTTTGTCTTGTAGTGTGGGGAATTCTTCTCTTTACTTTTGTCTTTGTTCATCCTTCCTTTTCTCCTTAGAATCTTATTGAACTTTCTTAGTAGAAGTTTCATCTCCTCTTCATCAATGTCCGAATCGGTATCTTCATTATCATCATCATCATAGGAACTCTCTTCCTTTTTATATGACCTTTTAGCTTTAAGAGCAATTCCTTTTCTCTCTTTGTACTTATCCGACTCTTCATGCATTTGCAAACGTCCAAGCTCCATTTCATGTTCTTGTAGCTTTCCGAAAAGTGTTGCTAAGTCCATGGTGTCCAAGTCCTTTGATTCAACAATTGCGGTAACCTTGGGTTGCCATTCCCTACTTAGACATCTTAAAACTTTGTTAACAAGTTCACAATTCACGAAAGTTTTACCAAGAGCAATGAGATGATTAACAATATGAGTAAAACGTTTTTGCATAAAACATATAGATTCATTAGGCAACATACGAAACAATTCATATTCATGCATCAAAGAATTTAATCTAGCACGCCTAACTTCACTAGTGCCTTCATGTGTGACTTGCAAGGTGTCCCACATTTCTTTGGCATCACGACATTGGGAGACTCTAAAGAATTCATCATAAGATAGAGCGGAGGTGATGATATTCTTAGCCTTTAAATCATATTGAATTTTCCTTTTATCATCATCGGTCCACTTATCTTTGGGAGTTAGAGTAAGAACACCTTCTACATCTTTTGAGGGAATATGGGGACCATTTTCAATGGCTTCCCAAATGTTCACATCTATAGCTTCTATAAAGATTCTCATCCTAATTTTCCAATAACCATAACCCTCTCCACCAAACATAGGAGGGCGATTTATTGAAGCACCTTCACCACCAAAAGGATTCGTAGAACCCATTGTAGTTTCCTCAAGGATCTTTACGAAAAAGCTCTATGCTCGTGTCTTTCGACCGAGCTCTGATACCAATTGTTAGAACCTACAATCGGTGGGTGAAACAACTAGGAGACACTGGGAGAACACCTAGAAGGGGGGGTTGAATAGGTGTTAGATAAACCTTGAAAGATTTTCGAAAGAAACAAATCTAAATGATTAAAACAAATGATTTTCTCAAAAATTCTTTAGCCTTAATCGATTAATGACATGAACTAATCGATTAATGCCTCTGTTAATGGATTAATCACTTTTCAATCAAATACGAAAATCAATCAATTAACACATATGATCAGAGATAAAGCGGAATTGATTAACACCAATATTCTTATTGATTACCTAGGTTATGAAAATGATTTTCCCCAAATCAATTTTGCACAATTAAGATTCAATTCAATCAATTATGAAAAATCACTTTTTCTAGGTTTTCAACCAAGAACACAATTAATAACAAGAATTGTAAAGAGTAGAGAGTTTAGAGATACGACACAGTGATTTATCCTGGTTCACTTTCATCCACTTGAAAGCTACTCCAGTCCCCTCTTCAACCAAGAGAGATTCTTCACTATGAGGAATTAGAGTTTCTCAAATTACAAGTAAATGCCTCACAAGACTCCCTTCTTGCTAGCCTACAAGAGATACCACACCCTTGCCTTGTAACCCTATTGATATCTAATCTAACCTCTTCTCTTGCTTGCCGATACCCCACAACAAGACTTCCAATGCTTTGAGATTCTTCAAAGACTTCCACTTGCTTGCTTCACTACAAGACTTCCAAGTGCTTGATGATATGCCACACCAAGGCTTCCAAATAACTTTGCTTGATGAATAACTTCTTCAAGACTTCCTTTGTTGTAGAGTGTTTGCCTTCTTTGCAATGATTACAACTTAAATGAAAACGAAATAACAATCCTATGAATCTCTTTCAAAAGCTATGAAAATATCAACATGAGAGATTCAAGGTTCTTGATCAAAGAATGTAAAATTGAAAACTTTGATCTTGAGAAAGTGAGAGAGAATAGAGTGGCTTTGATTCTTTGTAAAATGAATATCAAAATGATGGAATATAATCACAAAGGTTAGGAATAGGTTTATATAGAATACCCAAAAGTTAGGAATGGTTAAAAGTGCTTTTGAGAAGTGAAAAACTCATTTAAAAACAGTAACAGCTCGTGTTACTCGAGTAGCCAAGTCATTACTCGAGTAACCAATGTAATCAGTGTTCACTACTCGAGTAATCTAAGTTACTACTCGAGTATTTACGCAAGGCTTCAAAATTCTACTCGAGTAATCAGAGCTTTAATCGAGTATTTGCGCAAGACTGCAAAATTCTACTCGAGTAAACAAGTGGCTAATCGAGTAGTCAGTTCAAAAAACACTTAAAAACTTGTTTTCTCAAAATCTAAACCTTTTCTTTCAAACCTTTAAGCCACCTATTGATTTTAGGCAAAGTGAATACTCAAAATATGATATAATCATGCAATCAAAAGAGATTCACTACCCTCTAAGAGACTCTACCCAAACTCATAAACTAAGAGACTTGTGAGGCAAAAGATAAAACAATAAAACACAAAGTCTTCATGAGTTGGCTCTCTCTTCATAACTTGATGTTTGTTGTTGCTTGTTGAGCTTGAACTTGATCAACACATTTGTAGCTTGTTCAAAACCTTTTGGCATTTATCAAAACATTCTTCATGGATCTTACATGACCCCTCCACCGCTCTTTGTGCTTGACCTCTTCCACCTCTCGCGGCACCCTTTATTATGCTTCCCTCCTTCATTAGTTTGGTGTCTCCCTCTAAACTGTCTCCCATGTCTCCGTTTCCCTGTTTTGTTCTCTTACTAACTGATATTTCTGTTTTTCATGTTTTATAAATATTTCTCTGTTTTCTTTTTTTGTTGTGATGGAATAATCAATATTATCTTGATTTAAAACAACAATGAAAAGTGGTTTGATGCTCGTATTTGTTTTGATTTTTTTTCACACCAAGCGTTTAAACTAGTTTAGGAATTCAACCACTCTTTATTTTCCTACTATGCACCTTTTTTTTTCCTATTTTGTTTTTATTGTATTTTTTATTTTTGCAATTTTTATTTTTTAAATTTATATATAATTGTATTTATAAATTAAATATATATAAGAACGTACTCGTACCCTAATTTTTAAAAAATGCCGTATCTCATACCTGTATTCGTACCGAGTACCGGTACCGTATCCGTACACATGCAACATAGCTTGAAAAACTTAGATTCTTAATAACATTTTACTACTTTTTAACTTCTTGTAGGGTTGAGGTTAAACAAACTTTAATAAATAAAAGGCTTGAAAATTATACTCCATCCGATTCTATTTATAAGACCCTTTTGCGATTTTTATTTTGGTGCTATTTATAAGACCCCTTTTCAATTTTCAATAGCACTTAATTACTTCTTCCCACAAACACCCCTTTAAAGCCAACACTTTTTAGAGTTCCAATAATAATTATAGGGGTAGTTTTGAAAAAGTATATCAAATTTTCACATTTCTAATGACACTAACAAATTTATCCACTTTCCTTGATGGGAGTGAAAATCCCACAAGGGTTTTATAAATAAGACCGGAGGGAGTATATAATTAGAATAATTGGGTTACAATACATTATATATTAAACAACAGTATTAATAATTGGTTGATTTGTTGGAAAAAAGACATTAATACTATTTTCTTAAAAAATTAAAAATTATTAATTGTGGTTACCCCTGCGTAGTACCGGATAAAAAAACTAGTATTCCTTCCGGTCCTATTTATAAAACTCTTTTGGAATTTTTATTTTGGTCCTATTTATAAGACCCCTTTTCAATTTTCAATAGCATTTAATTACTTCTTCCCATAAACACCCTTATAAAATCAACACTTTTTAGAGTTCCAATAATAATTATAGGGTTAGTTTTGAAAAAGTATATCAAATTTTCACATTTCCAATGACACTAACAAATTTATCCACTTTCCTTGATGGGAGTGAAAATCCCACAAGGGTTTTATAAATAAGACCGGAGGGAGTATATAATTAGAATAATTGGGTTACAATACATTATATATTAAACAACAGTATTAATAATTGGTTGATTTGTTGGAAAAAAAGACATTAATACTATTTTCTTAAAAAATTAAAAATTATTAATTGTGGTTACCCGTGCGTAGTACCGGATAAAAAAACTAGTATTCCTTCCGGTCCTATTTATAAAACTCTTTTGGAGTTTTTATTTTGGTCCTATTTATAAGACCCTTTTTCAATTTTCAATAGCATTTAATTACTTCTTCCCATAAACACCCTTATAAAATCAACACTTTTTAGAGTTCCAATAATAATTATAGGGTTAGTTTTGAAAAAGTATATCAAATTTTCACATTTCCAATGTTACTAACAAATTTATCCACTTTCCTTTGTGGGAGTGAAAAACCCAAAAGGATCTTATTTGGCGGGAGTATATAATAAGAATAATTGGGTTACAATACATTATATATTAAACAACAGGATTAATAATTGGTTGATTTGTTGGAAAAAAAGACATTAATACTATTTTTTTAAAAAAAATAAAAATTATTAATTGTGGTTACTCGTGCGTTGCATCGGATAAAAAACACTAGTACTTTCTCCGGTCTTATTTATAAGACTTTTTTTGGAATTTTTATTTTAATCATATTTATAAGATCCCTTTTCAATGTTCAATAGCATTTAATTACTTTTTCCCACAAACATCCTTATAAAGTCAACACTTTTTAGAGTTCGAATAATAATTATAGGGTTAGTTTTGAAAAAATATATCAAATTTTCATATTTCCAATGTTACTAATAAATTTATCCATTTTTTTATGAGAGTGAAAAATCCCAAAAAGATTTTATAAAAAGGATAAATTATCCTGATCATTTCCATTTCTATTTTATTTTGCTTTCTATCTTATTTAGTACTTATCCTATTCTGACGGTGACGGACCAACTGTCATTAAGAGGACTGCTTTATACAGTACATGATCGTGTTTACAGTTTTACATACACTTTAGTTTAGAAGGCTGTCCGTTCCCTGTTGGTTCCGCACCTTAACAACCACCCCACTCTATCATACGCCTCTTAACCTCATCCCTTATCCTACGCCCCACTCTTCCTTTCCCCCTTTCCATTTTCTCTCTTCCATCCTACTCTCTCATCCAACTGTTAACTGCTTAACACAAACCCTAACCCCATTCCTCAATCCACAGCATCAGGTACGTTGCTTCAATCTCCCTTTCTCCATTTCCCCTCTTCATTTTTCATTATCAGACACCAATTAGGGTTTTCCTTATTTTTCTTCAGCATCGCGATCCGCGAATTGGATTGGGATCAGTCTCTGAATAAATAAATAGTGTGTGTTAGATTTTCATGCTTTGGCGGGAATTGAAATCCGCCAAACCAATCGCGCTCCGTGTTTGAATTTGATGGCCAATCCCACCCCAGGGACCAAATTCGCGTCCGTTAATCTCAATAAATCCTACTTCCAGCATTCCAATTCTTATGGATCCAATCGAAACCGTGCCAATGGCGGCGGCAGCGTGGTGGTCTTGTCGAGGCCTCGGAGTTCACACAAAGCTGCTGGGACCAAGCTTTCAGTTCCACCCCCCTTGAATCTCCCTTCCCTCAGGAAAGAGCATGAACGCTTTGATTCTTTAGGTTCCGGTGCAGGTCCTGCTGGTGCAGCGGGGTCCGGAGGTGGTTCCAGACCTGCCTCATCTGGAATGGGGTGGACTAAGCCGGCTACGATTGCGTTGCCGGAGAAAGAACACTCTGCTGAGCTGGCAATGGATGGGTTTGATCATGTTTTGGGTTCTGATTCTGATGGGTTTGGGAGAGGGAGCACTGTGTATATGCCTCCTTCAGCTGGATCGGTGATGGTTGGGCCCGCCACACCTGCTTTGGTTCGATCTCGGCCTGTTGTTGAGAAGGCGGCTGTATTGAGAGGTGAGGATTTTCCTTCGTTGAAGGCGGCCACATTGTCTTCGTCGGCTGGTACAGCTCAGAAGCTGAAGGAGGATTTGAATCAGAAGCAGAAACAGTTGGTCAGTGATAGTTTCTCCAGTGAGCAGAAGGATGCTTCTTCTCGGTTGAGCTGGATTGTTGATGTTGACAATGGACTGAGTGGGAATGGATATGAACGGCGTAGTAGTGTAGGTGGTTCTCGAGCAAGTGAGCAGCAGGGTAGGAAGCAAGAGGAGTATTTCCCTGGTCCTCTCCCTCTAGTTCCGTTGAAACCAAGATCTGATTGGGCTGATGATGAGCGTGATACGAGTCATGGTTTTGCAGACCGAAGCAGAGATCATGGATTTTCAAGGAATGAGACTTATTGGGATAGAGATTTTGATATGCCCAGGGTTGGTGTTCTGCCACAGAAGCCTGGTCATAATTTTGACAAGCGGGGACAGCGGGACAATGAAACCAGAAAAGTTTCCTTTGGTGAAGTCTCTAAACTGGACCCTTATGCCAGAACAGCCAGTAGAGAGGAGCGGGAAGGAACTTCGTGGAGAAATTCATCTTTTCAAAAGGATGGATTTGGTGTTGAAGATACTGGAAATGAAAGAAGTGGTTTTGGCGCACAACCTTCTAGCATGAATAAAGAAGTAGGGAAGGATAGCAAATATGTTCCATCTCACTTTCGAGATAATGCTGTTCATGATCCTGGAAAGAGGGATATGGGGTATGGTCGGGGCGGGAAACATCCTTGGAATAACACAACAGAAACTTATGGTAATCGAGGGTCTGAGCGAAATGCTTGGGATCGTTATGCTGGTAGTGAAAAACACAGCAGAAATAGAGTTGATTCTGTCCAGAGCTCGGTGTCAAGATCCTCTTTTTCCTTGGGTGGTAAAGGACTTCCTGTGAATGATCCTCTCCTTAATTTTGGAAGAGAAAAACGTCCTTTATCAAAGAGCGAAAAGTCTTTCTTGGCGGATCCATTTACGAAAGACTTTGGAGCTTGTGGTTTTGATGATGGGGATATACTTTCTGCTGGTCTTGCTGGGGTGGTCAAGAAGAAGAAGGATGTGCTAAAGCAAACTGATTTCCATGATCCTGTTAGGGAGTCGTTTGAGGCTGAGCTTGAAAGAGTTCAGAGGTTGCAAGAACAGGAGCGGCAGCGGATCGCTGAAGAGCAGGAAAGGGCATCTGAGTTAGCTCGTAGAGAAGAAGAGGAGAGACTACGGCAAGCTAGAGAACACGAAGAGAGGCAGAGAAGGTTGGAAGAAGAAGCAAGAGAGGCAGCTTGGCGAGCAGAACAAGAGCGGATTGAATCTTTGCGGAAGGCTGAAGAGCTGAGGTTGGCAAAGGAAGAAGAGAAACGAAGGATAGACCTAGAAGAAGAGAGGAGAAAACAAGCTGCTAAACAAAAACTTTTAGAATTGGAGCAAAAGATTGCTAGGAGGCAAGCTGAAGCATCCTGGGCTACAAACGTGGGTGATTGGGATGATAGTGAAAGAATGGTTGAAAGAATAATAACCTCGGCATCTTCTGATTCATCAAGTGTGAATAGGCCTCATTTTTCCCGAGATATTTCATCCACCTATGTGGATAAAGGAAAACCAGTTAATTCATGGAGAAATGCTTTCGAGAAGGGGAGCAGTTCTGCACCCTATCTACAGGAACAAGATAATGGCAACAATAGCTTTAGTCCTCGTAGAGATTCATCAATTGTTGGAAAGCCATTTATGAGGAAAGATTACTATGGTGGTGCTGGATTGCTTTCTTCAAGGAATTCTAATAGGGGAGGGATTTCGGATTCTCATTTAGATGAGTATGCTCACTTACAGGGGCATAGGTGGAATCAATCTGGAGATGGAAACCATTTTAGCAGAAATACAGAGATTGATTCTGATTTTCATGAAAATTTAGTTGAAAGATTTAGTGATGATTGGTCTCGGAGCCGTTCACGTGTCAATCCATTTCCTCCATATCCTGATCGTTCTTATCCTAATTCTGAGTCAGACGGCCCTTACAACCAGGTTAGGTCACGGTATTCTGTCAGGCAGCCACGAGTTCTTCCCCCTCCAACACTAGCTTCTGTGCATGAAACATACAGGAGCACAAATGAGTACCCTGGTTCTTCTGTTTTCCTAGAAGATGAGATACAGTATGACAACAGGACTTGTGGTCCACCTGAAGCAGTGGCTGCATTGCGAGAGTCTACTGAGAACAAGGATCATGAAGTGGAGGCAACACATAGATGTGATTCTCAATCTTCACTCTCTGTTTCAAACCCCCCTGGTTCTCCAACACATCTCTCTCATGATGATTTAGATGGATCTGGAGATTCTCCTGAAGAAGGTAAAAATGGCACCCTCTCGACTCCAGAGAACGAATCCGTTGCGGTTACTACCAAAACACATGCAGTTAGTTCTTCATGTGCTGTTTCTACTGCCGATGATGATGATGAATGGACTACTGAGAATCATGAGCAGTTCCAGGAACAGGAGGAGTATGATGAAGATGAAGATTATCAAGAAGATGAAGTGCATGAAGGGGATGATAATATGGACCTCAACCAAGAGTTTGAGGAGATGCACATAGAGGAGAAAGGATTGCCCCACTTAATGGATAACCTTGTCTTGGGATTTGATGAGGGTGTGCAGGTTGGGATGCCCACTGAAGAGTTTGAAAGAACTTCAAAAGATGAAGAACACGTATCTTATGACAATCCATGCAATGATGGCAAAGCCCTTCAACCTGTTGATGATTCTTCTCAGGTGAATCTTAATAATTCTTCTAGTGTGTTCGAGGATTCAGACGAGCCAACTCAAGGTTTGCTCATTCAGCCCATTAATGCTCATCCATCCATGAGTTTAGGCAATGTGGAAGCTTCTAACAGTGGTCTGTCTACTCATCACTGTGTACCAACTTCGGGTGCTATTGCCCCTCACTCATCTGTGGGTCCAAATGTCATGTCTAATGTAGCTGCACCAAGTCAATCTGAGCAACCCATTAAGCTTCAATTTGGTCTTTTTTCGGGTCCATCTTTGATACCATCTCCAGTTCCAGCCATACAGATTGGATCTATACAGATGCCACTGCCTCTGCATTCACCGGTTGGTGCAGCCTTCTCTCACATGCACCCATCACAGTCTCCTTTGTTTCAATTTGGCCAGTTAAGCTATACTGCTCCTACATCACAGGGGATAATGCCCTTGGGTCCTCACGCAATGCCATATGTTCAGCCTAATATTGCAGCTGAGTACTCTTTTAATCATAATCTTGGAGGTCAAATGTCAGTTGGTCCTGGCACTTCTGATCAGTTTGTTAAAAATGAGACCAGGCCTTATTCCTTGGATAACCAACCGGGTATTTCAAGGCATTTATCACAAGGTTCACTGCCAAGTGAGGATGCTGAAAAAATGAATGGACTAAAGCAGGGTCAAATAGGGGTTCTCTGTTTCAGTAATAAGAGCACTAGCACTGCTACTGCTACAGGTTTCCAAGTGGATAATCAGGGGAGGCAAAATTTGGTTGGGAATACTTCATCAATTGCTAATGAATCAAAAGGTCAGCCTGTTTCCAGAGGTGCATCACTTCATTCAGTATCAAAAGAGAAGGAGTTTTTAAAGTTGAAGGCCCAATATCCTGTACCTGGTGGTAGGGGTAAGAGATATGTCTTTGCAGTAAAAACTCCAGGCTCAAGACCATCAGATCCTGTTGCAATCAACCACTCAGATTCCAGAGGAATTTTTAGGAGGCCTCGACGGAATATTCAGCACACTGAGTTTCGAGTTCGGGAAACTGCAGAGAAGAGGCAGTCTTCTAGTTTGGCTATGTCTGATCAATTTGGATCAGATAATAAGTCAAATATCAATGGAAGGGGAACAGTTTTACCTGGAAAGACTGGTCCAAGGAAGACTTTGGCCAATAAATCGGGAAAACACACTATAGAATCTGCTTCAGAAAATTCCCGGCAAGTAGATTCTGGAAGCATAAGTAACAAGGTTGATGGCAAAGAATCAACTAAGATCCAAAGCATCTCACATTTTGGACAGAATAATCCCAAAAGGACTTTGTGCTCTGAAGATGATGCTGATGCTCCTTTGCAAAGTGGAATCGTTCGCGTGTATGAGCAACCTGGAATTGAAGCTCCTAGTGATGAAGATGACTTTATAGAAGTCAGGTCGAAGAGGCAAATGCTAAATGATCGGCGGCAACAGAGAGAGAGAGAAATCAAGGCCAAATCTCGGAGTGCAAAGGTTTAATTAAATCTTACAGTTTCTATCTATTCATGTAGCCTTATTTTGTATAGCTTCTCTCCTAATATTGTTTTTTAATGCTAGATACCACGAAAATCACGTTCCATTTCACAAAATGCTGTGGTCTTGACCAATTATAGCAAAGGATCCACATCTACTGGAGAAATGGCAAAAGCCACTCGCAGTCATTTGGTTGCTTCAGAGGGGCATGGAATAGAAAAGATTGATGTCTCATCTGGATTTGATTCAAGCTCATCGTCCCAACCCTTAGCTCCTATAGGCACACCTTCTTTGAAAATTGGTGATCATTCTGATTTAAAATCACAGACAAGCAGGTACTTGTTTTTTTTTTTTTTTTTTGGCAAGATTTCATGCTGCCAATGTTTTACAAAGAAAAATATCAATTTTATCTTTCATTCTTCAGATCACTTAAGATGAGTCTCCCAGCAGTATTGGGTGGTGGAAGTGGCCCTGGGCCTGATGTGATATTTGAGAGCAATAATAAGGTTGTTGATAATGAACAAACGTCTTTTGGCTCTTGGGGCAATACACGAATTTGTCATAGTCAACAGGTTTGAACCCCTGCTCCAAAAATATTTTTCAAGACAACCATGGTTTGCTCAAAAGGTCTTTGGTAATGTTCTGATTTTCTTCTATGTGATTTGGTTTCTATTTCTTAAAAAAATCTGGATTCAGCACAATTAGAAGTTGACTTCCTATATGGTGGTCTGGTCTCCCTTTGTCGTGTAGATTTAGTGACATGCTTGGAAAATTTGATCTGCATTTTCCTATTCTATTATTTTGTTGTTAGCGGATTCATCCATTTTGTAATTGTTCTTGCTTAATTGTTTTTTGGATGAACTAATCGTTTAATTTGATGATTTAGTTCCTATATCAAAGTTTTTGATTTCTTTTTGGTTTGGGAGTATCAGAGTGACACGGTCAATTTACAAATATTGAACACTTGAACTATCAAAGAACCTACATAAATATTTCATTGCTCAACTATTTTATGGCAGGTCATGGCTCTTACGCAGACACAACTTGATGAAGCTATGAAGCCTCAACAGTTTCATTCACGGGCTTCTGTTGGAGATCTGAAAGGTGCTGCTAATGATCCCAGGCTGCCTACATCATCCATTTTGACCAAGGAAAAAACATTCTCTTCTGTACCCAGTCCAATTAATTCCTTGCTTGTTGGGGAGAAAATTCAATTCGGTTAGCAAATAAGTTTCATACAGAATGGTTTTAGTCAATCACAAACAATCAATTATAATATTGAGAATTCTTTTTTTGTGCTGCTTGTTGTATTATCTCTGTATTTTAAGTTTTCTTACTGACGGAGGATATTTCTTTTTGTATTCAGGGGCAGTGACATCTCCAACTGTTCTTCCTTCCAGCAGCCATTCTGTGTCTCATGGCATTGGGCCCCCTCATTCATCTAGATCAGACATGCAAATTTCTCGCACTGTTGATTTATCTGATAATGATTCCAGTATTTTCTTTGATAAAGAGAAACACAGCAATGAATCTCATGGCCATTTGGAAGATTTTGAAGCTGAAGCTCAAGCCGAAGCAGCTGCTTCAGCTGTTGCTGCTGCTGCCATTAGTTGTGATGAGGTTGTAGGAAATGGATTGGGTACTTGCTCTATCCCAGTTTCAGATTCTAAAAGTTTTGTAGCTGCTGACATTGATGGTATAGCATCAGGTGATCTTTCTCCACACTGATGGGTTTTTATTTCTTCTCTGCGCATATGCAAATATGATTAGACAAATTAGGTTTAATGACTATGTATTTACTTATACAAGTTACTGTGGCTGGTGTAGCTATTGGGAAGCAATCAGTTACTGAGTCCAGATCTGAGGAGCTCAGTGTATCTCTTCCAGCAGATCTATCTGTTGAGACTCCTCCAATTTCCTTCTGGCCACCCTTGCAAAATCAGCAAAATTCTTCAAGCCAAATGATCTCGCATTTTCCAGCTGGTCCTCCTCATTTTCCTTTCTATGAAATGAATCCTATGATGAGTGGTCCTGCTGTCTTTGCTTTTGGACCACATGATGAGTCTGCTTCTGCTGCACAAACTCAGCCTCAAAAAAGTGCTTCATCAGTCTCGGGGCCAATTGGGAGCTGGCATCAGTGCCATCCTGTCATGGATTCCTTTTATAGTCCTCCGACGGGCTTTACTGGGCCTTTTATACCTCCCCCGGGAGGGATCCCAGCAGTCCAGGGGCCGCACCACATGGTTGTTTATAATCATTTTGCACCTGTTGGACAATTTGGACAAGTTGGTTTGAGTTTCATGGGTACGACCTATATCCCAACAGGAAAACAACCTGATTGGAAGCACAACCCCACATCTTCTGCCGCGGAGGCATGTGAAGGAGATGCTAGTGTGAATATGGCGTCTCCACAGAGAAATCCAGCTAACGTGCCTTCTCCTATTCAACATCTTGCTCCTGGTTCGCCACTTCTGCCAATGCCTACTCCTATGACCATGTTTGATGTTTCTCCTTTTCAGGTAAAGTTTTTATACGTGTCGTGGGGTTGTAACATGGACGTCCCAATACTTTCATGAATTTGCCATACTGAAGCACATGGGATATTGTAGTTCCTGTTAGAAATTATCAATAGTAGTTATTTATAGTTTATTTGAGGGAGAAGATAATGAAAGCTGGTAAACTACATAGTACTAATCAATGTTGTGCTTCTTTATAACTATTTTTGATAGTTACTTTTTTTTAACACTTATTTAACGTGTAAATTTGTCTGTGCCAGTCTCCTGAGATGACAGCACAAACTCGATGGCCACATGTTCCTAATTCAACAGTTCCATCCATTTCTCTGTCAATGCCATCACTGCAGCAAGGAGTGCATACTTCTCGATATAGCCATGTTCCTTCTGTTGACCAGCCGTTAAATCTCAATAGGTTTACCAGCCCTCAAATTTCAACATCAGATGGTGATAGGAATTTATCTACAGCATCTGATGTAAAAGTAAACCAATTGCCAGATGAACTTAGATTGGTGGATCATTCAAACTCCACTGCTGCTAAGGTATCAACACAGAGCGTTGACAACAAGATTCCATCAGATGCGGCAAAGGCTGATCTTCAGATTGGCAGTGGCAGCAATAGTAATAACCAGAATGCAAGTTCTGCTATTAAGAGTCAACCCTCACAACAATGTAGTATATCTACCCAGCAGTATGACCATTCCTCAGGATATACTAATCAGAGAGGAGGTAATGTTTCGCATAGACACAGTTCATCCGGGGGTGAATGGTCCCATCGTAGAACGGGATTCCAAGGAAGAAATCAATCTCTTGGTGCAGATAAATCAAAGGTAAAACAGATTTATGTGGCTAAACAGACTATGGGTGGTGGGGCATCAACAATGTCATGATGGTGAAGATATATTCTGCTTGGTTTCAAAAAGTTGGAAGGCTAAATTATTAATTTTTGGTGTGGCAGAAATAAAGAAGTTTTGATTAGTTTGGACATTTTGGGTAGGGCAGGTTTAGTGTAAGATAGATGTGTTCCTGTCTTCCTTATGAAGGCTGAGAAAGTGAGAAGTAATTGACAGCTCTTCTGTGCCAACCTATTAATGGGTGGATTGATTTATAGCATGCTAGCAGCAGCCTGGTATGCACCATGTCATTTGAAAATGTTGTGAGTGAAGCCTAGTTCGACTTTTGTTGTTTTCTTGTGATGGTTTAAAACCATGCAGGTTATTTATTGAGGTTCGATGTATCGAGATCATTGGTTGTCCTCGTGTATTCTTTCCATTATTGTAAGGAAAGTATCATTTTTGAGAAAGGACAATTTTATATTATTTGTCTTATTATTTCTTTTAATTTGATTACCAAGGCTTTTGGTAAAGGTTTTAAAAAAGACAATAATTGGTGTCTTTGATTAGCGATAAATAAAATTTTCAACTTTAAGTTCCTCAAATCATTTTTGAAATGATTATTTTTGCTCAACTGCACCTTGAGTGAATTTAAGGTAACTTTTAATACTAAGTGAGGTTGGCACAATTGATGTGGAGCTGTGTTACTTAAGCAAATGGTTGGATGTTTGATTCTCAATTTTTGCCAATGTAAAGAATTTTAATTGGGAGAGTCATCTCTGAAAAGGCCAAATAATACTCCAAAAATGAGTCACTATGCTCGCTTCGGTGGATACCTAGGAAAAAAAAAATTGCAACTTTTAATCAATCATTTCAGTGGTATTTATTTATTATGCTAACTAATAGGTATACCCTCCGGTTCGAATTACCAACAAATATAACTAATTTCACGTTTATTAAGGAGATTATTAGTTGATTGTATTTAATTTCCTCAAATTTATAAAAAAAAAAGTATTTTAGGGAAGTATCATTGGGAATAAGGGTGGAAACAGGCCAGGCCGGCCTACAGGGGCCTATAACAGGCCTAATAATAGGCCAGACTCAGGCCAGACTTTTTTTGTAAACAGGCCAGACTCAGACTATTTAAAAAGCCTATATAGTCTAAACAGACCAGGCCTAGGCCATGTAAAAAGCCTATTTAGCTTAACAGGTCGGCCTATATAATTTTTATTATTATTAATTTCATATGTATTTTAAAAATAAAAAATACAATAAATAAAAAACTTAACATGCACAGTTATTAAATGGGGATGGAAACAAGTCCCACATTGCTAATGTGAATTCACATGCATTCACTTTGTGCAAGTATGCAAGTCATCCTATAGGAGGCATTAATATAATGCAAAATATGCAACTATGCATGCAACTTACATGATGCGGGACTTAATAATATTGATGTGCACTTTGCTTGTCTTGTGTTGGTTAAGCTTGAACTTGGGAAATGCAAGTCCCACATCTTTTATTCATGGAGCACAACATGGGAATGCAAGTCCCGCATCTTTTATTCATGGAGCACAACATGTTCTTTAAGCTATAAAATGTTGCTTTGCCAAGTCATGTTGTGTTGAACCATAAGATCACCGGTTGAGTGATTTTTTCGGTTCTCACCGGTTTTGCTTGGACCATTACCGGTTCATTGAATAGGCCAAAGTTCATTATTAATCAGGCCAAAGTTTTAGCATTATATAGGCTAGTTAGACAGGTCGGCCTATTTAATATTAGGCTTGTTGGCCTATTTAAAAATTTCAAAGTATATAGGCTTTTTAATAGGCTTATAGGCCAAGCTAGGCTTTTGCACAGGCCAGGCTCAGGCTTGAAAAATTTATTTAAATAGGCTAACAGACCAGGCCAGGCCCAAATAATTTATATAGGCCAAGCCTGATTAAGGCCAAAGCCTGGCCTGGCCTGTTTCCACCCCTAATTGGGAATGAAACAAAAATTAAATAAGATAACAATTTGCTAGAGATGTTTTTGGAAAGTAATCTTGAGAATGAAACAAAATTTAAAAAAGGTAGTTACTTTTGCTTATATTTTAAAGCAAAAGATGTACGTTTTTTTTACTTATATTTCAAACCGGAGGAAATATGATCATATGACATGGTAATTATGTATATTAGTTATTCTCATTTGGTTAATTATAGCTTATGAAGAACGTGAAGAGCTTTTTCTCAAAAATTAGGATTAGAAAAATTGAGAGAATATTGATTTTGAAAAGTGAGTGAATGAATTGATTAAGAAATCTAATCAACCCTTTTTAATTTGAAAATATGATTAGAGAAAAAAATCCGGCAATTAATGAAATTGATTTAGAGTCATTTTTGAATTATTATTTTTCCCCCAAAAGAGTGATTACTTTCTCAAAGTAATCGATTATTTTAATTAAAGTAATCGATTACAACTTCAAAGTAATTGTTGAGTCACAGGCAAGTATATCGGGTCGTGCAAGTAATAAAGTGGTAAATAGAGTATCGATCCCATGAGAATTAGTGTTATGGCAAATATCACCTTATTGTAATTAAACTAGTGAAATTGAATCATAAAGATTGATTTTTGAAAGAAAAGAATAAAAAGAAAAATGATTGAGTTTGTAATTGGTAAAAATGCTAGGGACATAGTTTTAGTAGTAGGATTATAACACTATCACTGTGAATTTCAGCCCTTCCTAGATCAACAATTCTAGAGACAGTAAATACTTGATCTATCAAGGCACCTACTTTGTAGTTTTAGTCTATACCCTTTAATTCCTTAAGCGAGTCTTAGTCTAATAATCAATTGATTAAAAACACTGGAACTATAAATATTATATAATTTCTCCAAAGTATTCCTATGAGTTGTGAAATTATAATGTTTGATTAAAGGGCTAATTCAATCCCTAATTTCCCAATTGAGGAATTGAATCACAAAATATAGATTAGCTACTTCTATGCATATCCATTAAGAACATAATCAAACAATTGATATAGAAAAGAAAATTCATTCATAATCAAAAGTGTTATTTAAAAATCCATCCTACATTCACCACATCCCCATATGAGAACTAGCAATCCATGACAAAGGAAGAGAAAGACAAGTACGAGGGGGACTCTATGAATAACATAGAGTGTTACCGATGATCCAAAGCCTCACTGGAATCCCTTCCATTGAGGATCAAGAATGCAATACCCTACTTGCTTAACCCGAGTAATTAAGGAATAATTAAATAAATAATCAAATAAGTATTACTCGGAATTGTTATGGACTTGATAAATTATTAGAATTTATAGGAAATAAAGTTTTCTTTTTCTTTTCCTTTGAAATTCTAATGGGTCGGGTGCGCAATTCACAAAAACCTTTGGATCTCGGAAAATAACGTATGTGTAGATTAAACATTGGATTCGGCGTTTCCTCAAATGTTAATAAAATATAACTTAGGTTCTCAGAAATCTGGAAATGAGATAGCATTTGTTTGACATTAAAAACTTAACATAGTTTAGTTATTAAAATAATAGCGAAGCAATCTCTCGTCATTTCAGAGTTTAAGCTGGTAAACTTTTGCAATGCCATAACCGAATCCTTTTGAAACTAATATCAGAGTAGTGGAGAATCATTGGACCATGAGCAGGTAATATAAACATAATATATACATATATCAGTAGTCAGAAGGTACATAGTCCAAAGTGAGTCAGAAGAAACCGGATCCAAGTACAAGTCCATAAAACTGAAAGCATAAAAAGTAAGGATCCACACTCTAGAGCTCCCCAAAAATATATACAATATATAACAAATCAAAATAAAGGCTCCAGAGCTGATCCAGGAGTAACAATAGCAGTAGTAGTAGTACAAGTCACCAGAGAAGCATCCATCCATCCATCATCAGAGTCCACAACAGCTGAAGATCAGGTCCCTGACCCACACTACCTATACTTAGCACGTAGCTAAGGGTCCTCGTCCCTCCACTGGCTACCAGTAGAGTGCTCGAATGGCTCGTCTCCGCTCCTTGCCTTGACAGGATCCTCCTCCACCTCATCCGACGGGGATGGTACCCTTCCATTGGGCATAGGTTCGGGTGATGGTGTAGCCCCGACTGGACTCGTCGGAACAGGTGTAGGAGTATCCTCCCGTACAACTCGAGAAGAAAAAGGGTGAGAGCGGTAAACCGAACGAAAACGAAGACTGTGATAACCACGGGCAGGTCGAGCAATAGCTGGTCCATGATAAGTATAAAAGGTATAGATAATGGGGATCCTGAATCTACAAGGACGAACACAGATATTGATCAATCATATAGTCAAATATAGGTCATTACACAAACAAGTCAATAACAAGTAAGAATGCATAAAATATGTATGAGTGGCATGATGTATGAATGTCCTATCATCATTCCTAGCTTCCATAGAAACTATTTCCCCCTTCAGGGGCGGCAATCCTTGTAACTTCATGTACAATTTTTGGTACTCGGTGTAACATCCCAAAGTTTCGCTTGTATTAAATAATGAAGTTTACTAAATTAAATAATGAATCCTTAAAATTTATCATTAGAGTGTAGAGCATTTTCATAAAGTATCCTACAGTGTTTACGAAAATATATCTTGCTTATATATTTTAAAGTAGAATCATTAAAACAGTAACCCTTATTGAAAAATATAATTTCTATACTTTAATTTGCTTTCGACATATTTAATTATTAAATTTGTTTTAAGAACTTCAAGACTTTTAACTTTATGATTTTATGGAGGTAATTATTTGATGTTTACATTTTATTATTAGTATTTCTTGAGAATTACAATAAACAAATAAAGAAAAATGGTATTAGTGTTTTAAAACCATACAAACACAAGTAATAGTAATAGTTATAGTAGTAGTAATAGTAGTAATAATAATAATAATAATAATAATAAATAAAAAGAAAAAGAAAAAGAAAAAGAATAATAATAATAATAATAATAATAATAATAATAATAATAATAATAATAATAATAATAATAATAATGTAATAAAAAAAAGAAAAAAATAATAATAATAGTAAGAGGAAGGGGGGTTCGAAACCCTCCCCCCAACTTCTTCTCTCATCAGAGGCCGCCGGCCCTAATACTCATCCTCCCTCCCACGTCTTCTTCTCCCTCCACCGGCCCCATTTTTGCGCCGCCACAAGCCACCACCGTCAGCCCTGGCCGAACCGCCTCTCTCTCACGCGTTCTCTGTCTCTCCTGAACCATCTCTCTCTTCCTCTCTCTCTGGGAGCAGAACACCGCCGCACCAAGCTCCTCCCTCCCCAGTCGCGATCCGCCGCCGCCACTGCAGGTTGTCGCTGCCACTGTCCCCTGCAACAACAGTTGGGGAGTTTGTCGTCGTGTGCCCTCTCTCTCTCTCCCTATTCGATTGGAGCCGTCGCCGTCCGTCCTCGCCGTTGAAACCGCCACCGCCACGTGTGTCCCTTCTCCCTTCAGTCGCGAATCACCCTTTATCTTGTGCCACTGATCTCGCGCCGCTGTCCCTTCCTGGTTTGTTTGCCGTTGCCGCCATCGGAGGTTCGTTGTGTTGATCGTTGCGGGTTATGAATCGAACTGAACCGCCACTCACCGGTATCGACCGCCATAAACCCGTTCACTACCCCGAGTCACTAAAGCTTCACGGATCACTGCTCTTTCTTGTCGACAAGTCCCGAAGTGAGGTTATCTCTTTATTTTCGTTAATCGAGGTAAGGGGTGTTTTACCTTGCTTTAGAGAGTACTTTCTAGTTAGTTATAATACCTGTGAAGAATATATGGGTATGTTTGTGAACGAATCTTAGGGTAATTAATCGAGACTAAAAGTAAAGGATAAAAATAAACAAAAGAAAATCTAACTGGATAGTGTGATTTGAAATATGTGTTTATGTGCAAAAATGTAAATATGGACTGTCATGTTATAGATTATGATGTATGTTTGCTATTTGATTTTATATATGCTCAAGGTTAAAATGCTATTATATATGGCTATTGGAAAAAAAATATAAATGTGCTTGGACTGTACTTAAGTTGATTGTAGATGAGGATGATATGTTGAATGATAAATAGAGATGTTGAATAAAGGTAAAAAGGGGAAATTGAATTGTATGAGGATATGTACAATCAATTATATGCTTGGAGTTGATATTTAGAATGGATAATATAGACCTAAGTGTAAATCATGAACTTAAAAGAAAAGGGGTTTGAATTGAGGTGTAATTTAATGGGCGTGCTAAGTGTTAGTTATTAATGTGTAGGCCTAACTGATAAATCGAATTCTTGAAGTGTACTTATGCATGAATGATAATTGAGTTATGTGTGTTATTGTCTAAAGGTAAGTGATAGAAAGGGAAATGATTAAAGTAAGAGTGTGAAAGTTAGTTGTTATATGTGATTGAGTATACGTGATTAACTTTTATGTATGTCTGGCTTATTAAACGAGATATATGTGTGGTGTACAATTGGTAATTAATGGATACCAATACAACAATTAAAGAGTAAGAGTAAGAATCAAGGAAATTGAATTAAATATGAAATGTGTATGTTCGGTGCTAGACGTGCATGATTTGCTTATTTGCTAGTGTGTGTTGTGGAAATGTGTGAAAATGAATATATGTATATGTATGGAATAGAAAGAGAATAAGGGCGATGCGGTTAAGCCGTAACCCAGAGAAAAAGAAAAAGGGCGATGCGGTTAAGCCGTAACCCAGAGAAAAAGAAAACGGGCGATGCAGTTTAGCTGTAACCCAGAGGAAAAAGAGAAAAAGAAAAAGGTCGATGCGGTTAAGCCGTAACCCAGAGAAAAAGAAAAAGGGCGATGCGGTTAAGCCGTAACCCAGAGAAAAGGATAAATGGGGATGCGGTTAAGCCGTAACCCAGAGATAAAGAAAGCGGGCGATGCAGTTTAGCTGTAACCCAGACGAAAAAGAGAAAAGAGAAGTGAAAGCAAGAAAATAGTAAAAAGGAATGAAAAGAAAGAAAAGAGAAATGTATTAGAAATTAAAAAGAAAGCAAATAAGAAAAGATTATACAGGTGTATGAATTTGAATTGTTTGAGTTTGCTATGTTTTGAACTACCTGAAATGTTTGTGTTTGACTTTGTAGGTTATTATGTCTAGTTAGAAGTTATTCTCTACTTCATGTGTAAAGCTCACCCTTGCAACCATTTTTACAGGTTCAAAGTTTGAGCAGACTCAGTTTCAGGCCGAGCAGGAATAACACTCCACCACGTGGAGTGCTGGCTCATTATATTTTTGAGTGGACTGTAGTGTAATTTTGTGAAAAACTGTTATTTTTGTAATTTAAAATATGTAGTAGTTATGAGCCATAAACTTGTATTAGTAAGGGCCTTAGTATATAATCGAATGTAAAATGTGTCTGTTTTATATTTTAAATTGTTCTGGTCTGAACAGGCACAAACAGGAAATTTTGGGAAAGTCCGAAAAACAGAGGAAACTCTGCCCGTTTTTCGGAAAAATATTCTTAAGTATTTTAATTTAAAAAGAAATTTTTAAGTACCTATTTTAATAAATCATAATTTTAACTAATTATTTGTGAGAGTGTTACATTATGGTATCAGAGCAGTTTTTCCTCGACCTTGGAGTGTGGATTCACAACTCCTATGGTTTACTCACCGAGCGAGTAACCGATAAATAGAGTCAAGTCTTATAGTAGCGAGCTAGGTAGGTATATATAGGTACATTAACTTGTTTTCTTCTCTTCAGGAATTAATTCCCATGGTTAGTAGGTACAGTGACTGATATGATCGCTGCAATTTTAGGAACCTTGGTTCAGTTGAACCAAAAATCAGATTGGGGCGGTTGCCACAGTTGTTTTAGTAGTGGCAGCAGTTAACTAGCCGCCACAGGCACCGCAAAATCTAACTTCAGCAAGAACCTAATGGCTAGCCGAGTTCCGGTGGGACGATCCCCCGAAATTCGAGGGTGATTGTGACCTGGACGGAACCCCGAGTTGGATTCAGAAGATTGAGAGGATTATTCTTGCCATGGCAGATTGTTCTTATGACATGATATGCACTCGTTGGAAAAGCTGCGCATAGGTAGGGAACAGTGAAAAGCCGTAGGAAACGTTTCCAAGTTGTAGGACTTTAGTTGAAATCTAACCCAAACCCGGTGATAGTGTTGTCATTTAATGGAAGGTAAGGTCAGGATTGGCCGTCTTGATTCTTGCATCTGTTAAAGGATAACACTATCCATAAAGAGGACAATGCTACGCTATTGATGGATATGAGGTTGGGACTAATCACCTTGATCTTCGTGTCTACTGACGGACGATATCATTGCAAACTCCCAAACGAAATCAGGACATCCAAGTTAGGAACTCTAATTCTACCAAAAGCCAAATTTGATTTCAGTGAACCCATCGAGCCTCTTATCCAGATTCGTAAACGGTTGTCCGAATCGATTCGGATAACTTCGACAACTTCATCAAATATCCTCACCGAGACCAATCGAGTTGAACCATCGGCTTGCATTCCCCATTGAATAAGAGAACTTAGATACGTAGATGCAAGAAATTCGCCAAACTATAGGAACTCAATATAACTCAAAGCTCACCAATAGGTAAACAACTCGACACTACCCTCAACCTCGAAGAATCGTCAAGAACTTGAGTAATTGATTCTTAGTATCGACCAAGTCTTCTCCTTGACATCGACACACCCAGGTATGTCGATGCCAAGTGGGGGAGAACTTAATAACCCAATTTAGGTCGCATCCGAGTGACGAATGCGGATGAGAAAGGAAGCCGAGCGAGGACAAGGTGTGAAGTGTCCTAGTATACCCATGAAAAGACTAAGCTTATTGTCGGTAGAAACCCTGTACAAAAAATTAGCTATCGTTTCCCTAGCTCTTCGAAAAAGACATCCTAAGTATGTGGGAAATCGCCATCTTTGCGTGCCGGAACAAAAATTCAAGTGAACCAAACCTGTTACCCTCAACTCGTTGGGATATTATGCTGGGCATGAGTTAGATGTCTAGTAATAATATCCTAACCAGTGAGTATCAGGAGAAAAAATACTTCAATACCCCGCATTAGTGGCTATGGAAGTCCACGAGGAGACGGTTGGGAACCGACTTCTAATAAATTAAGAGGTTCCCGAGCTAATCGCCAAATAGAGAAGTGAAGTTCAATCCTTACCTTAACCTTAGAACAAGACTAAACATTATGACCCCATAACGAATTGAAACTACTGAACGAGCAGAATTGAAGATACGAATAAGAGGACCACAACTGAGCGAGTGTACAGTTTTAAGAATCCTAAGGAGTTTTCTTGGAATTGGAGATCGGAGTGAAATATCAAGAAGGTGAAATGGGTGAAGGATCGACGAATCAATATAATTGTAATGGGTTGAGGCGATGGACAATGAATGATGATTAATGAAATGAGGAATGTTTAGGAGGTGATTGTGGGGCGAAACTCCACTTCGAGGCATATAGTGTTCAAGGAACGAACGGGAGGGTGCTAAAAAGTTTGAAATGAGAAGTATCCTAAGTAGAAAAATGAAGCCGAAAGGGAAATAAACAGTGTGGTCGGGAACCACCTCGTGGGATGATTATCCAATTATGGAATTGATCGGAATTTCGGGGACGAAATTCTCATAAGTGGGGAAGAATTGTAACATCCCAAAGTTTCGCTTGTATTAAATAATGAAGTTTACTAAATTAAATAATGAATCCTTAAAATTTATCATTAGAGTGTAGAGCATTTTCATAAAGTATCCTACAGTGTTTACGAAAATATATCTTGCTTATATATTTTAAAGTAGAATCATTAAAACAGTTACCCTTATTGAAAAATATATTTTCTATACTTTAATTTGCTTTCGACATATTTAATTATTAAATTTGTTTTAAGAACTTCAAGACTTTTAACTTTATGATTTTATGGAGGTAATTATTTGATGTTTACATTTTATTATTAGTATTTCTTGAGAATTACAATAAACAAATAAAGAAAAATGGTATTAGTGTTTTAAAACCATACAAACACAAGTAATAGTAATAGTAATAGTAATAGTAATAGTAATAGTAATAGTAATAGTAATAATAATAATAATAATAATAATAAATAAAAAGAAAAAGAAAAAGAAAAAGAAAAAGAAAAAGAATAATAATAATAATAATAATAATAATGTAATAAAAAAAAAGAAAAAAATAATAATAATAGTAAGAGGAAGGGGGGTTCGAAACCCTCCCCCCAACTTCTTCTCTCATCAGAGGCCGCCGACCCTAATACTCATCCTCCCTCCCACGTCTTCTTCTCCCTCCACCGGCCCCATTTTTGCGCCACCACAAGCCACCACCGTCAGCCCTGGCCGAACCGCCTCTCTCTCACGCGTTCTCTGTCTCTCCCGAACCATCTCTCTCTTCCTTTCTCTCTCTGGGAACAGAACACCGCCGTCGCACCAAGCTCCTCCCTCCCCAGTCGCGATCCGCCGCCGCCACTGCAGGTTGTCGCTGCCACTGTCCCCTGCAACAACAGTTGGGGAGTTTGCCATCGTGTGCCCTCTCTCTCTCTCCCTATTCGATTGGAGCCGTCGCCGTCCGTCCTCGCCGTTGAAACCGCCACCGCCACGTGTGTCCCTTCTCCCTTCAGTCGCGAATCACCCTTTCTCTTCTGCCACTGATCTCGCGCCGCTGTCCCTTCCTTGTTTGTTTGCCATCGCCGCCACCGGAGGTTCGTTGTGTTGATCGTTGCGGGTTATGAATCGAACTGAACCGGCACTCACCGGTATCGACCACCATAAACCCGTTCACTACCCCGAGTCACTAAAGCTTCACGGATCACTGCTCTTTCTTGTCGACAAGTCCCGAAGTGAGGTTATCTCTTTATTTTCGTTAATCGAGGTAAGGGGTGTTTTACCTTGCTTTAGAGAGTACTTTCTAGTTAGTTATAATACCTGTGAAGAATATATGGGTATGTTTGTGAACGAATCTTAGGGTAATTAATCGAGACTAAAAGTAAAGGATAAAAATAAACAAAAGAAAATCTAACTGGATAGTGTGATTTGAAATATGTGTTTATGTGCAAAACTGTAAATATGGACTGTCATGTTATAGATTATGATGTATGTTTGCTATTTGATTTTATATATGCTCAAGGTTAAAATGCTATTATATATGGTTATTGGAAAAAAAATATAAATGTGCTTGGACTGTACTTAAGTTGATTGTACATGAGGATGATATGTTGAATGATAAATAGAGATGTTGAATAAAGGTAAAAAGGGGAAATTGAATTGTATGAGGATATGTACAATCAATTATATGCTTGGAGTTGATATTTAGAATGGATAATATAGACCTAAGTGTGAATCATGAACTTAAAAGAAAAGGGGTTTGAATTGAGGTGTAATTTAATGGGCGTGCTAAGTGTTAGTTATTAATGTGTAGGCCTAACTGATAAATCGAATTCTTGAAGTGTACTTATGCATGAATGATAATTGAGTTATGTGTGTTATTGTCTAAAGGTAAGTGATAGAAAGGGAAATGATTAAAGTAAGAGTGTGAAAGTTAGTTTTTATATGTGACTGAGTATACGTGATTAACTTTTATGTATGTCTGGCTTATTAAACGAGATATATGTGTGGTGTACAATTGGTAATTAATGGATACCAATACAACAATTAAAGAGTAAGAGTAAGAATCAAGGAAATTGAATTAAATATGAAATGTGTATGTTCGGTGCTAGACGTGCATGATTTGCTTATTTGCTAGTGTGTGTTGTGGAAATGTGTGAAAATGAATATATGTATATGTATGGAATAGAAAGAGAATAAGGGAGATGCGGTTAAGCCGTAACCCAGAGAAAAAGAAAAAGGGTGATGCAGTTTAGCTGTAACCCAGAGGAAAAAGAGAAAAAGAAAAAGGGCGATGCGGTTAAGCCGTAACCCAGAGAAAAAGAAAAAGGGCGATGCGGTTAAGCCGTAACCCAGAGAAAAGGAAAAAGGGCGATGCGGTTAAGCCGTAACCCAGAGAAAAGGATAAAGGGCGATGCGGTTAAGCCGTAACCCAGAGAGAAAGAAAGCGGGCGATGCAGTTTAGCTGTAACCCAGAGGAAAAAGAGAAAAGAGAAGTGAAAGCAAGAAAATAGCAAAAAGGAATGAAAAGAAAGAAAAGAGTAAAGAAAAAAGAAATGTATTAGAAATGAAAAAGAAAGCATATAAGAAAAGATTATACAGGTGTATGAATTTGAATTGTTTGAGTTTGCTATGTTTTGAACTACCTGAAATGTTTGTGTTTGACTTTGTAGGTTATTATGTCTAGTTAGAAGTTATTCTCTACTTCATGTGTAAAGCTCACCCTTGCAACCATTTTTACAGGTTCAAAGTTTGAGCAGACTCAGTTTCAGGCCGAGCAGGAATAACACTCCACCACGTGGAGTGCTGGCTCATTATATTTTTGAGTGGACTGTAGTGTAATTTTGTGAAAAACTGTTATTTTTGTAATTTAAAATATGTAGTAGTTATGCGCCCTAAACTTGTATTAGTAAGGGCCTTAGTATATAATCGAATGTAAAATGTGTCTGTTTTATATTTTAAATTGTTCTGGTCTGAACAGGCACAAACAGGAAATTTTGGGAAAGTCCGAAAAACAGAGGAAACTCTGCCCGTTTTCCGGAAAAATATTCTTAAGTATTTTAATTTAAAAAGAAATTTTTAAGTACCTATTTTAATAAATCATAATTTTAACTAATTATTTGTGAGGGTGTTACACTCGGTACCTTTGCGGGGTACAATTCAATACCATTCCGTGGAATGTATTACGCTCAAGCTTGGTAGTGATTCAAAATGCCGCAACCTCGCGGACGTCACGCTCCAACGTAATAATCACATCATTAGTATCCTCACACTGGCCACGTTTTTATTACACATAAACGTGTCATCAAGTAGGACATGTTTGGCGCTCCCAGAGGCCTTCCTCAGGTTATAAAAATAACCGTGACTTTTCGATCTATCATCCGAACTCTATGCATGAATGCATCACAATTAAACTCATTGATTGGTATTTAAATTACTTGATAATATCCATTATTATCTCGAAGTAATTAAAGCATATTCCATAAATAAATTCAGGAAAAATAAAGAATACCCAATCAAACATAATTCGGTCATATATTCAGTTTATGACATTCCTTTATGTGATATTAGGTTTAAATAAAAGTGGTTAACTTAAAAATGGTATTAAGGCACTTTTTGTCAAAATACTCGAGTAGTTCCAAGAATACTCGAGTAGTTCATGTTGTTCTGGAAAAAGTTTGCTTCAGACAGAATAGAATTCTCAATTAGTTCATGAGATACTCGAGTGATTCATTGAAAATCTTGTTTCAGGCAAATCAAAAGACTCGAGTGGTTCATTAAGTACTCGAGTTGTTCATCACTCATAACACTCGAGTGGTTCATCAAATACTCGGGTATTGAACTGAAATCTGGTGATTCTGCATCAGGAAATACTCGAGTCTTTCTTCAAATACTCGAGTCTTTCATGATAGCAGAAAAACTCAAAACTGAGTTTTAACATACCATTTTCGATTTTAACCAATTTTAACTCAAACCAATGATCAACAGAGTTCATGTAACATATAATAAACATGTTCAGACACTTAGATTACAACAAATCTCATAGATTGCACAGATTCATAAGATTATGCATAAAACTTGGAAAATCAACAACTCAACATACCAAAACACAAAATACTCAACAAACTCATGATTCCAAGTTCAAAAAAGTTTGCATGTATCATATGAGACTTGCTCAAATCAGTTTTAGAGTATGAATTGGTCTCCAAACCAAATTCCCAATTCAAACTAATCCCTTAGAGCCTCTTGATGGCTCTCTAATTAAAAACATGCACTTTAAACTCACTCTAGTGTATATTAAGCTTTCACCTTACCTCACAGACGTGAATCAACAGAGAATTTACCAAAACTTAGCTTTCAAGCTTGATTTCCCCAAAAACCCTTTGACAGCAACACAGTTTGGACAGGGTCACAAGACCAGCAATTTTGATCAATAAATCATGCAAAAGAATTGGGAAATTGGTTAGGAGTTATTCTCTGCAACATGCATGAGAGAATGAAACAAATTTGAAGTCAAGAGGGTTCACGAGCTTACCAAAATCGAAGACCAAAGTAAGCTCCAAGAACCAGTTTTCAGTTTTGACAACATAAAGATCTCAACTTTCGAGCTTCGATTCTTCTCTCTCTCTCACACACACACACACTCTCTGATCACGATTTTGGTGTCTTTGTGAAGCCCTGAATGTGAGCTTCACAATGGTGTATAGTTTGTGTATCAACTCTTAAGAACGAAAGAGAATCGAACGAGAGAAATCGGAAACCCTAACACATGCGATTTTCAGAAACTTGGCAAAATTGTTGGTTGATTCATCAACCATGGCTTTTATAGATCAAACACGGGCTCATTCAAGTCGACACGAAGGCCATGGACGTGTTGAGGAGCTGATTTCGTGTCAACTTGTGAGGTGTTCGAGTGGGTGACTCACCAAACGCACTAACTCGTGCATCACTGTCCAGAATACTCTAGTCTTTGCAGAAAGACTCGAGTCTTTTGGCCAATTTTTGAAAAATAATTATTTTATTTTCTTTTCCCTCTAAAACCTTCCTAATATTACTTCTAGGTCCTAAAACAGGGACTAATACGCAAAAACCTTATTTTTACAAGAAAAATAATTATCTAATCATTTCTACATATTTTCTCTTACCAAACACGCATGCATAATAAACAACTTTTAATCAAGGATTATAATAAAAGTATTTAATTATAAATAAAATTTATAATTAAACTTTCTTTAATCAGAGATTAAAAATTTGTGGTGTTACAAAGACTCTCTCCTTGATGTTCTTCAAGCTCTTCTCTCTGTTTTCTATGTTTTTGTTCGAGTTCTATCCTTGGAAATGAAGGAGAATCAGTTTATATGGTGAAGGAAAGCCAAAAGTCACTTATTCGACCAAAATCGGATTTTTTGCTATCGTGGGCGCCCAGGCACCCACACACACTATTTCAACATTTTTTTAAATTTGAATTTGCGCCCAAACTCATGGAGGTGGGCGCCCAGGTGTGCAGACTGGTGCAAAAATATGTCGTTTCGCCTTTTTCGCTCCTTTTTCAAGGCTCTAATCAACCTTTGATGCTCTATTATCATTGATTCTCATATTCAGGCCTCAAAACACCTGTAATCATGGCAAATAAGTAACTTTTAAGTGATGAACTTATTCACAAGCTAAACACACAAAAACTACTAAAAACCACAAATTACTTAGGAAACACAACCAAAACTAAGCTACAGGAGAAAGAATACAATATATATATATATAATGGACTATAAACAATAATGGATTTGTATCTCTCTAGATTTTTTATGATGTAGTAAAAGTAATGTTGGAAACCAACAAGCGGCTAAAAATAACCTTCTAGAGGGGGGGTGAATAGAATGGTTAAGCTACGATACCAGAATTTCGAAAGTAATCAAAAACGGTTCAGAAACAGTTCAATTTTAAGCAGTTTACACTGATTTAATCGATTAACCTGCAATTTAATCGATTAAACCAGAAAGTCAATTTTTCCTTAATCGAGTACTACTCGATTAAACACTGTTAAAATTGCAGAAATTCAGAATTCAATTCAAAACGATTATTCTACGAAACTTCTACGAATCAAGAATTAAATCAGAGAAATCAATCACGAATCAATTAACAAGAATATAATGAATACGTAATTGAAAAACCCAATACTAATCCTATTTGATTTTTAAGCTCTTGATCGATTTTAATTGAAATAAACGTAAAAAGTAAAGAACGAAGAACGCAGTGATTTTAGCCTGGTTCACTCACAATCGGTGAGCTACATCCAGTCCACCCTCTCTGGATTGGGTGATTTGCTACACTATGAACAAATAGATCAGTTTACAAGAATCGTTAGAATCCTCTCAACTCTCGATCCTAACCCGTTATCATATGAAGTACCAATTCATATGACACTACCCCAATCTTGTAATTCGATCCTCTTCGTTCCTCCTTTGATTGAAACGTCGCGTTCAATCCCAATGAGCTTCTAGCAATGAATCCTCCAATTGCTCAAGGTAGTGCTCCAACCTTTAATTCGATCCGTATGAGCTTCTAGCAATGAATCCTTCAATTGCTCAAGGTAGTGCTCCAACCTTCTTTCTTCAATTGCCTCAATTGAAACTTTGTCTTTGTTGAATCTTGAAAAACGTAACCCTTTGTTACAAGATTGATTCAACTAATAATGTTCAAGAACATTGAATCTTCAATTTTGAATCAAAAAGAATGAAGTATGTATTCAAATTGAGATTCAAAAGAACATTGATAGAGATGATGTTTTGAGAAAGAATCTTGGCTCAAAGAATATTGAAAAGATGTGAAAAATGTTGTGTAATGATAATGGTTCGTAACCTTTGTCATGTTGAAAATGAAAGGCTTTTAATGATTCAGTTTTAACAGCCTTTAATCGATTAAACGATTCCTTAATCGATTAATACTCGATTAAACTGAGATTTAATCGATTAAACACTGCTAAACACTGCTAAAAACTTTTTCTTTTATTTTGCATTTTTCACTGATTTATTTTAATAAAATCTTGAGCCCTTTTCTCTATCAATGCAATCCCAATTTAAAACATAATAAATTCTTTAATTCAAATTGATATTTCTATCCTAATTCTACCACCCACACTCATATAATAATACAATTACAATACAAACATATGAGAAAGTAGTAAAACTAGTCCTTGAGATTTGTTGTTGTAGGTTTGCCACATAAAGTTGTCTTCATCAAAACATAATTGAATCCTTGCATCTTCAAGTAATCGGTTATTTGATCAAGTAATTGATTACTCTTTCACAACAATAATCAATTAACCAAGTTCAAGTAATCGATTTCAAAGCCTCTGGATTTTGTATGATGCTGCAAAAGTAATCGATTATTTTACCTAAATAATCTATTACTCATTCACAAAAGTAATTGATTCACCAAGTTCAATTAATAGATTCCAAGCTCTCTGGATTCTATATGATGATATAGAAGTGATTGATTATCATCATAAGTAATCAGTTACTTCTTGCTAAGACTTCTAAAAGCATGTTTTCATAATCTAGAAAGTTAAACTAGAGTTTTAAAAGCATTTATAGATGAAAGATTCCTAAATAACAATTTTAAAAGCATTTTTAACTTATTCTTCTCCATGTCCTATAACGTTAGATACTTGCTTGAATAAGATAAATGTAGGATTCTCATGTTTTGATGCTAACAATCTCTCTCCAAGCAACAACATTGACAACAAGCAAGCTACACCACATGAAGATTAGAATTAGGATTTTTATTAATTCTATTTCAATGTAATCTTTATTTTTATGCAATGCATCTCATTGGTGTGGGTAGCTTAGGTGATTTTAAGAATATTTAAATAATGTTTGATTAAGAGTGAAGATACTTTAAATCTTGATTAAATAGCTCTATTAAAAGTTTTGTGAAAATCCTTTTAGAAAAACCTTGTTTTTATTCAGATTCTGATCAGTTTACTCGAGTAATGAGTATTGGGTCACTCGAGTAATTTATGTCATGACAGGTTAATCGAGTAATGGTTTACACATCACTCGAGTAACTTAATCTGACATGTTTTAATCGAGTGAAGTTATATGGTTTACTCGAGTAATTCAATCAGTGTTTGAAAATTTTAAAAGGACTTAATTTTCTCTTTCACAATAGATATACATTCATTCTTACAATTTTATATACACTTTCAAAAGCAATTCAAGAGCTATTTTACATCTTTCAAGAGCTATCAAGATTCAACAAAGAACTTTTCATTCTTCACTCTATTTCTCTCATTGTTCAAATATTCTTGAGATCATAATTTTTGTTCTTAGTGGTTTTTGAAGATTTGCAATTTGTGATTGCATCATTGAAGTTTCAACACAAGTGAAGAATCTCACAAGGAAGACTTTGAGGATCAAATCAAAGCAAGAAAAGAGGATTGGTTGGAAGCATCTTCAATCAATTAGCAAGGAAATCTAGAATTCTCATAAGGGGTAGATTAGATCAAAGTGTTTGGTACACACTTTGAGTTGGGTTTTAAGATAGGAGAACTAAGAATCTAGTTGCATCTTAAAACATTGTAAAATCTACATTTGAAGATTTCTAGTGAAGAATCTCTCTTGATTCAAGAGGGGACTGGAGTAGCTTTCAAGTGGGTGAAAGTGAACCAGGATAAATCCTTGTGTCTCTTTTATTTTCATTCCTTGTATTGCATTAATTCATTAACAATTGCATTTTTAGGTTAGAATTGGGGTTTTCTTAATTCTACTCATTTGATCTAAAATTGCATGTTAATATTACTTGAAGTTGTTCATATTAATCATTCATAATTTGTTGAATCATCATAGCATTGTTATTCTTGAAGAACTCCATTGAAAACTGAGTTTTAATTGAATTTTACCCAGTTTACTCGAGTAAAGTTCTTGTCACTCGAGTAATCTGCTTTCAGTTTATGAACAATACTCGAGTAGGTTTTCTGTTACTAGAGTGATTTAAAAATAGCTTTCGTAATACTCGAGTGATTTGCTGAATACTCGAGTGAAATTATTTTTGCTTGCGTATTACTCGAGTGAAGACTTGAGTTACTCGAGTAATCTGACTTGAATTTTTTAAGAAAATTTATTTTCATAAAACCATTCTCTTAGGTGGACGAAAAATCTGTAATAAGGCTTCAATATTCTATTCACCCCCCCTCTAGACTATATTGAGCCGCTTGTTGGTTTCCAACAAGTGGTATCAGAGCTCAGACGAAAAATCCGAGCCTTAAAAAGCTTTTTCGAAAAGATCCTTTTACTTGGAAACAATGGGCTCAATTTCAAATCCTTTTGGTGGTGAAGGAACTTCCATTAATCGTCCTCCACTATTCAATGGTGAGGGTTACGCTTATTGGAAGGTCGGCATGAAAATTTTTATTCAAGCCATAGATATGGAAATTTGGAACGCCATAGAGAATGGACCTTTTGTTCCTCAAACGAAAGTAAATGATGTTGTTTCAGTCAAACCACAATCGAGTTGGGACAATGATGATAAGAAAAAAGTTGCATTTGATTTAAAAGCTAAAAATATCATCACGTCCGCTCTTTCTTATGATGAGTTCTTTCGAGTATCTCAATGTGTTGATGCTAAACAAATGTGGGACACATTACAAGTCACACATGAGGGCACTTCGGAGGTTAGAAGGGCTAGGCTAAATACACTCATGCATGAATATGAACTCTTTCGTATGTTACCTAATGAAAATATAGGTGACATGCAAAAGCGGTTCACTCATATCATAAATCATCTTTCTGCACTTGGAAAAGTTATAACTAATGGTGAAGTTGTTAATAAGATTTTGAGATGTCTTAGCAGGGAATGGCAACCTAAGGTGACGGCCATTATGGAAGCTAGAGACGTGGATCAAATTGACTTAGCAACTTTATTCGGAAAGCTTCAAGAGCATGAAATGGAGCTTGGGCGGTTATCCATGAATGAAGATGCCGATAGAAAGAAAAAGGGGATAGCTCTTAAATCAACTTCAAAATCCCTTAAGGCACAAGAGGAAAACTCTCAAGTGGATGACTCGGACTCCGATATAGATGATGAGACCCTTGGCTTGCTACTTAAAAAGCTTGGTAGGTTCCTTAAGAAAAAGGGGAACTTTAATAGAAATAGACAAAGAGATTCTAAGGACTCACAACCAAGAAGTAAGACTAACAAGGATCACATCAAGTGTCATGGGTGTGGAAAGCTTGGTCACTATCGATCGAATTGCCCAACTCATTCTAAGAAGTCGGAAGGTGACAACTCAAAGTTCAACTCATCTAAAGGAAAAAAGGGCTTACATAGTATGGGATGAAGTGGAGAGTCAATCAACATCTAGCTCATCGGATGATGAAGAACTTGCAAATCTATGTTTGATGACGAAGCTTGATGAAGAGGAATCTTCGAGCATTAAATCAAGTGAGAACGTCAATGAGGTAGATTATCTTTCCGATGCTAGCTCTAGTTCTAATTCTCCTTCATTCAATGAATTGTACAATGTGTATGTAGAGATGCATAAAGAGTTGAAGAAACTTGCTAAAATAAATGTTGAAAGAAAGAATTTCATAATGAAGCAACATGAAAAGATAATTGAACTTCAAAAAGATTTAGAAGAACTTAAGCTTCAAAATGAAACTCTTGAACTCATTTATGCAAACTCTACATGCAATTGTGAATTGAAATCAAATGAGACTCCATCTTGTGAAAATTGCAAGTCTTTGGAAAAAGAAGTTTTTAATTTGAATGATCGACTTGCAAGGCTCATGAAAGGAGATACTTCATTAGATCATTTGCTTTCAACTCAAAGGAAAAATAGCAATAGATCCGGTCTTGGCTATACCAAACCTAAGAAACGCAATTATCGCAAAGTTGGTGGATTTTCAAAGAATAAGATTTCTAAAAACCCAACTTGCCATTATTGTGGGATCTTTGGGCATAACACGAATAAATGTTATATAATGAAATTTGGTATACCAAGCGGAGAATATATTTGGATTGTTAAGGGGACTTCTCTCCATGCTAACAACAAAGGACCCAAGACCACTTGGGTACCTAAGTCAACCAAATGATATCTTTCTTGTAGGTGTGTCTTCGAATCAAAGAGCGCAAATGGTACTTGGATAGTGGTTGTTCGAGGCACATGACGGGAGACAAAACGCACTTCATGGAACTTACTCCGAAAAGTGGTGGATTTGTGACATACGGCGACAACAACAAGGGAAAAATTCTAGGAGTCGGGAAGATCGGTAACGTATCTAACCTTGTCATAGAAAATGTCCTATACGTAGAAGGCTTAGAACACAACTTGCTTAGTATAAGCCAACTATGCGATATGGGCAATTATGTGACTTTTACTCCGGAATTATGCTTCATTAAGTCTTCTATAGATGATAGTGTTAAGTTTGTTGGTCGTCGCTCTAATAACACTTACTTAATTGATTTGGATGAGATAACTTCACTATTTTCAAAATGTTTCAAATCTTTTGATGATAAAATTCGTCTTTGGCATAGACGAATTGCTCATGTGAATGTGAATCAATTAAACAAACTTTTACGAAAAGATTTAGTGATTGGTTTGCCTAAACTAAATTTTAAGCTTGATGGCATTTGTGACTCTTGTCAAAAGTGCAAGCAAGTTAAAAGTTCTTTTAAACCTAAAAATGTGATAAGCACAACAAAGCCTTTGGAGCTCATCCATATGGATTTGTTTGGCCCTTCACAAATTAAAAGTTTAGGTGGCAATTACTATGGATTTGTTTTTGTAGACGATTTTACTAGATTCACATGGACTTTATTTTTATCCGCAAAAAGTGAAGTTTATAAATGTTTTAAAAAGTTTGCCAAACTCATCCAAAATCAACTAAGTTTGAAAATTGTGTCTATTAGAAGTGACCACGGAGGTGAGTTTGAAAACACTAGGATTGATGCGTTTTGTGATAAGTTTGGTATTGATCATCAATTTTCGGCCCCTAGGACTCCGGAGCAAAACGGAGTTGTAGAAAGGAAAAATAGAATATTAGTGGAACTTGCTCGTACTATGTTGAAAGAATCAATTGTTCCTAAATATTTTTGGGCCGATGCGGTAAACTCCGCTTGTTATGTTCTTAATAGGGTTCTTATTCGTCCGCATTTAAATAAAACACCTTATGAACTTTTAAAAGGGCGAAAGCCAAACATTTCACATTTTCATGTTTTTGGGTGTAAGGTGTTTGTTTTAAATAACGGAAAGGAACCGGTCGGCAAGTTTGACTCCAAAGCCGACGAAGGCATATTCATAGGTTATTCAACCCATAGAAAAGTATATAGAGTCTACAATAAAAGAACATTAACCGTTGAGGAATCCGTGCATGTTGTATTTGATGAATCTTCGAAAGGAGATTGTGTTGTTTCTTGTGATGATGATAATATAGGTACATATTTGGATCATGAGAAGTCAACACCACAACAAATGGAAGAGAATCAAATTTAAGATGGAGAGGTGCAAGCACAAGATAAGGACTTAGCACAAGAGATTCAACCTCAATTACCAATAGCTTGGAAGTCCAACAAAAATCATCCGATTTCTAACATCTTAGGTGACATTGCGAAGGGAGTGGTAACCCGACGCACTTTAAATAATTTTTGTTATTATGTTGCCTTTGTATCTCAAATAGAACCTAAGAGTATCAAAGAGGCTCTTCAAGATGATCATTGGATTATGGCCATGCAAGAAGAATTAAATCAATTTGAAAGAAACCAAGTTTGGGAGCTTGTGCCAAAACCCGATGATCGTCCTGTAATTGGTACTCGGTGGATCTATAGGAATAAGTTAGATGAATCGGGTATTATTGTTAGGAATAAAGCTAGGTTGGTAGCACAAGGTTATAGTCAAGAAGAAGGAATCGATTACGATGAGACATATGCTCCTGTTGCTAGACTAGAAGCTATTCGTATTCTTCTCGCTTTTGCTTCAATAATGAATTTTAAATTGTTTCAAATGGATGTTAAGAGCGCCTTTCTTAACGGATACATTCAAGAGGAAGTTTACGTGTCACAACCTCCCGGATTCGAGAGTTTTGAGCATCCGGACTACGTTTTCAAACTGAAAAAGGCTTTGTACGGTTTGAAACAAGCTCCTAGAGCTTGGTACGACCGACTAAGCAATTTTTTATTACAAAAAGGTTTTAAACGAGGCACTGTTGACACTACTCTTTTTATTGAACGTTCCGGTAAGGATATTTTATTGGTTCAAATATATGTTGACGATATTATATTTGGTGCTACTAACGATAACTTGTGTAAGAAGTTTTCAGACTTGATGCAAAGCGAATTCGAAATGTCGATGATGGGAGAGCTTACATTCTTTCTTGGCCTTCAAATAAAGCAGCTTAATGATGGCATTTATATTCATCAAAGTAAATATTGTAGAGAGCTTCTCAAACGTTTTGGGATGGATTCGTGCAAATCCGCTTCTACACCAATGAGCGTTGCATGCTACCTAGATCAAGATGAGGCTGGAAAAGCGGTAGAGGTAACGAAGTATCGTGGTATTATTGGTAGTTTGTTATATTTAACTGCATCTAGGCCTGACATCATGTTTAGTGTATGTATGTGTGCACGTTTTCAAGCAAAACCGAAAGAGTCGCATCTAACTGCTGTCAAAAGAATAATGAAATACTTAAAGGGTACAACGAATACTGGACTTTATTATCCTAGGGATGCTTTTCTAAAACTTATAGGTTATTCGGACTCTGACTTTGCCGGTTGTAAAGTTGAGAGAAAAAGTACAAGCGGAACTTGCCACTTGATTGGTAGTTCACTTGTATCGTGGTTTTCTAAAAAGCAAAATTGTGTTGCTTTATCAACCGCGGAGGCCGAATACATAGCTGCAGGTAGTTGTTGTGCTCAAATTTTATGGATGAAACAACAATTATCTGATTTTGGATTAAATTTGGCAAAAATCCCTATAAAGTGTGATAACACTTCAGCAATTAATTTGACTAAAAATCCAGTATTACACTCAAGGACAAAGCATATTGAAATTAGGCATCACTTTTTGAGAGATCATGTTGAAAAAGGTGATTGTGTTATTGAGTTTGTACAAACTTCGGATCAATTAGCTGATATCTTTACAAAACCATTACCAAGGGACACATTTTATAAGATTCGAAGAGAACTTGGTATTTTTGATGAATCAACTATTAGCTAATTGTATTTGATGCTTTTCGAAATCACCTTCAAGCCTATTTCAATGTGATTTGTATTTTGAGTTGTTGTATCTTATTAAAGTGTTTCTTATTTTTTGTGATATGTAGTTATGTGTGTATGTTTTCTATAATATGTTAATTGCTTTATTTGTATGTGTGTTACTTGCTAAATGCTAAGTGTTTCTATGTGGTTGTGCATGAAAAATGTTTTTGCATGAAAAATTTGAAATTTTTAAAATTCTGGACAGTTCACTCGAGTAACAGATATTTCACTCGAGTAATTTTAAAAACTCTTTCGTATTACTCGAGTAATTCTGTCTGTCACTCGATTAATTTTAAAATGACTTTCGTATCACTCGATTAGTTCATCCATCACTCGAGTGAAAACTTTTTTACTTTCGGCATACTCGAGTAACATTTTCTTTTCACTCGATTACTGCTCGAATCACTCGAGTGACGCATGAACATTACTCGAGTAACTTACGTGATTTTAAAAACTGAACTGTTGCAAACTGCATCATTTTCTCGTCACTTTCTCTCTCTTGTTCGTATTTCTCTCTTCTCTCTCATATGGTTTTTATTCGTTGTGGCACTCTTGTGGTTTATTTTGGTATTGTCTTTATTGTTATATTTTTTTATATACCATTGTGAACTACTTACCTTCCAATTTTGGCAAAGGACTTTTCTCACAATTCTTATCTTTTTAATGATGCCAAAAGGGGGAGAATATTCTGTTGATGTTGTTCTTGTAGGTTAAGTTTTATTATATTTTTCCTAGGTGTTTTACATTTAGGGGGAGTATGTTAAAACTTAGTGCTTAATTGAAAAGGAGGTTTGTCGTCATCAAAAAGGGGGAGTTTGTAGGATTCTCATGTTTTGATGCTAACAATCTCTCTCCAAGCAACAACATTGACAACAAGCAAGCTACACCACATGAAGATTAGAATTAGGATTTTTATTAATTCTATTTCAATGTAATCTTTATTTTTATGCAATGCATCTCATTGGTGTGGGTAGCTTAGGTGATTTTAAGAATATTTAAATAATGTTTGATTAAGAGTGAAGATACTTTAAATCTTGATTAAATAGCTCTATTAAAAGTTTTGTGAAAATCCTTTTAGAAAAACCTTGTTTTTATTCAGATTCTGATCAGTTTACTCGAGTAATGAGTATTGGGTCACTCGAGTAATTTATGTCATGACAGGTTAATCGAGTAATGGTTTACACATCACTCGAGTAACTTAATCTGACATGTTTTAATCGAGTGAAGTTATATGGTTTACTCGAGTAATTCAATCAGTGTTTGAAAATTTTAAAAGGACTTAATTTTCTCTTTCACAATAGATATACATTCATTCTTACAATTTTATATACACTTTCAAAAGCAATTCAAGAGCTATTTTACATCTTTCAAGAGCTATCAAGATTCAACAAAGAACTTTTCATTCTTCACTCTATTTCTCTCATTGTTCAAATATTCTTGAGATCATAATTTTTGTTCTTAGTGGTTGTCGAAGATTTGCAATTTGTGATTGCATCATTGAAGTTTCAACACAAGTGAAGAATCTCACAAGGAAGACTTTGAGGATCAAATCAAAGCAAGAAAAGAGGATTGGTTGGAAGCATCTTCAATCAATTAGCAAGGAAATCTAGAATTCTCATAAGGGGTAGATTAGATCAAAGTGTTTGGTACACACTTTGAGTTGGGTTTTAAGATAGGAGAACTAAGAATCTAGTTGCATCTTAAAACATTGTAAAATCTACATTTGAAGATTTCTAGTGAAGAATCTCTCTTGATTCAAGAGGGGACTGGAGTAGCTTTCAAGTGGGTGAAAGTGAACCAGGATAAATCCTTGTGTCTCTTTTATTTTCATTCCTTGTATTGCATTAATTCATTAACAATTGCATTTTTAGGTTAGAATTGGGGTTTTCTTAATTCTACTCATTTGATCTAAAATTGCATGTTAATATTACTTGAAGTTGTTCATATTAATCATTCATAATTTGTTGAATCATCATAGCATTGTTATTCTTGAAGAACTCCATTGAAAACTGAGTTTTAATTGAATTTTACCCAGTTTACTCGAGTAAAGTTCTTGTCACTCGAGTAATCTGCTTTCAGTTTATGAACAATACTCGAGTAGGTTTTCTGTTACTAGAGTGATTTAAAAATAGCTTTCGTAATACTCGAGTGATTTGCTGAATACTCGAGTGAAATTATTTTTGCTTGCGTATTACTCGAGTGAAGACTTGAGTTACTCGAGTAATCTGACTTGAATTTTTTAAGAAAATTTATTTTCATAAAACCATTCTCTTAGGTGGACAAAAAATCTGTAATAAGGCTTCAATATTCTATTCACCCCCCCTCTAGACTATATTGAGCCGCTTGTTGGTTTCCAACAATAAATACCTTGCCTTACAATTTATCCTGAATGAAGTATGAGGTAGATTTTTCAAGGAGTTTTAACATGTATAGTTGTGCATTAGCTCTTTCCTCTTTAGTTCCTTATTTGTTATCATCAGAACTTGTAACATCAGAATCTGTTGTCTCATAACAAAAAATATTGAATTTAAAACTTTGAGAACTTGTGGGTTTAAATTTTCAATGCAAGTTTTCCCTTAATGAATTCGTTAACCATTATCCTTAGAAAACTGGTTAACAATACTTTTTTTAAGGCTTATTTAAGTTTTTAGTCCCTGAACTAGGTGCTCTTTTGGAATTGGTCCTTAAAAACTTTTTTCGATGCTTTGAGTCCCTAAACTTTGCTCAAATTTTGGAAATGGTCCTTTTATCACTTAAGTGGTGATATGATCGAGGATATACCATGTCATCTTCGCCACATCGATTGGTAACGTGCCAGGTGATGCCACATGATTTTTTTTAAATTTAAAAAAATTCAAATTATTAAAAATAATTAAAAATTATATTTTTTTGAAAGAAATTCGAATCTTTTGATAAATTTTAAAAGAAATTATTTTTTTAATAAAAAAAAACATGTAGTGTCCCGTGGCTCTGTATAACACATCACTCGTCGATATTGTGAGAGTGACGTGACATGTCGTGGGCTATATCATCACTTAAGCAACGAAAAGACCATTTGCAAAACTTAAACAAAGTTCAGGGACCCAAAGCATTGAAAAAAAGTTTAAGGACCAGTTCCAAAAGAGCACATAAGTTCAGGGACTAAAATGTTAAATAAGTTGTTTTTAAATATATTTATTGCTAATGGTATATACTTCGTTTGGTTGTAATTATAAGTTGTTTACACATACAATAAAGTTAGATAAGTATCTTGACTTAAAAAAAAATGTTATAGATCAACATTAAAAAATTATCCTCATTTAATATTTGAGTATTCATAGTTAGAATTAACAAATTTTTAATATAAACTACTTCATATTTCTATTTATCTATCCCATCTAAAAAATGTTGGAAACCAACAAGCAGCTCAATATAGTCTAGAGGGGGGGTGAATAGAATATTGGAGCCTTAGTACAGATATTTCGATCACCGTAGAAAATGATTTTAAGAAAATAAATTTTCTTTCAAAAACAAGTCAGGTTACTCGAGTAAAATACCTTTTAATCGAGTATTACGCAAGCAAATTTTATTTCACTCGAGTATCAGAAGTCTCACTCGAGTAAAGTTCAAAACAGCTTTCAGATTAATCGAGTAATCCACAATTCACTCGAGTAATCTGGGTAAAAATCGAATAGTAAAAGAGTTTTGATGAGAATTCTTTTAGAATCGCAATACTATGATGATTCAACAAACTATGTATGAATGCTATGAACAATTGCAACTAAATTTATCAACCAATTTTAGGTCAATTGATAATGAATTGAAAAACCCCAATTCTAACCTAAAATTCAATTGTTCTTGAATTAATGCAAACAAGAAAAGAAACAATGAAGACGGTGATTTTATCCTGGTTCACTTTCACCCACTTGAAAGCTACATCCAGTCCCCTTTATCAAAATGATAAAGAGTTTCTACTAGACAAATTCAATTGTTAGAATTACAATGTTTAAGATGCAACTTTCTCACAAAGCTATCCTATCTTAACCCTTCTTCAAAGTGTGTACCAAACACTTTGAAATTCTAACCCAATTGAATTTCCGTCTTCTCTTGTTGATTTGTTGAAGATGCTTCCAACCAAATCCTTTTCAATCTTGCTTTGATAAACCTTCAAAGACTTGCTTGTGAAATTCTTCACCTTTGTTGAACTCTTGAAATGTGCAACCTCTTGTTGCAAAGCTTCAACACAATTAAGAACTAAAAAATATTGATCTCAAAGAAAACTTAGAACAATGATTAATCTTGAGTGAAGAATAGAAGAAATTTGTTGAATCTTGATTTCTCAAAGGAAGTGTGTAATAGCTCTTGAAAAATGAAAGTGTATTGCTCAATAGAAAATTGTAAAAGAGTGTGTAACCTTGTTCATGTAAAAATGAAGTCCTTTTATAATTTTTCTGCCACTGTTCAAGTTACTCGAGTGAAGTGTAACACACTACTCGATTAACACATGTTGAAATACGTTACTCGATTGACGAATAACTCATTACTCGATTAACCTATAACAACACACATTACTCGAGTAAAGGTAAACTCATTACTCGAGTGACCTGATCAGATATGGACTAAAAACAAAGTTTTTCAAATGGATTTTCACAATAACTTTAATATGAGCTATTATAATCAAGATTAAGTTTTCTTCACTCTTAATCAAACATTATTATAAGCTTCATTAAGATCACCTAAAGCTACCCACTCTCATGATATGCATTGCATAAAATTAAATATTACATTGCATTAGAATCAAACTAAATCCTAATTCTATTCTTCATGAGATAGCTTCCTTGTTGATAATGTTGTTGCTTGGAGAAAGGTTGTTAGCATCAAAACATAGAAACCTACAAACTCCCCCTTTTTGATGATGACAAACCTCCTTTGCAATTAAGCACTAAGTTTTAAAATACTCCCCCTAAATGTTAGACACTTAGGAAAAATAAAATAAAACTTAACCTACAAGAACAACATCAACAAAATATTCTCCCCCTTTTGGCATCATTAAAAAAATAAATGTTGAGAAAAATCCTTTGCCAAAAGTGGAAGGTAAGTGTAGTAACTATGATAAAGAATGAAAATATAGTTAAGACGTAATGAATAAAATCCAAAATCAGAGTATAGTCTCTAACCATATAACAATCCAGAATAGTGCCATAATTTAAATATAACAATGCAAAACAAAGCACCACAAAACATAGTACCACAATGTATCCAACATAGTCATCAACCATGAACAGCAAATACATAAACATAGTCTGAAACATAACATAGAAAATATAACCATAAAATAGTCAGTGAAATGCATATAAAAGAAAATAAAATGGCCAAAGAACAACATCAACCACATGAACTAAGGGTGGAGGTGGAGGTGAGGTGAGGTTGATATGTGGAAGGATTTTGTTTTTAATGGATGATTTTAGGCCATTTGGGACGGATTGATGATGAACTTTAGAGAGAAGAAGAGAGAAACTCGTATGAAGAGAGAGAAGAATTTGGAAAAATGATGCAAAATGCAGCAGTTCAGGTTTTATACTGACGCGCGTTACTCGAGTGAAATGATACGTTACTCGAGTATTTCGTTCCTTAATCGAGTGAAATCAAGTTTAATCGAGTAAGCCGAAAGATGAAAATATTTTACTCGAGTGACAGTATCAGTTAATTGAGTAAGCCGAAAGTGATTTAAAAATTAATCGAGTGACAGATGCAATTAATCGAGTAAGCCGAAAGAGATTTAAAAATTACTCGAGTGAAAACATCTGTTAATCGAGTAAACTGCTGAAAAACTTAAAATTTCAAATTTTCATGCAAAATCATTTTCATGCACACAAACACATAGAAACACTTAGCATTTAGCAATTAACACACATTCAAATAAAGCAAGTAATCATATCATAGAAAAACATACACACACAACTACATACCAAAAGATTTATGAAACACTTTATCAAAATACAACAACTCAAAATACAAATCATATTGAAATAGGCTTGAAGGTGATTTCTAAAAGCATCAAATACAATTAGCTAATAGTTGATTCATCAAAAATACCAAGTTCTCTTCTAATTTTATAAAATGTATCCCTTGGTAAAGGTTTTGTAAAGATATCAGCTAATTGATCCAAAGTTTGAACAAACTCAATAATACAATCACCTTTTTGAACATGATCTCTCAAAAAATGATGCCTAATTTCAATGTGCTTTGTCCTTGAGTGCAATACCGGGTTTTTAGTCAAATTGATTGCCGAAGTGTTATCACACTTTATAGGGATTTTTGTCAAATTTAAACCAAAATCCGATAATTGTTGCTTCATCCCAAGGATTTGAGCACAACAACTACCGGCCGCTATGTATTCGGCCTCCGCGGTCGATAAAGCAACACAATTTTGCTTTTTAGAAAACCACGATACAAGCGAACTACCAATTAAATGACAAGTTCCACTTGTACTTTTTCGCTCAACTTTACAACCGGCAAAGTCAGAGTCCGAATAACCTATAAGTTTTAAAAAAAACATCCCTAGGGTACCACAAACCGGTATTGGTTGTACCTTTTAAGTATTTCATTATTCTTTTGACAGCAGTTAGATGCGACTCTTTCGGTTTAGCTTGAAAACGTGCACACATACAAACACTAAACATGATATCAGGCCTAGATGCAGTTAAGTATAACAAACTACCAATAATTCCACGATACTTTGTTACCTCTACCGCTTTTCCAGCCTCATCTTGATCTAGGTAGCATGCAACGCTCATTGGAGTAGAAGCGGATTTACACGAGTCCATGCCAAAACGTTTGAGAAGCTCTCTACAATATTTACTTTGATGTATATAAATGCCATCGTTGAGTTGCTTTATTTGAAGGCCAAGAAAGAATGTAAGCTCTCCCATCATCGACATCTCGAATTCACTTTGCATTAAATCTGAAAACTTCTTACACAAATTATCATTAGTAGCACCAAATATAATATCATCAACGTATATTTGAACCAAAAGAATATCCTTACCGGAACGTTCAATAAAGAGAGTAGTGTCCACAGAACCTCGTTTAAAACCTTTTTCCAATAAAAAATTGCTTAGTCGATCGTACCAAGCTCTAGGAGCTTGTTTAAGACCGTACAAAGCCTTTTTCAACTTAAAAACGTAGTTCGGATGATCAAAACTTTCAAAACCAGGAGGTTGTGAGACATAAACTTCCTCTTGAATGTATCCGTTAAGAAAAGCACTTTTGACATCCATTTGGTACAATTTAAAATTCATGATAGATGCAAAAGCGAGAAGAATACGAATAGCTTCTAATCTAGCTACGGGGGCATAAGTCTCATCGTAATCAATTCCTTCTTCTTGACTATAACCTTGTGCTACCAACCTAGCTTTATTTCTAACAATAATACCCGATTCATCTAACTTATTCCTATAGACCCAACGAGTCCCTATTTCAGGACGATCATTAGGTTTTGGCACAAGCTCCCAAACTTGATTCCTTTCAAATTGATTTAATTCTTCTTGCATGGCCATAACCCAGTTATCATCTTGAAGAGCCTCTTTGAAATTCTTAGGTTCTATTTGAGATACAAAGGAAACATAATAACAGAAATTATTTAAAGTGCTTCGGGTTACCACCCCCTTAGCAATGTCACCTAAGATGTTAGAAACCGGATGATTTTTGTTGGACTTCCAAGCTATTGGTAGTTGAGGTTGTGTCTCTTGTGCTAAGTCTTTATCATGTGTTTGCACCTCTTCATGTTCTACTTGCGTCTCCTCTAATTGTTGTGGTGTTGACTTCTCATGATCCATAAGAGTACCTATATTATCATCATCACAAGAAACAAGACGATCTCCTCTCGGAGATTCATCAAATACAACATGCACGGATTTCTTAGCGGTTAATGTTATTTTGTTATAGACACGATATGCTTTACTATGGGTTGAATAACCTATGAATATACCTTCATCGGCTTTGGAATCAAACTTGCCGACCGGATTCTTTCCGTTATTTAAGATAAACACCTTACACCAAAATACATGAAAATATGAGATGTTTGGCTTTCGCCCTTTTAAAAGTTCATAAGGTGTTTTATTTAAATGCGGACGAATAAGAACCCTATTTATCACATAACAAGCGGTGTTTACCGCATCGGCCCAAAAGTATGTAGGAACTTTAGATTCTTTTAACATTGTACGTGCAAGTTCCTCCAATACCCTATTCTTCCTTTCTACAACTCCGTTTTGCTCCGGAGTTCTAGGGGCTGAGAATTGATGTTCAATACCAAACTTATCACAAAACGCATCAAACTTAGTATTTTCAAACTCACCTCCGTGGTCACTTCTAATAGTCACAATTTTCAAACTTAGTTGATTTTGGATGAGTTTGGCAAACTTTTTAAAACTTTTGTAAACTTCACTTTTTGCGGATAAAAATAAAGTCCATGTGAATCGAGTAAAATCATCTACTAAAACAAATCCATAGTAATTGCCACCTAAAGTTCGAACTTGTGATGGGCCAAACAAATCCATGTGGATTAGCTCCAATGGCTTTGTTGTGCTTATCACATTTTTAGGTTTAAAAGAGCTTTTAACTTGCTTGCATTTTTGACATGAGTCACAAATGCTATCAAGCTTAAAGTTTAGTTTAGGTAAACCAATCACTAAGTCTTTTCGAAAAAGTTTATTTAATTGATTCACATTAATATGTGCAATTCGTCGATGCCAAAGACGAATCTTATCATCAAAAGATTTAAAACATTTTGAAAATAGTGAAGTTATCTCATCCAAATCAATCAAGTAAGTGTTATTAGAGCGACGACCAACAAACTTAACACTATCATCTATACTAGACTTAATAAAGCATAATTCCGGAGTAAAAGTCACATTATTTCCCATATCACATAGTTGGCTTATACTAAGCAAATTGTGTTCTAAGCCCTCTACGTATAGGACATTTTCTATGACAAGGTTAGATACGTTACCAATCTTCCCGACTCCTAGAATTTTGCCCTTGTTGTTGTCGCCGTAAGTCACATATCCACCACTTTTTGAAGTAAGTTGAATGAAGTGCGTTTTGTCTCCCGTCATGTGTCTCGAACACCCACTATCCAAGTACCATCTACGTTCCTTGGTTCGAAGACACACCTACAAAACAATTATTATTTGTTTGATTTAGGTACCCAAGTTGTCTTGGGTCCTTTGTTGTTAGCATGGGGTGAGCTCCCCTTAACAATCCAAATATATTCACCGCTTGGTATACCAAACTTCTTTATGTTACATTTATTCGTGGTATGCCCAAAAATCCCACAATAATGGCAAGTTGGGTTTTTAGAAAAATTAATCTTAGAAAATACACCAACTTTGCGATAATTGCGTTTCTTAGGTTTGGTATAGCCAAGACCGGATCTATTACTATTGTTCCTTTGAGTTGAAAGCAAAGGATCTAAGCATGTATCTCCTCTCATGAGCCTTGCAATCCGATCATTTAAATTGAAAACTTCTTTTTCTAAGGATTTGCAATTCTCACAAGATGGAGTCTCATTTGTTTTCAATTCGCAATTGCATGTAGAGTTTGTATAAATGAGTTCAAGTGTTTCATTTTGAAGCTTAAGCTCCTCTAAAGAGTTTTGAAGTTCCAAAATCTTTTCATGTTGCTCCATAATAAAATTCTTTCTTTCAACATTTATTTTAGCAAGTTTCTTCAACTCTTTATGCATCTCTACATACACATTGTACAATTCATTAAATGAGGGGGAATTAGAACTAGAGCTAGCATCGGAAAGATAATCTACCTCATTGACGTTTTCACTTGATTTCATGCTCGAAGATTCTTCTTCATCAAGCTTCGTCATTAAACAAAGGTTTGCAAGTTCTTCATCTTCCGATGAGCTAGATGAGGATTGATTCTCCGGTTCATCCCACACTATATAAGCCCTTTTGCCTTTAGATGAGTTGGGCTTCCAATTGTCACCTTCGGACTTCTTAGAGTTAGTTGGACAATTTGATCTATAGTGACCAAGCTTCCCACACCCATGACACTTGATATTCTCTTTGTTAGTCTTGTTCCTTGATTGAGTGTCCTTAGAATCTCTTGGTCTAATTCTATTAAAGTTACCCTTTTTCTTAAGGAATCTTCCAAGCTTTTTGACTAACAAGCCAAGGGTCTCATCATCTATGTCGGAGTCCGAGTCATCCATTTGAGGGTTTTCCTCTTGTTCCTTAAGGGATTTTGAAGTTGATTTGAGAGCTATTCCCTTTTTCTTCCTATCGGCATCTTCATTCATGGATAACCTTCCAAGCTCCATTTCATGCTCTTGAAGCTTTCCGAATAGAGTTGCTAAGTCAATTTGGTCCAAGTCCTTAGCTTCCATAATGGCCGTCACCTTAGGTTGCCATTCCCTGCTAAGACATCTCAAAATCTTATCAACAACTTCACCATTTGTTAGTACTTTACCAAGAGCCGAAAGATGATTTATAATATGTGTGAAACACTTTTGCATGTCACCTATATTTTCATTAGGTAACATACGAAAGAGTTCATATTCATGCATGAGTGTATTTAACCTAGCCCTTCTAACCTCAGACGTGCCCTCATGTGTGACTTGTAGTGTGTCCCACATTTGTTTAGCATCAACGCATTGAGACACTCTAAAGAACTCATCATATGAAAGAGCGGACGTGATGATATTTTTCGCTTTTAAATCAAATTGAACTTTCTTCTTATCATCATCGTTCCAACTCGATTTTGGTTTTACAGAAACAACATCATTTACTTTAGTTTGTGGAACAAAATGTCCATTCTCTATGGCGTTCCAAATTTCCATATCTATGGCTTGTATAAAAATTTTCATTCGGACCTTCCAATAAGCGTATCCCTCACCATTGAATAGTGGGGGGCGGTTAATGGAAGCTCCTTCACCACCAAAAGGATTTGAAATTGAGCCCATTGTTTCCAAGTAAAAGGATCTTTTCGAAAAAGCTTTTTAAGGCTCGGATTTTTCGTCCGAGCTCTGATACCACTTGTTGGAAACCAACAAGAAGCTCAATATAGTCTAGAGGGGGGGTGAATAGAATATTGGAGCCTTAGTACAGATATTTCGATCACCGTAGAGAATGATTTTAAGAAAATAAATTTTCTTTCAAAAACAAGTCAGGTTACTCGAGTAAAATACCTTTTAATCGAGTATTACGCAAGCAAATTTAATTTCACTTGAGTATCAGAAGTCTCACTCGAGTAAAGTTCAAAACAACTTTCAGATTAATCGAGTAATCCACAATTCACTCGAGTAATTTGGGTAAAAATCGAATAGTAAAAGAGTTTTGATGAGAATTCTTTTAGAATCGCAATACTATGATGATTCAACAAACTATGTAGGAATGCTATGAACAATTGCAAGTAAATTTACCAACCAATTTTAGGTCAATTGATAATGAATTGAAAAACCCCAATTCTAACCTAAAATTCAATTGTTCTTGAATTAATGCAAACAAGAAAAGAAACAATGAAGACGATGATTTTATCCTGGTTCACTTTCACCCACTTGAAAGCTACATCCAGTCCCCTTTATCAAAATGATAAAGAGTTTCTACTAGACAAATTCAATTGTTAGAATTACAATGTTTAAGATGCAACTTTCTCACAAAGCTATCCTATCTTAACCCTTCTTCAAAGTGTGTACCAAACACTTTGAAATTCTAACCCAATTGAATTTCCGTCTTCTCTTGTTGATTTGTTGAAGATGCTTCCAACCAAATCCTTTTCAATCTTGCTTTGATAAACCTTCAAAGACTTGCTTGTGAAATTCTTCACCTTTGTTGAACTCTTGAAATGTGCAACCTCTTGTTGCAAAGCTTCAACACAATTAAGAACTAAAAAATATTGATCTCAAAGAAAACTTAGAACAATGATTAATCTTGAGTGAAGAATAGAAGAAATTTGTTGAATCTTGATTTCTCAAAGGAAGTGTGTAATAGCTCTTGAAAAATGAAAGTGTATTTCTCAATAGAAAATTGTAAAAGAGTGTGTAACCTTGTTCATGTAAAAATGAAGTCCTTTTATAATTTTTCTGCCACTGTTCAAGTTACTCGAGTGAAGTGTAACACACTACTCGATTAACACATGTTGAAATACGTTACTCGAGTGACGAATAACTCATTACTCGATTAACCTATAACAACACACATTACTCGAGTAAAGGCAAACTCATTACTCAAGTGACCTGATCAGATATGGACTAAAAACAAAGTTTTTCAAATGGATTTTCACAATAACTTTAATATGAGCTATTATAATCAAGATTAAGTTTTCTTCACTCTTAATCAAACATTATTATAAGCTTCATTAAGATCACCTAAAGCTACCCACTCTCATGATATGCATTGCATAAAATTAAATATTACATTGCATTAGAATCAAACTAAATCCTAATTCTATTCTTCATGAGATAGCTTCCTTGTTGATAATGTTGTTGCTTGGAGAAAGGTTGTTAGCATCAAAACATAGAAACCTACAAAAAAAACATTTAGAAAAAATAATGATTATTTTGATTTTCAATAAAATAATTATATTTTTCTGTAATATACCCTTTGTTTATATGTAATCTTTATATTTTCTACGTTACTTATGTAAATCAATATATACCCTATTAACATGGAAAATAACATTTACTACACTCTTTGTAACACCCACCACTTTTTCATTTACTAAAATATAATATAGCTTTATCCCAACAATGTGTTTTGTTAAAAGAGTATTCCAAATATATTTTGAAATATCATAGTTCCATATGACTAAAAGTATTTTCCATTAATATAGTACAAGTATTTAATTATGTAACTTTTGGTATTTGATGATTTTCCTAAGTGATTATATATTTATGTAAGTATTAAAAAGTAATTAGAAACAAAAGGAATAACACAAGTCAGATTTTACCAATTTACTGATGAAATAACCAGTACTATAACTTTTAATCGGTTATCGCAGTACAATTTTAGCAAATTTAACAAGGAATAACTGATTACCATATGATATTGTAACACCTCGATTATATATTGGTGTAATGAAAATAATTTCTCAAAAATAGTTAAAAGCAGTGGGAAAATTTTTGCTTTTATTTGATTTTTCTAAATCAAGTAGTTACAAAATATTAGGGTTACATCGATGCCAAGCGCAGTTTCTCATACAGTTATTTCTTTCCCTTCTCCGCCGAATTTGTCCTGGACTCATTCTAACATAGGAAGTGAGACATTATCCTATAGTCTAAGCAATAGTATTTGATAACAATCAACATACAAAATTCGGACTTTTCTCTCCTAGGGTTTTCCTCTCTCTCTCACAGCTGACTTAGTCACCGACGCCGCCGTAATGGCCAAAAAGAGGGGGAGGCCGCCCAAATCACCCTCTTCTCAACCTTTTAAAAGTACTCCTTCTAAGATTGATGACAAACAACCTCAAGCTTTTGATCTGACGCATCTTGATGAGAAAGACTTGGAAACGATAGATGCCTTGACGCCTAAGCAATTGGATTCTTTGATGCATGGGCTGGAATTAATTCATGCAAGAGTCAAAGGTAAAGCCCCTATGATGAATGATGATGAATTGATTGCTTCTCGATCTGAGGAGAAGGAAAAAGCCACGACTTCTCAACCAACAGAAACTAGGATTAGAGATGATGTGCAAAAAAGAGTTTCTGTTTGGGACTCATTTGACATTTCGGAATTAAGGAACACGGGTGACAAACTAAAATTTGTTAAGCCAATCCTTAAGGAAGGTGTGTCGATGGGAAAGATCAATAGTCAAGATGTTGCTGATGAAGTAAAGTACTGGCAACAAGCAGTGGTGTGTTACATTCTTGGTGCAAGGCCCCCGTATGCACTGCTTCAAGGTTTTCTAAAAAGGGCATAGGGTCAGTTTAGTATTGACAAAATCCTTATGAATGAGGATGGTACTGTAATAGTAAGGTTCAACTCCATGGAAGGTAGAGATAAGGTTCTGGATGTTGGAGTTTATCACTTTGATAAAAAAACCAATGATATTGGACCCTTGGACAGGAAGAGCAGTTACTAGAAGCTTTCTGGATTATGTTCCTGTATGGATCCAATTGCCAGGTTTGAATCTGAAGTTTTGGGGACCAAAAGCTTTGAGTAAAATAGCTAGTTTGATTGGTACTCCTATCATGGTTGATCAAGTTACAAAGAAGAGGAATAGGATAAACTTTGCAAGGGTATTAGTGGAAGTTAACCCCTCAATTCTTCCAGAAGATGTGTTTTTCGAAGACGATAAGGAGAATGTGGTATCTTAGAAGGTGGTATATGAGTGGAAGCCTGTGTTGTGTGCAACTTGCAGCATGTATGGTCATGATAGCAAGTCCCGAAGGAAGAAAACCAAGTAGGTTTGGATGGACAAGAAGAAGCCAACCAGGGAGGAAGGTTGAAGAGCTGGATAACAGATTGAGGCTCAAGAAAGATCTGGAAAATGGATTGATTCCTGAGGAGAATCGTGTAGCAGCATCTGAGAAGATTAAAGATTTGATCCAGGAAGATGTTGTGGTGGTGAGTTCAAGTTTTGATCATATTGAGATAGTTGGGCCTGATGTTAGTTTTGATAAAATTAACAAATCTGGTGCCAAGGTTGATTTTGTAACATCCCAAACTTAATTAATAGTGTAATCTATGTTGTGATGGTCTTAGGGTAGAAGAAATGAGGATATAAGTTAGAAACTTGGCCAAATATGCATGTAATCTTAGGTTTAAAACATAGAAACTTAGGGAATGTAGGATAACAAGATTAATAGCTCAAAACATAAATTCCACCGTTGGATGTGAAGTAGAATAGGTGAGGGAGCTTGCTTTAAAATTTGAGGAAGATCCAACAGGTAACGAAGAAGTTATGGCCTTTCAAAGTACTGGATATTGCAAAATTATGCAGCTTAATCGATTAACCTGTTGGCTAATCGATTAAGGCCAGAAAGTGTGCAAAAGCCTAATCGATTAAGGCTCACTGCTGATTTTGGCCAAAATACAAGGGGTTAATCGATTAACTGGTCTGTTAATCGATTAACCCGACCTGCTGATGAAAATAATAAAAGCAAATCACACATTAGTTCTTGGCAAGTTCGAATTCTCTCTCTCCTAGGGCACAAACTCATTCACTCTAATCAATCAATCCTCAAGAGAATCACACCAAATCCATCATCAAGTCCTTCTTTGTTGCTCCAAGTAAGTGATTGTTGTTTAAGTTTTCCTCTTTCTCTCCCCTAGGATTCGAATTTTCTCTCTCCCTCTTGCTTCCATGAAGCTTCAATCTTCAACCTAGGGAGCTCTAGTTTGGTTTATGGATTCTCTCAAGTTCTAGAGGCAAAGCTTAACAATTTGTCTCATTATTCTATTGATTTTAGGTTCCTCCCTCTTCTTTGAGTTGTGGCTAATATTCAAGTCTGTACCAAGCACAAAATCCTTCTATCTCTAAGAACTTGAGGTAAGGAGGTTTGTGTTACCATATTCTAGGGGGTAGATTGTATTGTGTATATATTGGGTACTAAGAGGTATGTGTTAGTTAGGGTAAGGAACCCTAGGGTAGTTAATATTATGTTAAAATGTGATTATGCATAAAAGTATATTGATGTGTTATGTTGTGCTTAAATGTGACTATGATATTTGATTAAGTGGTTGATATTGTGCTAAATTATGTTGAGCCTGGAACTTACGAATGATAATGAATATGTTGATTTGAATAGGTATGAATGACTCTTTGGAAAGTGAAAATATAATGGCATGATTAAATTGATGAAATCCATGAGATTGACAACAAATGAAATAATTGAAAATGAAATTCAAAGACTTAAAGAACAAATGGTGTGTGATTCCAGATCTTGTAAGACGTTGTCCGTAGGAGACTGTACGCATTGATCGCGTAAGACACACTTGATGCGCTGCTGTAAGATGTTGTCCGAAGGAGACTGTACACAATTATGGACACACACACCATATATTAATTAATAATATAATTGGATTGTGCCTCTCCAGATCTTGTAAGACGTTGTCCGTAGGAGACTGTACGCATAGATCGCGTAAGACGCACTTGATGCGCTGCTGTAAGACGTTGTCCGTAGGAGACTGTACGCAATGATGGATGCACCTTCCGATTGTGGAATCCAGGTCTTGTAAGACGTTGTCCGTAGGAGACTGTACGCATAGACCGCGTAAGACGCACTTGATGCGCTGCTATAAGACGTTGTCCGAAGGAGACTGTACGCAATGATGGAAATCCACGTAATAATTTCTAAAAGTCTTTACAAAAACACAAAGAGTATGTGATAAAAATTGGATTGTAATCTTATGCAAGAGTATAACTAGTATTGAATTTTGGAATAAAATAGGAAAGTATGAAATATGGAAACTAAAGATAAAATGAATTAAATTTATTATTGAAATGGAATTAATTGAAATGTTTGGGAATGAATCACTGTTTTATATGCACTATATGGTTATTTGTGTTTGGCTTGGTGGTTCAGTATAGCATAATAGAAACTGCTTCCCTGTTTTATTGTGTAATACTCACCTCCTTACCATTTTTCAGGTACTGAGTCGGAGTATAAGGATCGGCCGAGCAGGATTACTCTCCCTCACAGGGAGAGTAGGGTTGTGGGATTTAGATGCATTTTAAGGACCTAAGCCTCCGTATTATTTTGATGTATATGTGCTGTATATGCTTTTTGAGTGAGGCTTAGGATAGTTTCATTTGGGGCATGGTTTATGATTTATTTTTTTAGCATGGTTGTTGTTATGGCTTCATGATTTGCATACTTAGCATTTTGCCGACACTCTGACAAACTATTACTGGTGCTTATTTTTGAGCCCTTGGGGCCACTATATGATGCATATATATTCATATTTTAGCCCTGCTGGCTACTGTTGATAGTATATGATTGCGTTTATCAGGTTGAAATTTTAGAAAAGTCCGAAAAACAAACGAAACTCCGCCCGTTTGACGGTTGATTTTAATATAATAAAAAGGAATTTTTTTAAGCCCGTATTTTTACTATAAGGGGAATTAAGGGTACTTAATTATAGGGTGTTACATTTATGGTATCAGAGCAGTTTCTCCTCGGCCTTGGAGTTATGCAAACTCCACATGATTACTGACCTAGCGAGTAATGGATGCTCATAGTAAAAGTTTAAGAATTTAATAGTATGATTATAGTACTATGTATACATTTATTAGTTAAGTCTTACTGGTCTGTTCTTTTTGGCTAAGCAGTATGGCTGGAAGAAGGGCTGCTAATGATGGGCTTGTAGACATTCTGGAGCATCTGTCTCAGATGCAGCAGCAGCAAGGAGAGCAGATGGCGGCTGCTGCAGGAGCAGCAGCTCTGCAACCAGCACCAGTTGAGGTTGACTGGATGGCAAGGTTCCGAAAGAACCATCCACCTCGTTTCAAAGGTGGAAATGACCCTGATGGAGCACAGAGATGGATTCAGGAGGTCGAGAGAAGATCCTCCGCTCTATTCAGCCACCCATGGAGCAGCATGTTCGACTGGCGGAATTCATGCTAACCAATGAGGCTGAGCATTGGTGGGATCAACAAAGGAGGGGATTGGTGGTAGCCAATCCGGTTGTTTCTTGGGAGGTATTCAAGGATCTCTTTTTAGGGAAGTATTTCCCTGAAGACGTGAGGAGGGAGAAGGAGATTGCATTTCTCCAACTGACTCGGGGCTCTTTGTCAGTTGGGGATTATGCAGCTAGATTTGAAGATCTCATCCGATTCTCTGACTATCGGGATGTCAGTGAGAGCGGCAAATGCGTCAAGTTTGAGTTTGGACTCAGGACCGATATTCGCCTCTCTTGCGAGTATCACAATATTGACAACTTGGCCCGCTTGGTCAACATGGCGAGCACTTATGAGAAGGGGCTTAAGAGGAAAATGGCAGAAGAAAAAAGCAAGATTGTGCAGAGAAGTGGTGGTCCTATAAGGGGCAAGGGAGCGGTGCAGCGACCAGGCCCCTATCCACAGCCTAGAGCAGGCCCTATAGGGGGTTCATCTGGTCCTATTATGCCTTGTTCTCATTGTGGCAAGCAACATAGAGGTGTATGCTGGAGTCTGAATCAAAATCAACCAAGTGTCACTTGTTTCAAATGTGGACAACCCGGTCATGTTGCAACTAACTGCCCAAAGAATACAGTTAAGAAAGAAGCCAATGTGACTAGGGTGCAGAGGATTGGTGATGGCCGCCCACTTCAGAAGGGGAAGGTGTACACTCTTGATGGAGAAGAGGTGACTGAGGCTGATGAGCTGATTCGAGGTATTGGTCATATAAATGATATTGCATGTGGTATTCTCTTTGACTATGGAGCTACACACTCTTTTATTTCTGTCAATTGCATAGAGAGATTAAAACTATCTGCGGTTGAGATGCCTTTTAAGTTGTCAGTGTCTACCCCTACTAATTCAGCTGTGGTTACATCCTTGATGTGTTTGGATTGCCCACTCCGAGTATTGGAGCGGGAATTCAAAGTGAATTTGATATGTTTGCCCTTAACCAAGCTGGATATCATTCTAGGCATGGACTGGATGTCCCAGAACCGTGTCCTTCTAGATTGTAGTCAGAAGTCAGTAATCTTCTGTCAAGTCTCGGTGTCGGCTATGGATGATGATGAAGCATCAGATATCAGTAGAATCCCAGTGGTTTGTGAGTTTCTGAATGTTTTTCCTGCTGAAATTCCCGGATTGCCTCCAGCCAGAGAAGTAGAATTTGGCATTGATCTTATGCCTAGTGCCGGCCCGATATCTAAAGCGCCTTACAGAATGGCCCCTCTAGAGTTGGAAGAATTGAAGAAGCAGTTGGAGGAGCTTTTGGCGAAGGGGTTTATAAGGCCAAGTGTTTCCCCGTGGGGAGCTCCTATCCTCTTTGTTAAAAAGAAGGATGGAAGTGTTCGAATGTGCACTGACTACCGGCAGTTGAATGCGGTGATGGTAAAGAATAAATACCCACTCCCACGCATCGATGATTTGTTGGATCAGCTTAGGGGAGCTGCAGTTTTCTCAAAAATTGACCTCCGATCTGGATACCATCAAATCTGTATCCGAGAGGGGGACATTCCCAAAACTGCTTTTAGAACTCGGTATGGGCATTTTGAATATGTGGTGATGCCTTTCGGTCTCACGAATGCTCCTGCCATCTTCATGGATTATATGAACAGGATCTTCAGGCCATACTTAGACTCATTCGTCATTGTGTTCATTGATGACATTCTTATCTACTCCAAGAGCCCGAAGGAGCATGAAGAGCATTTGAGAACGGTGCTCCAAGTTCTCAAAGACAAGCATCTTTATGCAAAGTTTTCTAAATGTAGTTTCTGGGGCATGTGATTTCTGAGAAGGGTGTTGTTGTTGACCCTTCTAAGGTGGAAGCAGTGCTTAAGTGGGAGAGACCCAAGTCCATTACTGAGACCAGAAGTTTCCTTGGTATGGCTGGGTATTATAGGAGGTTCATTGAAGGGTTTTCTAAACTAGCCCTTCCTTTGACTACTCTTACTCGGAAGGGTGATCCGTTTGAATGGTCCCCAGAATGTGAAGATAGTTTCCAGGAGTTGAAGAGGCGTTTGACTAGTTCCCCGGTGTTGATTTTGCCGGATCCGACTCAATCCTTTGTAGTGTATTGTGATGCTTCAAAACAAGGGTTGGGTTGTGTGCTGATGCAGCAAGGACAAGTCATAGCCTATGCATCCATGCAATTGAGGCAGCATGAGCAAAACTATCCCACTCATGATCTTGAGTTGGCGACAGTAGTCTTTGCTTTGAAAATTTGGAGGCACTATCTATATGGTTCAAAGTTTGAAGTCTTTAGCGATCATAAAAGCCTTCGTTATCTCTTCGATCAGAAGGAGTTGAATATGAGACATAGGAGGTGGATGGGGTTTCTGAAGGACTATGATTTTAATCTTCAGCATCATCCGGGCAAGGCCAATGTAGTGGCTGATGCACTAAGTCGCAAGACTTTGCATGTCAGCAATATGATGGTGAAGGAGATGCAATTAATCCAAGAGTTCAGTGACCTCAACCTGAATATGCAAGTGAAAGAGAAGAGCATTGTTCTAGAAATGTTGTAGGTTACTAATGACTTGATTGGTCTTATTAGAGAAACACAAGCTGATGATGCAGAACTACAAAAGTTGTTGGAAGGGGAAACGGGCAATGAAGAGCCCGACTTTGTAAAGGGTTCTGATGGTATTATCCGGTTTAGGGGCCGAATATGTGTTCCTATGGACTTCGAAGTTAGGAGGGATATCCTATGGGTTCTGATGGTATTATCCGGTTTACCATTTATTGCTTTCCTTTATCTTTTATGGTGTCGTGGGGCTCCCGCCACTGCGTTCCCCGTCCGCCGAGGATACGTCTTACCGATGCGTACGGATCCCCAAAGGCCGCACGTTTTACTCAATTCATGCGTGCGGGTTCCAACTAACACACGTCTTCTAGGGTCCAGTACCCACTGACACCGTTTTCTATCATAGGACACAGGGTCACCACAACCCACCTGTGCCGTTTACCTTTTATTTTTTATTAGGCCACAGGGTCACCACGACCAACCTGTGCCAGTCGCCACCACTGGTCGCAGAGTCACCACAACCCATCTGCGCCAGGACATAGGGTCCCCACAACCCACCTGTGTCAGCCACAGGGTCACCACAACCCACCTGTGACGGTGTGCTCTACTTGGCCGCAGGATCACCACAACCACCTGCGCCAGCCACAGGGTCACCACAACCAACCTGTGACAGTGTCTTTTAATTGGCCGCAGGGTCACCACAACCACCTGCGCCAGCCACAGGGTCACCACAACCAACCTGTGTTGAGCCACAGGGTCTTATGACCAACCTGCGCTCGAATTCTCTTTTATTAAACCACAGGGTCTTATGACCAACCTATGACGTTTCCTGTCTTTCCTTCTTTACCCTTTTTAATTCAATGACATTTTAATGGTTCATCTTATTCTAATTCTCTCATCGTACTCTCTTTAATTTATTTCTTTTCTTTCCTTCTAAATCACGTTATTTCTAAAAATAGAATTCTCACTAGAGTTCCTCAATTCTCACTCCTTTGCTAATATTAATACTAACTCTAAACCAAACTCACATCCCTATCAATTCATGCATCAACTTTCACATATCAACATTTAAAACATAATTATTAACATTTAAAAATTTAATCAACAATTAGCATTTAACATTTTCAGTTAGCAATTAACTCATATAAGCATACCAAATCATGAAAGTAAATTCTAAGTTCCCTATTCACACATAATCAGATAATCTCAGGCATGACTACACAGTACCACTTACACAACCACCGTGCGGCAATAAACCCCTTACCTTAAAATAAATAAGATAGAGTGAACCTTAACCGGGTTAGGAGTCCTAATGCAGGAGGGTTGTCGATTGAGTCCAATGTCCACAATGGTTAGTTGGAGAGATGCCCAAAATCCACCAACACACGAAATAGAGTAGCTTTATGAGCTCCCCTCCAATCCCATGTGGTTCAGAGTTTCTAAGGGTATGGAGACCCCAAGTGGCTCTTGAAATATGCAGGCAAGGAACAATAACAATAATAATAATAAGTAATGGTAATACCAGTACCCAAGCCATAGGAGGAAATAGGAGGAATGGATTAAAAGAAAAAGGGACTTGATCCACTTACCCCAAAACATGAAGGAGAGAGATGGAGAAGAGTTGATGATGATGATGGTGCTTATTGGAAGAAGGAAGGAGTGCCTAATGGTCTTGGAGCTTCAAGCATCCACCATGGCCTTCAATGGAGGTTGGGAGGGAGAGGGATGAAGCCCTAGCTCCATGGAAGAGGAAGGAGATGAGGGAGAAGAGATGGGGTTCGAGTATGAGTGAAGGAGGGAGTGTTTGGGGTGTTTAATGGGGTTTTGGGGAGGGAAATGACGAAAATGCCCTTAAAAACGCGTTCCCAGTGTTGCAGATCGCAGAATTTTCGCTTAAGCGAAATGCTTCCAGTGATGCCATGTTACCTATTTCTCTTAAGCGAAATCTATTCGCTTAAGCGAGCCATTGAGGTGTTGATTCTATGACATTTTCGCTTAAGCGAAATAATTTTCGCTTAAGCGAAATCCTCAGGCACTGCTACTTCATTTTTCTATTTTCAGCTACTTTCTCCCAACTTTAAATAGCCATAACTTCTTCGTTCACCGTCGGATCTTGCTCAAATTTGACGAGCAACTTCCTAAAAATCATACCTTTATATCCAACGGTGGAAATTTTGTTTTGAATCCTAAATCTTTTATTTTGATTTTCTACCCTAAGTTATGTTTTAACACCGAATTATCTATTTTTTTGGCCTGTTCCTAATTTCAATTTAATGCTCCATTCTTTTCCTAACCAAATATTATTATTATTTATCTTTCCTAATGCTTGAACACTTATTTTAATACCTATTTATGGTATTATTCTTATTATCTCAATTATCTCGAACGGTTATTAATTTATTTGCACTTAGGTTTTAAAATTTGGGATGTTACAGTTAAGATTGAACATCAAAAGCCTGGTGGTCTGTTGCGATCACTTGATATCCCGGAATGGAAGTGGGATAGCATAGCCATGGACTTTGTGACGGGTCTACCTAGGACTGCTGCAGGATGTGATGCAGTTTGGGTGGTTGTGGACCGTCTCACGAAGTGTGCTCATTTTATTCCGATTCACAAGAAGTACACTCTGGAGAAATTGACTCAGTTGTATATCAGGGAAAAGTGAAGCTGCATGGTGTTCCCACCAGTATAGTATTCGATCGCGATCCGAGATATCTGTCTAGATTTTGGCAGAGTCTTCAGCAGGCATTGGGTACTAAGCTGAAATTTAGTACGGCTTATCATCCGCAGACAGACGGACAATCTGAGCGTACTATCCAGACACTGGAGGATTTGTTGAGAGCTTGTGTTCTGGAGCAGGCTGGTAGTTGGGAGCAGTTACTGCCGTTGATGGAGTTTACTTATAATAACAGCTTCCACTCCAGTATTGGTATGGCACCATTTGAGGCTCTCTACGGCAGAAAGTGTTAGGACGCCTCTGTGTTGGTTTCAAATAGGAGAGAATCTGTTGACAGGTCCTGATATTGTGAAAGAAACAACTGAGAAGATCACAATGATCAAGAACAAGATGAAAACTTCCTAGGATCGCCAGAAGAACTATGCTGATAGGCGAAGGAGACCTTTGGAATTTGATGTTGGGGATCATGTGTTTCTTAGAGTGTCTCCGGTCACAGGGATTGGTAGAGCAATTAAGTCCAAGAAACTAACTCCTCGGTTTGTTGGACCTTATGAGATTTTGGAGAAGGTTGGCCCGATAGCTTACAGGATTGCTATGCCCCCTCACTTAGCTAGGCTTCATGATGTATTCCATGTTTCACAGCTAAGGAAATACATTCATGATCCTACTCATGTGGTCACATTGGACGATTTGCCTTTGAAGGAGAATTTGACTTTTGAGGTGTTGCCAGTGAGGATTGAAGATAGGCAAGTGAGACAGTTAAGAGGCAAGGAGATTAGCTTGGTAAAGGTCACATGGAGCAGGAACAATGTGGAGGAGGCTACTTGGGAGTTGGAAAGCAAGATCAGACAATCTCATCCACACTTGTTCGATGACAACTGAATTTCGAGGGCGAAATTCGGGTAAGTGAGAGAGGATTGTAACATCCCAAACTTAATTAATAGTGTAATCTATGTTGTGATGGTCTTAGGGTAGAAGAAATGAGGATATAAGTTAGAAACTTGGCCAAATATGCTTGTAATCTTTGGTTTAAAACATAGAAACTTAGGGAATGTAGGATAACAAAATTGATAGCTCAAAACATAAATTCCATCGTTGGATGTAAAGTAGAATAGGTGAGGGAGCTTGCTTTAAAATTTGAGGAAGATCCAACGGGTAACGAAGAAGTTATGGACTTTCAAAGTACTGGATACTGCAAAATTATTTAGCTTAATCGATTAACCTGTTGGCTAATCGATTAAGGCCAGAAAGTGTGCAAAAGCCTAATCGATTAAGGCTCACTGCTGATTTTGGCCAAAATAAAAGGGGTTAATCGATTAACTGGCCTGTTAATCGATTAACCCGACCTGCTGATGAAAAAAATAAAAGTAAATCACACATTAGTTCTTGCCAAGTTCGAATTCTCTCTCTCCTAGGGCACAAACTCATTCACTCTAATCAATCAATCCTCAAGAGAATCACACCAAATCCATCATCAAGTCCTTCTTTGTTGCTCCAAGTAAGTGATTGTTGTTTAAGTTTTCCTCTTTCTCTCCCCTAGGATTCGAATTTTCTCTCTCCCTCTTGCTTCCATGAAGCTTCAATCTTCAACCTAGGGAGCTCTAGTTTGGTTTATGGATTCTCTCAAGTTCTAGAGGCAAAGCTTAACAATTTGTCTCATTATTCTATTGATTTTAGGTTCCTCCCTCTTCTTTGAGTTGTGGCTAATATTCAAGTCCGTACCAAGCACAAAATCCTTCAATCTCTAAGAACTTGAGGTAAGGAGGTTTGTGTTACCATATTCTAGGGGGTAGATTGTATTGTGTATATATTGGGTACTAAGAGGTATGTGTTAGTTAGGGTAAGGAACCCTAGGGTAGTTAATATTATGTTAAAATGTGATTATGCATAAAAGTATATTGATGTGTTATGTTGTGCTTAAATGTGACTATGATATTTGATTAAGTGGTTGATATTGTGCTAAATTATGTTGAGCCTGGAACTTACGAATGATAATGAATATGTTGATTTGAATAGGTATGAATGACTCTTTGGAAAGTGAAAATATAATGGCATGATTAAATTGATGAAATCCATGAGATTGGCAACAAATGAAATAATTGAAAATGAAATTCAAAGACTTAAAGAACAAATGGTGTGTGATTCCAGATCTTGTAAGACGTTGTCCGTAGGAGACTGTACGCATTGATCGCGTAAGACGCACTTGATGCGCTTCTGTAAGACGTTGTCCGAAGGAGACTGTACGCAATTATGGACACACACACCATATATTAATTAATAATATAATTGGATTGTGCCTCTCCAGATCTTGTAAGACGTTGTCCGTAGGAGACTGTACGCATAGATCGCGTAAGACACACTTGATGCGCTGCTGTAAGACGTTGTCCGTAGGAGACTGTACGCAATGATGAATGCACCTTCCGATTGTGGAATCCAGGTCTTGTAAGACGTTGTCCGTAGGATACTGTACGCATAGACCGCGTAAGACGCACTTGATGCACTGCTGCAAGACGTTGTCCGAAGGAGATTGTACGCAATGATGGAAATCCACGTAATAATTTCTAAAAGTCTTTACAAAAACACAAAGAGTATGTGATAAAAAGTGGATTGTAATCTTATGCAAGAGTATAACTAGTATTGAATTTTGGAATAAAATAGGAAAGTATGAAATATGGAAACTAAAGATAAAATGAATTAAATTTATTATTGAAATGGAATTAATTGAAATGTTTGGGAATGAATCACTGGTTTATATGCACTATATGGTTATTTGTGTTTGGCTTGGTGGTTCAGTATAGCATAATAGAAACTGCTTTCCTATTTTATTGTGTAATACTCACCTCCTTACCATTTTTCAGGTACTGAGTCGGAGTACACACCAGGACCGGTCGAGCAGGATTACTCGCCCTCACAAAGAGAGTACGGTTGTGGGATTTAGATGCATTATAAGGACCTAAGCCTCCGTATTATTTTGATGTATATGTGCTGTATATGTTTTTTGAGTGAGGCTTAGGATAGTTTCATTTGGGGCATGGTTTATGATTTATTTTTTTAGCATGGTTGTTGTTATGGCTTCATGATTTGCATACTTAGCATTTTGCCGACACTCTGACAAACTATTACTGATGCTTATTTTTGAGCCCTTGGGGCCACTATATGATGCATATATATTCATATTTGAGCCCTGCTGGCTACTGTTGATAGTATATGAATGCGTTTATCAGGTTGAAATTTTAGAAAAGTCCGAAAAACAAACGAAACTCCGTTCGTTTGACGGTTGATTTTAATATAACAAAAAGGAATTTTTTAAGCCCGTATTTTTACTATAAGGGGAATTAAGGGTAATTAATTATTGGGTGTTACAGATTTTGGTGCCAATTCTGGTCATCTGATACTGTCAAGAATTTTGTGGTTGGTGCGGAGGCTAAAAATTCTGATGCTAGTTCTGATCCGCAAAATGTAGAGGGTGGTCCTTGTAACACCCTATCTTAATTACTACTCTAATTACCCCGATTAAAATTTTGTGACTTGAAATTTTCTTTTAAAGAACTTATTTACTTATAAAATTCTTACGAAAATCCGACAGAGTTCCCTCTGTTTATCGGACTTTCCAAAAATTCCATTTCCTGTTTATCCTGCTTAAAAAACGTTCCTGTAAACAACAGTAGGCCAGCAGAGCCAAAATATAATTTAGTTCATTCATTACATCATTTCCAAAAATATAAACCAATTCTTGAAGTATTTTTAGCTTCACAAAATGCCATTTTCGTATACATCAAAATAAACCGAGGACCCAACTATGGTCCTGCCCCTGAATATCCACACTCGACGGAGTAGAGTGTGCTCCTGCTCGGCCAAGACTTGTGCATGCTCCTTCTGTACCTGAAAAAATAGCAAGAAGGGTAGCATTACACAGAACTTAGGATATAACTTCTAAGAAGTCATAGTAATAAACTAAGCCTAACCCTATTATTAGCTCATAATAATCATACACCATCATACTTTCAATTCATTCATACATTTAATTTCATTCCCTTATTAGTTAACTCTTTTACTCTTTAATCATTCTTAATTCTCAATTCCTTTTACCTCATTTCTTACAATTACTTTCTTATCCCTGGAGCACATGGTTCGTCCAGGTTATGCTTTCTCTTTTCTTTCAGTCTTACATTTATTTTCTTTCTTTTCTTTTCCAATCCTTTTCTTTCCTTTTCTCATCCCTAGAGCACATGGGTCGTCTAGGTTGAGTTCAATCATCCTCGGAGCACATGGGCCGTCCGAGTTGCGCTTCGACAGAGCACATGGGCCATCCGCCGATATTCATTTTAGTTACCCTCGAAGCATATGGGCCGTCCGAGTTGCGCTAGTAATCCCCAGAGCACATGGGTCGTTTGGGTTGCGCTTCGACAGAGCATATGGGCCGTCCGCCGATATTCATTTTAATTATCCTCGGAGCACATGGGTCGTCCGAGTTGCGCTTGTAATCCCCAGAGCACATGGGCCGTCCAGGTTGCGCTTCGACAGAGTACATGGACCGTCTGCCGATATTTCTCTTTCTTTTATTTCCAGTCTTATTACTTTATTTTCCCCGAGCACATGGGCCGTCAGGGTTGTGTTTCTTTATCCTCGGAGCACATGGGCCATCTGAGTTTGGTTTTTCTTCCTCTTTCTCATTTAATCTTTTCTTACTTTTCTCGTTAAGTCTTTTCTTCTTTTTCTTTACTTAGTTTTTTACTTACTTGTTCTCTTTCTCACTTTTAAATTTCTTAATTATTTATCCTTTCTCTTCTTTAGTCTATATTACTCATTCTCTTCTCTCTTCACTTTCATTAATTATCTATGAACATTTTATTATTATCACTTAATAGTTAATCAACAAAACTAACGTTTCTAACTCACACACATTCGCAATCATTTCCTTAATAGTAGTTCACAATTCTTCTTTTATCTTCTTAATTAATTACTTCGCTCATATTCTTGTTTAGTATCCCTTATTCACTTCTTGTTTAGTTCACTATATACTAGACTCATTTTAAAACCCGACCCCACATAGATAACATCATTCAATTATGTACAACTTTAATCATAAATCCACAAATAGTCTCTTTATCCTACTAACCTATTATTATCTTTCTATTGTATTTCCTCACATTACAAAATTATATCACACACATTTTTATATCATTCAATTGGTTTCATTTCCCTATTTTCATTCCTGAGTTATTGTCAATATCCACTACCCTAATGTTTATCATCCTATCAAATTTTCTCTATTCTCAGCCATCACCATAATCGACCTAGAAATCACACCCTAAATTAAGGTAAGACAACCCTCTTACCTGGAATCCTAGCAATAGAAACAATATGACGTTCGCGTCCGCGCCTTACTCGAGGGTTAGAGACAACAATAACGTGTTGGATCTAAACAGAGACACACGTTAAAATTAATTATAACATTAAATATATATATATATATGTATATATATTAACTAAATTCATTTTTTGTCAAAATAATCATTATATATCATTATACAATAAAAATATATCACTTTATTCCAAAACATCTCTTTATTTGAAAATATAGGGATAATAAAAATATTGACGGATCGTCGAATAAAGTATATGGATGGGTAGAGGGAGTTGAGAAGGTTATTTACCTAAGAAGGATTTGAGATTGGACGATTGGATCTTGAATTATTGGACCAGGAAAGATTGAAACCCCAATTTCTTTCTCTCTATGGTGCGACTCTTCTTTCTCTATACCTCAGGTGCTGTGTTCCTTTTCTTTCCCACGGCCTTATGGCCACATTCTTTTAATTTTTTTGTCTTTGGTTTGACGTGGTGGCCTGGAGGCCACACTCTCTCTTTTTTTTTTTCTTTTTTTACGGTGGGGTTGGGGTCTGGTAGTTTAGGGAATTGTTTATATATTTTTATGTTTTGTTCTTATTTGTGGGTCAATGTGTGTAAGTATTTTGCATTATAATTAAAAATTTGACGATCCTAAAAATAAAATATATTTAAGTAAAACAATATTATATTTTTAATTACTCAAAACTGATTGAAAAATAATAAAGTTACATGTCCCTACAAATAGCTATTGCATAAAAAAAATATCAAAATTCAAAAGTAAATATAGTTTCTCAATTCTGATATTAAACTTGATAAAATATAATATTTATAATTTTGAAATAACAAATCATTAAATATAACATATACCAGCAATATATTAAAATCAATCTGGGAGCTAAAAATGAAACAATCTCATAACGCTATGAAAATTTACAAAAATGTTCAAAATATTAAATTAAACATATTTTTTTAAAGAAGCTATTTATAAAAATGCCTCTAAGACTTGCCACTTGAGCTCCCTGTCAAAATATTAATTAAATTAAATAAAACTACTCTTTCATTTTTGTAAAGCTTATGATAACAAATTTATACTTATTTTGGCTAGAAAATATATTTCAATTATAATGATGAAATCAAAATTTTATTACAACACTCAAATTTTAAAAATTTCATATTAAATCATTTAAGTACTTTATTCTTAATTTTCTATTATTATACAGTTCTAACGCTAAAAGATCTCTTTTTAACGCTCATTTAACCTTGTTATTATTATTACTATTATTTTAATCTCATTATTATTCTAATTATATTTGTGATTAAAATTTGGGATGTTACAGTCCTTGGACTCCAGTGAAAACTAGAGTAAGGCACAACAGAGACATGAGTTGCAATAGGCCAAGGCCTTCAACCTCCCCATGGATAGCTTGACTTGTTGGAATATTCGAGGGATCAACCACCCTCGAAAACAAAGAGAAATAAAATGGTTGATTAATGAGTATAGTATAGGTATTATTGCTATTCTTGAAAATAAATTAAGAGCTGCTTCTTATGAGCATGTCAGAAACTCTGTGGTGGCTGGTTGGGGTTCATATATAAATTTAGAGCATCATTATTTGGGAAGGATTTGGGTTGCTTAGGAGACTGATATGTTGGAGGTTATCATTGCTCACAACCGTAGTCTGATGGTGCACTGTCAGGTCAAGCATAAGCATAGACCAATGGAGTTCTTTGTCTCCTTTATTTATGGTTCCAATGACTTTTGAGGAGAGGCATGATTTGTGGAATACTCTTGGCAGCTTGAGTGTAAGTATCACTATTTCTTGGTTAGTTGTTTCGGATCTTTTTATTGAAAAAGATGGTGATTATTCAGAGATTACAGAGGGTTCGTAAACTTAATGAAGTTTGGCTCCGGTGAAGTGGAAACACTACAAGAAAAACTCTTTATTGCAACGACATTTTGCAACGACTTAAAAAAGTCGTTGCTAAAAACAGGTGTTTTGCAACGACTTAAAAAATTCGTTGCTAAAAACAGGTGTTTTGCAACGACTTAAAAATGTCGTTGCAGAAAACCTATGTTTTGCAACGACTTAAAAATGTCGTTGCAGAAAACCTGTGTTTTGCAACGACTTTTAAAGTTGTTGCAAAACACATGTTTTTTGCAACGACATTTTTAAGTCGTTGTTAAACACCTATTTTCTGCAACGACATTATCGTTGCCAATTAGATTAAATAATTTTTTTTATATAAGAAATTAAATAATAAAAAGGGTGGGTATTCATACAAACAAAGTCCCAACCTATTACATATATCATTGCGTTCCTCTCGTACCCATGGAAGAGAGAGGGGCGGCGGCAACAATTAACCCTAACCCAGGGAAGGGAGAAACCCCAACCCAGTGACCACAAGCGGCGGCAACTAACAACCCAATCCAGCGGCGACAACTGCAGTGGTGGCAGTGCCGCCGCCATTAGCTTGCTTCCTTCCTCGCTCTCCATCGTCGTTCTTCTCTCTCTCCTCGCTGTGCCGCCGTCATCGCTGTGCTCTCCTTCGTCGCTCTTCTCTCTTTTCGTTGTTCATCGTTCTTCGTCGCCACGATGTGCCTTCATCGTTCATCGTTCTTCCTTGTGCCTTCTTCTCTCTCCAAGCCGTGTGCCTTCTTCTCTCTCCAAGCTGTGCCATCGTCGCTGTGTCGTTGTAGCTGTGCATTCTCTTTGTCGTCGTCCGTCGTCTCTCTACCAACACTCTCTTAGGGTTACAACAAGTTGTGTTCAAGTCCTCTCCTTCATACCAATCGAAGCCACCACTCTCTTAGGGTTCAATCGATTACATAACAAGACTACTCTTAGGTAATCGTTGTTTCTTATTTTGCGTTATGTCCATAATTTAAATGATTAAAATCTGAGTTTCATGATTTGCTTTCTCTTGTGCGATTTTTTTGTTATTGTTTGTTATGGGTTTTTTGGATCGTTTTCTGCTATTTTGAAAGTAGGTGAGGGGCGGCTACATGGATCAACTGATGTTATTGTGTCATAAATCATATTCTCAGACTAAGTTCTCTTTTCTTGGAACCGTTCAAGGAACTATGATTGTGGTGGTTTAATAGTAGTAGTAGTAGTATTAGTAATCTGAGTTGTTTTCAACTTGATGATGTTTCACAATTGTGCTTGGGTTTATGCCATTGTGAACCATGATTGTTTTGATTTTGTAAGTTGTTCTTTATTTGTTGCATTGGTGCTTTTGAGAAGAAGCATGATTTGAAATGGAGTATTGAATTGTGAAGTCTTTTTTTTAATGGACTATGGAGAAAGAAAGTAGAGTCAATGAATGAATTTTCACCATTTGAAGTCACACAATTTTACCAATGATAGTGATTTTATGATCATTTATTTTTTCAATTGTGACACAATGCATTTCTGTTAGGCTAGGTCTTGCATTTCTGATTTGTCGCTTTAAGCTTTTAGTTTATTGTTGGTTTTGACAATGTAGTGAATTAGTCTAGTGCAATATGGTAAGGAATTATGATTTTGATTACTTAGTCGTTTTCTATTCATTGGTAAGGAATTATGACTTTTCCTCCCTTTTTTTAATCAAACTCAGAATTGGATATTCAGTTATAAAATGAGTATGCTGAGCTCAAATGTCTTGAAGTTTCTCAATTCTCATATATCAAAGGTATGTCATTTTCTTAAACTGTCTCTTAAAAGAGAAAGCAAGGTTGATAAACTTGAAGTATAATCATGAATCATCTCATTGGCTAGTTGGAGCTGCAAGTGTCCTGGAAGAATAGCATAAGTGATGCCATTTGATTATGGCTCAAATATCTGAGATCCTGGAGAGCAAGAAAGGTGATAGAAGCAAGCTTTGTTCACTTGCTAAGCTTTGTTCAGATATAACTATTTCGGTCTCCCACATGGTATGTTTTATAAGCTTATGAGTTCATTCTTTTTTCTCTTAAGTAGTATTTAGTCTTTTCAGAAACTGTCATATTTGTTAGGTTCTTTTAGTTTTGGTAATAATCTGGAATAATATTGTTTTAGTTAACAAGCATTTTCATCCAGTAACAATACTTTCAATAGAGCTCAACAAGTAGCATCTTTGATTCATGAGTATTATGCTGGACTTGATGCTTTTATTGGCTATACTTTTCTGATAATTTTTTTAACAGGAAAGAGTTGGGAGTTTAAAGGAAGGTGTGGGGTTTCTTGAACTCTTATGGGTTTGAAAAAAGAGGTGACTTCTTTTATCTTCTTTGGGAAAAGGTTGACATTGCATTACTAAATTCAGTTGGCATTGTGTTAAATTCAGCATTGACAAATCCTCTTTTAAGTACTTGTAATTAAGTTTCAATGCTATTTTTTTCATCAACACCAAGGCATTTTTTCAGTGTGCCTTTATGAGTGAAAGTTGTCTATTAACTGATGTGACCCAACAACTACAACATACCACTCTGCATGAATTGTACTCCCTTACAAATTTTCTGGTTCAACTATTTGTTACTACTATTTTGCTAAGTAGTAGTATTATTTTTGCTTAGTGGAACTTCAATCTTCTCTTGTATGTGTTGTATTATTGTATCTTTGTGTGTTCCTCACTTTCTAACTTTCTAAGCTCCAAAATATAATCTATGCCCAAATAACCTGTTCAGTAGTATGAAGAGTGGTATGGTCAGCCACACAGAGCACCAGATTTACAGGTACTTGTTGTCCTGTTCAGTTCTCATTTATCTAGGCCCCTTAAAGTTAAAGGGAAACCATATGTTGTAGAAAATTGATGGCAGATTTTATTTCCAGCTTTTCTCTTGCTAGAAAGTTTTTGGTATTTTCAGGTTGTTTTCTTCAGTAAATTGAAAAATCTCACTTTAAGCAACATGGGGAATCATGTACAGTTTTTATGCTTCTAGTTTTTCTTTCATTTCGTCAGAACTTTATTGGGTTTCTTGACTTCTGATTGACAGTCCTGTACAGGTTCTCAACACTAGCTGATATGACACATGAACCTGCTGCTGATATTAGCCTCTTGTCTTTAATTAAAGCTTCACTGGATGAGTTTGAAGGTATTTGTTTTACTAATATGCCAGTTGTAATATAGGATGCTTGCAAGTTAATATGGAAGCAATTTTGGTTGAAAAAAAAGTCTGTGGCTAGTTCGTTGTATAAGCAGATCTAAAAGAAGTGGAGGCTTTGCTGCCAACATAGCTAATGACATAAATTATATTACCATTGTGTATGTTTTAACTTGTTTGTGTATTTCATTGATTTTTTTCTTGTTTTTTTCTGCTGTTATGTTTCTAAATTTAGTGCAGAAATATATATGGGATATGCATTTGTAATGCTCCCAAAAAAATTGCAGCAGAGAGCTAGAAGATCATTGATTTTTTATCCATTGTGTGATTGAGTGGCTATATAAAGTGGAGCCAGTTGAAGGCTGGAGGCTAGAAGATCTTGATTTCTTCATTGGTTCAGGCTTGCAGGTGATGGGTGAGAGGATTCAATTAGCCACAGAGCCTCTTATACCATGCACGTGGCAAGCCGGTTTCATTAAATAAAACTAACTCTAAGCAGTAAGTACTAACATGTCACTTTTTATGGTCGGATCTCATACTCCTCCACCCTAAGAATCTTATAAATGCTTTGCCTGGTATTCTGGTTGAAATTGACAATTCTATGCTAGGATAGCAATTGGCGCACGAAAGATCAATTAGAAACTTCTCTTAGAAATCCTTTACTATTTTCAGGTTTCTTTTGCTGACTTTTTTTTGTATGGCCAAATATCAACATGGTTCTTATGTCCATGTCCACAGGGCACAGGGTGCATGCTTCTGTGTATTCATAGCAGAAACAAAATGTTGGAATTCAAGATTCTATTTATTTAAACATCCAGGTATGCAAATTAATCTTTCAAACATAGGAAATCCATATTGAAATTTGATGATGGTTATTGGTGAACTGATAAAACTGTGATAGAACTTAGAACTCAGACAGAGATACAATGAATTGAATTCACTAACTCAAGTTTCAGAAAGTACATGCTATGCTGAATTGCTAATTCTACCTCTAACTCTTGTTAACTGAATTGCTAATATGCTTGCTGATTTGATATATTATTGCAGTATAGTGGGCCATCAAAAGATGCTCGGGCGTATCTCAATTGGCTAAGAGAGGATAAAACCGTGATAGATAGTTTTGTCTTTGCTGATAAATTGGGTTTCTGATATTTATTGCAATCAGAAAGAATATTTGTATTTTTCTGACTTCTGATTGTTGACTACTTGTCGGGCTGGCTATGATGACCGTAAGTCTTAAGTAGAGCATGGTCATACATACTACATAATATCATGCGACTAGTCAGTTTAAATTTATTCACTGATAACATTATGTAATTTGTTTCAGGCTGATACTCGAGTTCTGATGAGGAATGTATTGAAACAGCTGGCCTCAAAAGAGGGTACATTTAATGTTTTTGTGGGACATAGATGGGATGATCTTTACCGCCTTGAATTAGATGGATTGAACAAAGTGGAAATAAAAGGATATAATGTATAATCACTCCTTTTCTCAAATATTTATGTCTTAATTGTTTTGAAAGTGGGACTTGTTGGATTGATCTTTAGCACAATGGTTTACATGGATTGAATGAAATAGACATAAAAGGATACCATCGCCATTCAGAAATGGAAAACATTGGAAATATAATATTTCTAATGCAAAGATTATAATTTATAACATTTCTTATGCAGGAAAGGATATTCCTGAAGATGGTATTATACAAAGATTAATGCTTTATGGAGGTTCTGATCAAGTGTTGCAAAAGGTTAGTTGGTTTTATGTGGGCATTGAACTTTGAAGAAATTCTTTCTTAGGGATAATGCCTTCATAAGAAATATTAAGCAGTGCTCTAAACACATCTAATTTTCGCTTGCTAACCTTTCCTAATTTGCAGCATTTTCTCTCAAATAAGGCAGAAAGTGAGCTGGATAGACTGAATTCAAGGTTCTCTCAGATATATTATGATAATCTTCTAAGAGTAAGTTGTTTCCTTGATTTATTCTGATGGCTATAATAAAGAGTTTCAGGGGGTTAAACCTGACATTTCTTGCATGTTACTTTGCCTAGTTTGAAAGACCAATCGAAAGCCTCAAGGACTAGTTGGATGCAATTAATAAAGCTCATATTCCTTGTGTTGTTGTATCAAGTCTTGATAGAAGAAATATGGTAGAAGCTTTGGAACGAATGAGGCTCAATAATTATTTTCAGGTTGGTAATATTATTGTTAGCTCATAAATCTATTATTGTGTTGCTTCCTCATTCATGCCACAGAAAGCATATTGCTACTAATAACAAACTAAACTTGATTGGGGATTATACTCAGAGACCAGAAGATCTTATTTCTTTTGAGGCTTTCATTGCAATTAAAATATACTAAGACTACTCTACATTGTGTCTTCATGTTCTTTGTCATGAAATTTTAACGCACTTTATAATTTTCTCACTATTATGTTTACTTATATAAATTATTACTGGATTGGTTATTGAATTATGGTTTTTTGGAAACTGAATAAAATTTTGGCTGGATTTATCAATTTCAGGTCTTGAGCATGTAAAGCGCCAAAGATGGATAGCTGGCGTTGGCGGTGGAGTAGAGTAAAAAGGATATTAGAGATTTTTTGTCTTATTTTGAGTCTTGTATAAACACAACTTACAAAAATTGGATGAGGTTTTGTCTCACTTATATGTTTTAAGTTTAGCACTTGTTTAGTATTATTAAAAATACTTCAAAATTTGAAGCATGAAAAAGATTTATTTGGTCAAATATTTTTGTTTAATGTGTTATATAAATTAGGTAGTTATGTAACCCTATTAAAAATTCAGAATTTGAAGCATACACAAGATTTATTTAGTCAAATATTTTTTTAAAATTAAACAAAGGCTATTGCAACGACAATTTTGTTGTTTCAAAAGCAAAATGTGTTTTGCAACGACATGTCGTTGCAGAAGTCAAAGGTGTTCTGCAACGATAATGTGTGTCGTTGCAGAAGTCAAAGGTGTCGTTGCGAAATATATTACATGTAACAGCTTTGGCAACCTTGTTTAGGAACGACATCTTTTATGCAACGACCTATGTCGTTGCTGAAAGCTGTTTTTATAACAACGAAGAAAGTCGTTGCTATACCCTTTTGCAACGGCTTTACCAGCAACGACTTTTGGTTTTTTGCAACGACTTTTGTCGTTGCAATAAAGGGTTTTTCTTGTAGTGAAATGCTGATATTATTTCTATAGACAAGGGAGGGGGGGGGGGGGGGTGCGCCTTTGATCAGCCCGATTTTGTGGGGGTGCCCATTACAAGCGTACAAGTACTACAGATGATATAAATAAATGGACGCTATCTGTACTGCATCTACTGTCATGCGGTGCGCTCTTGCTAGTCTAGTTTTAAGGGAGCGCCCTCTGCACCAAATATATGAGTCACAGCCATGGCCCCGTGGTGGTGAGGTGGTTGCAACGTTGACTGTGTTGAAACTGAGTGTTGAAACTCATGTTTTCCCTTTTGTGGTTTTGATGATGACACAACAAATTTCAAATATTTGGTTAACAGGTTCAGGTACATTGAAGATTGCAAAGATGTTATGCAAGTTGAAGATCTAGTCTTTAGGCTTAGAAATCTTTGTAAGGCATCTGATATTTTCTCAAGCACTTAGTTATAACTATATGATGATGGTACTTGTGTTTATTCTTAAAACCTAGAAGTTTTTTTTTTAAACATCTGCTCCAGGAAATTCTTTGTGAAAAATGTTTTGCGAAAACCTTTGGTTACAACTTTTTCATGAAAATCTGTTTTTATTGTAGACTAATCGATTACCCCTTCTGGAATATTCGATTACTTGATGCAACCTGTAACCAGAGAGTAAGTAATTGATTAATTAGATTCTTGTAATGGATTACTTCCTTGAACTGGTCATTTAGGTGACAGTAATCGATTACTTGAAGATGTTAATCGATTACCTTCTAATGCTGCAACTTTTGTGAAAAACTGATTTGGGTCCAATATATAGTGTTTTGAGCATTGATTTGACTCCCTTTTACTATGTGTTTAGTTACTATGTGTTTAGCTTGTTTCTCAAGTATTTTGTAGGACTTTTTGTTAATTCTTAGAAATAGTTCTTAGTTTTGAACCCTTGGAACGTTTTGATCCTTTTTGGGTATGTTTCAGGTACTTATAGAGCTTAAATGCAAAATATATTGATGGACTTGGATAGAGGATGAAAAGAGCTTCGAAACGGTCCAAGAACGGAGTAAAAACGGAGTCCGGAGCAATCCGTAGCGCCCAAAACAGTCCGGGGCGCGCATGCTGAAATTGTGCAGTAAGCGTGCGCGCCCCCGGCGTGAGGACGGATGCGCCCCAGGCGCGCAAACCATGTGAAAGTGACGCTGCTCGGTATTTTGGCCATAACTTGAGCTCCTATTATCCAAATAAGGCGATCTTGATATCATTTTAAAGCTAAGGAAAAGATCTACAACTTTGCCAGAAATAGCCTTGCTAAAATTCATCCATATTTAGGGTCAAAATCAGGGCCGAAGTTGAGTGTCAGACATGAGAAAGCCCAATTGGGCCACTTCCGGATCAGTTTTGCTCCAATTCAATTAGGATTAGTTTTATCTTTTTAAGATGCATATTTAGAACTAGGTTAGGCAGCCAATTAGAGGAGAAAACAGAAATTAGAATTGAAGAGGGATTTACCAATACTTTGAAGCAAGTGGAGATTGAAGAATTTGGGGTAATTTGTCTATGAAATTCCCAATTATGTTTTTCATTCTTCTTATTTCTATGTGTAACTAAAACCCTCGTGTTAGGAACACGGTGAATTTGTATGGCGTAGCTTATTTCAATTTATGATTTAGAGTTTTCCTGTTTTTAATTCATGCGTTAATTGAGTTTTTATTGCATACGTAAACCTGATCAATTTATGTTTGGATCTCTTAATTCTAACGAGAGTTAGGATTTTGAATAGGCCTTGCAATTAACGGTATAATCAGTTTAGTTATAGAGATATGATTAAATGATTATTGACTTGGTAATTCCCTTGTGCTGAATATGATATTTTCTAATATTGTAATTTGTTGAGAGATCAAGGATTAAGTATTTAGAGAATAAGGGTAATGTTAGAGATATCTAACTATTGCTATTTGAGAGGAATTGTCCATGAATTAAAGGAAAATCTAAATTATAATTGAATACGTGAAACCTACAATGCAACCAACGTTCCTAACCACTTTCTCCCATAGTTTCTCAAGTTTTTATTTAATTTCAGCAATTAATTAGTTTAGTTAATTAATAGTTTCAAATCTGAATTTTAATTTAAACACATTTTAGTTATATGATTTATTTTTAATTACATTAAGGTGAAAATATACTAAAAACACAACTCCCTGTGGGACGATATTCGGTCTTCCATAGACTATATTACTCGTTGACCCAGTCCACTTGCTGGCACATCAACAAGTTTTTGGCGCCGTTGCCGGGGAGTAGTTTTCTTTAGTTTATTTTTGGTACTTAGTGTAGTTATTAGTAAATTCTATTTTTCTTTATTTTTATTTTTCTTTTGATCTTAATGGTAATGTACAATAATGCCTCATGTAGAGTTAATTTTTTTAATTTTGTTTTGAATTCATCTCCTCTTACTTATGATGCAAACACCTCGATTTTCGAGATTGAGGAATTGTACTTCAATGCGTATAAGAAATCTATCATAGGGGTGGTACAAAAGTATGAGATTGAAAAATTATATAAGAAAGCTTCCATAAAAAAGTTGGTACAAGAGTTCTCCATTAAGGAAGACTCAAGTACTAACTTCTCTGAAAATTTTGAAGAAGAAAAAGAAATTGAGGTGCATCATGAGGTAGAAGAGGTGAAACAAAACAAAACAGATGGGGATAGAATAATAGTAGAAAAATTTGACTCATCCTTGCGTGCTGAATTTTCTGAACTTAAAAATTGTGTTAAATCCTTAGCATGTGTGGATGATTCAAAATTTTTCAATTATGTTCGACCCTTGAATTTGTATGATGTTTTTCCAAAACATCAACATGAGTCATTGTTGTACACATGGATGAATAAAGATCCTAAAAATTTTGTTTCCCTTGTTCATGAACTTTACACCTTCATGAGTGGGGAAAAAGACAAATTCTCTATGATGATGCATGATGTAAGGAATGTACCTTTTGACCCTGGTGGGTTTAAATTCCTTTTCAAAATTTCCTTATTTCATCATCATCCCTGCTCATTCCCATGGGACATGGGAGTAACTTGTTATTCCTATATCACATGGGTGTTGAGCCATAGAATTTGGGATCCTGGTGGATTTTTTGTAATTATGTAGTAGTGTAATATTTGTTTATTTTTTTTAAGTGAATAAGGAGTTGGAATTTTCTATAAGTAACTACTAATGAGGTGCTCTCTAGAACTACTTTTAGTTGTTCATGTGACACAGGTAAATAAGTTTGGGGGAGTTCCTAACTCCATTTATTAGTTGATTTTAGTTTAGGAGAATAGTTTTTAGTGTTCGTTTCTAAAAAAAAAACTGAAATCAAGGATTGTGGGGTGCAGAAAATAAGTTTTGGGGTCGAATTCTGATTCTACCACCTTATCTTTTAGGATTAGATTTATCTTTATCTCTAGGAAATTTTTTTTTATTTTTATCTTATTTTTAGCAATAGATATTTTTTTTATCTTATCTTTTAGGATTAGATTAGTTTTATATCTTTTTATAATTTTGTTTTTATCTTTTTAGGATTAGATTTATCTTTTTAGGATTATTTTTAGAATAGATTTTTTTATTTTTTTATTTATTTTCGTTTTTTTTATTTCCTATTTTTTAGGGATAGATTTATTTTAGAATTAGATTTGCATTTTTAGGATTTAGACCTCATTAGCCCCAATTTTTTCAATATTGCACCCCAGGACCTGTATCTTACAAAAATATTGTCCAGCTTTCTTAGGTGGTTTTAATTTTTATTTTGTAGTTTTTAGGCTAGATTAGTTTGCTTGAGGACAAGCCAACATTTAAGTTTGGGGGAGTATATACAAAATAATTTTTTTTTCAGATCTGAATTTTCCTCTCATATCTTTGGTATTGGTTTGTGTCCTTAGCAAGAGTAGATAATTTTTCTAACCTTAGGACTTTTTCTCTGATGATGCATGTACATACTTAGTTTAGGACTTAGACTCATTGACTTTGGACTCTATTTGATTGAGCTGTAAATACTGTTGTGAACTGGTTATTTTGACAAATGCTTTCAGAACTTGTGATTAGTGAATGGACTTTAGCCAAGTGAGTTTTTGAGCCTATTGAGGGGTATAAATTTTATTGAAATATTCTGATATTGAGACTCCTATTCTTTCATGAGTGTGTTCACTTTGATATTGTTGTTCTAGAACTTGACGTGTGACCATTTCAAAATTGATGATTGATTGCATGCATGAAAATGATTAAGGCACTTAGGTGTGTTTTTGAGGCCTTCAGATGTTGCATTGAAAATTGTTCCCTTAGTTGCCCACTTTGAGCCTAATGAGATTATATGATTTTTCTTTGGTACCCTGTAATTATTGCATTGATTTTATTGTGAGTACCTTGAGAATTTTGGATGAGCAATTAAGTGGAATGTAATGCAAAAGAAAAAAAAAAGTGAAAAGTGTTATGTGCCTACTCCTCTTCCAATGAAAAAAAAATGATGTAAAAAAATAAATTGAATGAAAGTGAAAAGGAAGAGAGTAGAGGAATTAAAATTGAAAAGTGAGAAGAATAATAAAGTTGTGAATTGAGTTGTGATTCATTGTAATACTACTAGTTGCTCATTCATAATTTTTGAGGGAAATTTGCTTTGCATTTAGCCCTTAGTTTTATCCCTTCTTTCTTATATCCCACCTAACACTTTAGCCTGGCCCCATTACAACAAAAAAATAAGACATTTTGATTTGTGCATGCATTCAAAAATTTCAGTGGCGATTTTGGTCTATGGTCAAGCCTATGGTAACACATTATCATTGTTGAACTTGAGTGAATTGAAAATATAAGCCCTTATACACTTTTGAGAGAAACATTTGAGAGGTTGAGAGTGTTCACTAGTCCTGAGTTCTGATTGGATTTGTTACTCTTACTAGTTTGTGATTGTGTAAATAGTTTGTGATAATATGTGTTTGAGTCATGAGTCGAAGTCTTAGATGAGGTATATATATGTTGATTTAGGGAGTTTGTCTTTTGTTTAGAATTTTATTTTACTTTTGCCTGGGACATGCAAAATGATAAGTTTGGGGGAGTGATTTGGGTCCAATATATAGTGTTTTGAGCATTGATTTGACTCCCTTTTACTATGTGTTTAGCTTGTTTCTCAAGTATTTTGTAGGACTTTTTGTTAATTCTTAGAAATAGTTCTTAGTTTTGAACCCTTGGAACGTTTTGATCCTTTTTGGGTATGTTTCAGGTACTTATGGAGCTTAAATGCAAAATATATTGATGGACTTGGATAGAGGATGAAAAGAGTTTCGAAACGGTCTAAGAACAGAGTAAAACGGAGTCCGGAGCAGTCCGTAGTGCCCAAAATAGTCTGGGGCGCGCATGCTGAAATTGTGCAGTACCCGTGCGCGCCCCAGGCGTGAGGACGGATGCGCCCCAGGCGCGAATACCGCGTGAAAGTGACGCTGCTCGATATTTTGGCCATAACTTGAGCTACGCTTATCCAAATAAGGCGATCTTGGTATCATTTTAAAGCTAAGGAAAAGATCTACAACTTTCCCAGAAATAGCCTTGCTCAAATTCATCAATATTTAGGATCAAAATCAGGGCCGGAGTTGAGTGTCGGACATGAGAAAGCCCAATTGGGCCACTTCCGGATCAGTTTTGCTCCAATTCAATTAGGATTAGTTTTATCTTTTAAATATGCATATTTAGAACTAGGTTAGGCAGCCAATTAGAGGAGAAAACAGAAATTAGAATTGAAGAGGGAGATTACCAATACTTTGAAGCAAGTGGAGATTGAAGAATTTGAGGTAATTTGTCTATGAATTTCCCTATTATGTTTTTCATTCTTCTTATTTCTATGTGTAACTAAAACCCTCGTGTTAGGAACACGGTGAATTTGTATGGCGTAGCTTATTTCAATTTATGATTTAGAGTTTTCCTGTTTTTAATTCATGCGTTAATTGAGTTTTTATTGAATACGTAAACCTGATCAATTTATGTTTGGATCTCTTAATTCTAACGAGAGTTAGGATTTTGAATATGCCTTGCAATTAACGGTATAATCAGTTTAGTTATAGAGATATGATTAAATGATTATTGACTTGGTAATTCCCTTGTGCTGAATATGATATTTTCTAATATTGTAATTTGTTGAGAGATCAAGGATTAAGTATTTAGAGAATAAGGTTAATGTTAGAGAGATCTAACTATTGCTATTTGAGAGGAATTGTCCATGAATTAAAGGAAAATCTAAATTATAATTGAATACGTGAAACCTACAATGCAACCAACGTTCCTAACCACTTTCTCCCATAGTTTCTCAAGTTTTTATTTAATTTCAGCAATTAATTAGTTTAGTTAATTAATAGTTTCAAATCTGAATTTTAATTTAAACACTTTTTAGTTATAGGATTTATTTTTAATCACATTAAGGTGAAAATATACTAAAAACACAACTCCCTGTGAGACGATATTCGGTCTTCCATAGACTATATTACTCGTTGACCCAGTCCACTTGCTGGGACATCAACAAAAGCCTGAGAGTAAGTAATCGATTAATCTAACCAAAGTAATCGATTACTTCATTCAAAATTTTGAAAAACGTGCTGAAATGAAACTGATTCCGAGAATGATTTATTTCCTTTTCTGGATGATTTCGTTTCTGTTTTTTGGCTGCTTCTTCTATCTTTTTAAAACAACACTATCACTCACTTCCAAAAAAAAGGTTGGATCTTCTTCTTCTTCTCCTTCTCTCATTTTTGAAAAATCCTTAGAGAAGAAAAGTCATATTCATCATCATCATCATATTGTTATAGTTTTGAATTTGCTTAAAGATATTATCTTGCCATAGGACTTTATTGTAGTATCTGCTCTATCTAGAGAGCCTTATTGTTAGGTGCACACATTTCTTCGTGCAAATCATTCTTATTGTAAGGGGTGTGACAACCTTAGGTATTAAGGAGTGTTTTTTTCCCTTAGGATTGAACGTGTGTCGCGTTCATAGGGTGAGGTAACCCTGTTGTATTGGGTAGCGCTAGCGAACGGTGGGATTCCTAGTAGTTAGGCTATTGTATTTCAGGTCCCTAGCGAACGGTGGGATTCCTAGTAGCTTGCGGGGCGCTCTGGATGTACTTGGGGACGCGTTGCGTCTTGGCTTAGTGAAAAGCTCAAGTGGGTCGCTTGAGGACTGGATGTAGGCGTTGTTTGCCGAACCAGGATAAAAATCTCTGGTGCAAGTTTTCCTATCCCTTATCTCTTTATGTTCCGCACGTTTATTTTTTGTGTAAATTATATTTTCGTGGATAAAAGTTATTTTCACGTTTTAATTTATTTATCACTAGAATTGCGTTTTCGTTGTGTTGATTTTTATCAATCCGTGGATAGTATGATTTCAATATACTTAGTAATACTATTTCATTTTTGCGCTTAAAAACGTTTTTAAATCGTTCTTTAAGTCTTCTGCTCGTTTTAATCTCTGTTAATTTCTCAAAGAACAATTTGTTGCGATTGTTTTTCAAAGTTTTATAAACACCCAATTCACCCCCCCCTCTTGGGTGATTCTCGCCAATACCACCAATTATTCCAACAATTGGTATCAGAGCTTCGTGCTCTGGTAACAAGCTTAATCGCTTGAGTTAAAGATCCTTTGGTGTTTGGTTTATTGGGATATCTGTTTTTGTTTTTTAAATGGAGGGTTGTTCATTCAATGATGCACCAATTTTCAATGGAGAAAATTATTCGTATTGGAGTGCTAGAATGAAATTTTATCTGCAATCAATTAACTATCGTTTATGGTTTATTGGGCAAAATGGCTTTGATTTGAACCCAAAAAATGTTTTAAACGAATTTGACAAAAAATGTTTTGCCTTGAATATTCAAGCTATGCAGATTTTAAGGAATGCCTTAAACGATGACGCATATGCAAGAATCAAGGATTGTGTTAATGCCAAAAGTATTTGGGACACTTTAATAACACACTATGCTACTAATGATCTATGGGAAAGTGTTAGTGTTCGCAGGGAAAAAGGTTTGCACAAAAGGAATAACGACATTAATAATGATATTCTTGATGATGAGACAAAAAGCAACTCAACTAGTGAAGATGATGATTTAGAAAGATTACTTGAAGAGTTCATACAATATGAGGAATTGTGTTCTTCGGAAGAAGAGTCCATGGACAATGAAAGCGAATCAAATGGGCATATTCCTCATGAGGTAACAAACTTTAGTTCTTTCTCTAACAATCATCACATTACTTATAATAGCTTAAGTGATGATGAGACAATTTTGAAAAACCATGACTTGGACTTTGTACTAGAATTATCTTCAACAGAAATTACAGTTGACTCTTTGAAAATTGAAGATAATCTCGGCAAAGAAATATTTTTAGAAAATTGTTCCTCAATGCACTTTGAAAAATGTTCTTTATTTGAAAAACAAGTTGAAAATACAAGTGTTGAAACTCATGCTGAAAAACCTATTGACTCAAATTCATTACTTGGTCAAGCTAATGTTGATATCCAAAAACCAAGTAAAAATTTGAACAATAGTTCTTTATCTTTTCAAAACAAAAACTTCAAGTTATGTGATCATATTTGTGAAAAAGTCAAGTCTGAAAAGTATGAGAGTAATCGATTAAATGAGGAGGAATAATCGATTAAAAGTATGAGAGTAATCGATTAAATGAGGAAATAATCGATTAACACTTTGCTAGTAATCGATTACCGGCTACAGTGTCTGAAAAAAAAGGGAAAAAGTGCAGAATCGTGTGGACCAAGTGGGCCTTGACCCGGTTTGACCTTGTGTGGACCACTTATTTGACCAAACCCTAGCCACACACCTTCTTACATTCTCTCTCTCTCTCTCTTTCCAACCAAAAACACGGCCTCCCTCTTCTCCTCTTCCACGATACACACTTCTTCTTCTTCCTCCAACCACCAAACTCCATAACCTCCTCCAAAACTCCATTAAACCATCACCATTCCTTCTCATTCTTCTTATTTCACTCATAAACCTTCATATCCTACCTTCTTCTCATCCAAAATCCGTCCCTCTCTCTCTTCCTCTCTCTCATTCGGTTCTCACCTTCCACTACCATAGAAACCAACCTTTGAAACCACCATTCCTTATCCACCATTGACAAAACCTTACCCAAATCTCTTGGTCAAACTTGGTTCTATCAAGGTTTTCATGGTTCACTGTTCTTGATCTTCATGTTCAGATTCGGTTCATCTTCTCCGGTTCAAGAGTGTTGATGTGTGAAGAATCTGGTTCAGTGGTTCAGGCACTCGGTTCATCTGGTTTTTCTGGTTCATCAGGGTTTCTAATTCATCCGGTTCGGTTCAGAGTTTTCAGTTCTCCGGTTCAGTTGCAAGAGCATTGGTTCTGTATTGGTTCATCTGGTTCAGTAGATTTCTGGTTCAGCAAAGGTTGTGATTCAGTTCTCTCCGGTTCTGTGTACGGTTCAGTGACTCAGTTTCTGTTCAAGCTCCGATTCAGTGCATGCTTCGATTCAGGTTCTTTATTTTTTAGTATAGTGCAGTGTGTTGTTCTTCTACATCTCTGTGATCATGTATGGTATGCTGCTTGGTGATGATAATCTGATTTAGCTGGTATTCTGAATTATAGTCTGGGCTTTTCTGTGCTGTGCTGAAGTATTTCTTCGTGCTGGGCTGTCTGTATTTATTTCTGTGATTGGCAGTATTGGTTCAGAATTTTCTGTTGAGATTATCAGAGGTTATTTGTGATCATGTCGACTCGACGCACAAAAAGAAGATCTACCATTGATGAGTCGGATGAGGATGAGCCATCTCCTCCGATTGTTCAGAGTAGGGCTCAACCCTCGACCAGTCGTGCTCCTAGGCCTCCTCGACCTAGAAGGAACGAAGCTAGTTCTTCTGCTCCACCTCCTCCAGTTCATCAACCTATAGCAGTGGAGAATTTAAATCGCTGGTTTTCTAATCCATCTCAGATTATGGATTATGAGAAATATTTTGAGGCTTGTTCTGTGATTTCTCCAAGGTTTCTGGATACCGATACATTCGATGGCGAAGATTGTAACCTCCCCGCCGTAGTGCTTCTAAAGGAAAAGGGATTATTTGAATTTAGCACTATCGGAGGCAACTTCTATGAAGATCTGGTCCGAGTATTCTATACAAATCTCTCTTGGAACTCTGATGAAAAGGTCCTATCTTCTGAAGTTAAGGGGAGGAGTATTAAAATTGATTTAGCTACTTGGATTAACATCACTCACCTATTCATGGATGGTATCACATACACTGGTTCTAGTTCTGATAGTCTTTGGGGAGATGAGTATGACAAGAAAACTGCTAAAGAAGAGTTCATTGATGATCGTATTCCTTCGGGAAAGGTGTTGACGTCTGGGAATCTGAAGTTTGAATATCGGGTTCTTCATTTCATTCTGAATCGTTGTCTTATTCCAAGGCAAGGCAACTATTTCAAGCTGCTTGATTCAGATTATATCATCTTCTGGGCGTGGTTTCACGACAAACCCATTAACTGGGGTTGGTTTGTCCTAAACCACATGATTGAGACTGCTGGAAAGGTTCGCCGATCGATTGAAAAAGATATGAAGCATAAGACTTCTAAGCTTCCATATGCCACTGTTATAACCAACATCCTCAGGCGTTTCCGAGTTCCCTTGAATGGCGAAGCTAGAACTACTCCCAACGCTGATATTCGTATGGATACTAATTTCTTGGGAAACATGGGATGGATTAACATGGAAGGTAGAGGTTGGGCTCCAAAGTCTCAGCATCGGGAACGTAAGTCCAATCATAATTACAACCCCGATGAAGAAGATGAACAATAACAGCAGCAACAAAACCAAGAAGAGGCACCGGCTCAGGATTCTGACTTCACTCCGCTACAAGCTATTTATCCTCCTGATCACATTCCACCGTACATGCAGCTCTTCATGGACGATGTTAGAGGCTACATGAGGCGTTCTGATGATCATATGCGTTCAGTGGATTCCTCGATTGCTCAGCTCACATTCGGCATGGAACAAATGCATGTTGACATGGAGGCAGTGCAGCAGGAGATTTATCATTTGAGGCATCAGAATCGACCACCATTCCAGTGATCATTTAGCTTGTGGCATCACTCTCTTATTATCTTATTTGTTATTTGGATAATGTTTACTATTTTTTTTCGTAACCCCCTAGTTCCTTTTGCTAACTATTTCTGGATTTCGGTTGACTTTTCTCTGACTTGTTTGGATATTATGGCTTGATGCAGTATGACAATATGCTTATTTGGTTTTGATAATTTTTCATGATGTCATGTGCTGCGTTTTCTTATTCTTTTGGCCTTCTCACCTTTTTGATGATGTCAAAAGGGGGAGAAAAACATGTGATAAGCCATGTGATTATTGTTGATGTCATGAGAAAGTCTGTGTGCAATGCAAAACAGGTTATAAAGGAACACGTTCATGAATTCAGGGGGAGCTCAGTTTATTGAGCCTATTGTGTCTATTGAGCTTTTGAGCTTGATAAAGTTTTGAGCTTCTTGAGCTTGAGTTATGTTATGAAGTGCTCTTATGTTTTAAAGAGCCATATGCTTTATTTGTTACATATTTGTACTAACCTTTGTTTTGCAGGTAGTGTTTGTCATCATCAAAAAGGGGGAGTGTTGAAACTCATGGTTTCCCTTTTGTGGTTTTGATGATGACACAACACATTTCAAATATTTGGTTAACAGGTTCAGGTACATTGAAGATTGCAAAGATGTTATGCAAGTTGAAGATCTAGTCTTTAGGCTTAGAAATCTTTGTAAGACATCTGATATTTTCTAAAGCACTTAGTTATAACTATATGATGATGGTACTTGTGTTTATTCTTAAAACCTAAAAGAAGTTTTTTTTAAACATCTGCTCCAGGAAATTCTTTGTGAAAAATGTTTTGCGAAAACGTTTGGTTACAACTTTTTCATGAAAATCTGTTTTTATTGTGGAGTAATCGATTACCCCTTCTAGAATAATCGATTACTTGAGTCAACCTGTAACCAGAGAGTAAGTAATTGATTAATTAGATTCTTGTAATGGATTACTTCCTTGAACTGGTCATTTAGGTGACAGTAATCGATTACCTTCTAATGCTGCAACTTTTGTGAAAAACCTGAGAGCAAGTAATCGATTAATCTGACCAAAGTAATCGATTACTTCATTCAAAATTTTGAAAAACGTGCTAAAATCAAACTGATTCCCAGAATGATTTATTTCCTTTTCTGGATGATTTCGTTTCTGTTTTTTGGCTGCTTCTTCTATCTTTTTAAAACAATACTATCACTCACTTCCAAAAAAAAAGGTTGGATCTTCTTCTTCTTCTCCTTCTCTCATTTTTGAAAAATCCTTAGAGAAGAAAAGTCATATTCATCATCATCATCATCATATTGTTGTAGTTTTGAATTTGCTTAAAGATATTATCTTGCCATAGGACTTTATTGTAGTATCTGCTCTATCTAGAGAGCCTTATTGTTAGTTGCACACATTTCTTCGTGCAAATCATTCTTATTGTAAGGGGTGTGACAACCTTAGGTATTAAGGAGTGTTTTTTTCCCTTAGGATTGAACGTGTGTCGCGTTCATAAGGTGAGGTAACCCTGTTGTATTGGGTAGCGCTAGCGAACGGTGGGATTCCTAATAGTTAGGCTATTGTATTTGAGGTCCCTTGCGAACGGTGGGATTCCTAGTAGCTTGCGGGGCGCTCTGGATGTACTTGGGGACGCGTTGCGTCTTGGCTTAGTGAAAAGCTCAAGTGGGTCGCTTGAGGACTGGATGTAGGCGTTGTTTGCTGAACCAGGATAAAAATCTCTGGTGCAAGTTTTCCTATCCCTTATCTCTTTATTTTCCGCACGTTTATTTTTTGTGTATATTATATTTTCGCGGATAAAAGTTATTTTCACGTTTTAATTTATTTATCACGAGAATTGCGTTTTCGTTGTGTTGATTTTTATCAATCTCGTGGATAGTATGATTTCAATATACTTAGTAATACTATTTCATTTTTGCGCTTAAAAACGTTTTTAAATCGTTCTTTAAGTCTTCCGCTCGTTTTAATCTCTGTTAATTTCTCAAAGAACGATTTATTGCAATTGTTTTTCAAAGTTTTATAAACACCCAATTCACCCCCCCCTCTTGGGTGATTCTCGCCAATACCACCAATTATTCCAACAGACTGTGGAGTGTTCGCTCTGATATGCACCCTGGCTTCCACCCTTTCCTTTGTTCACCTTTCTCTTTATTATTCCTTCAGATGTTCCTTCTCTGAGTGTTAGAGGATAGAACTGGTGTTTCCCCTGTATTTGGAGTTTAACAGAGTTGTCTGAGTTGACTGCCTTCCTTTAGTTTGTTCAGTTGGACGAGTTTGCGGGGGGGGGGGGGGGGGGGACCTCCTTGTTCTTCGCATATTCTTCTCTTTTACTTGTGCTCTTCCTCCATGTTACAGAGGGAAGAACTTGTGCTTTACTCCAGTGTTTTGTCGTTACGGGAGATGGCGCTCTCTGACTCACCTCCTTCTTTGTATCTCTCTCTCGTGCTCTCCCTCTGAACTTTAGAGAAAGGAAACAACATGCCATGTGCTTTGTGATGTTGAGGGTCTTGACGTGTTTCTTGTTGCTGGTGGTGACTGTCGTTGTTATTGTTGGGCTGATCTTTGAGGGCGTACGCTTTCTAATGCGTTTTCCTCTTTGTGTTTCTCTCGGGTTCTTCCCCTGAACTCTTGGAAAAACAGTATGTCATATGTCTCTGGTTGCCTTTGTCGCTCTTTGAGTCGATCACACGTTTTTTCTCTGGTGTTCCATGGAGGATGGAGCTTCCTCCTTTTATAGTGTACCCTTTTCCCATTGGTCCTTACTTCCTCTTACTTTACCCACTGGTCCATGGCACTTTTCCACCTTGGTCGCTGCATATTCCTTCTTTATCAGGTCCCTTTTGTCTATTTCCTCCTTTTGGCTTTGTCATTTAATGGCTACAGGAGGAGAGGGGTGCAAGTCTTGCCATTCTTGGCTTTGCCTTGGGAAGGGCCGAATGAAGTAAGCAAAGATTCCTTCGGACAGCTGGCTACCTTCGTTTGGATGTGTGTGTGCGCCTTGGGCCGGGTGCGCCTTTACTCCTAGCTTTGGTGCTTCTGACGCTTTCTTTCCTGCCACAGTTACTTCCTCGAGTTTCGCGACTACTGTAGTGTCTCTGGTCATTCTCTCTTTTCCCCTTGGCTATGCAAATGAGATGCCTCATATTTCTTCCGGGAAGGCGTACAGAGGAGGACGCCCTTGCACCGCAGGTGCTTGTCACATGCTTTCTCTAGCTCATTATTTGTTTGGTAGTTTTAGCTTCTGTGATGGATTTTGGCCTTGCCATGCAATTGGGCCTTATTAATGGACCACTCATTTTTGGGTATCAACACTAATCATAGGAGATTTTAATTCTATCCTGGTACTTGAGGAAAAGCATGGGGGTCAATTAGTGGATGTAAGTTTGCTTAGCCCTTTCAGAGAATGTGTGAGTTACTACAATTTGGTGGATATGCAGTATAAGGGGTGTTTTTACACTTGGAATAATATGCATGATGGGCAAGACAAAATTCTCAGTAAGCTTGACAGGACCTTGATTAATGCTAGTTGGATGAATTGCTGGCCAGGGTTTGAAACTGTGTTCTATAATGAAAGTATTTATGATCATTCACCTGCTGTTGTGACCTGGAATCATAAAGCTACTAAAAGGAAGGGAAGCTTCAAGTTCTTCAACATGTTGACCACTGATCCTAATTTCTTAGATATTATCAAAGATGGTTGGGAATGCTCAGTCCAGGGTAGCAGAATGTTTAAACTGATGAGAATGCTTCAGGGTCTTCATGCCCCTTTAAGACATCTCAATGCTACCAAATTCAAGGACATAGACAAGAAAGAGATAGTATGCAGAGAAAATTTATTAAGGGCTCAAGTTGCACTTGCAGAAGATCCTTTAAACATTAATCTCCAAAAGGCTGAAAAGGAGGCAAATCAAGAGTTGAACAAGGTATCGACTACTGATATTCTTTTCCTGAAACAGAAAGCTAATGAACATTGGCTGAAGGATGGTGACCAGAATTCAAGCTATTTTCATGCTGTTATCAAATACAAAAGGTATAGAAACAAAATTTTGTCTGCAAAGGATGACTATGGCATTTTATGTTCTGAGCAACCTATGATTAAAGAGGCTTACCTTCAGTTCTATAAGAATCTATTAAGGGATTCTGCAACTGATTGGGATTTCTCAGAGGCTGAAGTGAATCAAGGAAATAAGCTCTCAGTATCTCAGCAATTATCTTTGATTAGACCAATTACTGAAGAGGAGATTAATCAGAGTTTTATGGCAATGCATAGTGATAAGTCCCCTGGACTTGATGGCTTTGGTGCAGGCTTTTTCAAGAAGGCTTGGCCAATTGTCAGAAAGGATTATATTGATGTTGTATTTTAAATTTTACTTTTATTTGGATTTAAGTTTATTTGGATTTTTTTTTTGTAAAAAGGGACTCTATAATTATTTTTATGAAAGTCTTAGTGTTTGGAGTGGATATAATGATATCCCTTTTGAATAGTTTAAAAATGTATTTGTAGGTCTCTTTTCTATTTTATTAAAACTGTTCTGGACTTGAAAGGTTTAAATTCTAATTGGGGAAAGTCCGTATTTCAAACGAAACTCCGCCAAAATTTTTATAAAACCCCAAGTATTTTCTAATTAAATCAACATTTTATTTAATGTATTTTAAATTAAAAAGTCAGGATGTTACAAATGGTATCAGAGCAATGGTTGCAATTCCTTGGCTGTGGAGTATGGATTTCCTACTCCGAAAAGAGTTACTCCACATGAGAGTAACTAAGGATAGTTAGATAGGTTGCATATTTTAGTACTATATTCATGCATCTTTAGTTAAAGTTGGTATAGTTTTGTAGTGTGGGATAGTGATAGTTATAGTTTAGTAATATTAGAGTTCTACCTTCAATTTAAAGAGGGGTTGAAACTGGATTTTCAATTGTCACTTTGTTATATTAAGAAGTGGACGGAAAGTAGAGACTAAGGGAAGTGAAAACTCCCAACGGGTCAGAGCAGGAAATTGCTACCCCAACGGGCAGAACTAAACCTTAGTTTTGAAATTGAATTCCATTTCAAATATGATAAAGGGCTGCAACTTTTTTGTATGGTGAAGTTTCAAAGTCCTCATTTGAATCGAAGATGAGTAGTTGTTTTGTTCTATTTTAGTTTATTTAATTTGATCGGAACTCAGGTAGTACGAGAAGTGCTTTTATCTTCAATGTGATGTGAAATCGAGATTGGCCACCTCGAGATTTACATTTGTTGGAAGATAAGATCATTACATCTTTGAATCCAATCAAATAACTGTCAGATTTATTTTCTTTGCCTAGGAATAGGAAAGGTATTAGAGACCACCCAATTTTGTACACTCCGAGCATTCTTTATTAGAGTGCGCAGCGGAAGTGAATAGGTGTTAACTGTGACACCCTTTCTATATACCAAGTAATTAATATACTAATTATACTATTACTCGGATAAAATATGGACTTGTTAGTGTTTAGAAAATGTGGAAGATAAACTTTTCTCTTTTAAAGGCGGGTGCACAAACCAAAACATGGAGTTCTTGGAGTATAAAACCTATATCATTTTGAACATTATACTGAATTCGGCATTTTCTCATATAAGGAAATATTTTCACAATCCAGATAGCATCGGTACATTGAAATCGTATTGACATAGTAAAAATTAAGTGATGCTACCCATTCTTTCTTTTCACGGAACTGATACCATTTTCAAATACCGTAGCCGAATTATTTAAATAGTCTTTATCAGAGTAAGCGGAAATAATAGGACTATGCACAGTGATAATATAAACATAAGATATATATATATATATATATATATATATATAAGTCAAGAAATACATAGTCCAAAGTCATGTCTCCAAGAACCAGTACAAGTCCATAAACAAAGATCTATGTTAAGAGAAAACCATGACTTCGGAGTCCTCAAAAGTATAACTACAATATATACATCTCAGAATATAAACTCCAGAACTGGTCACATAGATTAGGTAGCAGCAGTCGTAGTAGTAGTAAAAGTTTCCAAGAAGTAGCAGCAGTAGTCGTCATCCAACATCATCATCAGCAGCAATATCTCCTCCATAGCCTCCATCACATCAGATCCCCTGATCCTCATCATCTACCATATGCACATACCTAAGGATCGTCGCCCCTCTACTGACTTCTTTTAGAGTGCACGACAGGCTCGCCTCTGCTCTCGTCCTCCACAGAATCCTCCTCAATCTCACCCGAGGGAGTGGGTACCCTACCACTGTGTACAGGGTCAGGAGATGGTGAGACCCCAACAGGGCTCCTCGGATTAGATAGGGGAGTCTCCTTGTGGACGACTCTAGTAGAAAAAGGGTGTGAGCGGGTAGGTTGAAAGTGAAAACTATGATATGAACGAGCTGGTCGTGTGGGAGGTGGTCCATGGTAAGTATAAAAAAGGGGCACGTGCATAGTGTACATGATGGGAATCCTAAATCTACGAGGATGAAACCGGATCATCGGGTTGGGATGGTAGAAGGTAACCTCTACCTCTCCCTCAAACACTGCTCGGTGATCCTCTTAGATCCATATGCCACTAAGAAGTGGCCGGATCTCGATGCAAGCGATGTAACGTGACATCACCTACAAGGGAATAGGGGTAAGCAATTCTATACACATAATCAATAGAGCATAAATGTATGTACAATGTGAAGTTATAAACATATGCAACAATAACAACAATCACATTTAGCATTTAGCAGATATTGAATGCAAGTAAGATTCTCATACTAGTTTCGTTTATCAACTTTAGTTTAAATGAGTGGCATGATGCATGAACTTAGCTCTCAAGCCTATCTCCATCATTCTATGTCACTCTCTGACGTCCATCCTTTACTTCGTCCAACACTCAACAGTGCGTTGTACTCCTAGGTGTACAACATTTGTACATTCACCAAGAATGTACACGACAAGCTTGGAATCCATGCCACCCGAGCAATGTTATAACGTGCCACCCGAGCAACGTACCGTCATCCAAACGGCCCATCATCCAAACGGTATAACCATATCAGCATCTCACTATGCCGACCACGTCGTCAACCATAACGTGTCATCAAGCAAGCCGTCAATTGGCACTCCCAGAGGCCCTCCTCATGTTACCAAAACATGATAAACGATCTATCATCCAAACTCCAGAATGAATGCATTATCTGATTTTAAAGGAATTGGTTGGTGTTTTTCTTTTTAATAATTCTCGACGTGCCACCCGAGCAACGTCTCGTCATCTAAACGAAAATTACCATATCAATCAATTTCCTTTAAGTCTTAGATCACTTGGATTATTGTCATTTAAGTATTAACCAATGGTTCAGAATTAAAAATGGTATTTTTAAATATCTGGGTAAAATACTCGAGTGTTCCTCATAATACTCGTGTGTTCTTCAGTTATTTCCAGATTACTCGAGTGTTCCTCAGTTACACGAGTTGTTCATGCCTTTCTGAGGATTTAGGTTTCAGATTTATCAAAATACTCGAGTAGTTCATGAGGACTCGAGTGTTCTTCATCAATTCCAGAACACTCGAGTGAACCCTGCATTACTCGAGTGGTTTACCTTAACTTAGCCCCATGCATCAGTCGATACTCGAGTTCTGGGCCTGGTACTCGAGTGTTCTAACACAAAATACACTGTTTTATCGAAAATTTACTCGAGTATCAAGCCAAGTACTCGAGTCTTTTCTTGCAGAACAGACTGGAAACTTGGTTTTAACATGCCATTTTCAATTCTAATCATTTCTAGTCCAATCCAATGATCAACAGAGTTTATACAGCACATATTAAACATGCTCCAACACTCACAACTCATCAATTAACAAATTTAATAGAGAATCAAGAGTTTATGCATAAAACATACAATTTCACAACTTAACACCTCAAATTGTAAAATACTCAACAAACTCATGAAATAAAGCTCAATACAGCTTGCATGCATCATATGAAACTTGCTCAAAACAACCATAGAGCATGAGTTGGTCTCCAAACCAAAGTTCCTATTCAATCTAAGTCCTTAGAGCCTCTTGGTGGCTCTCTAATGAAAATCATGGAATTTAAACTCTATCTAGTGCATAAAACAACTTCCCCTTACCTCACAGTCGTGACTCAACAAGAAAATCGCAGGGAAGAACTCCACAACACAGAGAACCACTTCAAGCACCAACATGCAGGGTAGTTTGAGTGGAGCACCAAAACGGAATTCATTGACACATGAAACAACAATAAGAATTGGGGAAATTAGTCTCCCTAGATTCTATGCAACACCAACTAACTAAAGAAACAAGATTTAGACTCGTAGAATGCGTGAGCTTACCAAAATTAGGAATCAAAGTAAGCTCCAGAGCTAGATGACAGCAAACGGATTCCAACTTGCAAGTTTCGATTCTTCCAATCTACGAACTCTCAGCTCACAATCTTGGTATCTATGCAAAGCTCGTGATGTGAGCTTTGTATTGGTGTATAATTTGTGGATTAACTCTAAACACAGAGGGAGAATCAATTGCTCAAACTCAGGAACCCTAATACTCAACTCCTTCAACAATTTGCCAAAATACTCGATTCTCAGAAGCAATTAAGCTTAAATACAAGTGTTGGAGGTCCATGCACGGCGACACGAAGCCATTGAGGTGTTGAGGGTGGTGTTTTCGTGTCACACGGCGAGAATTGCTGGTGGTGACTCACCAAAACGCACTAACTCGTTCAACTCTGACCAGAATACTCGAAAACTCTCAGAAATACTCGAGTATTTCGACCAGTTTTTGAAAAATAATAATTTTATTTTCTTTTCCTCCAAAACCTTTCCTATAATTGCTTCTAGGTCCCCAAACAGGGACTAATAAGCAAAATGTTTATATTTATGCATAAATAGGCTTACCAAATAAATTCCAACAATATAAACACTGGTTTTAGCCAAAAATTAAAATAGAAATAATTAATTATAATAAACTTTATAATTAATATTCCATTAATCGGGGATTAAATTTTTGGGGTGTTACACTACTTCCCCACTTAAAAGGAATTTCGTCCCCGAAATTCACTCTTCAAAATTATACGTTCTCAAAATTAAATAAAAGTCTATTTTGATGTTTTCAAAATATCCATAGGGAAAATCATTCCCCACTTAAAAGGATTTTTCTTACTTCTTTAAATTCCCTGATCAAAATATTTCAAATAAAACTTTTCTCGAATAACACCTTTGCGTTCAAAAACATATATCAATCTTTTTTTTTTCACAAAAGAGTTTTCTTAAATTTATTTCGAAAATTATTTCGTAATTAACTCAAATAAAATCTTTTGATCATTTCGGACAAGATGTTTAAATACATAGCTTAAACTGAAGCTTTTCCCAATAAACTTTTCGAGAAAAACTTTTTCGAATAATACCTTTCAAATATATATATATATATATATATATATATATACTTCTCAATTAAAACATTTTTCAAAGATATTTTTGAGGAAAAACATGTCCCGTTGCGCACTCTGATCACTCAAGCACGAGTAAGGAATCGTTTGTATGACTTTATTCCTTAATAGTCATAAACATTAGGGTTATCAATCCTTATATTTTAACTGTCAGTAATAAAATCATCCCTTACAGATATAATCTTTCTCGAGAAAGATTATACGATATATCTTTAAGTTGGATGAATTTACAGATAAGGAGTGTTATTGCCACTATCAGACTCAGACAGATTGTCAATTCTAGAGACATTTCCGTTGGGGAGACAAATACTTATCCTATCCCGGTGGTTGTTAATTCCTCTAGTCTTAACTAATCTTTCTCTTTCTGTAGCGCCCAAGATATTTATCACATCCAACTGTGATAAGGGTTTTGATTACAGAAATTCAAGTCAAAAGACCTGCTCGGTTTTCAGATTACAAAACAATTTAATTAACGCAATCGAAAACATTGATTACGTTAATTCCGATCAGAGAAAGGATAACTCAGATTACCTATACATAGATCTAACTCGCATCCTAACAGGTTGGACACCCATCCAAACTCAACTCGCTTGCCGTCCATTCCCTTCTTACTCTTAACCTTTGCTGAATCTGACGAATTAAAATCTCAGTCTCTTACAGCTGCAACTGAATGTCCTTATAGATATACCACTACTTAGTCCAAAGTGACGCACCTCATTCCCTACACATGGAGTTGGGCAAGTTCTTTACTTCTTATTAGCATACTAGATAATTCCCACGATCGGGGTTTCTTTAATTTGTCATTCTTCCACCTTTCCTCTTCTTCTAATTGAATACTTCCTTTTGCCCAAGTCCCTCTTATACTGGTTTTTGACATTCATTCTACCAACTTCTTATGTCCATCCATTGTACTTATAAATTCCACATACGTTTTCCAATATTGAGAAAATTCCTTATGCATTGATAATTGATAGCTGGCTCGAGGTTCGGACATAATCCATTCTAAACTTCACATATTTGAACCTTCCGTTCGGGTCGTTATGAAACATACTTCCTTAGTCGTTTGAACTTGGTGATGCCTTCTCCGAGCCTATTACTTTCCCGTTCTATGTTTAGCAATTCAGCCCCTTGTATCCTTCTCATGCCTCTTGAGAATTCTCTTCAGTTCCCAAAGTCATCTTTTCGAATGCTAATCAAGCGATGTATCAGTCTTTTGTTTCAACATTCATCTTACACGGTTCCCACAAGTTCCTCGCTACATCACTTAACATAGAAGTGGCATGACTTTTTATCCACTCATCTCTTGTGTGTGTGACTCCAAAATTTTCACTCCCAGTTCACGAATCGTTCAAGATATAAATTCTTGTATAAAGAAGAATTTCTTCCGTCCACTGATGGAAATTGGTTTTCTTATCTTCCATAAGTCAATCTCTTACTTCCTTTCAACTTCCCTACTTAGGATAGCCTCTTAGTCACCTTGGAGTTTTCATGAATTGTTCTTCGATTCAATGTTGGTCATCACCCTACACTTTACTAGGTAGGTAATGGAGCTCAAAATCAAAACTCTCAACTCCATCTATTGATGATGACTCTAATTCAATTTCTCCTTCTGATCGAATCAATTTCTTCATATTCCTTTGGTCTCTAAATTCCCAAGACGTAGAGCCCTAGAGACTAAACCTCCAGATCTTTTAGAGTAGGCATACTTGTTGCGAGCTCCAAGTCATGCAACAAGAGCTTACCCTGGGTGTGTCCGATCACTTTGATACATGCACACCTTCCTTCCTTAAAACTATTCTCTTCCAGGTCCTTGCCTCGATACATGAAATTATTCTTCAATACCTTCGTATGAATCGAGTAAGAGTAATGCAGGAGAGGATGTTAGCCTTCACTTGAATTACTGAAAATCCTCGTTGCATTCTTATTTCATATGAAAGGCTAATTTTTCAGGTTACCTTGGTTATAAGAGTTTGACCTAAGGAAGTCCATCAATGGTCCTATAATAGCACTCAACCAGTCGATTCCCAAGATCGCATCCCAATGCGAATAAGGTAGACAGATCAATCTATCCTAAAAACTCGCCCTAACACTTCCATACAACCGTTAAGACTTACCTTAGAAACAACTATAGGAATGCTCGTAAGAGTTTCTATCATAACAACATAGAACAACTCAAATACAGGCAAAGTCAAACGATTCACACATTCATAAGAGGCAAATGAATGCGTAGCACCGAAACCAGACAACACATGACAAAGCTGACCATTTAGCAAGTAATTACCTTGCACAAGATCAGAGGATTGGCTTGCCTCCACACCACTAAGTGTGAAAACCCTTCCTTTCACCATGGGCTTGTCAGTTGCCCCTCTTGAATTAGTCTTGGCCGGTTCCTTGTAATCCTTCGCAAAGTGTCCCAGTTTCCCACAATTGAAGCAGTTATTTGTTCCCCAACAAAAACGGCCATGATGACGACACTTGCACTTGTCGCAGAAGGGAGCCTCACTTCGGAAATTACCTCCATCACCACTTCCAACTTTTCCTTTGCCTTTCCCTCGGCGATCATACGGGCCCTTGCCTCGATTATTGAAACCTTTGTGCCTCTGAGGTCCATAATTCTGACTATCTTTCCTCTCTGATGCTTGCAATTTTTCTCCCTTCTTGTCATCCTCGTACATCCTACACATGTCCACCAACGTAGGAAAACTTTGGATACTTTGATAACTGAAAATAGACTTCAACTTGGGCCTTAAGCCTCCTTCAAACTTGATACACTTGCTCCTTTCATCAATTCCTCGAACTTGGCTGCATACTCACCCACACTCATGTCTCCTTGCTTCAGTTGCAAGAATTCCACTTCCTTCTTTCTCCTCAGATCCTCAGGGAAGTACTTATTGAGGAACTTCTCCGTAAATACATCCCAATTAACATCCCTTCCTTCATAATGCAGGAGCTGAACCATATGGTTCCACCAGTTCTCAGCCTCATCTTCTAACATGTAGACTGCATACGCCACCTTCTGAGCTTCCGTGCAATCCAACGTTCTGAAGATCTTATCCATGGTATGAATCCACTTATTAGCCTCCTCAGGTTTAAATCCTCCTTCAAACTTGGGTGGATTACAACTCCTAAAATCCGCCAAACTCTTAGCCTCGGTAATACCCACATTACACTGATGAGGTGGGTTAACCGATTGCGGTGGTTGCTGAGATTGCCGTTGCTGCATAGCCTCCAGCACCACGGTAATTCTCTCTAACATCGCGTTAGTGTGATTTTGGTTTCTAGTTGCCATAATAGTCTTGCGCTATGGACTTATGGTCACATATGTTGAACTAAGAAACATTCATCACACCACCTAGACTAAGGCTATAACCATAACCTCAAACAAAACATTCAATTGTATCTAGTGCTCAAATCAAGTAAGATACTAGCATTTCAAGCAATAAATATGCCCTGTGGATACCTGCTTGATGTTGATGACTACCTTTCTGGGACTTCTTCAACTACTACAGGATCTGACTTTTGCTCTGATACCACTCAGTGTGACACCCTTTCTATATACCAAGTAATTAATATACTAATTATACTATTACTCGGATAAAATATGGACTTGTTAGTGTTTAGAAAATGTGGAAGATAAAATTTCTCCTTTAAAGGCGGGTGCACAAACCAAAACATGGAGTTCTTGGAGTATAAAACCTATATCATTTTGAACATTATACTGAATTCGGCATTTTCTCATATAAGGAAATATTTTCACAATCCAGATAGCATCGGTACTTTGAAATCGTATTGACACAGTAAAAATTAAGTGATGCTACCCATTCTTTCATTTCACGGAACTGATACCATTTTCAAATACCGTAGCCGAATTATTTAAATAGTCTTTATCAGAGTAAGCGGAAATAATAGGACTATGCACAGTGATAATATAAACATAAGATATATATATATATATATATATATATATATATATATATATAAGTCAAGAAATACATAGTCCAAAGTCATGTCTCCAAGAACCAGTACAAGTCCATAAACAAAGATCTATGTTAAGAGAAAACCATGACTCCGGAGTCCTCAAAAGTATAACTACAATATATACATCTCAGAATATAAACTCCAGAACTGATCACATAGATTAGGTAGCAGTAGTCGTCGTAGTAGTAGAAGTTTCCAAGAAGTAGCAGCAGTAGTCGTCATCCAACATCATCAGCAGCAGCAATATCTCCTCCACAACCTCCATCACATCAGATCCCTTGATCCTCATCATCTACCATATGCACATACCTAAGGATCATCGCCTCTCTACTGACTTCCGGTAGAGTGCACGACAGGCTTGCCTCCGCTCTCGTCCTCCACAGAATCCTCCTCAATCTCACCCGAGGGAGTGGGTACCCTACCACTGGGTACAGGGTCAGGAGATGGTGAGACCCCAATAGGGCTCCTCGGATTAGATAGGGGAGTCTCCTCGCGGACGACTCTAGTTGAAAAAGGGTGTGAGCGGGTAGGTTGAAAGTGAAAACTATGATATGAGCGAGCTGGTCGTGTGGGAGGTGGTCCATGGTAAGTATAAAAAAGGGGCACGTGCATAGTGTACATGATGGGAATCCTAAATCTACGAGGATGAAACCGGATCATCGGGTTGGGATGGTAGAAGGTAACCTCTACCTCTCCCTCGAACACCGCTCGGTGATCCTCTTAGATCCATATGCCACTAAGAAGTGGCCGGATCTCGATGCAAGCGATGTAACGTGACATCACCTACAAGGGCATAGGGGTAAGGAATTCTATACACATAATCAATAGAGCATAAATGTATGTACAATGTGAAGTTATAAACATATGCAACAATAACAACAATCACATTTAGCATTTAGCAGATATTGAATGCAAGTAAGATGCTCATACTAGTTTCGTTTATCAACTTTAGATTAAATGAGTGGCATGATGCATGAACTTAGCTCTCCAGCCTATCTCCATCATTCTATGTCACTCTCTGACGTCCATCCTTTACTTCGTCCAGCACTCAACAGTGCATTGTACTCCTAGGTGTACAACAGTCGTACATTCACCAAGAATGTACACGACAAGCTTGGAATCCATGCCACCCGAGAAATGTTATAACGTGCCACCCGAGCAACGTACCGTCATCCAAACGGCCCGTCATCCAAACGGTATAACCATATCAGCATCTCACTATGCCGACCACGTCGTCAACCATAACGTGTCATCAAGCAAGCCGTCAATTGGCACTCCCAGAGGCCCTCCTCATGTTACCAAAACATGATAAACGATCTATCATCCAAACTCCAGAATGAATGCATTATCTGATTTTAAAGGAATTGGTTGGTGTTTTTCTTTTTAATAATTCTCGACGTGCCACCCGAGCAACGTCTCGTCATCCAAACGAAAATTACCATATCAATCAATTTCCTTTAAGTCTTAGATCACTTGGATTATTGTCATTTAAGTATTAACCAATGATTCAGAATTAAAAATGGTATTTTTAAATATCTGGGTAAAGTACTCGAGTGTTCCTCAGAATTCTCGAGTGTTCTTAAGTTATTTCCAGATTACTCGAGTGTTCCTCAGTTACTCGAGTTGTTCATGCCTTTCTGAGGATTTAGGTTTCAGATTCATCAAAATACTCGAGTAGTTCCTGAGGACTCGAGTGTACTTCATCAATTCCAGAACACTCGAGTGACCCCTGCAGTACTCGAGTGGTTTACCTTAACATATCCCCATGCATCAGTCGATACTCGAGTTCTGGGCCTGGTACTCGAGTGTTCTAACACAATATACATTGTTTTATCGAAAATTTACTCGAGTATCAAGCCAAGTACTCGAGTCTTTTCTTGCAGAACAGACTGGAAACTTGGTTTTAACATGCCATTTTCAATTCTAATCATTTCTAGTCCAATCCAATGATCAACAGTTTATACAGCACATATTAAACATGCTCCAACACTCACAACTCATCAATTAACAAATTTAACAGAGAATCAAGAGTTTATGCATAAAACATACAATTTCACAAGTTAACACCTCAAATTGTAAAATACTCAACAAAATCATGAAATAAAGCTCAATACAGCTTGCATGCATCATATGAAACTTGCCCAAAACAACCATAGAGCATGAGTTGGTCTCCAAACCAAAGTTCCTATTCAATCTAAGCCCTTAGAGCCTCTTGGTGGCTCTCTAATGAAAATCATGGAATTTAAACTCTATCTAGTGCATAAAACAACTTCCCCTTACCTCACAGTCGTGACTCAACAAGAAAATCGCAGGGAAGAACTCCACAACACAGAGAACCACTTCAAACACCAACATGCAGGGTAGTTTGAGTGGAGCACCTAAACGGAATTCATTGACACATGAAACAACAATAAGAATTGGGGAAATTAGTCTCCCTAGATTCTATGTGTAACACCTTCCATTTTAATCCCTTATATCATATTATTATAAAAGTTTTTAGGAAAATTTTGACAGGGTTTATTCTAAAATTTGGACTTTACCTTTATGATTAAAACCTGTCACCTGCCAGCCAGATTATTCAAAAATTAATTTATTCGTTCAGTTACGTCAAAATACTTACAACAGAATGAAGGAAAACCATGTTCCAAAATGAAATTAAGGTTTACCAATTAAAAGTGGAATATCACCATTCTACCAGTAAATACATATAATTTTTCCCAAATATTAAACCAAATGGTGATAACCCAACAATTTATATAAAAAGTCCTGAATACAAAATAATCCTACATTATATACTAAGAGAGCATAGGTTGATTGTGAAAAGGGATAAACCCAATGTACATAGGGTTACACCTTAGTGTACCCAACCTCGGTCTTCTGGCAAACTGTAGTGACTCTTTCCTCAATACCTAAAATGGTCAACACAGAGAGTGAGATATAACTCAAAATCAAAGGAAACACCTAAAGACAGTAATAAAACATAATAAAATACATGACACCCAAACATATAACTATATATATATATATATATAATTATGCCCTATTCCCTTCTAATTACCATATGATGCCATGTATGCAATGATGCAATGCACCGCCATTTTCCATAATATTCCATGTATCATTTCCATTTGTCCATGTTTCCATATTTCCATATATTTTCCATAATATAACCATATACCATGGTTTGCCATATATCCTCACATCGCCCTCCACACAATTGGGAAAAGATCAACTAGGAGTAAGTGTTCCCCAACCGATGCTTGCACAATACGATGTCGGGTGGATTTCCCCTTAGCACGGTGGGAAGCTATCCCATCTTGTGTACATCGTACCATTTGGGCCGGATACCCAAATTGGCTATAGCAGGAACCACTTTACACTAGTCCCGAAGTGCCTAAGTGGCGGATAGAATTATCATAGTGCGCGTAGGACCAATCCACGGCTTAGCCCAGTACTTCATCCCTTTGTAGAATACCTCATACTGTATTAGACCCATCTTGTGGATCAAAGTCCTCTATGATAAATTCCCACAATTGTGTTGGTACACAATTGAGCCACTATATCACTCTCGTCCGTCGATTCTATGGAACCTTCGCATGACTGTCCTTCAGTCCACATAGAATGTTCTCGTATCTTTTCCAATTCCTAACGTCCTTCCTCACTTACTGATGCACGTGTTTCTACTAATTTTAATTAACTAGAATAGCCAAGCCGTTTTATATAATCGTGTTTCCTTTTTCCTCAAATTAGTGTAGATTAATTTATCCAACCATATATATATAGTCCTTTTATAAGTTATTGATTATAACTTAAAATAATTCCAACATAACCACTTTGCACCATAATCAAGTTCCAAGCATAGAAATATGCATAATAGTAACAACACCTCACAAACAGCCAATTAATGCACAACTGAAAAATAATCAAACACTAATTTCACCATTCCATTCATAGAGAAAATCTAGGGTTCCTAATACTACTTAACCAATCAACAATTAAAACCTAACACATGCATAATATTATATACTTATTACTAAAAATAGGTCCTTCCTCTAATTAGGAGAATATCTCCTCTCTTACCTTTTAGAGAGAGAAATTGAGAAAGTGGAGGGTTGAGAGCCACAACCCACATCTTGAATCCACACCTCTAGCTTCCTAATTCCTTGCTCCAAACCGCCTTCCAAGCCTTAATTTGAACTCCTATGGCAAAACCCCTTTGATTGAAGAAGTTAGGGTTTATGTTGGGTAGAGAGAGAAAACGTGAGAGAGAGAGAAAGGGAGAGGGTGATGGTCTTAGTTTCCATGATGGAGGGTTTTATGGTGCCATAACTTAAGAAGATTGAGTGTTGTTGATGGTGGTTTGGTTCATGGAACGAAGAAGAGAAGAAGAGAGAAGATGGAGAAGAGAAAACAATGGGAAATGCTACTAAATTTCGTGTTTACTGACTTAAATCTGGTGCAGCAGGGTCGTGGATATCGATATCCACCCCTGCATATTGATATCGCATATCGGTATCCACTCTTGGATATAGATATGACTGATCCAAAATGACAGCACCTTCCACCTTCAGAATGCTATAACTTCTTCGTTAACCGTTGGATCTTGCTCAAACTTGGAAGCAAGCTCCCTAATAATTCCAACTTCACATCCAACGGTGGGTTTTGGGTTTTGAGCTCTAAATATTTAAATCCTAATTTTTCTCCCTATTTAGAAACTTTAACTATTTTCTGACTATTCTTGGTTCTAATATCTAACACTGGGTTTTTCTCTTACTTTTACCTCCTAAGTCTAATATTTCCCCAATTAAATTAGGAAAATAAAATTAGGGATGTTACACTATGCAACACCAACTAACTAAAGAAACAAGATTTAGACTCGTAGAATGCGTGAGCTTACCAAAATTAGGAATCAAAGTAAGCTCCAGAGCTAGATGACAGCAAACGGATTCCAACTTGCAAGTTTCGATTCTTCCAATCTACGAACTCTCAGCTCACAATCTTGGTATCTATATAAAGCTCATGATGTGAGCTTTGTATTGGTGTATAATTTGTGGCTTAATTTTAAACACAGAGGGAGAATCAATTGCTCAAACTCAGGAACCCTAATACTCAACTCCTTTAACAATTTGCCAAAATACTCGATTCTCAGAAGCAATTGAGCTTAAATACAAGTGTTGGAGGTCCATGCACGGCGACATGAAGCCATTGAGGTGTTGAGGGTGGTGTTTTCGTGTCACACGGCGAGAATCGCTGGTGGTGACTCACCAAAACGCACTAACTCGTTCAACTCTGACCAGAATACTCGAGTACTCTCATAAATACTCGAGTATTTCGACCAGTTTTTGAAAAATAATAATTTTATTTTCTTTTCCTCCAAAACCTTTCCTATAATTGCTTCTAGGTCCCCAAACAGGGACTAATAAGCAAAATGTTTATATTTATGCATAAATAGGCTTACCTAATAAATTCCAACAATATAAACACAAGTTTTAGCCAAAAATTAAAATAGAAATAATTAATTATAATTAACTTTATAATTAATATTCCATTAATCGGGGATTAATTTTTTGGGGTGTTACATTAACCCTTTGTAATTGTCTTTCACTTTAATCACTAAGTGTCGACTTAGTGAGACCTAAGTGCCTTTTTACATTCCCACATTATATTTGGTGATAAACATACTATTATTGATAAAGTTTAAAACCGTTTTTGCATCGGATTATTTGGAGATTTCTTCTTTGAAAAGTCCAAGTATTTTTAATGAAAATAAATGTCGAGTATACTAGTATTCTAATATTTTCCAAGGCATAGAATTTGTTCCAACTTTGATAATTGCTTAAGTGTCGCAACACCAACTTTTAAAAATGTATTGCAAATGATGTGAAATTCCTAACTAATTGAATGATGGTGTAGTTTATTCCTAAACTACACCAATTGCCGATTAAATGGGAATTCACCGAATGCGACATAAGTTAATTCGAATCAAAGCTTGAACTTTAAAATTAAAATAAAAGGAAATGTATTCATTAAGATTTGAAAATTCAAATGAAATTAAATTTTTAACCGAAGAATACATTCCTTTTATTTTGGTTTTTTGAATCATTGAGGACCTTCGGTTGTTCGATCCAAAGAGTCCTCAAAGCTTCTTAATTATTTTCAAAGCTAATGTGAAATGACCTTGGAAACCTATAAAAACACTTTGAACTTTTGGATACTTGACATGTCTTTTTCCTATCTAATAATTTTGTCAAAGTTTAGTTTTTCCAAATACAAAGTGTTTTCCTTATGATGGAGAAGATGCAAATCTTTAAAAGTACTTTACCACCAAATACCCAAATCTTTTCTTGCAAGTCAATACTGTGAATTTGAGGAATGTAAGTGAAGGAAGCAAGGTGGGGTAAAGGCAATGCATGTTATCTCAGAGTTAATGCTTGAGTTAGGACTTAAGTTAAGGTGAAGGATGTTATGTCTTTTCCTTTAAGTTCACTTAGAACTCCAAGGAAATGTGTGGGTATCATAGAACAAGCAATATTCCGAAACTACAAATGATTTTCAAAAACCTTATGAACTATTCCAAGGAATGTAGCTCGTTGAATGTTAAAGTCCCAATTTTAACATCCGATAGGAAAGTCTTAGCGTTGAAGCCTAGGTCGTGGTGTTCAAGTCTCAATTAGGATCGGAGACGAGAAATAGTCGTGTAAAGTCCTAACCTTAAGAACCGAATAGGAAGCCTTGAGTCTTATAGAAATAATAAACATAGGACTAGTTGAGGTCTTGCCTTGTGGAGTTATCTATTAGGTTGAGTGCAGCGTCTCCTTAGTTTCTAAGTCATAGATCGAATAGTAGAAGTTAAGTCCGAGTTGATGGAGTCTTAGAGTTTAAGTTTAATGCATATAGATGTATAGATGTTCATGTAGGAAGTAGGTTTTATGTGTTTTTGAATGGTTGACTTGTATGTACCTGTGTGTGTATTTTCAAATTCGAATTTCCTAGGATTATATGCTAAGTTAAACTATTTTAATAATCAAATTATTTGGGATCTTTTTATGATAGTTCCCAACCTTTAAGTATTTTCATATGCTTCGTTTACAAACCAAAGTTGGTTTTAGATGTGACACCCTCAAAATAACCCAAGTAATTAATACAAATAAATGATATAACTTAAGTATATATGGACTTGTTGAATTGTTAGAAAATACTGGATTTAAAATTTTTCCTTTTTAGTTTCTAAAAAGTCGGGTGCACAAACCAAAGCATAGGATATTTGGAGAATAATTTACATATTACTTTTTGAAACGACTTCGACATTTGCTTTGCTAAGAAAATAGTTTTGCAAATCTTAGATGGCATCCTTTTTGAAGATAGAATTTCATATAACAGAACTTAAGTAATGCCATCCAGTTTTTCATCTAACCAACTGATACCATTTCAAAATGTCATAGCCGAATTCTTTTGTCCAATCAAAATCAGAGTAAGCGGAATTAACAGGACTATGTAATAAACTATAATATAAACATGGATCTTATATATATATACCAAAAGATACGTAATACATAGTCCAGCGATAAAGAACTCCAAAATCCCAGAACAAGTCCATAAGGCTATGTAAATATATGAATATCGAAATAGACCATAACTCCAGAGTTTTCAAAAGGAATTCCCCCATAACCACAGTATCAAAACCCCAAAGCTGGTCTCATAGCACTGGTAGCAGCAGTAGTAGTAGAAGTCTCCAAGAAGTAACAACAATCATCGTTCAACATCATCATCAGCAACAAATCTCCTCCACAACAACCATCACACCGGATCCCTGATTCTCATCATTTACCTTATGCATGTACTTAGGAATTATTGTTCCTTTCCATTGACTCCCGATAGAATGAACGACAGGCTCGCCTCCGCTCTTGTCTTCGATAGGATCCTCCTTGATCTTATTTGAAGGAGTAGGTACCCTACCACTGGGTACAAGGTCTGATGAAGACGTGACCTTAATATAACTCCTTGAAATAGATGGGAGAGTCTCCTCTCGAATGACTCTAAAAGAAAAAGGGTATGAGCGGGTAAGTCCGAATTAAAAACTGTGATACAAGCGGGCTGGTCGAATGGGAGTTGATCCATGGTAAGTATAAATGCATAATGTATATGATGGGAATCCTAAACCTACGAGGATGTAACCGAACCAGTGGGTTAGGGTGATAAGAGGTAACCACTACCTCACCCTAAAACACCACTCGGCAATCCTCGCAGATCCTTGTGCCACTAAGAAGTGGACGGACCTCGATGCAAGCGATGTAACTTGACATCACCTACAAGGGCATAGGGGTAAGAAAATCTATACACATAATCAATAGAGCATAAATGTTGAAGTAACATGATTATGCACAGATAACCCCAAAACAGTTAACAGCCATGGTTAACACTTAGAAAACACTTAATGCAAATAAGATGTTCATACTCATTCTTAATATCAAACCTTAACCTTATCAAGGGTAAGTGGCATGATGCCTGACATTCTTCTTTTCCTGAGATTTCCCTCTCTAATGTTCTCACAGACGTCAATTCAGCACAACAATGCATTCCCAAATCATGAATACGTTACCAAAACGTATGACGTACTAGCTCGGAAGTGATAAAAACGTCACACTACCTGGTGAACATCACGTCGCCCAAGGACGCAAACCTATCACTTTTCAACATACAACGGGTGTGATAAAAAACGTCACCACCTCTGATGAACGTCACGTCGCCTACGGACATAAACCTTATCACTTGTGATACACAACAGAGGTGATAAACAACGTCACCATGTCTGATGGACGTCACGTCGCCTACAGACGTAAACCTTACCACTTGTGTGCAACACACCGTTGAAACATCCAATCAATAGTATACCACATACTGCCCACATTATCCACCTTAATGTGTCATCGAGCTAGTAGCAGCTTTTAGCAATTCCAGAGGTCCTACTCTGGTCATCCGAACATGAGTAAACAATCCGGCACTCAAGCTCTTAACTTAAAGAAATTGATTGGTCTACCTCAATTGATAATACATAATGTGCCACCCGAGCAACGTTATGATGTGCCACCCGAGCAACGTCCTGTCATCCAAACGGAATAATCATCTCATAAATCAATTTCCTTTAAGTCTTAGATCGATTGGATTATTGTCATTTAAGTATTTACCAAATGGTCTAGGATTGGAAATGATATTTCTAATATTCTAGGTAAAACTACTCCAGTGTTCTTCATTTTCCATAAATTCATGTTTCAGTTTTCACCAAAATACTCGAGTGTTTTACATAGTCACTCGAGTGTTCCTCAGATTTTACCAAATTACTCGAGTGTTCTTATGATTACTCGAGTGTTCTTCATTTGTTACCAAATTACTCGAGTGCTCTTCAGGATACTCGAGTATTCTTTATTTTCCAGAAATTCATGTTTCAGTTTTGGTCGAATACTCGAGTATCAATCCCCAATACTCGAGTGTTTTCAGACAGATAACACTGTAAATTGCATTTTAACATACCATTTCCAATTCTAGCCATTTCTAATCCAATCCAATGATCAACAGAGCTTACATTATACATATTAAACATGTTCCAACACAAAAACAACAACTTATTACACTGAATCGAATCTGAGCAACTATTTTGCATAAAAACACATTTTCAACAACTTAACATACCAAATTCAGTTCCACACACTTTTGACATGAAAACAACTTGCATATAGCTCACATGCAACATATAGAACTTGCTCAGAACAATTTTAGGGTGCAGGTTGGTCTCCAAACCAATTTCCCTATTCAAACAAAGCCCTTAGAGCCTCTTGGTGGCTCTCTAATCAAATGTCTGCAATTTAAACTCTATCTAGTGAATAGAGAGCTTCCCCCTTACCTCTTAGACGTGAATCAACAGAGACTTTACCCAAAATTTAGCTTCCAAGTTGAATCCCCCAAACTCCACACTGAAACAGAGCAGTTTCAGCAGAGCACCAAGATTGAATTGGTTGATGCATGAAACAGCCATGAAAATTGGGGAAATTAGTCTCTATAAACTCTCTACAATACGTACTAGCTAAAGAAAGAAGATTTACATGGAAAGGTTGCCTGAGCTTACCAAAATCGAGCTCCAAAGTAAGCTCCAGGAAACCTTACACAACAAACGGACTCCAACTTCCAAGCTTCGATTCTTCCAAACTACGAACTCTAAGCTCACAATCTTGGTATACTTGTGAAGCCCTGAATGTGAGCTTCACAATGGTGTATGATTTGTGGTTCGAATCAACCCATAGAGGGAGAATCGATTGAATCAATTCAGAAACCCTAACTCAAGCAAAACTCACGAATTGAGCAAAGGGGTTGATTGATTCATCAACCATGGCTTAAATAGCCATTCATGGAGCTCATGGAGCTCGACACGAAAGCCATGGACGTGTTGATGGCTCGATTTCGTGTCAAACGGCGGTGACTCGTTGGTGGTGACTCACCAAACGCACTCACTCGTCAACTCTGACCAAAATACTCGAGTACTCCCAAAAACACTCGAGTATTTTGCCCAGTTTTTGAAAAATATTAATTTTATTTTCTTTCCCTCCAAAATCTTTCTAAAATTACTTCAAGGTCCCAAACAGGGATTAATGTGCAAAATACTTATTTTCTCATATTAAAACTCTCTAATATTATCATTCATAATAAATTACTTTGAAACCAAGAATAAAAATGATTAATTATAAATGAGCTTTATAATTATCCTTTTATTAATCAGGGGTTAAAAATCTGGGATGTTACACTCTTCCCCACATAAAAGGAATTTCGACCCCGAAATTCTTTCTCTAGAAATCCTATAATTTCCAAGGTTACCTAAAAGTTGTTCTAAGGTTATATATTCAAAATATAATTAGGAAGAACCCTTCCCCACTTAAAAAGAATTTCCTTATATTTTTTTTTTCAAACTCTCTGACCCAAAACGTTTCACAAAATATTTCAATTGAACTTTTTCTCAATTAAAACTTTTGCATTCCAAAGCACATACAAATCCTTGTTTCTCATAAAAGGGTTTTTCTTAAATTTCCTCAAAATTATCTTGTAATTCCTTCAAATGAAATCTTTTGACTAAAAACTTTTTCGAATAATACCTTTAAAATGTATATATATATATATATATATATATTTATATATACTCCTCAATTAAAACATTTTCCAAAGATCTTTTTGAGGAAAAACCCCGTCCCGTTGCGCACTCTGATCACTCGGCACGAGTAGGGAAATATTCGTATGACTTCATTTCTTAATAGTTGTAAACATCAGGGTGATCAGTCCTAATATTTAAACCATCAGTAATGAAATCATCCATTTCAGATATAATCTTTCTCAAGAAAGACTATACGATTTACCTTTAAGTTAGATGAACTTAAAGATTAAGAGTATTATTGTCACTATCAGACTTATTCAGATAGCCAAGTTCTAGAGAAACTTCCGTTGGGGAAACAAATATTTGTCCTATCCCGGTGGTTCTTAATCTCTCTAGTCTTAACTGATCTTCCTCTTTCTGTAGTGCCCAAAGACATTTATCACATCCAACTGTGATAAGGGTTTTGATCACAAAAATTCAAATTAAAGACTTGTTCAGATATACCAATTACAAAACGATTTAATTAACGCAGTCGAAAGCATTTGACCACGTTAATTCGAATCGACAAAGGGATAACTAAGACTACCTATCTCCGAATCTAATCACGCATCCTAACAGGATGGAAAACTCTCCCATTCTTGATTTGCTGGTTGACCATTCCCTTCTCGTATTTCTCCTTCAAGCAATCCGGCGAATAAGACTTCATTTTCTTGTGACCGAAATCAAATATTCCTTTCCGTTCATCACTATTCAATCCATGGTGATGCACCTTACCTTCTCAAATAATTTCTTTCCATCGGCTTTTCAGTTACTTTCATGCGATGGAGGTTTCCTTAACTCCTTATGAAATTCCGATCCCCATAAATGATTCACTCATAAGCTTCTCGTGCTTATAAGATTCCTGTGCTTTCCTCATTATCCATACCAATTCTACACATGCTTGCTAATGTCAGGAATCCCCTATTCCTCAATGATTGACAACTGGTTTGAAGTTCAACCATAATTCTTTTCGGACTCCGCATGTTTGAATCTTCTATCAAAATTGCAACGAAACATACTTCTCCGATCCTTTGAACTTGGCAACGTTTTCCCCGAGATTCATATTTCCCTACCTTATTTCCAACAATTTAATCTCCTTTCTCTAATATTTCAAAAATTTCATCCTTGAGTAATTCCCAAGTGTCATGCCAATCCTTTGCTTTCAATATCAAATTTACATAGTTCCACTATGTCTTAGTTTCATCATTTATCATATAAGTGGTTTAACCTTTACTCATCCATTTTGCTTAATCCCATAACTAACCTTCAACTTCCAAATCGTCTGGGATCCAAATTTTTACCCTTGAAATATCCCCTATGGAACTTAGCTTTCTTCCCTTTCGAAATCAATCTCTTATTGGTCCTTACTTCTTCGGTTCTTTGTTGCAATTCACGAATTCGAGTTAGGAATTCTATTGTGATTTGCAACCTCCCCTCCTTACTTCTCATCGGTCTACTTGTATCTCCAAGCTCGAATTTATTAGACTTCTTAAAACCACTTCCTTAAAGTCCATAGAGTTCACATGAATCGCCTTTCAGCCCCTTGTGTTTGCTTCCTCATTTGCATTGTCATAATGAAGACAGAGTCTCCGGTCATGAGCTTTTAAAATACTGTTCATCAACGTTGTCCCTTGTTCAACTCCTCCTCTCGGCTGAACAATTACTTCGATTCTCCAGGGTCATTAACACTTAAAGCATAGTGACACGGGAAAAAAAAGGCCTCGAGCCCTCAAAGCAACCTTGATCATTGCAAAGCTCAAGTCATGTGCCAAGTGTATCACCTTGTGTATTCAATCCCTTTGATGCATACACATCTACCTTCCTTTCTTAAAGTTACTTCCTTTCAAGTCATGGCCTCAACGCATGAAAATATGCTCCAATACTTTGGCGTGAATCGAGTAGGGTAGCACAGGAGGAAATGCTATTCTTCCCTTCAATGACTGAAAGTTCTTGTTGTTCTTCTTATTTCATGTAGAAGACTACTTCTCCCGGGTTATCTTGGTTGAAGATTTTTGACTTTAGAAAGTCCACTTAACAATAGGATTCGATCAATCTTTTCCCAAAATCACATTCAAATGGGACAAAGGATAATAGATCGAATTTAACTTAGTGCCTCGATCAAATATCTCGACACTATAATCTAAACAAACTTTTAGAAACAAATTTGGGTAGTTTCATGGGGTCTCAAATTTTAAAACAGTTAGGGAAATTCGACTTCAACCTACTTACACATATATAAATTGAACAAAAGAATGGGTAACTCCCGAATCGGACACAATCATGAAAGTTGGTTTTAAAATAAATGGTTACCTTGCACGAGATCAGGAGATTGATTAGCTTCTACTCCATTCCGAGTAAACACTTTGCCTTGAGTCTTAGGTTTGCTAGCAAGTCGGATGTGGTTACTTTTCACAGGTTTTCTGCAATAACGTGCAACATGACCCTGCTTTCCACAATTGAAGCAATTACTCGTTGCCCAACAGATCCTTCCATAATGATGATGCTTACACTTCTCACAGTAAGGGGCATTATTGCGAGGCTTAACTCCATCCTTAACTTTAGCTCTTCCTTTGCCTCGGTTCTGTTCACAATATGAACCCTTATTCCGAGGATCAAATCTTTTCTTTCTTTGTGGTCCATAATTCTGCTGGTTACTCTTTGTCTGATCAGCCAATACTTCAGCCTTCTTATCATCCTCATACATTCGAGACTTATCTACTAACGTAGAAAAACTTTGAATCTTCTGATAACTGAAAACGGATTTCAGTTCGGGTCTCAGACCACCTTCAAACTTGATGCATTTGCTCCTCTCATCAGGATTGTTTTGATAGTATGGAGAGTACTTCATCAGTTCCTTGAACTTAGCCGCGTACTCACCCACACTCATGTCTCCTTGCTTCAATTGCAGAAACTTAATTTCCTTCTTCCTTCTTAAATCTTCCGGGAAGTATTTATTGAGAAACCTCTCCATAAACACATCCCAATTAATATCCCTTCCTTCATAGTGCAGAAGCTGAACTGTGTGATTCCACCAGTTCTCAGCCTCGATTTGGAAGTTGAAGGTTAGTTATGGGATTAAGCAAAATGGATGAGTAAAGGTTAAACCACTTATATGATAAATGATGAAACTAAGACATAGTGGAACTATGTAAATTTGATATTGAAAGCAAGGATTGGCATGACACTTGGGAATTACTCAAGGATGAAATTTTTGAAATATTAGAGAAAGGAGATTAAATTGTTGGAAATAAGGTAGGGCAATATGAATCTCGGGGAAAACGTTGCCAAGTTCAAAGGATCGGAAAAGTATGTTTCGTTGCAATTTTGATAGAAGAATTATGGTTGAACTTCAAACCAGTTGTCAATCATTGAGGAATAGGGGATTCCTGACATTAGCAAGCATGTGTAGAATTTTCATAAGTGTTAGAGCGTCCTTAAGTGTCGAATTTGATTAGAAGTTATGGGTGTGCTTAGGGTTAGTAGTTAGCTAAGTGTGAAGAGGTATGGGTTAAGGATAAGTTAAAATAGGTTGGGAGTGTAGAGAAAGGAAAATGTCAAGTTAAGACTTCGATTTAGAAAGATTATTCAAGGGTTAAGAACATAGGACCTTAGAAAATTAGGAATAAAATATCCATAACTCTAAACCCAAATTCCACCATTGGATGTTAAGAGGAGTGTCTTAGGAAGCTTGCCTCAAAATTTGAGCAAGATCCGACGGTTGACGAAGAAGTTATGACCATTCGAAGTACAAGGGATAAAGTGAACTGAACAGGTTAATCGATTAACCTTTGATTTAATCGATTAAGTTTTTGGCAATGTTCAGCCACTAATCGATTAAGGGGTAGTTAATCGATTAAGTTTTTGGTCACCTTCTGGCCTTAATCGATTAAGGCCAAGTTAATCGATTTATCCTCTGTAAATTATCAAGTGTTAATCGATTAACCAAAGTGGTTAATCGATTAACCACTGCTTTATCAGCCAAAGAACACGTGAATTGGCTCATTTTCTCAAAGTCTCTCTCTCTCCTCATTCGAACTCTCTCTTCTCTTCTCACTTAGGTCTCTTGATTTCTTAGTGTTTCCACCATATAAAATAAAATTAATCATCCCAAATCCCCTACCTATCACTCCCTTATGTTTTCCCTCTCTCAATCTCCATTAAATCCCTCTCTCTCAAAAACCCCCAAATCAAAACCCCAAAACCCTAACTTTCCCAATCCATCAAATTGAGCCTCCCCAATCATTCAATTAGTCTTAGGAGTTGCTAAAGGACTAGGATTAGGAGTCATGGTGCATGGATTGGAACTTGGTGTGGAGCTCCGACAAAACCTTCAACTCTCTTTCTCTCTCCTCAAGGTAAGGGGGGTAAATTGGGTCTAGCTTAGGGGAAGGGTTTGAAATTAGTAATTGGGACATTATTAGGTATATTTGAATGTTTGATTCAGATTAGGATTAGGAGAAAATAGTTTAGTGTGAAAAACCCTAGGTTATTGTGACTTTGCAAAAGTGATCCTATGTTTAAATGTGCTAAATGTTATGTTGGTTATATAATTGTTGATCTCTCTGTGAATATAATGTGTTTTCTATTATATGATTATAAGTATTAATAGTTATGCATACCTTAGGGTCTAGTACTATTCAATTGAGTTTGAATAAAATTAATGTGATTTCAAAAAAGAGAACAAAAAGGGATTTCAATCTCAATTGAATAGCACTTGCATTTAGTGTCATTCATGGTGTAAAGGTGGACGTTAGGTGTAGGGGAAAAACACACGTCTCTTTTGATTGATGAGGACAAGAGTAAATTAGGAGGATTATTATGGAGGACTTTGATCCTGCACAGGACATGGGTTTGATTCCCATGTTGCGGATTGGTCCTATGCAAACCATAATAATTCTATTTACTCTGGTCTCTTTGGGCTAGTCGAGGGTGATTTCTGCTAGAGCCCGATTTGGACAAATCAACCCGAATCACATGAGGGACCTTCCTAAGTGGAGGTGAAGTGTTGTGCAAGCGGATATGAGGGACCTCCCTAAGTAAGGAGGTGAAGTATCCAACTATAGGTTGAGAAATACTTACTCCTGGTCGGTTTTTCCCCAAAGTGGAGGGAGGGTTGTGAGGTGGTTTGTTGTTATTGGAAAAGTGAAAAAGGGAAAAGGGTTATAGGTACATTGTGTGAGGAACCCTCCTTCGGGGAGAATGTGAAGCACAATGTACCCAATTGTTAAAAAGTGTTAAAGTGTAAAAGTGTTAAAGTGAAAGTGTGAAGGGAATTGCATAATTGGGTTAGATCATTGAATCCAATTAAATTGTTAAAGTTATCAAAGTGAAATGAATTGTGTAACATCGGATTCAATAATCGAATTCATAAGTGTGACGTGCATATCATAATCATGTGATTGTGCATTAAATTATAGTATTATAATTTATGAATCGTTTTATTGATTGTGCTTGATAACTCTCATTTTTCTTTAGTTCGTGATTGAGCCTAGTTATGCTTTATTATTACTTTCAAATGTTTTTCTCTAATCTATATCCAAGTTACTCACCCTTACTGTTGACCATATTAGGTACCCTGTGGAGAAAGACGTTCATAGCTTCTATGCCGGGAATTCCCGCTCTCTTTTAAAGAGAGCATAATTGTGATAGTGATCTCATAGTCGCATCACTTGAGCAACCAAGCTTAGATTCTATTATGTAAAATATTTTATTGAATCAAAGTTGTATTTTAAATTTTACTTTTATTTGGATTTAAGTTTATTTGGATTTTTTTTTGTAAAAAGGGACTCTATAATTATTTTTATGAAAGTCTTAGTGTTTGGAGTGGATATAATGATATCCCTTTTGAATAGTTTAAAAATGTATTTGTAGGTCTCTTTTCTATTTTATTAAAACTGTTCTGGACTTGACAGGTTCAAATTCTAATTGGGGAAAGTCCGTATTTTAAACGAAACTCCGCCAAAATTTTTATAAAACCCCAAGTATTTTCTAATTAAATCAACATTTTATTTAATGTATTTTAAATTAAAAAGTCAGGATGTTACACAATGTCAGCAGGAGCTGGAGGTGCGGGGTGATGCTCATTAATAGCGGCCGCAGCTGCCGCTGCTGCAACCACCTTTGCTTGGTTATGGTTCTGCTGGAGCAGGTGTTCTAGAATCTAAGCTAAGCGATCATTATCCGCTTGCCTCCCAGCCATAGAGCCTAATCCTGGAGGGAAGAATTAGTTAGTGTACTAATATCTGAAGAAGGTATAATCAACTAGGTCTACTCCTAGCATATATATTTACTATTTAAGTACTAGAGACTTGACACTAATTTGCTTTGGATTACTCTCTTGGTGGGTAATCCCATGGAGTAACTCACTACTCCGAGGCCGAGGAAAAACCGCTTTGATACCACTAAATGTAACACCCAAATTAGATTTCCCGGATTTAAAATTAGTGACTTGAAAATTTCGTTTTAAATTTTAATTACTTTTAAAAATTCTCCGGAAAATTCGGCAGAGTTTACTCTGTTTTATGGACTTTCAAAAATTACCTTTTTCACCTGTTTGTCCAGCACAATATATTTTCAGACAATTCCAACCATCCAGAGTTTCATATCATAATATAATGCATCAAGTCTAGTCATATCATGCATCTTGATATGATCTTAGGCCACACGCCAGAAATGATCATCAGCAGAATATAATCGTGTGTGTGATAGTGAGACTATCCCTCAAAATACCCCAACATCAAAAGAAATATGTCTTGGGCCGTCCCTGCTGAATACATACATCATAATGCATATACATACATACATACATACATAACCCCAAAATAAGCAGTGCAACATAAATACTCAAAATACGGCCCAGGACTCGACATCCATCCTATATCTAACACTCACACTCCCTGTGAGGGAGTGTGCCCCTGCTCGGCCTCCAAGTCAGTCTGCTTGGTCTCTATACCTGTGTAAAAATAGTTAAGAGGTAAGCATTACTAGAAACTTAGCGAATGAAATTCTAATAAACATAGCAAATAACCAAGTCAAACACATTTAGCATATAATCACATAGAACAATCAATATAGCATCAAATTGTTCTGAACAATTACATACACATACGTCACCCAGGAATTCACTCTTTAATTACCGCTGACTCTTATACTGTTTTCTATTCTCAAGGTTTTTCTTTTATTCCTTAATCATATTTTTATCCTCTTTTTGTTAAGGTTATGTGGACCCACCACTACGCACAATCCCTCTTGTGCGTCTTACCGTTGCGCTCGCTCTTCCATCGTGCGTCTTATACAACCACTACACACTCACCACTGACGACTTACAGCGCACAACCTGCGTGCGTCTTACTGCACACGGTGGTGTGTCTTACACTGCCCGACATCCACACACCTGGGTATTTCCCACCACTGCGCACAATCTCCCTTGTGCGTCTTACCGCTGCGTACGCTCTTCCGTCGTACGTCTTACGCAACCGTTGCATAGGAACCACTAACGACTTATTGCACATGTTACGCATGCGACTTACTGCGCACGGTCCCCCGTCTTACACGGCCCGGAATTCGCAAACCATATGAGTTCTTGTCTTTATCTCATTTATTCCTTTACTTGGTTTATTTTCTGTTCGTAATTAATTTTCTCCTAATAACTCACTCTTAGTTACCCAATTCGGACATACGGCAACACATTCACCATTCATATTATTTGTCATACAACTTATTCAAATTATAGCATCAATTACTCAAAACATAAATATTATGTGGGGTTTCCTATTTTATTTTACTAAGTTCTTAATATTAGTCGTTATCGACTACCCTAAGGTTTGTGAACATACATTAACAAATACTCTTAGCTACTACTATTATCTACTAGAAGTGCATCCCCTAAGTCCCCGTAACACCCCCTCTTACCTCAAAAGTGAGTAAGAAAGTGAAAACCTTAACCGAGATTGGAGTCCTAGAACCGGAGTGCTTCAACCGAGCTTGATATCAACCAAGAGCCACTCAATGATGCGTCAAAATACACTGGGAAGTGAAATAAGGAAGGTTTGAAAGCTCTCCTAGTCCTTAGAAAAATGGTGAAGACATCAAAAGATAATGAACCCAATGTTTGTTCTTAGAAACTAGAGGAAGTGACCATAGTAAACAAAAATAATGACAAGCCATGATCAAGGGGAAGGAACAAGAGAAGCACTTGACTAATCCTTACCTTGATGCTTGATTGAGGTGAGGGAAAAACCTAAGAGAGAGAGGATGATGATGTTTGATGTTGATTGAAGCAAGAAGTAGAGAGCTTGATGCTAGCTATGGAGTTTGGAGCTTGGGCATCAATGGAGCTTGGAATGAGGATGAAGATGAAGCTCAACCCCTCCCTTCTCACAAGAAAGCCACGAAGAAGAAGAGGAAGTGAGGGGAAATTCGTGCTTAGTCATGAAATGAGGATATGTGTGGTTTAAAATGGATTTGGGGTGGGCAAAATGCCCAAAACGCCCCCAATCAACGTACAAATCCACTTGCTGCGACCAGGTCGCGCCTGGGCGTGCCTTATGGCACTTGAGCGTGAGGCCCAAGTCTGATGCTGCATTTTCCCTTTTTTTTACGCATTGACTTCGACATAACTTCTTCGTTAACCGTCGGATTTTGCTCAAATTTGGAGACAATATTCCTAAGGCTCTTTTCTTCATATCCAACGGTGGAATTTGCGTTTAGAGTTGTAGTTATTTTATTCCTAATTTTCTTAATAACCTATGTTTTTCAACATTAAATACCCTGATTCAACGTCGATATATGACTTATAACTATTATTCTTATTATCGAATGTCTACTACTAGTTTATTTATGCTTGAATTAAAATAAAATTAAATAAAAAAACGAGGATGTTACACAGGTGGCTGCATCATGCTTTCAAAGGGAGGACTTGAAGAAGAATTGTTTATGCGACAATGGCTTCAGTTGTGTATCATGTTTGGTTGGAAAGGAACAGGCGTGTTTTTAGACACCAATCTCAAAGGCCTGATCATGTTTTTGTCATCCTCAGGAAGGAGCTAGCTCTTAGATTGGCTTTATATTTTGTTAGCTTTAGATGTTGGTCGAATAAGACCTTGGTTGATAGAATTATTAGAGAAATTGATTAGGCTTATCCTTTTTGATTAATTTGCAATTATTTTTTGACATTCCTCTTAGTCTATGAATCCTTCCTAGAATGTGGCATTTGACTTAGAGGTTTGTGTGGTTTTATTTATGCGCATGGGTAATAAAATTTTTTATTTACCTAAAAAAAACATACAAAATTCGTTAACAAACAATCAATCACATTCATTTATAAATAGTATGCATATTTCGACAGATCCTTATTCTAATGCAATGCATGAATTCACATTCTTCTTCCTGTATACCATTTTTTCATAGTATGTCCCTTGTAATAGACATATATGCATATTTTTACAAATATCATATTCTCCGTAAATATCTCGAGAATTATCAAATAGGTACACAAATTAAGTTTACGCGTGTATGTGTCAGGAATCCACCGGTAATATAACCCTTCAACATCAGTATCGGATGAGAACACAAATAAGGTTTACGCGTGTGCGCTCCCAGAATCCACTGGTGGTATAACACTCGCATGGCTGGCACAAGATGTTATACAATTGTATACGAATTAGGTTTACGCGTATGCGCACTTGGAATCCACCAGTGGTGTAGCATGCATCCATGCTACACTAATTCTTCCTTTTTCCTTACTATCTAATACCTTTATTCATTCTCATTCTTTTTCTTTCTATTTGATATTTCCGTTTTTTTCAACGTCTCCTTTTAATCCACCATTCGTCTATATACAAGTACATACTAAAATATGCATGTGATATTGTTAATCAGTTAACTTGGGTTGTTAACGGTTATCGAGCCCTTTTCCGAAGGATTTCAAGTGAAACATACACTGGATAATTGGTTCTCTGGTTAGAATAACCGATTATTCAAGTACAAAATTGTGTGAACAAATACTGAATGACTGAATGACCGATTACCAGGATTTGGTAATTGATTATCCTATCAATATAATATTTAATATGAATTATATGGATATCATACATCATACATGGAGTTAAGATGATGGAAAGGTATGGGGAAAAGATACATGGCGGTTCGAGGAACCAAAGTGGAAAGAAGGAGGTTGGGAATTATTGTGGATAAGATGGTCTTGTGATGGACTGGTCTAGCTAACCTCGCCCGGGATAGTCTTGCGAAACTGCAATAATTATGTACGTCTTTCCCCCATCTTAGATTTTGTAGGGTGGTTTTCAATATAGCCTAATCTTTTAAGGGTTCGTGATGAGCATGAGGCTCGTTGGAGGCATACGTGGAGTATGGCCTAATCCTTACAGGGTTCGTGATGGGCACAGTGCTCGTTGGAAGCATACGTGAAAGTGAGACATTTACTCCCGATTGCTTTTCCCTTGATTGTTGAGATTGAGGAAGGTTTGAAGAAAATTGAATGGAGATCAGTGAGATATTGAGCATGCATTGCATACATATGTACAAGATAATGATTATAAATGATAAGACACTTGCTTATGCATGCATCACGTATAATCTGGTTATGGTAATTGTGTTTGTTTACTTATAGTTATTCAATTACTAATCTGATTATGTGATATGACAATGACTGATTTGGGTCCAATATATATAGATTTGAGCATTGATTTGACTCCCTTATACTATGTATTTGGCTTGTTTCTCTAGCAAATTTAGGACTTTTTATTAGATTTTAATTATTTTTAGTAGTTTAGGGTCCTTTGAGCGTTTTGATCCGTTTGTTAGTGTTTCAGGTACTTTTTAGAGCTTAAATGGATAAAATATTTATGGACCTGAAAAGAGGACGAAAAGATCTTGCAAATGGAAAAAGAACGGAGCAAAACGGAGCCGAAGTAGGTCCCACGCGCCTGGGGCGCGGGGACGGGTGCGCCTGTGTGCAAAAAGAATTGTCATCAGACCTGCGCGCCTGGGGCGCGCGTACCTGTTTGAGGCCCAATTTGACCAGATTCTGAAAAAAATAGAAGAAGAGAAGTCTAATTTGGCTTCATATCTTAGATTTGGTTAGAGATTAGAAGATAAACATGGACCTTATCTATTAGATTTAATTAAGATTTATTTTAGGATTTGTTTTACTCTTTAAATAGAGGATTTGTAAATAGTTTTCAGTAGGTTTTGAGATCATAGAATTCAATTAGGATTAGAGAGAGAGAGGTTAGTAACATCTATTGAGAGCAAGGAGGAAAGGCACAAAGATTGAAGGTCTCTTGGAGAGTTAACCTGTATTGTCTATGATATGAGGTTTTCTCTTTGCTTCTGTTTTCTTTATTTCTATATGTGTAACTAAAACCTCTTGTTAGGAACATGGTGTAAATTGTATGGTGTAACTTATTTTAATTTATGATTTAGTATTTTGCTGTTTTTAATTCATGCATTAATTGAGTTTTTATTACATAAACCCGCGCAATTTATGTTTTGGATTTCTTAATTCGCAACGGGAGTTGGGATTTTGAATAGGCCATGCAATTAATGGTATAATCAGTCCAAAATATAGGGATATAATTGGATGATTATATGGCTTTTTAATTCCCTTGTGTTGAATAGATATTTTCTTATATTGTAATTTGTTGAGGGATCAAGGATTAAATATATAGAAAATAAGGGTAATGTTAGAGACGTCTAACTATTGCTATTTGAGAGGAATAGTCCATGAATTAAAGGATAATTAAAGGAAAATATAAATTATAGTTAAATAAGTGAATCATACAATGAAACCAAGTTCCTAACCTTTTTCTATTGCTTTCTATACATCTTATCTCCTCAATCTTCTTATTTTATTATTATTCTTCTTCTCCTTCTAAATTTCAATAACAAGTTGCACTAATAATTACGAATTGGTGAAAAGTTATTAGAAACAATTTGCAATCCATGTGGGACGATATTTGGTCTTCCAGACTATATTACTCGTTGACCCAGTCCACTTGCTGGTAAATCAACAAGTTTTTGGCGCCGTTGCCGGGGATTGAAATTCGATTCTAATTTCTTTTCGGTACTTTTTTTAATTATTTGTGTAATTTGTACTTTCTCATGTATAATTATAGTTGTAATAGTGATTCAGATTGTGATAGATTTATTCCTTATCCTTATCCTCCATACTATGTTGCACAAAATATAACTCCTAGGAAGGCCCAATGGGAATTAGCTCTAGAGAAATTGGCTCAAGCCACTGAGGATTTTGTTAAAGATTGCAAAAATAATTTTAGATTACCTCGTGTTGAGCCAATTCCTCCCCCTGTGGAGAAAGAGTCATGGGAAATTAACCAAGATTAATTAGCTCAAATAATTAGTAGTAATGTTCAAGAAATTAATTTTATAGAAAAAGAAAACAGAAAAAGTTTTGAGAACATAGAAATAGCACTTGAGCAAATTCCAAAACATTTATCTGAGGAGTTACAAGCATTATCAACAATTTTTGACTCTCCTAAAAAAGAGGAGGAAGTTGTGGTGATGGATGTGACCAATGATCAAATCCTTTTGGAGGAGCAAAAATCTGAAAAAGAAATTGTGCATGATAGGTTTGAGGAAGAGGATCGAAAAATAAAAATCGAAGGTTTAAAAATTGTAGAAAAAATTGAACCACCCTTGCATGAGGAATTTGTTGATATAAAGAAATTTATTAAATCTAGTTCATGCTTGGGTGATTCAAAATTTTTCTATTATATTCAGCCTAAGTACTTTTATGAAAAATATCTAGAACAATCTGAATCATTATTAGGCAATAGGAAGCATGAGAAAGTAATCTTCTTGACTAATGGAGTTAACAACTTCATAATGGATGATGGAAGAAAAGAAAATTTTGCTGAATTCCCATGGGATGTGGGCATAACTCACTATTGTTGCATCACGTGGGATTTGACCCATAGAATTTGGGATCCTGGTGGATTTGTTTTGTATATAAGCAGTAGCGTAGGTTTCAATTCTTAGGTAGTTTTTATGAAAAAAAAATAAAATAAAATTTGAGGAGGCGCACGCGGTCGCGCGCCTCAGGCGCGTCGGGCTGTGAAAGCCCTGTTTAGGGAATTTCACTCCTACTTGGGGTGCAAAAGTTCAGTTTTGGGGTCAAATTCTGATTCAACCATCTTATCTCTTAGGATTAGATTTGTTTTTTTTTATCTCTAGTAATTTTTTTTTATTTTAGTAATAGATATTTTGTTTATCTTATCTTCTAGGATTAGATTAGTTTTTTATCTTTTTAGGAGTTTGTTTTATCTTTTAGGATTAGATTAATTTTATATCTTTTAGGAATTTGTTTTATCTTTTTAGGATTAGATTTATCTTAGGATTATTTTTAGAATAGATTTTTTTTATTTATTTTCGTTTTTTTTATTTTCTATTTTTTAGGGATAGATTTATTTTAGGATTAGATTTGTTTTTGTAGGATTTGGACCCCATTAGCCCCAATTTTTTTCAATATTACACCCCAGGCCCCTGTACCTCACCAAAAATATTGTCCAGCTTTTTAGGTAGTTTTTAATTTTTATTTTGTAGTTTTAGGGTAGATTAGTTTGCTTGAGGACAAGCCAACATCTAAGTTTGGGGGAGTATATACAAAATAAAAATTAAAAATTTTTCAGATCTGAATTTTTCTCCCATATTGGTATTGGTTTGTGTTCTTAGCAAAAGTAATTAATTTTTCTAACCTTAGGACTTTTTCTCTTTTGATTCATGTACATACTTAGTTTAGGACATAGACTCATTGGTATTCGACTCTATTTGATTGAGCTGTATATGATTACGGTGACTGGGTTATTTCGACAAAGGCTTTCAGAACTTGTGACTAGTGAACTGAATTTAGCCATATGTGAGGTTTTGAGCCTATTGAGAGGTATGAATTTTATTGAAATATTCTGATATTGAGACCCCTATTTTTTTTCATGAGTGTGTTCACTTTGATATTGTCTTCTAGAACTTGACCTGTGACCATTTCAAAATTGATAATTGATTGCATGCATTAAGATGATTAAGGCACCTAGGATGTGTTTTTGTGGCCTTCAGATGATTTGCATTGAAAATATTCCCTTAGTTGTCCATTTTGAGCCTTATAATGATATATGATTTTTCTTTGGTACCCTGCATTTATTGAAATATTCTTTGATAGTACCTTGGAAATTTTGAATGAGCAATTGAGAGGAATGAATATGAAAAGTGAAAGTAATTGGTGAAAAGTGTATGAGTTCTATTTTTCTTCCGTGTGAAAAAAAAAATAAAAACAAATGAATGTGAAAGGAAGAGAATAGAAGAAGAGAATAGAAGAAAAATTTGGAAAAGAAAGGAAGAATAAAATGTTCCTGATGTGAGTGTGAGTCTTTATTGTATTCATTGCTCATTCATGGTTTTTGAGGGAAACTTGTTTTTGTAAATATTTTTGCGAGTTAACCTTTGTTTTATCCCTTCTTTCTTTTATCCCACCTGACACTTGTAGCCATGGCCCCATTACAACCAAAAATAAGACCTTTTGATTTTTGCATGTATTCAATAATTTCAGTTGAGATGTTGGTCTATGGTCAAGCCTATGGTAACACATTATCATTGTTGAACATGAGTGAATTGAAAATATGACCCTTATACACTTTTGAGAGAAACATTTGAGAGGTTGAGAGTGTTCATTAGTTCTGAGTTCTGAATGGGATTGTTATGTTAACTAGTATGTAATTGTGTAAATAGTTTATGATAATATGTGTCGAGGTGATGAGTCGTAGTCTTAGATTAGGTGTGTTCATGTTGATTTAGGGAGTTTGTCTTTTGTTTAGAATTTTTATTTTACTTTTGCCTGGGACATGCAAAATGCTAAGTTTGGGGGAGTGATTTGGGTCCAATATATATAGATTTGAGCATTGATTTGACTCCCTTATACTATGTATTTGGCTTGTTTCTCTAGCAAATTTAGGACTTTTTATTAGATTTTAATTATTTTTAGTAGTTTAGGGTCCTTTGAGCGTTTTGATCCGTTTGTTAGTGTTTCAGGTACTTTTTAGAGCTTAAATGGATAAAATATTTATGGACCTGAAAAGAGGACAAAAAGATCTTGCAAATGGAAAAAGAACGGAGCAAAACGGAGCCGAAGTAGGTCCCACGCGCCTGGGGCGCGGTGACGGGTGCGCCTGTGTGCAAAAAGAATTGTCATCAGACCTGCGCGCCTGGGGCGCGCGTACCTGTTGGAGGCCCAATTTGACCAGATTCTGAACAAAATAGAAGAAGAGAAGTCTAATTTGGCTTCATATCTTAGATTTGGTCAGAGATTAGAAGATAAACATGGACCTTATCTATTAGATTTAATTAAGATTTATTTTAGGATTTGTTTTACTCTTTAAATAAAGGATTTGTAAATAGTTTTCAGTAGGTTTTGAGATCATAGAATTCAATTAGGATTAGAGAGAGAGAGGTTAGTAACATCTATTGAGAGCAAGGAGGCAAGACACAAAGATTGAAGGTCTCTTGGAGAGTTAACCTGTATTGTCTATGGTATGAGGTTTTCTCTTTGCATCTGTTTTCTTTATTTCTATATGTGTAACTAAAACCTCTTGTTAGGAACATGGTGTAAATTGTATGGTGTAACTTATTTTAATTTATGATTTAGTATTTTGCTGTTTTTAATTCATGCATTAATTGAGTTTTTATTACATAAACCCGCACAATTTATGTTTTGGATTTCTTAATTCGCAACGGGAGTTGGGATTTTGAATAGGCCATGCAATTAATGGTATAATCAGTCCAAAATATAGGGATATAATTGGATGATTATATGGCTTTTTAATTCCCTTGTGCTGAATAGATATTTTCTTATATTGTAATTTGTTGAGGGATCAAGGATTAAATATATAGAAAATAAGGGTAATGTTAGAGACGTCTAACTATTGCTATTTGAGAGGAATAGTCCATGAATTAAAGGATAATTAAAGGAAAATATAAATTATAGTTAAATAAGTGATCATACAATGAAACCAAGTTCCTAACCTTTTTCTATTGCTTTCTATACATCTTATCTCCTCAATCTTCTTATTTTATTATTATTCTTATTCTCCTTCTAAATTTCAATAACAAGTTGCACTAATAATTACGAATTGGTGAAAAGTTATTAGAAACAATTTGCAATCCCTGTGGGACGATATTCGGTCTTCCAGACTATATTACTCGTTGACCCAGTCCACTTGCTGGTAAATCAACAATGACTTACTCCATATCCCATATTGTTTGTTAGGTTCCTAAAGTATGGGTATCAAGAAAAGTCTGCTTCATGTGGAAGCAATCCATCAAGCCAGACACTCAAACGGAATAAAGAAATATCTGCAAGATATTTATTAGTTCGATTCCATTGTAAACTTGGAATATAATACAATTTTTTAAATAAAAATTTTATTTATCAATTTTCTATAAAGGAATTATGTTTTTCCGTTGCAATATTTTTAAAAGAATTTCTTTTATTCCCTTTATAAAATTCTGGGCGTTACATTATGGTATCTGAGCAGTTCTTCCTTCTGACTTGTGTATGGCTCCCAACTACCTGTGTTGTCTATCTCTGACCGATGATCATAGTGTTAGTTGGAAATCATTAGAGTATGAAAATTCTATTTCATTTTAGAAATTGTCAAACCTAGTATATCTAGTCTTGTTGTTAATCATTGATCAAGTCAAAGCATGATTATGTTCAGTTGCCTTGTTATGATCAGAAAAGGGAAGTTAATTGAGACCAGAGAAGATGATATCCAACGGGCTAGCGCAAATAATTGCCACCATAATGGAAATGGAAAATCTTTAGCACTTAACTATCTAAACTAAATTTGATGATGACAAATTATTCTTGTCTTTAGATTCGTCTAATCTAAAGATGTATCCTATAATCTTTCTGGAGGATATTATAAAATTTCAATTGGATTGATATTGTAACACCCTATTTATACCTACTGTAATTGCCCTTAGTAAAAATAGTGACTTAAAAATTCCTTTATTAATTCAATTGCTTTTAAAAATCTTCGAACAGACGGACGGAGTTTCCTTTGTTTAATTAGCTTTTCCAAAAGTTTAGTTTGTCCTGCAACCTGTTTTAAACATAATATTCATATTCATTATGTAGCCAGCAGGGCTAAACATAACTTCGTGCATCATAATGCACCCAGATAACAGTTATACGCCTATTAGAGTTAGCAACATATATACAGGTTTTGGAAACAGTATTTTCCCAAAAATACTCCTTTCCCAAAAAGAGTTGTCTTGGGCCCACCCAAAAGTTATATTTCATTATATACAACAAAAGTGAATCACATCATGACATCAAAAGGCCCAGAACATAACCATGTCCTAATAAACTACAACCTACTCTTCCAGTAAGGGAGAGTGCACCTGCTCGGCTAGGGGCTGTGCTAGCTCAATCTCAGTACCTGTAATAGTAGTAAGGAGGTGAGCATTGCACATGAAATAGAAAAGCAGTTTCTAATCAGACATAATAACCTACTACGCCAAGCACAATTATCAAGTAATTCACATAATGCACATTCATCACAATCACAAGCCATAATCACATTCCATTGCATCCAAGCCTTATTTCCATTTCTTATCTCATTATTCAAATGTGATTCCATTTTTCCCTCTTTCAATCCCTTTTCCTTTAATTGAACCACTAGGATTTTAATTGCACCTGCTAGGCAATTGGTACACCCATTAGGGACTTTGCACCCATTAGGACTTTTGCAGCCATTAGGCATCACCCGTTAGGTCTATGCTTATTAATTTATTCAATTCATTTCCCTTAGCTCTAGTCTGTAACACCCTAAAATTTTAATCTCCGATTAATGGAAAGTTAATTATAAATTTTATTATAATTTATTATTTCTATTATTAATCTTTGATTAAAATCTGTGATTATGATATTAGTGGATGTATGAATTTATTTTTGTAAGTATATTTATGCATAAAATAAGCATTTTGCGTATTAGTCCTTGAGTTGGGACCTAGAGGTAATTATAGGAAAGGTTTTGGAGGGAAAGAAAATAAAATTATTATTTTTCACAAACTGGTCAAAGCACTCGAGTGTTTCTGAAAAGACTCGAGTGTTCTGGTCAGAGTTGCACGAGTTAGTGCGTTTGGTGAGTCACCACCAACGATTCCCTTCCAATGACACGAATACTCCACCCTCAACACCTCAATGGTGTCGTGTCGATCTGCATGCAAGCTTTAAGTGTCTATTTAAGCTATTCATCAACAAATATGAAGCTTTTGTTGATGAAATTGGGAAGTTAGGGTTCTGAATTTGTTGCCTTCGATTCCTCTTCATTTTGAGTGTTTGATTTCGAGTGATACACGATTTAGAAGCTCACATCCAGGGCTTCGTAAAGATACTAAGTTTGTTAGCTGAGAGCAAGTATAGAGTGAGAATCGAATCTGAGAAGGGAAGGAGTTGAAGTGTAACATCCTACTTTTTATACTTTTAGAAAATACTTTCATTAACCTTTATTTAAGAAATTATTCGGGGTTTATAAATTTTTTTACAGAGCTTCCTTTAAAACTTGGACTCTTCCCCGAAGGATATTAAACCTGTTCGTCCAGAACACTTTTCTATAAAATAGAAAAGTAAATTCAGTCCCTTTACAACAATGGAGATTCACTTAAACTTAGTAAAATGAAAAGATATAAATACAATGATTCAATTATACAAATGTTTTTGAATGAATGAAATCACTAAAAACAATTAAACAACTCTTTATAAATATAATTCTTTACAGTATAAGTCCTAAGAATGGTTTCACTAAAATCGGGACCACAAGGTCACCAATATCAATATACTCGCTACTATGAGTATACCTTGCCCGGCCTTGACATCATTGAGTGCCTTTCTCCAATGTGTACCTAATATGTCCACTGTAAGGGTGAGTACTTTGAAATCGAGATCAAAGAAAACGTTTAAAAACAGTAATAAACCATAAAGAGGCATATTCATACACAAACAATAGCAATTATATAATTCACAATTTATTTAACAAGTAAGGCACCACAACTTTGCTCAGTTTAATAACTATAATATAAAGGGTATAATACATTAATATAATACTATAATGCACAATCACATGGTTATGCCCTGCTAACGTCACACTTAGGTGATTTAATCCTTGAATCCGATATTAATCATTTCATTTCAATTTAAACACTTTAACACTTTTGATCGGATTCGAAGAATTAAAACATCTATACAATGCATTCACACTTTCCCTTTTACTTTCCCACTTAAACTTTAACAATTAACAATTTGAACGATTGGGTACATTGTGCTTCGCATTCTCCCCGAAGGAGGGTTCCTCACACAATGTACCTATAACACTTTTAACACTTTAACTTTTAACAATTGGGTACATTGTGCTTCACATTCTCCCCGAAGGAGGGTTCCTCACACAATGTACCTATAACACTTTTAACACTTTAACTTTTAACACTTTTAACAATTGGGTACATTGTGCTTCACATTCTCCCCGAAGGAGGGTTCCTCACACAATGTACCTATAACACTTTCCCTTTTCAATAACAATAATAACAGAACCACGTCACAACCCCCCTCCACTCTGGGGAAAAACCGACCAGGAGGAAGCATTTCTCAACCCCTGTTTGGGTGCTTCACATCCTCTAGGAATGTCGCTCACCCGCTTGCACAATACGTCACACTCCTCTAGGGTAGTGTACAACGTACAATCTGGATTGATTCGCCCAGATTTGCTCTAGCAGAAATCACTATCACTGACCACAAGGAGCCAAAGTAAATAGAATTACTATGGTTTGCGTCGGACCAATCCCCGACACGGGTAGCGAACCCATGTCCTTCGGAAGATCAAAGTCCTCCATAGTAATTCCTAACATTTACTCTTGTCCTCATCAATCGTTAAAACGACGTATGTTTTTCCCCTACTCCTAACGTCCACCTTTACACCATGCATGATCCAATATCTCAAGGGTTTCTCAATTGAATTTAAGGCCCTCTTAGTCCTTTAGAAAATGTCATTTGATTGGTTTAAACTCAATTGAGAAATGCTTGACCCTATTTAATGCATAACTATATGAATGTCATTTACAATTTATTTATATACACATTAATAGTATTAATACAAACAATATCAATCAACAATCAGTCGACATACTCAGGTATGTCTCAGGGACTGTAATTTAAATCACCTTCCTAGGATTCTTCACTTCCTACTTTATCAATTTATCATTTCAATTAACATATCATACATAAATAACATATCATTGGGACTTAGAGTTTTCTAGCTAAACTCTACCCTCTTACCCATCAACCTAACCAAACAATCAATACACCTAGTTATGTTTCTATTACTATAAATAAACCCTTTCTCTAATACTAGACCCAAAGTAACCCCCTTACCTTGAGGAGAGAGAAAGAGGAATTGGGGTTTCCTCCAAACCCACTCACCAAGCTCCAATCCTTAGCTTCTAGCCTCCTACTCCATGCTCTTATACCCGATCTATGACTCCTTGAAGGATTGAAAGGCTCCATGAGTTTATTACCCAACTTAGGGTTTTGGGTGATTTGGGATCTCATGAGAAAGAGGGAGAAATCATGAGATTTGAGAGAGGGGAATTCATTAGGAATTGATTTGGAGGTGTTTTATGGCTTTGATTTGGTGATTTGTGGTGTTTCCATGGAGATTTGCTTCAAAACCTAGAGAGAGAAACTCTGGAGGTCAAGAGAGAAGAAGAAGAAGTCGCGTATGAGGAGAGAGAAACAATTGGGAAGAATGAAGGGAAAACGCGTTTTTAATCAGACTTGGCTTAAAGTAATCGATTACTTCCTCTATGTAATCGATTACTTCTTCAATGCAACAACCTAGTACAAAATTCAGAGGCCAAGTAATCGATTAAACCCTTCAAAATAATCGATTACTTAACTGAAATCAACAAGGTAATCGATTAACTCACCCAGTTAATCGATTACTTTGCTGCAACATTGAATGTGATTTTACCTGAGAGCAGGTAATCGATTAAAGCCGTCAAAATAATCGATTACTTGAGGCAAAATCCTAATTTGGTGACTTTCTAACCCTATTTCACTTCCTTAGGCTCCTATACTCATCTAAGCTTGGATTACTACTCAAAACCTGATTCTTATACTATTTAAACCCATTTTAATTAGTTCTACCTCGTGCAACTCTACTCTTGGCTCAATACTACCCTCCAACACCTGAACACATACTAACTTGCCTCTAATAACTATTCTAAACGGACATCGGAAATTGGGGATGTTACAATACTCCCCCACTTATATGAATTTCGTCCCCGAAATTCGACTTACTTCAAGGAAAGGAGGATATAGAGCTAAATGCTTGATTGAACAAGAAGTCTTAACCTACTTTAGGATAGATACGACCCTGGGGGTTCGCTCCCCCACTTAGGATGCCACTCCGGTTGGGTTTCTTTGCTAGGATCACTGGATTACTATTGAGACCTTCGCCAAAGAGTCCCACTCAGTTTCTTAAGGTTCCAAACGTAAAGTTCAAAGCCTAGGGCAAAACCTGCCAACACAGACCTGCTTAGTCTTATATCCAACACTACCTAACATTATGCAAAAATCTAGGCATCCAAACTTTCATAACTCACATCCATAAACAATACAGATAAAGATGATCAACATACAAAACATTCATCATTTAAGAAAAGTCAATGTTACAAAATTATAATTCAAACATAAGTTAAAGGGAAAATCAAATACAGAAATAAGGCATCAAGGTATTATGATATATATATAAAGATTTTCATTTTAAAAATCAAAATCAAATACAATTTAAGTAAAAGGACATCTTTTAAATTTTATTAGAGAGTGCATTCCTTAAAAGAAAAGCAGAATATCGACTCAACACAAAGAAGTAAAACAATCCATACACATCAGAGGGAGCTTTGCATTGAAGAGAAGAAAAGGGTTTGGAAAAGTTGCAATTGGCAAGACTCCCTTAGGATCACCAGTGATTATGATTGGTGTACATATGAAAATAAGGTTTTGAAAGGAAATAGTTAAATGCATCAGTTTCCAAAACAAATGTAAGTATTCATAGATAAACTTAAGTGATTGAATACTATATATATATATGTATCCATAGAATATCGGAAATGTATTTAAGGCATGCAATAGAAACACATTTAAATTTTCGTAGGGAGTAGTGCATATATATATAAAAGAAAGAAATTTGAATGTCTAAACATTCCGAGTGTCAAGTATAAAACAAGGAACACCTTACTAAGGTTATAATTGAGAAGTATATTAGATACAAATAGGATTGGAACATAAGGGTTACTAGGAAAAATAAACACAGAGATTATTCCTTGAAAATTTTATACAATGGAGATTGACAAACTAAATTAAAGATATTGTATAACTATATACACTTCAATCGTATGTATACAAAATAAATTATCATTGCCATTACAAGTTTACCACTTGTAAGGTTTTCCATAAAAATGTTACTTTGAAAAATATAATTACACTAGGGAAAATGGAAATTCAAAATTACCATGTGAGGAAACACAGGGCAATTAACTTTGAAAAGTTTGATATGATTATTAGTTAATAGAAACTAATATAGTACTCTTTTAAAAGTCACTCTCAATAGAAGGTAGAAAATCTTAGTTGAAAATCGATTTAAAATAGCATGTATATAGTATTTGAAAGAATTTGAAATTTGGGGATTACCCCAAAATTATAAGAAAAGGTTCAGGAAAACATTTGGACTTAACATATAGTCCTAATAGGTTTAAAAATCGTAAACACACATATATAAAAGGCCAACGTTCGAAAACATTTTAAAACCCGCGTCCTATATGCAAATCTATATGCCTACACACCTATGCTTAAACTCTAGGACTCGACGAATCGAACCTAGCTTCTACCGCTTGGTCTATGAATGAAAAACTATGGGGTTTCTACACTCGATCTAACAGAAATTCTCCCCTATGCAAGACTTTACTATCACTACACTCACTATTCTTCCTAAGGTTTAAGGATTCCTAATTGGTTCCTTAGGCTTAAAGGTCGCACAACTACGACTTGCCATAGAATCCTAGTTGAGACTTCCCTATTACAATCTAGACTTTGGTGCTACGACTTTTATAATGGATGTTGAGACTAGAACTTGGAAGTTCACAAACTACATTCCATGGAAGAGTTAATGATGGTTTGAAAACGGTTTGAAAATCGTTTGCACTTCCGGAACACAGTTTGTTCAATAGACACAACGAATTCCTTGGAGTTCTATATGAACTTGAAGGAAGAAGGGATAACATCCATTACTCTAGTTTAGTTCTATACTAGACTTTAACTCTAGGGTAGCTACATTACCTTTAACTCACCTCACTACCTTCAATTCACATTTTCCACTTCCACATTACAATAGAAACAATAAAGTACCAACTCTTGTGAAAAAGGGTTTGGTAATTGGTGATAAAAGAATTTTCAAGAATTCGCATTTTCTTTAGAATAAGGAAAAACACTTTATACTTCTGTAAATTCTGTTCATTTAAAATTTGAACAAAATTATTGTTTAGGAAAAGACATGTCAAGCACTTACAAACTCAAATTATTCATTTGAGTTTTCAAAATAATTTCACATTCATTTTTTAAATTGCTTCTGAAGCTTGAGGATTCCTTTGACAAAGAAAATAAGAATCCTCTGTAGTCATCAAACTCAAATAAAAGGAACAGACTTATGGTTAAAAAGTTTCAATGTCATTCACTCTCTTTAAATTCTAGTGAATGCCTTTCCTCTCATTTTAGTTTGAAAGTTCAAATTGACTTATGTCGCCTTCATTGAATTCCTATCAATTGAGAATTGGTGTAACTAAAAAAATAAATTACACTATCATTCAATTAGTTAGGAATTCACATTGTGAATGAGATTTTCTTAAAATTTATATTAGTGTTACGACATTCAATCAATTATAAGAGTGTGAAACAATCCTATACTTTGAAAAAAAATATCAAAACATTACTATACTTGACATTCATTTCAAATCATAGTATTAATTCTTTTCAAAAATAAAGTCTTGGAAAAATCTGTTGTAAAACACTTTCATACCTTAAAATTCAGAGTACATTTATCACCAAAACATAATGTGGAAATGTAGAAGGCATTTAGGTTTTACTAAGACGACACTTAGTAATCACAGTTAAAGGCAATTACTAAAGATTAACTCCTATTCACTTCCGCTGCGCACTCTGATAAAGAATGCTCGGAGCGAATAAAATAAATGACCTCTAACACCAATCCTATTCTTAGACTTAGAAAATAAATCCAACAATTATTTGGTTAGGTTCAAGGACTTTAACAATGTCATCTTCCGATGAATACAAAATGCGAGGGATCCGTCTCGATTCTATATTGCACTGGAGACAAAACTGTTTTCGTGCTACTTGAGTTCCAATCAAATAAAGAATGACTCGTCTTCGATTCGAAGAAAGGCTTTGAAATTTTCTCTTAAAGCGAAAATCTCAATGTCTCGTCATATTTTGAAATAGGCATGATTAATTCAAAACTAAGAGTTAGTACTTCCCGTTGGGGTAGCTATTGCATGCTCTGTCCCGTTGGGAGTTTCTCTTTCTCTTAGTCTCTACTTTATGTCCATTTCCGAATACAACAAAGTTACACTTTGAAAAAATTTGAGTTAGCCCACTTTAAATTAAAGATATACTTCTATGATTACTAAACTATGACTCACCCTACTAAACTATACCCATTTCAACTAATGATGCATGCATGAAACACTAAAGTGCACTACTTAATCAACTATCTACTAGTTACTTTCATGTGGAGTAACTCTTTGGGAGTAGGAAAAATCCATACTCCAGGCCGAGGATTGCAACCATTGCTCTGATACCATAATGTAACATCCTACTTTTTATACTTTTAGAAAATACTTTCATTAACCTTTATTTAAGAAATTATTCGGGGTTTATAAAAAATTTTACAGAGCTTCCTTTAAAACTTGGACTCTTCCCCGAAGGATATTAAACCTGTTAGTCCAGAACACTTTTCTATAAAATAGAAAAGTAAATTCAGTCCCTTTACAACAATGGAGATTCACTTAAACTTAGTAAAATGAAAAGATATAAATACAATGATTCAATTATACAAATGTTTTTGAATGAATGAAATCACTAAAAACAATTAAACAACTCTTTATAAATATAATTCTATACAGTATAAGTCCTAAGAATGGTTGCACTAAAATCGGGACCACAAGGTCACCAATATCAATATACTCGCTACTATGAGTATACCTTGCCCGGCCTTGACATCATTGAGTGCCTTTCTCCAATGTGTACCTAATATGTCCACTGTAAGGGTGAGTACTTTGAAATCCAGATCAAAGAAAACGTTTAAAAACAGTAATAAACCATAAAGAGGCATATTCATACACAAACAATAGCAATTATATAATTCACAATTTATTTAACAAGTAAGGCACCACAACTTTGCTCAGTTTAATAACTATAATATAAAGGGTTAATACTTTAATATAATACTATAATGCACAATCACATGGTTATGCCCTGCTAACGTCACACTTAGGTGATTTAATCCTTGAATCTGATATTAATCATTTCATTTCAATTTAAACACTTTAACACTTTTGATCGGATTCGAAGAATTAAAACATCTATACAATGCATTCACACTTTCACTTTTACTTTCCCACTTAAACTTTAACAATTAACAATTTGAACGATTGGGTACATTGTGCTTCACATTCTCCCCGAAGGAGGGTTCCTCACACAATGTACCTATAACACTTTTAACACTTTAACTTTTAACACTTTTAACAATTGGGTACATTGTTCTTCACATTCTCCCCGAAGGAGGGTTCCTCACACAATGTACCTATAACACTTTTAACACTTTAACTTTTAACACTTTTAACAATTGGGTACATTGTTCTTCACATTCTCCCCGAATGAGGGTTCCTCACACAATGTACCTATAACACTTTCCCTTTTCAATAACAATAATAACAGAACCACCTCACAACCCCCCTCTACTCTGGGGAAAAACCGACCAGGAGGAAGCATTTCTCAACCCCTGTTTGGGTGCTTCACATCCTCTAGGAATGTCGCTCACCCGCTTGCACAATACGTCACACTCCTCTAGGGTAATGTACAACGTACAATCTGGATTGATTCGCCCAGATTAGCTCTAGCAGAAATCACTATCACTGGCCACAAGGAGCCAAAGTAAATAGAATTACTATGGTTTGCGTCGGACCAATCCCCGACACGGGTAGCGAACCCATGTCCTTTGGAAGATCAAAGTCCTCCATAGTAATTCCTAACATTTACTCTTGTCCTCATCAATCGTTAAAATGACGTATGTTTTTCCCTTACTCCTAACATCCACCTTTACACCATGCATGATCCAATATCTCAAGGGTTTCTCAATTGAATATAAGGCCCTCTTAGTCCTTTAGAAAATGTCATTTGATTGGTTTAAACTCAATTGAGAAATGCTTGACCCTATTTAATGCATAACTATATGAATGTCATTTACAATTTATTTATATACACATTAATAGTATTAATACAAACAATATCAATCAACAATCAGTCGACATACTCAGGTATGTCTCAGGGACTGTAATTTAAATCACCTTCCTAGGATTCTTCACTTCCTACTTTATCAATTTATCAAATCAATTAACATAACATACATAAATAACATATCATTGGGACTTAGAGTTTTCTAGCTAAACTCTACCCTCTTACCCATCAACCTAACCAAACAATCAATACACCTAGATATGTTTCTATTACTATAAATAAACCCTTTCTCTAATACTAGATCCAAAGTAACCCCCTTACCTTGAGGAGAGAGAAAGAGGAATTGGGGTTTCCTCCAAACCCACTCACCAAGCTCCAATCCTTAGCTTCTAGCCTCGTACTCCATGCTCTTATACCCGATCTATGAGTCCTTGAAGGATTGAAAGGCTCCATGAGTTTATTACCCAACTTAGGGTTTTGGGTGATTTGGGATCTCATGAGAAAGAGGGAGAAATCATGATATTTGAGAGAGGGGAATTCATTAGGAATTGATTTGGAGGTGTTTTATGGCTTTGATTTGGTGATTTGTGGTGTTTCCATGGAGATTTGCTTCAGAACCTAGAGAGAGAAACTATGGAGGTCGAGAGAGAAGAAGAAGAAGTCGGGTATGAGGAGAGAGAAACAATTGGGAAAATGAAGGGAAAACGCGTTTTTAATTAGACTTGGCTTAAAGTAATCGATTACTTCCTCTATGTAATCGATTACTTCTTCAATGCAACAACCTAGTACAAAATTCAGAGGCCAAGTAATCGATTAAACCCTTCAAAATAATCGATTACTTAACTGAAATCAACAAGGTAATCAATTAACTCACCCAGTTAATCGATTACTTTGCTGCAACATTGAATGTGATTTTACCTGAGAGCAGGTAATCGATTAAAGCCGTCAAAATAATCGATTACTTGAGGCAAAATCCTAATTTGGTGACTTTCTAACCCTATTTCACTTCCTTAGGCTCCTATACTCATCTAAGCTTGGATTACTACTCAAAACCTGATTCTTATACTATTTAAACCCATTTTAATTAGTTCTACCTCGTGCAACTCTACTCTTGGCTCAATACTACCCTCCAACACCTGAACACATACTAACTTGCCTCTAATAACTATTCTAAACGGACATCGGAAATTGGGGATGTTACAATACTCCCCCACATATATGAATTTCGTCCCCGAAATTCGACTTACTTCAAGGAAAGGAGGATATAGAGCTATATGCTTGATTGAACAAGAAGTCTTAACCTACTTTAGGATAGATACGACCCTGGGGGTTCGCTCCCCCACTTAGGATGCCACTCCGGTTGGGTTTCTTTGCTAGGATCACTGGATTACTATTGAGACCTTCGCCAAAGAGTCCCACTCAGTTTCTTAAGGTTCCAAACGTAAAGTTCAAAGCCTAGGGCAAAACCTGCCAACACAGACCTGCTTAGTCTTATATCCAACACTACCTAACATTATGCAAAAATCTAGGCATCCAAACTTTCATAACTCACATCCATAAACAATACAGATAAAGATGATCAACATACAAAACATTCATCATTTAAGAAAAGTCAATGTTACAAAATTATAATTCAAACATAAGTTAAAGGGAAAATCAAATACAGAAATAAGGCATCAAGGTATTATGATATATATATAAATATTTTCATTTTAAAAATCAAAATCAAATACAATTTAGTAGCTGTAACAACAACTAAGTTAGAAGCGGACCGAGGAGACCTTTCAACCGGAGAAGCAATAGGGGTCGGAGTGCTTAAACTGGGAGTACTCATACTTGACGACCCTGAAGCCACACTTGTAGGAGGAGCCTTTCTTTTCTTACCTCCTTGAAGTAGTGCAGCCATACGAGAAGCCATTTTGTCTGCAAAGGAAACCGAGAACCATTAGATCTAAACAAACTTACAAGTAAAAAGCAGAGAAAAATAGTTTACCAAGTTGAGCCTTGACATCTTTTGTGGGGATATTCACTATTTCCCTCGTTTCAATCATTCCATTATTGGCCAAGTAGCTCTCAAATTCTCAGCACACCTCCTTCTCGTGTTCGAAGAGCTGTTTCCACTCTGACCCATATGAAGCAATACTACGATTAAAAAAACTGGCGCTCCATTGAAGGGGAAATCGGGGAACCGGTCGCTCCTCACCAGCTCATGTGAACCAGCAAACACCATTCCCAACAAAGTTATATTTAAAATAAAAAGGTTTGAACGTTTTCCAAGACTCGGAATATTTAGTTAACAGAGCATACCCATTTCGTGATTTCAATGAAAGCCAAGGTCGTTTGGTGGACCCTTTTTCGAAGGCGTTTGCTTGTGGGGCAAATAAGTAGAAAAAAGTCGGAATGGTACATGACCAGTCCATTGCTAAGCAAACTTGCTAGAAGGCTCTAACGAAGGCCCATGCGTTCGGATGTAACTGGGAAGGGGCCACTCTTAGTGTATTTAGAACATCTATTTCAAAATTGGTGAAAGGCATCCTAATCCCAAGACGGGTAATCACCTCCTCATAAAAATGAAAACCAGTACTGTCCTCGGGGATACGAATGCAAATTCTTTCGTTGGGCCCCACCGGAATTACTGAGTACAAATTTCCAGCATCATCTCCAGGGCAAGGTAGTATAATGGCTCTGGTTTGCTCTAAAGATTCGTCAATCGAAATCTCGGACTGGGTGCCCACAACTTCTCGGTCAACCCAATCGTACTGAGCAGCATCTGGTGGAGGTGGATAAAGTTCAGGATTCGTAACGCACTTTCGCTTCATACCTGAGGAAAAGGAGGCACACGTGGAGTCAGAAGCAGTAAAACCAGATTATTTCTGATCAAATACTTATGTATATTATCGGTTGGGGAACACCTCCCTACCTGGGCAGAATTTCCCCAAACGAACTGAAACACTGAATACCTCTCCGTTGCCTCCTTAACCTCCTCTGTTCTACCCTCTCAGCAATCCTATAGTAAATCATACCTTCTCTGACCTCTTTCAAATTCTGAGGAAAATAGGTTGCAATTGGTTTAACGCAACTTCCTGGGTTCTCTTCCTCATGTGTTCTCGGTATATCAGAATTTACAGAATCCTCACTCATGTTTATCACTGCTTCAGTTCAAATCCTAAGAAATTAGGAACAGCCAGAAATAAAATTATCCTAAGAAACCCTACGGTAATCGCTCAAAGAATGGCAAAGAATAACAAGGAATTTCAGAAAAAGGTGGGGTACCCTGGCGATCAGTGCAAGGTTTCCAGAAAACCCTAAAAATGTGCAAAATCAGGAAAAGGGGTGCATGGCTAGTGACAAAACGCAACAGTGAAAAATCTAAGCGCAATACTTATAACAGACGACACAAACAGACACATGCAACATTTCATAACCCTATAAGGAAGAAAGAAGAAGATAGTCAAAGTTGAAGAAGCTGTTTGTTACCTAGTAGATGATATGTGATCAAGAACTTGAAGATGAACTGAGTATCAGTGAACCTGGAGGATGCTTAGTGTAAGTAAGAAGGATGAAATCAGTGCAAGAAGCTTTTGGATAATCTCCGAAGTTACTCAAACGCAAAGAGAAACGGTTCTCGAGGAAGGCAAAAATGAGAGAGAAAAGGGGTGGATGAGTTTCTAATTTTGACAAGAAATGTAAGAAATGAATTTCGAAAACCGCTCCCCACTTTTCTTTCAGAAGTTCCCTCCACTATCTAAAAATGTGGGCTGAAACAACAAAGGCCCATTCTTATTGTAAGTGTATACGTGGTGTTTACTGAAATTTCGAAATCATAACGTTTTGTTTCTCGGTAGTAGAAAGAACACGTGGAAGCATAAGAAGAACTGAAAGGTCCTTTCAGCGTCAATGAAAGGACAGCTCTGCTAAACGCACTAAAACGGCATGATTTTTTTTCTTTCCCTCAGCAAGGCTTACTTTCTCGAAAGATCGGCAAAAAGCTTGTTCATTTCTTCAACTCGGCAGGGCTCAAATCACCCAACCGAGCTTGGGGGGCTTATGTAGTGGACTAATAGTTGGCCCATCAAAATAGCTCTAATCCGCTCGGTTAACACTGAAGCAAGACATACAAGTTACCATTTGCCCGGTACACCGTGCCGAGCCTATAGGCAGTCAGAGAGCGTTATAGGCTTGCGAGATTAGGTTCGAGCACATGATATTTGACCTTATCCTTATCCCTAACAGTCTCGCTTAGCTTAACTACCTCCCCTCTTGTCTTACGTAACTTATTGGATAAACTTGATAAAAGTAAGTGCTTATCACATATAAGATTTATGATGGCAACCTTATCAGGACATTGATGAATCCTACTTGAGTTCTTCCTTCTCAGAAGCCTCATCAGAAGGCCCATGATACACAGGTAATCCCCTATAAGAATCACCATGCTATAGGGGCTAAGGTAAGTCATCTCATCCATAAGTTGACACTAGCACACACGTTGTTGACTAGGGAGAACCTGTTTATCCCAACTGGATATACAGAAATCCTAAGAGTCCTACATTAACCTCTTGGTTGAGATCATTCCGGAAGTTCTTCCGTAGCGTCAAGGTTGATTTCGATTAAGGACACGACAATACTAAGTTTGTTAGCTGAGAGCAAGTATAGAGTGAGAATCGAATCTGAGAAGGGAAGGAGTTGAAGCTGGTTTCAGTTCCTGGAGCTTACTTGGGCAATCGATTTTGGTAAGCCCTTGAACATTTGAGACTTCGATTTCATTCCATTCTCTAATGAACGTTGCAGAGAACGATTTCTAATTACTTTCCCCAATTGTTTTGCATGATTTCACAATCAAAATCTTTGGTTTTATGACCTCACCCAAAACTGTGTTGCTGTCATATGATTCTTGGGAAAACTAGCTTGGAGTTCGTTTTTCTGACCAATTTCAGTTCTCACACGTTTTTGAGGTAAGGGGAAGTCTTTCTATTCACTGGATAGAGTTTAAATTTAATGATTTTAATTAGAGAGCCACCAAGAGGCTCTAAGGGCTTAGATTGAATAAGGAATTTGGTTTGGAGACCAATTGATGCTCTATTGTTGTTTTGAGCAAGTTCCATATGATGCATGCAAGCTATTTTAAGCTCAAATTCACAAGTTTATTGAGTATATTGCAATTTGATATGTCAAGTTGTGAAATTGTATGTTTTATGCATAATCTCTTGATTCTCTGTCAAATCTATTAATTGATGTGTTCTAAGTGTTTTAGCATGTCCAATATGTGTTATATGAACTATGTTGATCATTGGTTGGACTAGAAATGGTTAGAATTGAAAATGGTATGTTAAAACCAAGTTTCCAGTCTGTTCTACAAGAAAAGACTCGAGTACTTGGCTTCATACTCGAGTAAAATTTTGATAAAACAGTATATCTTTGTGTTAGAACACTCGATTACCAGGCCCAGAACTCGAGTATCAACTGATACATAGAGCCATGTTCTGATAAACCACTCGAGTAATGCATGAGTCACTCGAGTATTCTGGATTTGATGAAGAAGACTCGAGTACCCATGAACTACTCGAGTAATTTTTAAGAATTTGAAATCTGGATTTTCTGAAAAGCATGAACAACTCGAGTAGCCATGAACTACTCGAGTAATCTGGAAAAAAAATGAAGAACCACTCGAGTATTCTGAAGAACACTCGAGTAGTTTGCCCAGAATATTAAAAATACCATTTTTAATTCTGAATCATTTGTGTAATACTTAAATGACTAGAATCCAAGTGATCTAAGACTTAAAAGAAATTGATTGATGGTATGGTAATTTCCTTTGGAAGACGAGACGTTGCTCGGGTGGCACGTCAGGTATTATTAAACAGAAAAAATCAATTAATTCCTTTAAGTGAAAGATAATGCATTCATTCTGAAGTTTGGATGATAGATCATTTATCATGTTTTGGTAACATGAGGAGGGCCTCTGGGAGTGCCAATTGACGGCTCGCTTGATGACACATTATGGTTGACGACGTGGTCGGCATAGTGAGATGCTGATAGTATGGTTATACCGTTTGGATGATGGGACGTGCTCGGGTGGCATGAATTCCAAGCTTGTCGTGTACATTCTTGGTGAATGTACGAATGTTGTACACCTAGGAGTACAACGCACTGTTGAGTGCTGGACGAAGTAAAGGATGGACGTCAGAGAGTGACATAGAATGATGGAGATAGGCTTGAGAGCTAAGTTCATACATCATGCCACTCATTTAATCTAAAGTTGATAAATGAAACTAGTATGAGCATCTTACTTGCATTCAATATCTGTTAAATGCTAAATGTGATTGTTGTTTATTGTTGCATATGTTTATATCTTCACATTGTATGCATATTTATGCTCTATTGATTATGTGTATAGAATTGCTTACCCCTATGCCCTTGTAGGTGATGTCACGTTACATCGCCTGCATCGCGATCTGGCCACTTCCTAGTGGCACATGGATCTACGAGGACCATCGCGCGGTGTTCGAGGGAGAGGTAGAGGTTACCTTTTACCACCCGAACCCGCTGATCCGATTTCGTCCTCGTAGGTTTAGGATCCCCATCATATACACTATGCACGTACCCCTTTTTACACATATCATGGACCACCTCCCACTCGACCAGCTCCCTCGTATCACAGTTTCCGTTTTCGACCTACCCGCTGACACCCTTTTTCTTCGAGAGTCGTCCGCGAGGAGACTCCCCCATCTGATCCGAGGAGCCCTGTTAGGGTCTCACCATCTCCTCACCCGGTACCCAGTGGTAGGGTACCCACTCCATCGGATGAGATCGAGGAGGACCCTATGGAGGACGAGAGGGAGGCGAGCCAGTCGTTCATTCTACCAGGAGCCAGTGGAGGGACGACGATCCCTAGGTATGTGCATAGTGGAGGAGACACTGCTGCTGCTGTTGATGATGATGTTTGGTGATGTTCACTACTTCTGCTATCTGGAGACTACTACTACTGCTGCTGTTGCTACCAGATCTATGTGACCACCTCTAGAGTTTCATATTTTTGAGATGTATATTTTGTAGATATACTTTTGAGAGCTCTAGGGTTATGGTCTTACTTTTGATATAGATCTTTCATGATGGACTTGTATATGGATCTTGGAGATATGACTGTGGGACTATGTTCTTTATGACTTATTTATATATATATATATATATATATATATATATATGCATATTATGTTTATATTACAATTATGCATGCACCTAGTGTGCTGATGTCCCTAATGATCAATTCCACTGCATTTCCCTCTAATTTAACCTATGTCTCATTTCATCATTTAAAACCTACATGGCCATTTTCATAACAAACATATCAATTATCAATTATCAAATATCAAATTCAACATATATATCAATTGTCAAATATTCAAATATCTACAAATATCATCACAAGTCCATAGTCATCATGTCAAACATTTATATCCACATTTGACACGTAATCTATTTAATCACTAGCATTACCTAGGGTTCATTTCATTTATTTACCTAATCAAAATATTATCATTATTCTCTGTCTTAGGGTTTCCTAATCACTACACTAAACATATAAATCCTAGAAAATCATTATAACTAATTAGAGACCCTTTTCTAGAACAAGCCAATACCCACCCCCTTACCTCAAATGTGATGAGTGAGGTAAGGAAAACCTTGAGAACCTTATCTTTCCTTTGTGCCCTAGCCCTTAAATTCTTAGACCCTTGAACCTCTTGAGATACCTCCACCAAGTAATGTAACACCCTCACATTAATTAGTTAGTTTATAGGTTTTTAACAAAATCAGAGTTTGAAAATTCTTTTTAAAACTTAATTTCTTTAAAAGTTTTTACGAAAATCCGGCAGAGTTTCCTCTGTTTTCCGGACTTCCCAAAATTTTTCTTCTTAAAACCTGTCAGTCCAGGAATAATTAAAAAGATAAACAACTACAGTTTAATAGTTATAACAGATCCTAACGCCCGATTAGTATAAGCTTTAGGGCACGACTATTACATATTCTAAAATCACAGAATTAGTTGTCCACTCATATTAAATAATATACATTCCACGTAGTGGAATGAAAGTCCTGCTCGGCCATGTCCTATGTAAGCTCCACTTCAGTACCTGAAAAAATATAGCAAGAAGGGTAGCATTACACAGAACTTAAAAAGATAATTCCTATAAGAAGACATAGTAAATAACTAAGCCTACGTTATTCTTACCATACATTATCCATATATTAAATTTTCTTTTATTTCTTTTCTTATTCTCGCATTCTTATTACCCTTAGCTCACAACTCGTTCTATTCTTAGTTTTTCATTTACTCAGATTTCTTTCTTTTCATTCTTTGATTTCCTTTCATTTCTTTGGTCTCTTTCCTTTCTTTTTCTTTTCTTATACATTATCTTTTCATTTTCTTTCTTTTTCGTTTCACTTTTATTCTTTGGCCACAGTGTCATCACTACCATCCTGTGCCGATTACCTTTTATATTTATTAGGCCATAGGGTCACCACGACCATCCTGCGACAATTATCATTTACATTTATTGGGCCACAGGGTCACCACGACCATCCTGTGTCGATTATCATTTATATTTATTAGGCCACAGGGTTGTGGAAACCTACAATCGGTGGGTGAAACAACTAGGAGACACTAGGAGAACACCTAGAAGGGGGGGGGGTTGAATAGGTGTTATAGAAACTTTGAAAGATTTTCGCAAGAAACAAATCTAAACGATTAAAACCAATGAAAATCAATCAATTAACAAATATTATATCAGAGATTAAGTGGAAACAATCAACACCAATATTCTTATTGATTAACCTAGTTATGAAAATGATTTTCCCCAAATTAATTTGAACAATAAAGATTCAATTCAATCAATTATGAAAAATCACTTTTTCTAGGTTTTCAACCAAGAACACAATTAATAACAAGAATTGTAAAGAGTAGAGAGTTTAGAGATACGACACAATGATTTATCCTGGTTCACTTTCATCCACTTGAAAGCTACTCCAGTCCCCTCTTCAACCAAGAGAGATTCTTCACTATGAGGAATTAGAGTTTCTCAAATTACAAGTAAATGCCTCACAAGACTTCCTTCTTGCTAGCCTACAAGAGATACCACACCCTTGCCTTGTAATCCTATTGATATCTAATCTAACCTCTTCTCTTGCTTGCCGATACCCCACAACAAGTCTTCCAATTGCTTGTTCTTCAACAAGGCTTCCAAGTGCTTGATGAAATGCTTCTTCAAGACTTCCAATGAACTATGCTTGATTCCAAAAAATCAAGGCTTCCAATGTTGTAGAATGTTTGCCTCTTGCAATTATTACAACTCAAATGAAAACAAAATAACAATCCTATGAATCTCTTTCAAAAGCTATGAAAAGATCAACATGAGAGATTCAAGGTTCTTAATCAAAGAATATGAAAATGAGAGCTTTGATCTTGAGAGAGTGAGAGAGAATAGTGTGGCTTTGATTCTTTGTAAAATTGTGTATCAAAATGATTCTAGTTGATAGAAATGATTAGGAAAAGGTTTATATAGAATACCCAAAACTTGGAGCAACTTAGAATAGCTTTTGAGAAGTGAAAAACGTATTTAAAATAGTTACAGACCCTGTTTACTAGAGTAAAATAAGTATTAATCGAGTAATACGAAAGCAAGATAATTTTCACTCGAGTGAGACCAAAAATACTCGAGTAAAGGTGCAGATAATCGATTATCAAAAGTTTGTTAATCGATTTTCCGTTCAAAATACACTGCTAATCAATTATCAAAATCTGTTAATCGATTATTAACATTAAAAATCACTTAAAACTTGTTTTCTCAAAAACTAAACCTTTTCTTTCAAACCTTTAAGCCACCTATTGATTTTAGGCAAAGTGAATACTCAAAATATGATATAATCATGCAATCAAAAGAGATTCACTACCCTCTAATAAACTCTACCCAAACTCATAAACTAAAAGACTTGTGAGGCAAAAGATAAAACAATAAAACATAAACTACCAAACTAAGTCTTCAAGAGTTGGCTCTCTCTTCTTAACTTGATGTTTGTTGTTGCTTGTTGAGCTTGATCTTGATCAACACATTTGAAGCTTGTTCAAAACCTTTTGGCATTTATCAAAACATTCTTCATGGATCTTACAAGGGTCACCACGACCATCCTGCGACAATTATCATTTATATTTGTTCGGCCACAGGGTCACCACGATCATCCTGCGCCGATTATCATTTATATTTATTAGGCCACAGGGTCACCACGACCATCCTGCGACAATTATCATTTATATTTATTCGGCCACAGGGTCACCACGACCATCCTGCGCCGATTATCATTTATATTTATTAGGCCACAGGGTCACCACGACCATCCTGCGACAATTATCATTTATATTTATTCGGCCACAGGGTCACCACGACCATCCTGCGACAATTACCATTTATATTTATTAGGCCACAGGGTCACCACGACCATCCTGCATCGATTATCATTTATATTTATTAGGCCACAGGGTCACCATGACCATCCTGCGACAATTATCATTTATATTTATTCGGCCACAGGGTCACCACGACCATCCTGCGACAATTACCATTTATATTTATTAGGCCACAGGGTCACCACGACCATCCTGCATCGATTATCATTTATATTTATTAGGCCACAGGGTCACCACGACCATCCTGCGACAATTATCATTTATATTTATTCGGCCATAGGGTCACCACGACCATCCTGCGACAATTATTATTTATATTTATTCGGCCCGAGGTCACCACGAACATCCTGCGACCATTACCATTTATATTTATTAGGCCACAGGGTCACCACGACCATCCTACGCCGATTATCATTTATATTTATTAGGCCACATGGTCACCATGACCATCCTGCTAAAATTACCATTTATATTTATTAGGCCACATGGTCACCATGACCATCCTGCTACAATTACCATTTATATTTATTAGGCCACAGGGTCACCACGACCATCCTGCGCCGATTATTTATATTTATTAGGCCAGAGGGTCACCACGACCATCCTGCGACAATTATCATGACCATCCTGCGACAATTACCATTTATATTTATTAGGCCACAGGGTCACCACGACCATCCTGCGCCGATTAACATTTATTTTCTTTCTCATCACTAATTTGTCTTAGTCTTTTCTCTTTACTTTTAGTTTCCTTAGTTCTCTTTAATTCTTTTAATTTCTTAACCCTTCTTTTATCTTCTTATATTTAGATGTTTCTCATTTTTAACTAGTTCTACTTGATTAAGCCATATACGTTATATTTTAAAATTCTCGCTTCCTAGCCCTTAGTTATTTCCTTGCACTATTTCTTTCTTTTTCTTCTTATCTTCCTTTTCCTTTTTCCTTTATTCTTTTATTAATTACTCTAGTTTATATCTAACTCCACTTAGCTTTGATATAGTCGTTATATCTTAAACTCTCATTTCAAATTTTTAGTTATTCCATTAATTCCTTTGTCTCACACTTTTATTTACTTATTATTCCTATTTCATTACTCTATTTTAATTAAATACCCTTTTTAACTTAGCTTAGCTTCCATATCTTATTTCAACATTTTATTTAACTTCCCTACAACTCACTTTCTCCTTGCTTTAGTGTCTTTTGATTAATTTCCTTTTACCAGTTATCTCTTTTCTTTTATTTCTAATTCGATATTTTGTTTCTACTCCCATATTCTACTCCGCACGCATTCCTTTTTCCACATTCTAATCCTTTTGTTTTTATTCCATTAAAATCTTCACTTACTATTTTACTTATTATCTCCCAATTTATTAGTTCTACTCTTTATGCCTATCACATTTGTCCTTTATTCTTTTACTCCCAATTTTTAGTTGGTTTTTACCTTAACTTCACCCTTGTGTTATAGTGTATACTTTTCTACATTTTCGTTCAATATTAACCAATTTAATATCCTAAATATACTCATTCGTTCCGGACCTTGTCCTACACGTACATATTCTATTCCCTAAGGTGTGGTTTCCAATAAATACTTCATTTATATCCGCGGGGACTAACCTAAGGTTCATTAACATATTACTCTATTCCTAGCCATCACTATAGCATCCTAGAATTTACTTCTCAAGTAGAGGTAACACGACCCTTCTTACCTCGGGCTTTTCTTTTAAAAAGAACCTGGGTTGTGGCTCGGCGACGATGACGGCATCGGTGTTGCTCCTCGGTAGTGAGAACGATCACAGCTGGATCAAGGCAAAAGCTTCGAGTCTCGGGGTACCCGATACTAACCCGGTGCGATCACGGTCGGTAACGACGCCGGTGAGACCCGTGGAGAGAGAAATCAAAGCCCTAAATGAGAGAGAAAGAGCTCATAAGAGGGCGAGGGATAAATTAAAGGAAGGAGATGAAAAATAACACATGAGGGAGGAGATAAACTTTCATGGGTGAAGGATTTAAGGTGGGTTGGTGGGTATTTGTGGGTTTGTTGATGGAGATTAGATGAGAGAGAGAGAATGGGTCATGGAGGTGAGAGAGAAAGGGAGACCTCATGGAGGAAGGAATGAAGGAAGGAGAAAGTAAGAGGGAGGGAGTGAGTTGCCATGGGGGAAGGTTGGAGGGAAGGATTTGGGGGTTCCATGGAGGTTGGAGGAGGTTTGGAGGGAGGAGGAAGAAGGTTGGTGTGGAGGAAATGGGGTGAGGGAGCGGCTGGTGCGTGTTTTTATAGACCTGGTGCTGAAAATACGCACCCGCGCGCCTGGGCGCAGGGTGAGGCGCGCCTGCGCGCGCGTTCCGCGCATCTGGTGCGCGCTTGAGATCCTGTCGCGTGCCTGGGCGCCGGTGTGGCGCGCTTGAGCGCTGGAGCCCCTGAGTTGGTGCATCTGATGCACCCTGGTGCGCCTGGGCGTGCACCGGTGATTCCCGACTTCGATTCGCCATAACTTCTTCGTTAACCGTTGGATTGGGCCCAAATTTTTTGACAAGCTTCTTAATCCCTTAAACTTCATATCCAACGGTGGAATTTAATTTCTTAGCATCCTATAATAAATTCCAAATTTTCCCGTACCAGCTGATTTCTAATACTTAAAACGCCGATTTAACTCCCGATTTCGCTTAGATAATTTTGCCCCTTACTACCGATGTCTCCTACACAACCCCTAATACTCATAATTACCACTCACCTTGCTCCCAAAATTCTTTAAGCAATTAATCTACCCATTCCTTACACTTTAAGCCTATTAATTCACTATTTAAGCTTGGAATTAAATTAGGGATGTTACAATTCTCCCCCACTTATTAGAATTTCATCACCGAAATTCCGTTCAATTCCTTCAAATGGAGAACCATCCCATTAGTAAGCTTCCGACCACGGTTTTCACTTCTTTTCGGTTTTTACTTTCTGCTCCATATGTGGTTAGGGTCATGCCCATTTCGACGTTTGTCTTCTAGCACTATGTACTCTCTCTATCTATGTAGTATCGTCAGTTTTCTTTATTATTAAAGTTCCATCTCCCATTCCTTGGATTGAAATCCTCCCCCACTTAGCATTGACATACTTGATTATATCCATGCTAGGGGGTATGCTCATTCGTTATTTAGAATAGAGTACACAGGTTCCCGACCGGTATCCAAGGCTGAAAAGAGGGCACGTGGGTGACTACCTATCCGTAGGTATAGAACTATGACGGGTTTCTACGACTTGGCGAATCCCCACATACACATCTGAGATGCTTGAAACTTAAAAAGAGTGAAGATGAAAAGAAGAAACATGAAACATTCGAGGATGAGTCTCATGATCTTTGTAAGGCAACCCAGGATGTACTGGGTACATGTCAAGCAAGAAGACGATGGAGATTATCCTTAAGCGTGCATTTTTAGCAGAGAGTCATCAAAAAATGCATTCTCTATGGACCTGCGACTGATTTAATTGGTCTCGATAAGGGCACCTGACGCAGTGATTAGATAAGACTTGCTTTTTCTCAAAGGAATCGTTCGGGTACTTCGATTAGATTCTTGGGCGAGTTTTAAGCTGTCCCTTATCTAATTCGATTGGTTGTAAGAGGATGTTTACAAGATTCGCTCGAGTCTCTCAAAGATTCTATACTCTATTACTCTCCTTTCTAATGCTACACAAGAATTTAGAAAGAATTCTTTTCGGCTTAGCTTTGTTTCGTCTAGGGGGTCTACTTTAAAAACTTACTAATTCGTTTATTTCAGTTTTAGATGAAATGTGTCAATGACATCGATCACTAATAGGTGCAAAGATCAAGGTGATCAATCCCAATCTCACATCTATCAATGGCAATATCATTGTCAGGTTTGTTGGTGGGATCATCCTCTAGCAGATGTAAGAGTTAGAGTGATCAGCTCTAACCTTACCTTCTACCAGTGGCAATACCATCAACGTGTTTGGTGAAACTTCAACTAATGTACTATCAATTATCGATTTCTTCTAAGTTAAATCAACATGTATACTTTATGCAAAAACATCCTAAGTAACCATTGGGTACATTATCAATCGCTAAAAGTACCTCGGATAAGTTTATTCCTTGTTCTACGTGCTCATAGGACATTCTGCAGTACGGTGTCCGGGTTGCCCGCATCGGAAACAGAGACCTTCCTTTCTGCGCTGCTTAAACATCCAACATATACGATTATGGAATCCTCCACAATGCGGACATGGTGGCCTAGTTCTCAGAGCATTCACATTCGGGGCTGCCTCATTCGGCACTACTATTCTAATGCCAGTGTCAGTGTACGGATCAAATTTCTGAGCCGATTCCCTGCCTCTGCTGGAACCTTCTGAACTTTGAGCTGCTTCGTTCCGATCTGCATCCGTCTTCCTCTTGAGCCCTTTTTCATAAGTGCTCGCCATATTGACCAATCGTGACAAATTATCAATATTGTGATACTCACAAGAGTGGCGAATATCACTCCTAAGTCCAGCTTCAAACTTAATACATTTGCCGCGGTCACTTGCATTCCGATAATCAGAAAAGCGGATGAGATCCTCAAACCGAGCTGCATAGTCCCCAACTGACATAGAACCTTGAGTCAATTGGAGAAAAGCAATCTCCTTTTCCCTCCGAACATCTTCAGGGAAATACTTCCCCAGGAATAGATCCTTGAACAGCTCCCAAGGAATTACAGGATTAGCTGCCACCAATCCTCTCCTCTGCTGATCCCACCAATGTTCTGCTTCATTGGTCAGCATGAATTCAGCTAATCGGACATGCTGCTCCATTGGTGGTTGAAGAGAGCGGAGAATCTTTTCAATCTCCCGTATCCATCTCAGCGCTCCATCAGGATCATTTCCACCTTCAAAGCGAGGCGGATTATTCTTTCGGAATCGTGACATCCAGTCAATCCCAACTGGAGCTGGTTGCAGAGCTGCCATCTGTTCCCCCTGGTGCTGCTGCATTTGAGATAGTTGCTCCAGAATGGCAGCAAGTCCCTCGTTACCAGCCCTTCTTCCAACCATACTGTTTAACCAGGGAGAGCAGATAATTAAGGCTTAATACTCATATATATATATATACCTTAGTATGAATATCCTATTAATACCTCTAGACTCTTACTAGGTACACCAATTACTCGCTGGGTGAGTAATCATTGGAGTAATATAACTCCAAGGCCGAGAAAAAACTGCTCTGATACCAAAATGTAACACCCTCACATTAATTAGTTAGTTTATAGGTTTTTAACAAAATCAGAGTTTGAAAATTCTTTTTAAAACTTAATTTCTTTAAAAGTTTTTACGAAAATTCGGCTGAGTTTCCTCTGTTTTTCGGACTTCCCAAAATTTTTCTTCTTAAAACCTGTCAGTCCAGGAATAATTAAAAAGATGAACAACTACAGTTTAATAGTTATAACAGATCCTAACGCCCGATTAGTATAAGCTTTAGGGCACGACTATTACATATTCTAAAATCACAGAATTAGTTGTCCAATCATATTAAATAATATACATTCCACGTAGTGGAATGAAAATCCTGCTCGGCCATGTCCTATGTAAGCTCCACTTCAGTACCTACAAAAATATAGCAAGAAGGGTAGCATTACACAGAACTTAAAAAGATAAATCCTATAAGAAGACATAGTAAATAACTAAGCCTACGTTATTCTTACCATACATTATCCATATATTAAATTTTCTTTTATTTCTTTTCTTATTCTCGCATTCTTATTACCCTTAGCTCACAACTCGTTCTATTCTTAGTTTTTCATTTACTCATATTTCTTTCTTTTCTTTCTTTGATTTCCTTTCATTTCTTTGGTCTCTTTCCTTTCTTTTTCTTTTCTTATACATTATCTTTTCATTTTCTTTCTTTTTCGTTTCACTTTTATTCTTTGGACACAGTGTCATCACTACCATCCTGTGCCGATTACCTTTTATATTTATTAGGCCACAGGGTCACCACGACCATCCCGCGACAATTATCATTTACATTTATTCGGCCACAGGGTCACCATGGCCATCCTGTGTCGATTATCATTTATATTTATTAGGTCACAGGGTCACCACGACCATCCTGCGACAATTATCATTTATATTTGTTCGGCCACAGGGTCACCACGACCATCCTGCGACAATTATCATTTATATTTGTTCGGCCTCAGGGTCACCATGACCATCCTGCGACAATTACCATTTATATTTATTAGGCCACAGGGTCACCACGACCATCCTGCGCCGATTATAATTTATATTTATTAGGCCACAGGGTCACCACGACCATCCTGCGACAATTACCATTTATATTTGTTCGGCCACAGGGTCACCACGATCATCCTGCGCCGATTATCATTTATATTTATTAGGCCACAGGGTCACCACGACCATCCTGCGACAATTATCATTTATATTTATTCGGACACAGGGTCACCATGACCATCCTGCGACAATTATTATTTATATTTATTCGGCCCCAAGGTCACCACGACCATCCTGCGACCATTACCATTTATATTTATTAGGCCACAGGGTCACCACGACCATCCTACGCCGATTATCATTTATATTTATTAGGCCACAGGGTTACCACGACCATCCTGCGACAATTACCATTTATATTTATTTGGCCACAGGTTCACCACGACCATCCTGCGCCGATTATCATTTATATTTATTAGGCCACAGGGTCACCACGACCATCCTACGACAATTATCATTTATATTTATTCGGCCACAGGGTCACCACGACCATCCTGCGACAATTACCATTTATATTTATTAGGCCACAAGGTCACCACGGCCATCCTGCGCCGATTAACATTTATTTTCTTTCTCATCACTAATTTGTCTTAGTCTTTTCTCTTTACTTTTAGTTTCCTTAGTTCTCTTTAATTCTTTTAATTTCGTAACCCTTCTTTTATCTTCTTATATTTAGATGTTTCTCATTTTTAACTAGTTCTACTTGATTAAGCCATATACGTTATATTTTAAAATTCTCGCTTCCTAGCCCTTAGTTATTTCCCTGCACTATTTCTTTCTTTTTCTTCTTCTCTTCCTTTTTCTTTTTCCTTTATTCTTTTATTAATTACTCTAGTTTACATCTAACTCCACTTAGCTTTGATATAGTCGTTATATCTTAAACTCTCATTTCAAATTCTTAGTTATTCCATTAATTCCTTTGTCTCACACTTTTATTTACTTATTATTCCTATTTCATTACTCTATTTTAATTAAATACCCTTTTTAACTTAGCTTAGCTTCCATATCTTATTTCAACATTTTATTTAACTTCCCTACAACTCACTCTCTCCTTGCTTTAGTGTCTTTTGATTAATTTTCTTTTACCAGTTATCTCTTTTCTTTTATTTCTAATTCGATATTTTGTTTCTACTTCCATATTCTACTCCGCACGCATTCCTTTTTCCACATTCTAATCCTTTTGTTTTTATTCCATTAAAATCTTCACTTACTATTTTACTTATTATCTCCCAATTTATTAGTTTTACTCTTTATGCCTATCACATTTGTCCTTTATTCTTTTACTCCCAATTTTTAGTTGGTTTTTCCCTTAACTTCACCCTTGTGTTATAGTGTATACTTTTCTACATTTTCGTTCAATATTAACCAATTTAATATCCTAAGTATACTCATTCGTTCCGGACCTTGTCCTACACGTACATATTCTATTCCCTAAGGTGTGGTTTCCAATTAATAATTCTAAATACTTTATTTATATCCGTGGGGACTACCCTAAGGTTCATTAACATATTACTCTATTCCTAGCCATCACTATAGCATCCTAGAATTTACTTCTCAAGTAGAGGTAACACGACCCTTCTTACCTCGGGCTTTTCTTTTAAAAAGAACCTGGGTTGTGGCTCGGCGACGATGACGGCGTCGGTGTTGCTCCTTGTTAGCGACAACGATCGCAGCTGGATCAAGGCAAAAGCTCCGAGTCTCGGGGTACCCGATACAAACCCGGTGTGATCGCGGTCGGTAACGACGCCGGTGAGACCCGTGGAGAGAGAAATCAAAGCCCTAAATGAGAGAGAAAGAGCTCATAAGAGGGTGAGGGATAAATTAAAGGAAGGAGATGAAAAATAACACATGAGGGAGGAGATAAACTTTCATGGGTGAAGGATTTAAGGTGGGTTGGTGGGTATTTGTGGGTTTTTTGATGGAGATGAGATGAGAGAGAGAGAGAATGGGTCATGGAGTTGAGAGAGAAAGGGAGAGCTTCATGGAGGAAGGAATGAAGGAAGGAGAAAGTAAGAGGGAGGGAGTGAGTTGCCATGGGGGATGGTTGAAGGGAAGGATTTGGGGGTTCCATGGAGGTTGAAGGAGGTTTAGGGGGAGGAGGAAGAAGGTTGGTGCGGAGGAAATGGGGTGAGGGAGCGGCTGATGCGTGTTTTTATAGACCTGGTGCTGAAAATACGCACCCGCGCGCCTGGGCACAGGGTGAGGCGCGCCTGTGCGCGCGTTCCGCGCATCTGGTGCGCGCTTGAGATCCTGTCGCGCGCCTGGGCGCCGGTGTGGCGCGCCTGAGCGCTGGAGCCCCTGAGTTGGTGCATCTGATGCACCCTGGTGCGCCTGGGCGTGCACCGGTGCGCCTAGGCGTGCACCAGTGATTCCCGACTTCGATTCGCCATAACTTCTTCGTTAACCGTCCGATCGGGCTCAAATTTTTTGACAAGCTTCTTAATCCCTTAAACTTCATATCCAACGGTGGAATTTAATTTCTTAGAATCGTATAATAAATTCCAAATTTTCCCGTACCAGCTGATTTCTAATACTTAAAACGCTGATTTAACTCCCGATTTCGCTTAGATAATTTTGCCCCTTACTACCGATGTCTCCTACATAACCCCTAATACTCATAATTACCACTCACCCTGCTCCTAAAATTCTTTAAGCAATTAATCTACCCATTCCTTACACTTTAAGCCTACTAATTCACTATTTAAGCTTGGAATTAAATTAGGGATGTTACAAGTAACAATAAGATGAAGAGGAACCTTGTCAAGTGGAGATGGTGAAGGAGGAAGTGAACTTGATTTTACTTGCTCTTGAGGAGGCATGAGTGAACGCGATTTTCCATAGCTATGGGGTTGGAGAAGTTCAATGAATATGAGAGGGAGAGAGAGAGACGAATTGGTGGTGAGGAGAGAAGAGTGATTTTTAGCTTAGTTTTCTAGCTTAGGATTTGTTGATGATCATGGTTGATGATGATGTCTTGATTCTTCTAGGGTATTTGTGATGAATATGATAGGTTTGTTCTTGTAGCTAAGAGGAGGGAATGAAGAGATGATGATATGAGTGTTTGTTGTTGTTGTGTTGTGGTTTTTGTTGGTCCCCTCTTTCTTTGGCAAGAAGAAAATGTGAGAACCTACAATCGGTGGTTGCAACAACTAGAAAACACTAGAAGAACACCTAGAAGGGGGGTTGAATAGGTGTAAAAGAAACCTTGAAAGATTTTCGCAAGAAACAAATCAAAACGATTAAAACAAATGATTTTCTTGAAAATTCTTTAGCCTTAATCGATTAATGACATGAACTAATCGATTAATGCCTCTGTATATTAAAAAATTACTTTTCAATCAAATACGAAAATCAATCAATTAACAAGTATAACCAGAGATTCAGCGGAAACAATTAACACCTATATTCTTATTGATTACCTAGGTTATGAAAATGATTTTCCCAAACCAATTTTGCACAATTAAGATTCAATTCAATCAATTATGAAAAATCACTTTTTCTAGGTTTTCAACCAAGAACACAATTAATAACAAGAATTGTAAAGAGTAGAGAGTTTAGAGATACGACACAGTGATTTATCCTGGTTCACTTTCATCCACTTGAAAGCTACTCCAGTCCCCTCTTCAACCAAGAGAGATTCTTCACTATGAGGAATTAGAGTTTCTCAAATTACAAGTAAATGCCTCACAAGACTTCCTTCTTGCTAGCCTACAAGAGATACCACACCCTTGCCTTGTAACCCTATTGATATCTAATCTAACCTCTTCTCTTGCTTGCCGATACCCCACAACAAGACTTCCAATGCTTGCTTCACTACAAGACTTCCAATTGCTTGTTAACACAACAAGGCTTCCAAGTGCTTGATGAAATGCCACATCAAGGCTTCCAATATAACTTTGCTTGATTCACAACCAAGACTTCCAATTTTTGTAGATAGCTTGTCTCTTGCAAAGATTACAACTCAAATGAAAACAAAATAACAATCCTATGAATCTCTTTCAAAAGCTATGAAAAGATCAACATGAGAGATTCAAGGTTCTTGATCAAAGAATGTAAAAGTTAAAGCTTTGATCTTGAGAAAGTGAGAGAGAATAGAGTGGCTTTGATTCTTTGTAAAATTGATAAGAAAATGATAGGTAATTGTAATAATGATTCACAAAGGTTAGAAATAGGTTTATATAGAATACCCAAAAGTTAGGAATGGTTAAAAGTGCTTTTGAGAAGTGAAAAACTCATTTAAAAACAGTAACAGCTCGTGTTACTCGAGTAACAAAGTTACTAATCGAGTAACAAGTGTAAAACTTGTTCACTACTCGAGTATTTAAGTTTCTACTCGAGTATTTACGCAAGGCTGAATAATTCTACTCGAGTAATCAGCCCCTTAATCGAGTAATTGCGCAAGACACAAAAATTCTACTCGAGTAATCAAGTGGCTAATCGAGTAGTCAGTTCAAAAAACACTTAAAAACTTGTTTTCTCAAAATCTAAACCTTTTCTTTCAAACCTTTAAGCCACCTATTGATTTTAGGCAAAGTGAATACTCAAAATATGATATAATCATGCAATCAAAAGAGATTCACTACCCTCTAAGAACTCTACCCAAACTCATAAACTAAGAGACTTGTGAGGCAAAAGATAAAACAATAAAACACAAACTACCAAACTAAGTCTTCATGAGTTGGCTCTCTCTTCATCACTTGATGTTTGTTGTTGCTTGTTGAGCTTGAACTTGATCAACACATTTAAGCTTTTTCAAAACCTTTTGACATTTATCAAAACATTCTTCATGGATCTTACAGAAAATAATTTGTGGCCATAAATGACCACCTTTGTGTGGCCTCCAAGTCTTATTTTTTTTAACTCTGACCATGAGGTAATCAATTACCTTCATAAGTAATCTATTATCTCATGAATTTCGTGCTTATTTTTCCATTCAAGAGAGGAGGTAATCGATTACTTTTGTCGATTACCTTCAAAAGTAATCGATTACCTTGCCAGATTTTCATCCCTTGCATTTCAAAATGTCACATCTCCTTCGTTAACCGTTGGATCTTGCTCAAATTTGGAGGTAAGCTCCCTAAGACCATTATCTTCACATCCAACGGTAGAATTTATGTTTTAATTGTAAATCTTTCATTTCTAATTTCCCGATGTAGGGTGTTTATAACACCGAAAACATTGTTTCTTACGCTCTTTTGTTCTTCTATAAATCTCCTATCTGATGCCAATGCTTCTTCACTCCTTTATGGCACCCTTCGGGATCCTAATTCCATCACCTTAAACCTTCTTTAGCATAATTATCATCTCCTAATATGATTATCTTTTAGTTATTCGTGGAATTAAAATTTGGGATGTTACATATATGAATTCAACACTAATGGTATGTGATGTAAGGATTGACCATCCTAATATTGACAGCTATTGGAGAATGATTATATATATATATACATATCCAAACGTTCATTTCTGATAAATAAATAAAAATTATATAGATCAGAGTGCGCAAGAAAAGCATTTTGTTCAAAACTTCTTCAAATTATTTGGTTCCCCTATTTAGCAGAACAATTATTTTCTGATTGATGCAAATTTCTAACGTGGGGGAGAAACCAATAAAATATTTTATTTAAATAAAATTCTCGAATATTAAATTATATTTTGAACATATCTAGTTTTACAAGAGAATTTTGGGGACAAAATTCCTACAAGTTGGGGAGAGTGTAACATCCATCAATTTTTCTTTTTTGAAAATTAATATTATGTATTTTAAATTAAATAATGATAAGAATTTTGAAGAAATAAAATATATATGGTTTTTGGAATAAAATAATTTTGTAGGGAATAAATTAAAATATAATATTTTGAATATTTGAAAATTTTGAATTTTTAACTGAGTTAATCCATTAACGAGTCGCTTACCACTATATTTTGCAAGTAAGCAGACCTAAAAGCTCACAACCAAGTATAATGATTTGTGTCCAATATGCTTAGAGATAGTCGGGTAATCTTACCATTATATTTTGCAAGCTGACGTAGAAACTCACAAGCAAATATACTAATTTTTTGCCTAGTACTCTTGAGGCTAAGTTTTTGTTTTTGGTGTACACCAACCGGTACCCGGATCTGATTTATCCAGAATTCGACTCATCTGGTCCGACCCAACTGAACTCGCATTAAGCGGTAGGGGTCTCCTAGCGGGGGTTGCTCCATACCCATGGCTCGAACTGGAGACCAGTTGGTTAAGGGACCAAGTGAACTACCACTTGAGTTGACCAATCCCACGCTTGAGGGTAAGTTTACCACAGTATTATTTTGCAAATAAGGAGGTTTGAAAATGAGTCCTATAACGCCCTTGTTTTTATTCACCTTACTATATATGGAAAAGTAATTCATTTATATTTTTGAACTTGTCAACGTTGGAAAATTGGAATATAAAAAATTTCCTTTATAAAGCCTTTGATCATGGTACTCAAATTCAAGTCGTATAATTGAAACTGAGTTCGGTAATGGAAATAATTATTCGTTAAGTATTTAAAATCATTCGAGATAACTTTGATAGATTGAAATAGCTTTCGAAACTTATGATTTCTTGATAAATAACTTCTTTAATAAAATAGAGTTATCTCGGAAAATTAACTTCATCAATACTTTCTTCATACCGAGCTCGAATAATGAAATTAGAGTCAGCGGAAAATATACAATAAAGTATATAAAACATAAGATACGACACCTATCCATAAAATCAAGTACAACAAATCCATGAGTACCACATAAGTATCCAAGTGCGAAAACTAAATCCACTCTCTGATACATCTCTCAAAATATGTACAATATCTGAATTATCAAAATAGAGACATTCCAGAGCTGGTCACTGGTCCTCTGTCCATTCATCCATCTGGTCGGGTCCTCAAGAGTTATACAAAGGGTCCCTAATCCATACTATCTGTACTTTGCATGCACATAAGGGTCATCCGCCCTCACTGATATCTAGACAAACGAGATATCTGACCATTACCTAATAAGGGCAGAGAGATAAGCTATACACATTCACATAATCAAATGAGAATAAAGCTCTAACATTCACAAGTAAGCAATCCAACATGATAGAAATGCATATACACATGAGCACACGCCATTTTATTTTATTTTCTTTCAATGCAAGTGGCATGATGGATGCTTTCTATCTCTCAATCCTGAGGGCTCCAATACTAGTCCCTCTCGGACGTCCAACCAAACACCCAATGTACTCCCTGAGCAGAATAATACGTTCCCAGAACCTATGACGAATCTTACTTGGAACGTGGTACATAACACCACACCCAGAGTGTACGTCATTGCCGCAAAGACGTAATAACCACATCAACAGCATCCCTCAATGCTGGCCACATTCTATTCCCAGAAATGTGTCATCAAGCAAGTCGCAACCATATGATGTACATGCTTGGAACGTTATATATAACGTCACTCTCAGAGTGTACGTCACGTCGCGAAGACGTAATAACCACATCAACAGTATCCCTCAATACTGGCCACATTCTATTCCTAGAAATGTGTCATCAAGCATGTCGTAACGGACAAGTTTGGCACGTGATCAAAACGTCTCACTAGGATTGTACGTTCATGTTCTCAGAATGCATACTCATCATCCTCAACAACATTCCTTGAATGTTTCCCACATTCCTAGAATGTGTCATCAAGCTTGCCATACAACCTTTGGTACTCCCAGAGTACATTCTCACATTCCTAGAACGTATATCAATAACAATCAAGCTTGGTATGTAATCAAAACGTTCCATTCCGAGTGTACGCTCACATTCCTAGAACGCTTACTCATCACCCTCAACAACATTCCCTAAATGTTGCCCACGTTCCCAAAATGTGTCATCAAACTTGCCGTATCCATTTGGAACTCCTAGAGTACCCTCCTCATGTTCCACGAACATGACAAACGATAACTTATCAACCAATCACCATGCATGAATGCGAACATATTATTTGGTTGGCATTTGTTTAATTTTCCATTAATCCTCATGTGACAACATGGCATTAATAATACATCTCATTGTAGCCACCCAATTTTGTCCGGGGTCAAAAATTAATTTTGTAAATATTTTGGTTAATTAGATTTTTATCCTCAAGTTGTTATAATTGATTTTTTAAATAAAATAAAAAAGAGTTTATTTGGACCCATTATTTTCTAATTCAGGTGTATTAAGTTATTTTTGGCATTTATTTATAAAAAATAAAAAAATAAAATAAAAAAAAGGTTTGCATTGAAATTTTCAAAATAAGAATTAATTGAAAAGTTTATGTTGAAATTTTGAGGACTCAATTAAAAAATTTTATGATCAATAAAGGAAGATTGAAGATCAATTTGAATTTAGTTGATGATATGTTTTATTTGGAAGAGATTATCAACTTGTTTTCGAAAAAGATTGAAAATTAATTCAAAAATAAATTGAGAATCGTTTGCAAATCAAGTAATTTTTTTTTAAATCAATTAAAGAGGATTGAGAATCAATAGGATTGAGTTGAGATTTTTTCCATTGAAAACTTTTTATTTCAAATCAAAAAACTATTTGGAAAGGATTATCCTCATTTTTGAAAAGATTGAAAATCAATTCAAATTTTGACAATCAATTCAAAAGATTGAATTTTTTTTCGAAAGATTGAAAATCATTTTTTTTTTTAAAAAAAAGAAGAAAATCAATTTAGAAAATCTTGAGAATCATTTTAAATTTTTTTTTGAAAATCAATTAGAGGATTGAAAATCAATTTGATTGGGTTGAGAATATTTCTTTTTCAATTGAAAACTTTTTATTAAAAAATTATTTGGAAAGGATTATCCTCTTTTTGAAATGATTGAAAATCAATTCAAATTTTGACAATCAATTCAAAAGATTGATTTTTTTTTCAAAAGATTGAAAATCATTTTTTTTTTAAAAAAAAGAAAGATTTTGAGAATTGATTAAAAATCAATTTAGAAAATCTTGAGAATCATTTTTAAAAAAATTTTGAAAATCAATTAGAGGATTGAAAATCAATTTGATTGGGTTGAGAATATTTCTGTTTCAATTGAAAACTTTATATTTCAAATCAAAAAATTATTTGGAAATGATTATCCTCTTTTTGAAATGATTGCAAATCAATTCAAATTTTAACAATCAATTCAAAATATTGAAAATCGTTTTTTTTAGAATCAATTCAAGATCAATTTAAATATAAAAAATCCATTAAGGATCAATTTGATTCAATCGAGAATTTTCTTTTAAAATCAAAAATATTTGAAAAGATATTATCATTATTTTGAAAAGATTTGAAATTGATTTTTATTGATTTTTTCTTAACTTAACTTCTACTATAAATAGAAGTCCCTTCATCACTTTGTAGGGAAGAGGAAAATTTTTTGAAGAGAGGAGAAAATGTTTTAGAAGAGAGGTGCACACAAAAATTCCATAGGAATAATTTTACATAGAGTTTTGTGATAATTTTTCCGTTCGTTTTCCGTGTCCCCTTATTTTCATTACAAGAACCGCATGCTGTTGTGTTGCAGTCCTTCCTTGTCACATATTCTCTCCATAGCACTATAGCATCATCTCCCATCATCATCAGGTGTTTTCCTTCCTTCTTTTTTTTAACTTCTAGATTTTTTAGTAATTAATCAAATACTAAAAATTAAAATGTAATTTTTTAATTTTTTTGTTGATAATTTAATTATTATTTTTTAAGAATCTTTATCTTTTTTTCGCAATAATAGAAATTGGTTGTGTTTTGATAAGCCAATTTTTCTCACCCAAATTTATCATAGAGGTGGGATTTCTTGGACTTCCTCTCTGCACAAAAATACATATATAAAATAATTTTCTTTAAAATAATAATAAATTAAAAATGTAGATTTTTCTAGTTATTGTTCTAAAATTTGTTGCATTATGGTAAGTCGATTTTTCTCTCCCATGTTCAGTGGAGAGATCTTACGGGTTGTCTCTCCGCACAAAAATATGTACACATAAAATTTTGTTTATATAAATAAATTATAAAAGTTTGAAGAAAATCTGTTTTTTAGATAACAATTAAATAGATTTTATTAAATAAGTTTTAACAAAATGTGTTTTGGAAATCCACATTTTCTTGCCTAAATGACAAGATCTTGTGCATATTTCCTCTCTGCATCAAATATTTTTGTAATAAACTAAAAAACATTAAAATTTAATCAGAACTACGTAGCCTTGATTCCTCATTTTATGAGGGTACGTAGGATCAGGGGCAACCTTGTCAGGCATAACAACAAAAAACAAATATTTTTTTGGCAAACCAATTATTTAGGTCTTTTAATTAAAATCAATCAAAGGTACAATTTTCAAATGGGCGAACGGGATGCTAATACCTTCCCCGGCTCGTAATCGACTCCCGAGCTCAGATCTATCCAGTTCGAGACCAAGTTTATCCGTTTTAATTAATAATTATTTTTTTCGCGTTTTTGCAACAAAATGCGGTGGCGACTCCATATTGGGTCAGCCAACCCCCACTCGTAGGCGAGGCCCCGAGGGCGACCCAGGACCCCGGCCGCGACAGCTGGCGACTCCACTGGGGACAAAACTAAATAAGAGAGTCAGACCTAAATGATTGATTATTTTTAATAGACCTATTTTATTTTCTAATTGGTTTGCCTTTAGTTAATTGTTTATTGTTTATATTTGTTTAATTTTTTTTTGTTTCTAAATTGTATATTTATTCTTTATTGTAATATCTTTTGTTTTTTTTTTAATTTTAAAAAAAAAGGTTTGTATGCTGTAACAGCCCGATTTTCGTAAACCAAAATAATTAACTTTGTATATTAAAATTACCAAAAATGAGGCCAAATTTTTTTTTATAAAACATTGTTGACATGTTTGAAAAGTACTTGATATTCTCAACACCCTTTTTCGAAAACCGAGTTTTTACTAAAACTGTTCTTTCATAAAACATTCGCTTTCATAAAAGGTCTTAGTTCCAAATCACCTTGACAATTCTCAAAAACTTTTCATAAATTAACTTTGAATAAAAGTAAGCTCCACAAGTCCAATCGAAACTTAGCTCGATTACATAAATGGCTCATGGCTTAGGTAATCCTTAAATCAAACAATTACCACAATCTAAACTAGTCACACTAATCTTAAACTATCCACTTGAGAACTATGGGGTGAAGGTCCTCTTTCCGTTTTCTTGTGTCCTCTCTTTGCTCTCGAAGGTGTTGCCCTCCTTGTTGTGATTTTCTTCTTGCTAGTAGATTCCGGCTCTACTCCATTGAGAGTGGTGGAGTTCCTCCGAGCTTCCTACCGAATCTTTTCTTTGTAGTTCCTGCAGCCTTGGATGGTGACTTCTATCCGTGACTCCATCTACCCGTTGAGACACCAGCAGCACCGATATGCCAACGAACAGGAGAGAGTAAGCATTCCGAACGACGGATCATCGGCGGTGTGGGATTACGATAGGCAAGATACCGGGACCAAACAAACACACAATACAATATACAAGTATACCACAACTGAACATATTATTGACATCATTATCGTTATTATCTTACATTATTGGTATTGTTGTTATCCTCTTTCATTTCCTTCTTATTTTCACATCTTAAGAACATTCTTTCCTTTTCTCATTCATTTCCATTTCACCATTGTATTTTCATAACCTCTGGTGATTGGGGAGTGTTAACATACCATCAAGTATTCGTTTCAATCTTAGCGATCACACACGTCTACATCTCCTCGGTCATCCATCCAACCTAGTCGGAAGCAAACAGGAGTACAAGACCTTTACCACGCGGGCACGACAGCTGTCACAACACATAAATGGTCCCTGACCAGGAGGCCCAGCCTCAATAATATCAATTCATAATAATCATGGCACACTGCCTCGCAGTGGCAAACACAATGCCCCGTTCCAGTCCCTCTCACTGTTCTCGATTTGCAATCTAGGGGGCGACAGTATGTTTCTAGTGGGCCCGCAGAACTTGCCACGGCATTAGACCCAGTCCCCACCACGTTAGTGCGCCACATGTGGAGTTCATTCTGCCTAGAAACACACTCTAGACTTCTTGACGTTTCACCGTCATCGTCCTCCCCTAATGCAATCTCGTCCTAAGTATCCGCAGATACTTATCGTTTCTTCCTCTCCACTACTTCGCACTCTCATACCTCACCGCTCATGTCTTTTAAAGTCTTTTAATCTTTTTAATTATCCTAAGGTCGGCCCATCCTTCGTGCAACCCTTCAACGAGTCCCAACCACTAACTTTGCACAAACTTTCTCTCATCATTTCTCACATAGCACAGAGCTGGGATCACATCAACAAGTTCTCATCTCATTTCTCAGTCCTTCTATAATTGCACATCTCATTCTCATTCCGCCATACCTTTCCAAAATACGTTTTCGAAAACTTCCACAGAATCTCATTTCATAAGCTTTCACAATAAAACACAGTTCCCACAAACTCTTCTCAAAAATGTTTTCTCAAAGGGACTTCTCCCAACTATCATTTCCAAAAACACTTCTTTAGATGTCATTTCAAAACTCTTTATCAAAGGATTGTTTCCCCAAGACTCCCTTCAAAATACATCTCTTCACAAAACTCTTTCAAAAAGATGCTTTCCCAAAACTTTTCTCAAAAACATATATTTTTTCCAAAACTTTTAAAGGAAAATCTCTTTTCATAAAATCTCCGTTCACAAATCTTTTCAGGAGTATCTTTTCAAAAATCCTTTCGAAAATATCTTTTCAAAAAATCTTTTTCAAAAACCGCTTTTAAAAAACCTTTTTCAAACTTCACACCATTGCTGGGCGCTAATGGAGGAGAAAGCTCAACTCAACACTAGTCCCAGACTAAAACCGAAAACAAAGGAGCCTAGCTCCACTCAATTCGCACCTCATTCCAATCAACAACAATACTTTCCCAGCTCTGGCTCGTTCTCAACATTATCATCAATTCATTCCCCAATCTCACTCTTTATCATTTCCATCACATACTTTATTTACAATCATTATTTCTCTTTCATTATGTCTTTTCTTCATAATCTTATTTATCTCGCTTCTATTTTCAGGATGTAACAGACGTCCATCAGCATATTAAGCATTTTCATTACAGCAATAACATAAGGCATAATTAAATAAATAACTAAAAGCATGCACACAACATCACACAATAACATTGTGGCCTTTGTCACCTTCGTATAACTGGCCACACAACACAAACAATTGCCACTTATACTACTGACTCCGAACCACTTAGTTCCGATCTTTGAGATGATACGGAACGTCCTAATAAATCACCTAACTACCACAGTGTCTTAGGAAAGCTTCTCTCTCACCTGAGGTCCAGCAATTTAGTGCGTACCGTCGCCTCGGATCCTTTGTGCTGCCGGCTGCCCCAATCCCTCGTCTTTAAGATTATTCCTCGTACTAAATAAAATACGCTTACGTTATTAATTGTATTAAGAAAATCTTTTCTTAAAATGATACTTGTCTCTCTTTTGTTGGAAAAACTTTGAGAATAGACTCAAAATCAATTATCACCTAGAAGCTTGGCTTTAAGAAAATCAAAGAAAATTAAGCTTTCATGCATAACAACACCAAACCGTGGCCATCATAAAGAAAATCATCAAGGAAAAGTTCAATTATTTCAAATAATTCAAGTAATCAAATATATCATAGTTTTAGGCATGGATCTAAACACGCATGCAACCAAAAATATTAGATCTTTAAAGAATCTTTCATGGAAATTCAAAACCAAGTTCTTTTCAAAAACACTTTAAGAAAATCCAAGGAAAATGGATGAATTCACAAGATCTAAAGAGGAAAACACTTTCTTAACAAAACTTCAAGATCAAGTTTGGAATTCAACATGCATGTTAGTAAAATCTTTAGATCTAACACAAAAACAAACATGCATCACACTTTTTAAGCAAAATCAAAGTCTTAGAAGAAAAGTGTGAAAATGAAAAAGAATCAAAGAAAAAGGTTTAAAACTTTTAGATCATGAAATAAAATTCTTACTTAATCAAAACTTTTCAAGAATCAAGTCCAATATCTTTGGTTTCTCTCCTTTCTTCACGGTTCATTTACTCTTTCTAAGGTCCATGGTTTTTCTCCTTCTCTTCTTCACTATCTTGGTCTTGATTTCACTTGGGTTGTGGAGTATTTGGGTTGGTTCTTCCTCTCTTACAATTCGGCCACTCTCTTTATTTCTCTCTCACCAAGAGCTTGATGTAGCTCTTTGGTGTTGTGTTTAGTTTGGAAAAGAAATGAAGGAAATGAAGGGAAGTGTGTTGATCACTCCCTCACGGTTTGTTAGTGTGTGTGTTGGGGTTGTTTGTGTTGATGAGAAAAGAAGAAAGGATGAAGATGGAAGAATGGAGAATGAAGGAATGAAAGAGAACTCACTCCCTTCCACACGGTTTTGGTCCCTTCTTTTATTTCTCCCTACTTTTCTTATTTGCCATCAAGGGCTTGCATGGGGGGTTTTAGTTGCAATTTCCTTGACCTTGGTTCCTTCCCCACGACTTCTTCCTTGTTCCTTCCTATTTCTTTTTCTTTTATTTCTCCCTACTTTTCTTATTTGCCATCAAGGGCTTGCATGGGGGGTTTTAGTTGCAATTTCCTTGACCTTGGTTCCTTCCCCACGGCTCCTTCCTTGTTCCTTCCTATTTCTTTTTCTTTTATTTTTCCTTCCCCTCTTAATTCATGCTTTGGTCATGAAGGTGATGTCATGGGCTTGACTTTAGGTAAGACAACTTGGTGACTAAGCAAAGCTACTTGGTGGCCAAGCAAGGCACATGGACATTCGGCCATAGGGTGGTTTAGGGTAGATTAGGTTAGTTTAATTAGGTTTAATGCACTAATTGGGGTCTAATCATGATTAGGGTAGGATTAGGAAAATTAATTTAGGTTTAGTCCACTAATCCTTAGAGATTAGGGCTTAATCAAGGATTAAGGTACTAATCAAAAGCTTAATCTTTTCTAACAAAGGTTTATGGAAAACTAATTCTAGATTAGCTCACTAACCTTGAGGGTTTAGGGTTTAAGAGAGTGATTAAGTTCTTTATCAAGAATTAAGAACTCGATTAGGGTTTAATCAAAGATTAGGATACTAATTAGGGTTCTAGAATCGATTCTTAATCAAGATGATTTGGACTTGGATTCTCGAAACTTAGAGAAAATAATTCTCCATCTTAAAATCATATCCATGAATCTTAGGCAATCAAACACGCATTCATAGAAAATAAATCGCCTTTCCAAAATAAATTTCAAGACTTATAACATTATTTCATGAAGAAAATCATGCTTTAAAATCATTTACCACCTTGAAATCGTGAATAAAGAAATTTATTTAAGAAGATACCCTTTTCAAAATTCTTTTCTCAAAAATAATTCTTTTTAGGGATTAAAACAGTACGAGGATTTTGAGGGGTGTTACATTCTCCCCAACTTAAAGATTTCTCGTCCCCGAGAAATACGTTGTAGATTGGGTGGCAGGCACAAACTCTCACGTCACTTTGCTTTCCATAAGAACGTTCTCCTTCCGCTTTATGATCGTATTCTCGTTTGCTGATCTAGTTTGCCTTGCCGTACTCCTCATTTGATGCTTTCAGACGAAGACGTCACACTCGCACAACCGCTCGCGTGTCGAATCGGGTTAAGTCCATCGGACTAACCGAAGAAGACGTCGCTTCCTTAGCTGATCGTCGTCACATAGAGTCCGACCATAGGCACGGACTTAGGGAAATCGAGCAAACAAAATTCAAGCATCTCCAAAAGCACAGGGTTTAACCTAAAACCCTTAGATACTCACTACTTCCTATCACATTGGACTCTTAGTCACTCTCAAATAACTACACTTTCTTTTAGTCCTCCTTCTAACTCTAATACTTTCATTCATTTTTTCTCCGACTTAAGGGGATTCCATAACTGCTTTGGTCTTACTTCCCTAAGATAACCTCGCTTTTCTCCTCACATTCATCCTAAATATCAATCAAACCGATCACTTTCATCATCTAAACCTCTGATCAGAGTGTATGGCAACTCTATTCTTTAAATCTCCTCAAAGTTTTCCCCCCGAATAACCGGTAACATACACCTCCTTTCTTCCTTGTGACTCCCCAACTTTGATCAAACTTATAACTAAATCCACTTGTGATCTTATGTCCTCGCTTAGTTTAGGCCATTTATCCTTCCCTAATGGTTTAAGTCTAAACTATCTGGGTAACTATAGTACTTCTAACTCCATAATTTGGACTAAAGAGTCTTGAATAGAGTCAATAAGGTTACGGGTGAACAGTAAGGCTTATGAAGAAAAGGTTCGTTTTAACACTACTACTGTTTTGTTGAAGCAATTCAACAAACAGGGAATCCAGGAATAACATCCTACGTTTCCTCAAAGGTGCTGACTACTCCCTGGGATGATGGTATGTCTAGGTTAACAATCTAGGGTTTATTAATCACTAATGAGGCATTAAAGGTTAAGGGTTCTCATCCTATTCGCTTCTACTTACTCTACGTTCCTCTATCTACATTGTAAATAGTTCCCTTAAACTAACTCGGCCGACACTAGGCCACAATCACGTCTTACACCCTAGAAAGATAAGATCCTAATCTCATGCTCCTATCCTTATACTAGCAAGCACACAGAGTTACACAAACAAAGCATGTAAGCCCATGCTTAAGGCCACTAAGGATTACCATAAGCTCTGATACCATTCTGTAACAGCCCGATTTTCGTAAACCAAAATAATTAACTTTGTATATTAAAATTACCAAAAATGAGGCCAAATTTTTTTTTTATAAAACATTGTTGACATGTTTGAAAAGTACTTGATATTCTCAACACCCTTTTTCGAAAACCGAGTTGTTACTAAAACTATTCTTTCATAAAACATTCGCTTTCATAAAAGGTCTTAGTTCCAAATCACCTTGACAATTCTCAAAAACTTTTCATAAATTAACTTTGAATAAAAGTAAGCTCCACAAGTCCAATCGAAACTTAGCTCGATTACATAAATGGCTCATGGCTTAGGTAATCCTTAAATCAAACAATTACCACAATCTAAACTAGTCACACTAATCTTAAACTATCCACTTGAGAACTATGGGGTGAAGGTCCTCTTTCCGTTTTCTTGTGTCCTCTCTTTGCTCTCGAAGGTGTTGCCCTCCTTGTTGTGATTTTCTTCTTGCTAGTAGATTCCGGCTCTACTCCATTGAGAGTGGTGGAGTTCCTCTGAGCTTCCTACCGAATCTTTTCTTTGTAGTTCCTGCAACCTTGGATGGTGTCTTCTATCCGTGACTCCATCTGCCCGTTGAGACACCAGCAGCACCGATATGCCAATGAACAGGAGAGAGTAAGCATTCCGAACGACGGATCGTCGGCGGTGTGGGATTACGATAGGCAAGATACCGGGACCAAACAAACACACAATACAATATACAAGTATACCACAACCGAACATATTATTGACATCATTATCGTTATTATCTTACATTATTGGTATTGTTGTTATCCTCTTTCATTTCCTTCTTATTTTCACATCTTATGAACATTCTTTCCTTTTCTCATTCATTTCCATTTCACCACTATATTTTCATAACCTCTGGTGATTGGGGAGTGTTAACATACCATCAAGTATTCGTTTCAATCTCAACGATCACACACGTCTACATCTCCTCGGTCATCCATCCAACCTAGTCGGAAGCAAACAGGAGTACAGGACCTTTACCACGCGGGCACGACAGCTGTCACAACACATAAATGGTCCCTGACCAGGAGGCCCAGCCTCAATAATATCAATTCATAATAATCATGGCACACTGCCTCGCAGTGGCAAACACAATGCCCCGTTCCAGTCCCTCTCACTGTTCTCGATTTGCAATCTAGGGGGCGACAATATGTTTCTAGTGGGCCCGCAGAACTTGCCACGGCATTAGACCCAGTCCCCACCACGTTAGTGCGCCACATGTGGAGTTCGTTCTGCCTAGAAACACACTCTAGACTTCTTGACGTTTCACCGTCATCGTCCTCCCCTAATGCAATCTCGTCCTAAGTATCCGCAGATACTTATCGTTTCTTCCTCTCCACTACTTCGCACTCTCATACCTCACCGCGCATGTCTTTTAAAGTCTTTTAATCTTTTTAATTATCCTAAGGTCGGCCCATCCTTCGTGCAACCCTTCAACGAGTCCCGACCACTAACTTTGCACAAACTTTCTCTCATCATTTCTCACATAGCACAGAGCTGGGATCACATCAACAAGTTCTCATCTCATTTCTCAGTCCTTCTATAATTGCACATCTCATTCTCATTCCGCCATACCTTTCCAAAATACGTTTTCGAAAACTTCCACAGAATCTCATTTCATAAGCTTTCACAATAAAACACAGTTCCCACAAACTCTTCTCAAAAATGTTTTCTCAAAGGGACTTCTCCCAACTATCATTTCCAAAAACACTTCTTTAGATGTCATTTCAAAACTCTTTATCAAAGGATTGTTTCCCCATGACTCCCTTCAAAATACATCTCTTCACAAAACTCTTTCAAAAAGATGCTTTCCCAAAACTTTTCTCAAAAACATATCTTTTCACAAAACTTTTAAAGGAAAATCTCTTTTCATAAAATCTCCGTTCACAAATCTTTTCAGGAGTATCTTTTCAAAAATCCTTTCGAAAATCTCTTTTCAAAAAATCTTTTTCAAAAACCTTTTTCAAACTTCACACCATTGCTGGGCGCTAATGGAGGAGAAAGCTCAACTCAACACTAGTCCCAGACTAAAACCGAAAACAAAGGAGCCCAGCTCCACTCAATTCGCACCTCATTCCAATCAACAACAATACTTTCCCAGCTCTGGCTCGTTCTCAACATTATCATCAATTCATTCCCCAATCTCACTCTTTATCTTTTCCATCACATACTTTATTTCCAATCATTATTTCTCTTTCATTATGTCTTTTCTTCATAATCTTATTTATCTCGCTTTTATTTTCAGGACGTAACAGACGTCCATCAGCATATTACGCATTTTCATTACAGCAATAACATAAGGCATAATTAAATAAATAACTAAAAGCATGCACACAACATCACACAATAACATTGTGGCCTTTATCACCTTCGTATAAGTGGCCACACAACACAAACAATTGCCACTTATACTACTGACTCCGAACCACTTAGTTCCGATCTTTGAGATGATACGGAACGTCCTAATAAATCACCTAACTACCACGGTGTCTTAGGAAAGCTTCTCTCTCACCTGAGGTCCAGCAATTTAGTGCGTACCGTCGCCTCGGATCCTTTGTGCTGCCGGCTATCCCAATCCCTCGTCTTTAAGATTATTCCTCGTACTAAATAAAATATGCTTACGTTATTAAATGTATAAAAAAATCTTTTCTTAAATTGATACTTGTCTCTCTTTTGTTGGAAAAACTTTGAGAATAGACTCAAAATCAATTATCACCTAGAAGCTTGGCTTTAAGAAAATCAAAGAAAATTAAGCTTTCATGCATAACAACACAAAACCGTGGCCATCATAAAGAAAATCATCAAGGAAAAGTTCAATTATTTCAAATAATTCAAGTAATCAAACATATCATAGTTTTAGGCATGGATCTAAACACGCATGCAACCAAAAATATTAGATCTTTAAAGAATCTTTCATGGAAATTCAAAACCAAGTTCTTTTCAAAAACACTTTAAGAAAATCCAAGGAAAATGGATGAATTCACAAGATCTAAAGAGGAAAACACTTTCTTAACAAAACTTCAAGATCAAGTTTGGAATTCAACATGCATGTTAGTAAAATCTTTAGATCTAACACAAAAACAAACATGCATCACACGTTTTTAGCAAAATCAAAGTCTTAGAAGAAAAGTGTGAAAATGAAAAAGAATCAAAGAAAAAGGTTTAAAACTTTTAGATCATGAAATAAAAATCTTACTTAATCAAAACTTTTCAAGAATCAAGTCCAATATCTTTGGTTTCTCTCCTTTCTTCACGGTTCATTTACTCTTTCTATGGTCCATGGTTTTTCTCCTTCTCTTCTTCACTATCTTGGTCTTGATTTCACTTGGGTTGTGGAGTATTTGGGTTGGTTCTTCCTCTCTTACAATTCGGCCACTCTCTTTCTTTCTCTCTCACCAAGAGCTTGATGTAGCTCTTTGGTGTTGTGTTTAGTTTGGAAAAGAAATGAAGGAAATGAAGGGAAGTGTGTTGATCACTCCCTCACGGTTTGTTAGTGTGTGTGTTGGGGTTGTTTGTGTTGATGAGAAAATAAGAAAGGATGAAGATGGAAGAATGGAGAATGAAGGAATGAAAGAGAACTCACTCCCTTCCACACGGTTTTGGTCCCTTCTTTTATTTCTCCCTACTTTTCTTATTTGCCATCAAGGGCTTGCATGGGGGGTTTTAGTTGCAATTTCCTTGACCTTGGTTCCATCCCCACGGCTCCTTCCTTGTTCCTTCCTATTTCTTTTTCTTTTATTTTTCCTTCCCCTCTTAAGTCATGCTTTGGTCATGAAGGTGATGTCATGGGCTTGACTTTAGGTAAGACAACTTGGTGACTAAGCAAAGCTACTTGGTGGCCAAGCAAGGCACATGGACATTCGGCCATAAGGTGGTTTAGGGTAGATTAGGTTAGTTTAATTAGGTTTAATGCACTAATTGGGGTCTAATCATGATTAGGGTAGGATTAGGAAAATTAATTTAGGTTTAGTCCACTAATCCTTAGAGATTAGGGCTTAATCAAGGATTAAGGTACTAATCAAAAGCTTAATCTTTTCTAACAAAGGTTTATGGAAAACTAATTCTAGATTAGCTCACTAACCTTGAGGGTTTAGGGTTTAAGAGAGTGATTAAGTTCTTAATCAAGAATTAAGAACTTGATTAGGGTTTAATCAAAGATTAGGATACTAATTAGGGTTTCTAGAATCGATTCTTAATCAAGATGATTTGGACTTGGATTCTCGAAACTTAGAGAAAATAATTCTCCATCTTAAAATCATATCCATGAATCTTAGGCAATCAAACACACATTCGTAGAAAATAAATCGCCTTTCCAAAATAAATTTCAAGACTTATAACATTATTTCATGAAGAAAATCATGCTTTAAAATCATTTACCACCTTGAAATCGTGAATAAAGAAATTTATTTAGGAAGATACCCTTTTCAAAATTCTTTTCTCAAAAATAATTCTTTTTAGGGATTAAAACAGTACGAGGATTTTGAGGGGTGTTACATATGCCCCCGAAATAGGTTTTTTACATGAATCTTTGCACACACAGAAACCCTATACCCGGGTACTATTATTTAAACCCTAACTTTAGGGGTGCTTTTGCCCTACCTTTGACTTACCAAGTGTATGGTCTCTTGTAGTGTGCTAAAGTACCACTCAGACTACAAACCATTTCTTGTAAACACGACCTTTGGAAGGTACGCCTAACCTATTTTGGGAGGTGTAACCAACCACTTGTCGACCGTTTGCGAAGTGGGTCCTCACCTTAAAGAGCGAGGGCGATCCGAGGGCCTTTAGAAGTCTAGAGCCACCATGGAGTACACTTTGTGTAGCATTCTATTTTGAAACTTGAATAAGTCAGTCATGGTTCTCATTCATTCACTATCAAAGATTAAGATGTGTCAAAAAAGTTAATCTGGTACCTACTTAACCTTCGAAAAAGCTGTGGGGATTGTGTCAATCAAAAATTAAAAAATATATACTCTTTTTCAAGTTATCAAATTAGAGTGTTACACTTTAGTTATACCATGTCGTAGGACTGTGGCCAATAGACATCCCAAAAACCTTGTAGGATCTACCCTAAGGGGGCATATTCTCTATCTCTTATCTCTTTTTGTTTAATAAAAGTCGGGATCACCATCCCACATAAGTTGGGTGACCCACTATAATCCAAGCCAGAATGATGTAAGGGGCACCATTGCACTTTGGTAACCTTATGCCATGAGGAAGGCCTTTTCTTTGCATGCGCATTAAACCTGCAATAGGGCTCACCGCCCTAAGGGTAAATTTCATTTTCATATCATCATTTCACTTGGGATAATCCCTCGTTGTTCCAAGTGGGCCCGAACTATATGGTTATTGTCGATTCATTATGGCATTCCGTATTTTGTAATGAAGGCTTAATTGCCCCAAATAGGGTCACTTACCCTAGGGGCATGCATTTGCATTTATATCATAACATTTCATTAAGACAAATAAAAATTTTGGATTGACCCACTGTCATTCCGAAGTTGGCCAGAACTATATGAGTGTTATCAATCCATCCTGATACCTCATATATGTAATGAAGGCTTAATCGCTCCCATATAGGATCTTTTGGATTCTAAGGGCACTGCATCATGCATTTTTGCATAATCATTTAGTCATATTCATATGCATCATTCATAAAGAAAAAAATTAAAAAAATTTGAACAAGTCAAGGTTTCATCAATATTGCTCTTATATACCCTTATCGGACTAGATAGAGAAACATGACTAAGGCAGATGTGAGTGAACGTGTCAAGAAGCTTCAATCGAAGAGCCCCAAATGAAGGAACAAATGACCAAGATGATCCAATCAATCAACTAGAGGAACAAGATCTGTCAAGTGCTATAACTGATGTTGAAGGGTAATAATCAAAGGGAATGAATGACCCATCACATTTCCTGGACGTTTAACCCATATTGCTTTGCCTAAGACTATATGGTCACCAGATAATGGGAAACTATGTTTTTCATTCTTACTTCAATAAGTGTAGGCTATGTTTGGACATATCAAATTTGTTCCTTAATGAAATTTTCATTTTTCGTTGCATATCTCTTTAACAATTATCTACTAATGTTTTGATCATGTGAATAAACCATCTCACCGCACTTCCAAAAAAAAAACAAAATTGATTCCTGCATTAACTTGAGATATTTGATTCAAATTTGAAATTAAAGGGATGATGAGGCAAATGTAAGACTCGAAATAGTGTGGACTATCAAGGAAGTCCTTCCCGTGATACAAGGCTTTGTTGAATTCCCAAACACTGAGGAGATATCCCTAGTCACCCCATTGAGCCTCGACATTTTGAAGTGGAGATCATTTCTCTCAAACCAACAACATGTGATAAACCGGGATGGGTAGTTTTCAAAATTTTTTTCCAACATGCGAATATCAAGAAGGATTACTTTTTATTTCATAAACCCAAACACATATCATCCATTGTTCACCCCATTGGGCCTCAACTGAAAATTTTTCTTTTTTTAAACCCAAAAAATATTTTACCTGAGTATTAATGAGAATCAAACCAAGGAAGGCAATTTCCATGGTCAAAAGTGCAATCACAAAAAAAATAAAAAAAATGGATGTAGGCAAGCACAAAGATTAACAAAAAAATTAGCAAAAAGTGAGTGTGCTTGTCTAAATAAGGCAAAGCCCATGAATCCATTATGTGATGAAAAAAATGTCAATCCTTCTGAATAAAAGATTCTCATTTAAAACTCAACATAAATTTTGGGCCTTTATATCCATTCTTTCATTTGCCACATTATTACCCCCAGACCATGTTACAACCTTTTGGAAAATCCTTTTGATGATTTGAGTGTTGTTCAAAATCTGTTGAAAAATAGGGAATTGAAGAGAAAGGAGAAAGGAAGGGAAGGGAAATAAAAATTTGAGCCTTATACCTTTTATTGTTAACCCCTAACCATGCCACATTACAAGCTTTAAAAGACCTCGTTGAGGATTGGTTTGCTTGAGTTACACACTAGGGCGGAGAAATGCTGACTTCATTAAAATTAATTGAAACTTTGATGAAATATATCTCATTTTTAATGCATGAATTAATTACTCCCATCATCCAAATATTTTCCATGTTCATATGATCATTACATTAGTATTTCTTGTTAAGAAGGTATGTGAGAAAAGAAGTTGAAAGGAACTCGATTGGTTGAATATAGTTATTGGAAAGCGCCCGACTGCAATTTGCCACAATTGACTATACCAGAAAATGATAAGGGCTCATGCTAAGGTGATTATGGCCTTGAGATTTCCAGAGGATAAGGTTGTCTTCAAATGATTGTTCTTCAACAGAAACTAATGGTCTCTGAATTATGAGGGATCTTTAGTTCTTTGAGGAAGTCATAACCTTGAGCAAGATGAAAAAAGAAGCTTTGAAATTTTCAATCAATTCAAAATCAATCAAGAAATGTTGTGTTTGAAAAAAGTTGAAAAAAAAGAGCTCGCTAGGTTGAAAATCCTGAAAAGGGACGACCTAGGCAAAAGTTAGAGAGATCCGCTAAGTCGTAAAACTCGAAAGAGGCGGCTTAGGCAAAAATTAGGATCATAAGATAAAAACCCGCTAGGAGCCTACATTGGGTTTCCTAGGCAAAATTTAGGGCAAAAAAAATATCCTCAAACGCAAACCAGCTTGTTTTAACAAAGAGATGATGGAAATTGCAAATAGAACCAGAAAAGGAGTTCTGAAGGTTGACACCGGGACGATGTTGAAAAGTTCCTACCCTCGGGGAAACATTGCCCAAACTGGGGCAGTTTTGAAAAGTTTTGTTGCTAGCCAAGTAAACTGAGGCAATTTTGGAGATTTTTAACGCCCTAAAAAGAAATACTGGGGCAATTTCGAAGAGAGATCAAGCGGATTGTTCGTTCCCTTGCAAATGTAATCAACTGGGGAAGTTCTGGAAAATTTTGTTGAATAAACCCCTAGATTGAGATACTGGGGCAGTTTTTGACGAGAAATTAGAAGTATTGATCATTCCGTTGCATTTGTCGTTGAGACAGTAAACTGGGGCAGTATTTGAAGAGGTTCATTGTTGAGCTCTAGATGAAAGATATTGGGGCATTACTTTGATTCCCCAATAATTGTTTTTAGCACAATGCACTTGGGCAGATTTTGGACAACTTCATGGTTTTTTGAAGATGATTGATTATTGACAAATGTTTGATTGTTGAGCTGTCAAAAGATGTTGTTAAAGAAAAAGGTTGTCAAAGATTTGCCCATACCTGTCTTGATCAGATTTTGGTACGGCCCGGTATTGGTGTTCAAGAGCAATAGAGTTGAGACTAGTTTATCTTGTTGAAAAAAAAAACTTTTGCGTTTTAGACCCATTATTTCTTGATGGGTTTACATTAGAAAAAGTTAGAGTTGCATTGTTGATTCCAAATCATATTCATTTCCTTGTCATTCACATCATTTGTATTAAGTTCATTTTGCATTATGCATTTTTGACATCATTTGCACCAGTTACATTATCCATTGCATTATACCAGTTGCAACATACCAGTTTTTTATTAACAATATCATTTGCATTGATTGCATTCTATTCATTACTATTTGCATTGTTTGCATCACCAGAACTTGATTATTCAAAAATAATAATTCCAAAAGAATCATCTTGGGTCCTTTGACGCCCGGCACAAACGCCGAAAGACCTTTTGATGTTGGTTAGGCTTTCGTGATATCCTGACAGAAATGTCGAAGCATCATCGTTGTTATTAGGCTTTCATGATATCTTGACAGAAATGTCGAAGCATCATCGTTGTCATTAGGCTTTCGTGATATCCTAGCGGAAACGCTGAAGAATCATAGTTTTTATTGGGCTTTTTGATGCCCTGACAGAATTGTCAAAAATCATTTTGGGCTTTTTGATGCCCGACATGAGCGCTAAAGTCATTTTGATGTTGGTTGGGCTTTTTGATGCCCTGACAGAGATGCGAAAATCATTTTGGGTCTTTTGACGCCCGACATAAACGCCGAAGTCATTTTGATGTTGGTTAGGCTTTCGTGATATCCTGACAGAAATGTCGAAGAATCATCGTTGTTATTAGGCTTTCGTGATATCCTGATAGAAATGTCGAAGCATCATCGTTGTCATTAGGCTTTCGTGATATCCTGGCGGAAACGCTGAAGAATCATAGTTTTTATTGGGCTTTTTGATGCCCTGACAGAAATGTAAAAAATCATTTTGGGTTTTTTGACGCCCGACATGAGCGCTAAAGTCATTTTGATGTTGGTTGGGCTTTTTGATGCCCTGACAGAGATGTCGAAAATCATTTTGGGTCTTTTGACGCCCGGCATAAACGCCGAAGTCATTTTTGTAGGATTCTCATGTTTTGATGCTAACAATCTCTCTCCAAGCAACAACATTGGCAACAAGCAAGCTACACCACATGAAGATTAGAATTAGGATTTTTATTAATTCTATTTCAATGTAATCTTTATTTTTATGCAATGCATCTCATTGGTGTGGGTAGCTTAGGTGATTTTAAGAATATTTAAATAATGTTTGATTAAGAGTGAAGATACTTTAAATCTTGATTAAATAGCTCTATTAAAAGTTTTGTGAAAATCCTTTTAGAAAAACCTTGTTTTTATTCAGATTCTGATCAGTTTACTCAAGTAATGAGTATTGGGTCACTCGAGTAATTTATGTCATGACAGGTTAATCGAGTAATGGTTTACACATCACTCGAGTAACTTAATCTGACATGTTTTAATCGAGTGAAGTTATATGGTTTACTCGAGTAATTCAATCAGTGTTTGGAAAATTATAAAAGGACTTAATTTTCTCTTTCACAACATATACACATTCATTCTTACAATTTTCTATACACTTTCAAAAGCAATTCAAGAGCTATTTTACATCTTTTCAAGAGCTATCAAGATTCAACAAATAACTTTTCATTCTTCACTCTATTTCTCTCATTGTTCAAATATTCTTGAGATCATAATTTTTGTTCTTAGTGGTTGTTGAAGATTTGCAATTTATGATTGCATCATTGAAGTTTCAACACAAGTGAAGAATCTCATAAGGAAGACTTTGAGGATCAAATCAAAGCAAGAAAAGAGGATTGGTTGGAAGCATCTTCAATCAATTAGCAAGGAAATCTAGAATTCTCAAAAGGGGTAGATTAGATCAAAGTGTTTGGTACACACTTTGAGTTGGGTTTTAAGATAGGAGAACTAAGAATCTAGTTGCATCTTAAAACATTGTAAAATCTACATTTGAAGATTTCTAGTGAAGAATCTCTCTTGATTCAAGAGGGGACTGGAGTAGCTTTCAAGTGGGTGAAAGTGAACCAGGATAAATCCTTGTGTCTCTTTTATTTTCATTCCTTGTATTGCATTAATTCATTAACAATTGCATTTTTAGGTTAGAATTGGGGTTTTCTTAATTCTACTCATTTGATCTGAAATTGCATGTTAATATTACTTGAAATTGTTCATATTAATCATTCATAATTTGTTGAATCATCATAGCATTGTTATTCTTGAAGAACTCCATTGAAAACTGAGTTTTAATTGAATTTTACCCAGTTTACTCGAGTAAAGTTCTTGTCACTCGAGTAATCTGCTTTCAGTTTATGAACAATACTCGAGTAGGTTTTCTGTTACTCGAGTGATTTAAAAATAGCTTTCGTAATACTCGAGTGATTTGCTGAATACTCGAGTGAAATTATTTTTGCTTGCGTATTACTCGAGTGAAGTCTTGAGTTACTCGAGTAATCTGACTTGAATTTTTAAGAAAACTTATTTTCATAAAACCATTCTCTTAGGTGGACGAAAAATCTGTAATAAGGCTTCAATATTCTATTCACCCCCCTCTAGACTATTTTGAGCCGCTTGTTGGTTTCCAACAAGTGGTATCAGAGCTCGGACGAAAAATCCGAGCCTTAAAAAGCTTTTTCGAAAAGATCCTTTTACTTGGAAACAATGGGCTCAATTTTAAATCCTTTTGGTGGTGAAGGAACTTCCATTAATTGTCCTCCACTATTCAATGGTGAGGGTTACGCTTATTGGAAGGTCCGCATGAAAATTTTTATTCAAGCCATAGATATGGAAATTTGGAACGCCATAGAGAATGGACCTTTTGTTCCTCAAACGAAAGTAAATGATGTTGTTTCGATCAAACCACAATCGAGTTGGGACAATGATGATAAGAAGAAAGTTGCATTTGATTTAAAAGCTAAAAATATCATCACGTCCGCTCTTTCTTATGATGACTTCTTTCGAGTATCTCAATGTGTTGATGCTAAACAAATGTGGGACACATTACAAGTCACACATGAGGGCACTTTGGAGGTTAGAAGGGCTAGGCTAAATACACTCATGCATGAATATGAACTCTTTCGTATGTTACCTAATGAAAATATAGGTGACATGCAAAAGCGGTTCACTCATATCATAAATCATCTTTCTGCACTTGGAAAAGTTATTACTAATGGTGAAGTTGTTAATAAGATTTTGAGATGTCTTAGCAGGGAATGGCAACCTAAGGTGACGGCCATTATGGAAGCTAGAGACGTGGATCAAATTGACTTAGCAACTCTATTCGGAAAGCTTCAAGAGCATGAAATGGAGCTTGGACGGTTATCCATGAATGAAGATGCCGATAGAAAGAAAAAGGGGATTGCTCTTAAATCAACTTCAAAATCTCTTAAGGCACAAGAGGAAAACTCTCAAGTGGATGACTCGGACTCCGATATAGATGATGAGACCCTTGGCTTGCTAGTTAAAAAGCTTGGTAGGTTCTTTAAGAGAAAGGGAAACTTTAATAAGAATAGACAAAGAGATTCTAAGGACTCTCAACCAAGAAATAAGACTAACAAGGATCACATCAAGTGTCATGGGTGTGGAAAGCTTGGTCACTATCGATCAAAATGCCCAACTCATTCTAAGAAGTCGGAAGGTGACAACTCTAAGTTCAACTCATCTAAAGGAAAAAGGGCTTACATAGTATGGGATGAAGAGGAGAGTCAATCAACATCTAGCTCATCGGATGATGAAGAACTTGCAAATCTATGTTTGATGACGAAGTTTGATGAAGAGGAATCTTCGAGCATTAAATCAAGTGACAACGTCAATGAGGTGTGTCTTCAAACCAAAGAGCGCAAATGGTACTTGGATAGTGGTTGTTCGAGACACATGACGGGAGACAAAACGCACTTCATGGAACATACTCCGAAAAATGGTGGATTTGTGACATACGGCGACAACAACAAGGGCAAAATTCTAGGAGTCGGGAAGATCGGTAACGTATCTAACCTTGTCATAGAAAATGTCCTATACGTAGAAGGCTTAGAACACAACTTGCTTAGTATAAGCCAACTATGCGATATGGGCAATTATGTGACTTTTACTCCGGAATTATGCTTCATTAAGTCTTCTATAGATGATAGTGTTAAGTTTGTTGGTCGTCGCTCTAATAACACTTACTTAATTGATTTGGATGAGATAACTTCACTATTTTCAAAATGTTTCAAATCTTTTGATGATGAAATTCATCTTTGGCATAGACGAATTGCTCATGTGAATGTGAATCAATTAAACAAACTTTTGCGAAAAGATTTAGTGATTGGTTTGCCTAAACTAAACTTTAAGCTTGATGGCATTTGTGACTCTTGTCAAAAGTGCAAGCAAGTTAAAAGTTCTTTTAAACCTAAAAATGTGATAAGCACAACAAAGCCTTTGGAGCTAATCCATATGGATTTGTTTGGCCCTTCACAAATTAAAAGTTTAGGTGGCAATTACTATGGATTTGTTTTAGTAGACGATTTTACTAGATTCACATGGACTTTATTTTTATCCGCAAAAAGTGAAGTTTATAAATGTTTTAAAAAGTTTGCCAAACTCATCCAAAATCAACTAAGTTTGAAAATTGTGTCTATTAGAAGTGACCACGGAGGTTAGTTTGAAAACACTAGGATTGATGCGTTTTGCGATAAGTTTGGTATTGATCATCAATTTTCGGCCCCTAGGACTCCGGAGCAAAACGGAGTTGTAGAAAGGAAAAATAGAATATTAGTGGAACTTGCTCGTACTATGTTGAAAGAATCAAATGTTCCTAAATATTTTTGGGCCGATGCGGTAAACACTGCTTGTTATGTGCTTAATAGGGTTCTTATTCGTCCGCATTTAAATAAAACACCTTATGAACTTTTAAAAGGGCGAAAGCCAAATATTTCACATTTTCATGTTTTTGGGTGTAAGGTGTTTGTTTTAAATAACGGAAAGGAACCGGTCGGCAAGTTTGACTCCAAAGCCGACGAAGGCATATTCATAGGTTATTCAACTCATAGCAAAGCATATAGAGTCTTCAATAAAAGAACATTAACCGTTGAGGAATCCGTGCATGTTGTATTTGATGAATCTTCGAAAGGAGATTGTGTTGTTTCTTGTGATGATGATAATATAGGTACATTTTTGGATCATGAGAAGTCAACACCACAACGAATGGAAGAGAATCAAATTGAAGATGGAGAGGTGCAAGCACAAGATAAAGACTTAGCACAAGAGATTCAATCTCAATTACCAATAGCTTGGAAATCAAACAAAAATCATCCGATTTCTAACATCTTAGGTGATATTGCGAAGGGAGTGGTAACCCGACGCACTTTAAATAATTTTTGTTATTATGTTGCCTTTGTATCTCAAATAGAACCTAAGAGTATCAAAGAGGCTGTTCAAGATGATCATTGGATTATGGCCATGCAAGAAGAATTAAATCAATTTGAAAGAAACCAAGTTTGGGAGCTTGTGCCAAAACCTGATGATCGTCCTGTAATTGGTACTCGGTGGATCTATAGGAATAAGTTAGATGAGTCGGGTATTATTGTTAGGAATAAAGCTAGGTTGGTAGCACAAGGTTATAGTCAAGAAGAAGGAATCGATTACGATGAGACATTTGCTCCCGTTGCTAGACTAGAAGCTATTCGTATTCTTCTCGCTTTTGCTTCGATAATGAATTTTAAATTGTATCAAATGGATGTTAAGAGCGCCTTTCTTAACGGATACATTCAAGAGGAAGTTTACGTGTCACAACCTCCCGGATTCGAGAGTTTTGAGCATCCGGACTACGTTTTCAAACTGAAAAAGGCTTTGTACGGTTTGAAACAAGCTCCTAGAGCTTGGTACGACCGACTAAGCAATTTTTTATTACAAAAAGGTTTTAAACGAGGCACTGTTGACACTACACTTTTTATTGAACGTTCCGGTAAGGATATTTTATTGGTTCAAATATATGTTGACGATATTATATTTGGTGCTACTAATGATAACTTGTGTAAGAAGTTTTCAGACTTGATGCAAAGCGAATTCGAGATGTCGATGATGGGAGAGCTTACATTCTTTCTTGGCCTTCAAATAAAGCAGCTTAATGATGGCATTTATATTCATCAAAGTAAATATTGTAGAGAGCTTCTCAAACGTTTTGGGATGGATTCGTGCAAATCCGCTTCTACACCAATGAGCGTTGCATGCTACCTAGATCAAGATGAGGCTGGAAAAGCGGTAGAGGTAACGAAGTATCGTGGTATTATTGGTAGTTTGTTATACTTAACTGCATCTAGGCCTGACATCATGTTTAGTGTATGTATGTGTGCACGTTTTCAAGCAAAACCGAAAGAGTCGCATCTAACTGCTGTCAAAAGAATTATGAAATACTTAAAGGGTACAACGAATACTGGACTTTATTATCCTAGGGATGCTTTTCTAAAACTTATAGGTTATTCGGACTCTGACTTTGCCGGTTGTAAAGTTGAGCGAAAAAGTACAAGCGGAACATGCCATTTAATTGGTAATTCACTTGTATCGTGGTTTTCCAAAAAGCAAAACTGTGTTGCTTTATCAACCGCGGAGGCCGAATACATAGCTGCAGGTAGTTGTTGTGCACAAATTTTATGGATGAAACAACAATTATCTGACTTTGGTTTAAATTTGACAAAAATCCCTATAAAGTGTGATAACACTTCGGCAATTAATTTGACTAAAAATCCAGTATTACACTCAAGGACAAAGCATATTGAAATTAGGCATCATTTTTTTGAGAGATCATGTTCAAAAAGGTGATTGTGTTATTGAGTTTGTACAAACTTCGGATCAATTAGCTGATATCTTTACAAAACCATTTCCAAGGGACACATTTTATAAAATTCGAAGAGAACTTGGTATTTTTGATGAATCAACTATTAGCTAATTATATTTGATGCTTTTCGAAATCACCTTCAAGCCTATTTCAATGTGATTTGTATTTTGAGTTGTTGTCTCTTATTAAAGTGTTTCTTATTTTTTGTGATATGTAGTTATGTGTGTATGTTTTCTATAATATGTTAATTGCTTTATTTGTATGTGTGTTATTTGCTAAATGCTAAGTGTTTCTATGTGGTTGTGCATGAAAAATGTTTTTGCATGAAAAATTTGAAATTTTTAAAATTCTGGACAGTTCACTCGAGTAACAAATATTTCACTCGAGTAATTTTAAAAACTCTTTCGTATTACTCGAGTAATTCTGTCTGTCACTCGATTAATTTTAAAATGACTTTCTTATCACTCGATTAGTTCATCCATCACTCGAGTGAAAACTTTTTTACTTTCGGCATACTCGAGTAACATTTTTTTTCACTCGATTACTGCTCGAATCACTCGAGTAACGCATGAACATCACTCGAGTAACTTACGTGATTTTAAAAACTGAACTGTTGCAAACTGCATCATTTTTCACGTTTCTTTCTCTCTCTTGTTCGTCTTTCTCTCTTCTCTCTCATATGGTTCTTCATCAAATCATCATTTTCAGCCACAAAACTTAACAAATCATACAAATTTCTTCCATATTTCATCATTATATCATCATTTCTACTCATTTCATTCATCAATTTCACCAATTATATCCAAAATCCGAAAATTCCCAATCCAAAACCCTAACCCCAAAACCGAATCTGAACTTTCTGAATCAATGGCTTCTTCCTCACAATCTCAACCTCCTCGAAAGAAAGCAAAGCAAGGAGCAGGCCGTAACGACCCCTGGTTTTCTGGAATCAACCGAGACTTGCGGGAACCGACATTTATCAATCGCTCTTTTGGTCTTACACGGTATGTTAAGTTTGCTTGGTTGCATAAGGAGCAATTTCAATTTGTAGAGGATTTAGAATTTCAGAATTTGAAGAGGTTTTTAGAATTTGAGACTCATTATTACCCTAGACTTGTCAGACAATTTTATCAGAATTTTACTAAGCTAGATGGTGAGTATCAAACAATGGTTAGAGGACATCATTTTGTTATAAAGCCTGAAGATTTGACAATGTTGTTTGGTTTAGAAAACAAGGGAACTTTTATTGGTGATGATGACTGTCTGGATTTGGATGTGGATACTAATAAGATTTATACTGATTTGTTGCGTACTGGTGAATCTTGGAGTGATAGGTCTACTAGAACTGTATCACCTTTGCATGCTGTGGATAGAGTGCTCATGTACATTGTTTCTTATTGTTTGATTCCGAAATGTAATCAAAATTATGCACAATTGGGAGATGATGATCTTATTTTGTTTCATGGGATCAAAAAGAGATATGAGATGAATTGGAATAAAATGTTTTTAGCTCGTATGGAAGCTGCTGCTCAATCTCCTCCTACCCAATTCTTGCCATATCCTATGCATGTCACCAAAATCATGAGGTATTACCGTGTTCCAATCCCTGATGATGAGCCAGCTGTGACGGAAAAGAAAAATAACTGGTGTCTTAATGATTCACACATTAGTTATATGAAAATTGCTTGGCATAGGGAAAGTCGCACTTGGTTATGGAAATCACAGATTAAGGAAATGGCTGAAGCTGCAAAGACTGCAAGAGCTTCGGGCTCAAGGAAAAGGACTTTACTTGGTGACAGGGCTGGTGCATCTTCTTCTGCTCCTCCTTCTTCTACTGATCCGATGAATACTGATCGTGTTGAGGACTATATAAATTTGGACAATCTTGGTACTCCATTTGATGCACAGGCTGCTCATGAGTCATTGGTTGAACACATCAATGCTCAATTCACTCAGTTGGAGATGAGACAGGATGTGAAGAATATTGCCATGGAGCATCGTTTAATGGATTATATGTCTGGCCTCTTTTCTCACCATTTCCCTCCTCCTCCACCTGATTCCTAGACCTGTGGATGCTGATGATGTTTTGCTGTTGTTTTCTGTTTCATGTTTCATATGCATATTTCTGACTATGTTATGTTTATGTTTCTGTTTCATGTTTATGACTCTGTTGCTACTACGTTTTAGGGCCTTGTGTATGGTCTAGTTTGGTTAGTTTCGTTTGATTATTTGCTATGGTTGATGTCTTTTTGCTTTACACTATGATTTGCTGCATAGTATGATACTCTGATATTATGGATTATGGTGCTATATTCGTTGTGCGTTTATATTCGTTGTGGCACTATTGTGGTTTATTTTGGTATTGTCTTTATTGTTATTTTTTATATACCATTGTGAACTACTTACCTTCAACTTTTGGCAAAGGACTTTTCTCAACTTTCTTAACTTTTTAATGATGCCAAAAGGGGGAGAATATTTTGTTGATGTTGTTCTTGTAGGTTAAGTTTTATTATATTTTTCCTAGGTGTTTTACATTTAGGGGGAGTATGTTAAAACTTAGTGCTTAATTGAAAAGGAGGTTTGTCATCATCAAAAAGGGGGAGTTTGTAGGATTCTCATGTTTTGATGCTAACAATCTCTCTCCAAGCAACAACATTGGCAACAAGCAAGCTACACCACATGAAGATTAGAATTAGGATTTTTATTAATTCTATTTCAATGTAATCTTTGTTTTTATGCAATGCATCTCATTGGTGTGGGTAGCTTAGGTGATTTTAAGAATATTTAAATAATGTTTGATTAAGAGTGAAGATACTTTAAATCTTGATGAAATAGCTCTATTAAAAGTTTTGTGAAAATCCTTTTAGAAAAACCTTGTTTTTATTCAGATTCTGATCAGTTTACTCGAGTAATGAGTATTGGGTCACTCGAGTAATTTATGTCATGACAGGTTAATCGAGTAATGGTTTACACATCACTCGAGTAACTTAATCTGACATGTTTTAATCGAGTGAAGTTATATGGTTTACTCGAGTAATTCAATCAGTGTTTGGAAAATTATAAAAGGACTTAATTTTCTCTTTCACAACATATACACATTCATTCTTACAATTTTCTATACACTTTCAAAAGCAATTCAAGAGCTATTTTACATCTTTTCAAGAGCTATCAAGATTCAACAAAGAACTTTTCATTCTTCACTCTATTTCTCTCATTGTTCAAATATTCTTGAGATCATAATTTTTGTTCTTAGTGGTTGTTGAAGATTTGCAATTTATGATTGCATCATTGAAGTTTCAACACAAGTGAAGAATCTCACAAGGAAGACTTTGAGGATCAAATCAAAGCAAGAAAAGAGGATTGGTTGGAAGCATCTTCAATCAATTAGCAAGGAAATCTAGAATTCTCAAAAGGGGTAGATTAGATCAAAGTGTTTGGTACACACTTTGAGTTGGGTTTTAAGATAGGAGAACTAAGAATCTAGTTGCATCTTAAAACATTGTAAAATCTACATTTGAAGATTTCTAGTGAAGAATCTCTCTTGATTCAAGAGGGGACTGGAGTAGCTTTCAAGTGGGTGAAAGTTAACCAGGATAAATCCTTGTGTCTCTTTTATTTTCATTCCTTGTATTGCATTAATTCATTAACAATTGCATTTTTAGGTTAGAATTGGGGTTTTCTTAATTCTACTCATTTGATCTGAAATTGCATGTTAATATTACTTGAAATTGTTCATATTAATCATTCATAATTTGTTGAATCATCATAGCATTGTTATTCTTGAAGAACTCCATTGAAAACTGAGTTTTAATTGAATTTTACCCAGTTTACTCGAGTAAAGTTCTTGTCACTCGAGTAATCTGCTTTCAGTTTATGAACAATACTCGAGTAGGTTTTCTGTTACTCGAGTGATTTAAAAATAGCTTTCGTAATACTCGAGTAATTTGCTGAATACTCGAGTGAAATTATTTTTGCTTGCGTATTACTCGAGTGAAGTCTTGAGTTACTCGAGTAATCTGACTTGAATTTTTAAGAAAACTTATTTTCATAAAACCATTCTCTTAGGTGGACGAAAAATCTGTAATAAGGCTTCAATATTCTATTCACCCCCCCTCTAGACTATATTGAGCCGCTTGTTGGTTTCCAACAATTTTGATGTTGGTTAGGCTTTCGTGATATCCTGACAGAAATGTCGAAGAATCATCATTGTCATTAGAATTTCAAGATATCCTAGCAGAAACACTGAAGAATCATAGTTATTATTGGGCTTTTTGATGCCCTAGCAGAAATGTCAAAAATCATTTTGGGTTTTTTGACACCCGGCATAAACGCTGAAGTCATTTTGATGTTGGTTGGGATGTTTGATGCCCCGACAGAGATGTCGAAAAACATTTTGGGTCTTTTGACGCCCGGCACAAACGCCGAAAGTCATTTTGATATTGGTTAGGCTTTCGTGATATCCTGACAGAAATGTCGAAGAATCATCATTATTATTAGGCTTTCGTGATATCCTGACAGAAATGTCGAAGTGATAGCCTGACAGAAATGTCGAAACATCATCGTTGTTATTAGGCTTTCGTGATATCCTAACAGAAATGTCGAAGCATCATCGTTGTCATTAGGCTTTCGTGATATCCTGGCGGAAACGCTGAAGAATCATAGTTGTTATTGGGCTTTTTAATGCCCTGGCAGAAATGTCAAAAATCATTTTGGGTTTTTTGACGCCCAGCATGAGCGCTAAAGTCATTTTGATGTTGGTTGGGCTTTTTGATGCCCCGACAGAAATGTCGAAAATCATTTTTGGTCTTTTGACGCCCAGCGTAAACGCTAAAGTCATTTTGATGTTGGTTGGGCTTTTTGATGCCCCGGCAGAAATGTAGAAAATCATTTTGGGTCTTTTGACCCCCGACATAAGCTCTAAAGTCATTTTGATGTTGGTTGGGCTTTTTGATGCCCCGCAGAAATGTCGAAAATCATTTTGGGTCTTTTGACGCCCGACATAAACGCTAAAGTCATTTTGATGTTGGTTGAGCTTTTTGATGCCTCGACAGAAATGTCAAAAATCTTATTGGGTCTTTTGACGCCCAGCATAAACGCTAAAGTCAATTTGATGTTGATTGGGCTTTTTGATGCCCCGGCAGAAATGTCGAAAATCATTTTGGGTCTTTTGACGCCCAGCATAAATGCTAAAGTCATTTTGATATTGGTTGGGCTTTTTGATGCCCCGACAGAAATGTCGAAAATCATTTTGGGTCTTTTGACGCCCGACATAAACGCTAAAGTCATTTTGATGTTGGTTAGGCTTTCGTGATATCCTGACAGAAATGTCGAAGAATCTCGTTGTTATTAGGCTTTCGTGATATCCTGACAGAAATGTCGAAGAATTTAGTTGTTATTACGTTGTTATTAGGCTTTCGTGATATCCTGACGGAAATGTCGAAGAATCTCATTGTTATTAGGCTTTCGTGATATCCTGACAGAAATGTCGAAGAATCTCGTTGTTATTAGGTTTTCATGATATCCTGACAAAAATGTCGAAGAATCTCGTTATTAGGCTTTCGTGATATCCTGACCGAAATGTCGAAGAATCTCGTTGTTATTAGGCTTTCGTGATATCCTGACAAAAATGTCGAAGAATCATCATTAATATTAGGCTTTTCATGATATCCTGGCAGAAATGCTAAAGAATCATCATCAACCAGTTCTGTTTCTATCAAACTTCCAGTTCATGTATGTTTCTTGTTTCTTCCCGAACAAAATCGGTGTCTATTTTTTTACTCGTTCCTTACCATGATAGCATGCAAACCCTGATTTGCCTGCTCTCTGTTAAGAAACTAGTAAAGAGGGGCAGCTGTAGCCACCCAATTTTGTCCGGGGTGAAAAATTAATTTTGTAAATATTTTGGTTAATTAGATTTTTATCCTTAAGTTGTTATAATTGATTTTTTTAAATAAAATAAAAAAGAGTTTATTTGGACCCTTTATTTTCTAATTCAGGTGTATTAAGTTATTTTTGGCATTTATTTATAAAAAATAAAAAAATAAAATAAAAAAAAGGTTTGCATTGAAATTTTCAAAAAAAGAATTAATTCAAAAGTTTATGTTGAAATTTTGAGGACTCAATTTGTAACACTCCTTGTATATCATCTTACTTTATAAGAAAAGTAAGAAGTTTATGAATACTTGGACTTGTTATCGTTGGAAAAAGATCTAAAAATAAGAATTTTCCCTTCCCTTGAAAACTCCTTTTCACAAACACTTGATTAATAATGAGGTTGACTAACAAAATCAGAGTTTGCGAAAACATAGTAAAGTAATCATATTATGCCCCCAAAATATATCAAGTGTAACAAGTCCATGGATACCAAATAAATATTATTATGAAACCAAATTCATTTTATGATACCTCTTTCAAAATGTGTATCATATAAATACTATTAAAAATAGAGATGTTATAGAGCTAGTCACTGGTCCTCTGTCCATATATTCAGCTGGCCGGATCCTCGATATCTGCACAAAGGGTTCCCAACCCATACTTTCTATATTCTGCATGCACCCAAAGGACATCTCCCTTCACTGACTTTTGTGCAATCTAGATGCACGATCAACACCTAATAAGGGCTTGGGGGTTAGCTATACATATTCGCATAATCAAATGGGAATAAAACTAACATCCACAAGTCAACATGTAGCAAATCATGATGCATAATCATATGAGCACACCCGGTTAATCTTAATAATTCTTTCAATGCAGGTGGCATGATGCATGATTTCCTTCCACAACTGAGGCCTCTAACAAAGTCCATCTTGGACGTCCATCCAATACACCGTTGTGTTCTCGGAACACTGACATTCGTTCCCAGAACGTAATGCCAAACCATACTTGGATAAATAAGCATCACTCCCAGAGTGTGCACCACGTTCCCAGAACATGTAGCAAACCATACTTGGAATAATAAGCATCACTCCCAGAGTGTGCATCACGTTCCCAGAACGAATAAAAACCAGGTCCCGGACACTGGCCACATTTCCAGAATGTGTCATCAAGTAGGTTGCATATCAATGTGTTCCCAGAACACTAACATACGTTCCCAGAACGTATATAACCAGGTCCCAGACACTGGCCACATTCCCAGAATGTGTCATCAAGTAGGTTACAAATTTGGTACTCCCGGAGTACTCTCCTCATATTCCCAGAATATGATAAACGTTCCTACCAACCAAACTTCCATTCTATATGAATGCACAATCATCAAGTTTGGTTTTATCTTTAATTCTATTATTATGCCAACGTGTTCCTAGAACACTACACACGTTCCCAGAACGTATCGCAAACCATACTTGGAATATAATCAAGCACCACTCCCAGAGTGCAGGGTCATGTTCCCATTAATTCCATTATTATGACTTAGAAGACACAACTTCGGAATGATATCTTGAGGTATGGCTTTACTTATAAAATTTACCTTTGAATTTAAGTTTAACATATGCTCATAGACTTGGATTGAGAGAATATATCATTGGTATAAACAATCCTTACTTAAAAACTTAACTTTTATTTTTAAGTTTCAGGTACTAATCGGTTACATCATCGCGTAACCGGTTAGAATTACAGACCTGAATACAAAACCACTGATTTTCAAAGAGTCTTTTCTTGAATTCTCTACTCAATCCAATAACAAGGTCTTAGCATAACAGAATACCTCAAGTTCAACACATAATATCATTCAAAAGATCTAAGTCATAATCCAATTTCATTTATGCATAATTTCCTCTTGAAATTATCATTTGATATTAAGGTATTAACTCATCACTTCCAATCTAAACCAAACAGTGCTCAATCACATAGTTTTAGATTGGTCTTTGTATGAAATTATAGCTTAAACTTGAGTACAAATGGTATGGAAACTTGGTCAATTTCAGAAATTCATTTTCTTTGAAAATTGACAGTATCTAACTGGTTACAAATTTCGACTAACCGGTTAGATTATGCAGTCTGTACATTGAAAAATGAGGTTTTGCATACCCTTCTTTTCAATACTCAAATCTAACCAATTTCAATAATCAAAAGAGTTCACATACCTTAATACTAGTATGTTCAGCCACAGAAACATATCTATCTTGCATGCATTCAATTTAGATACTCAAATTGCACATAATTGCACATATTGCACAACTTAATGCATCAATTCACATAATATCCAAATAAGTCATGAATCCAACATCAATATAGCTTGCATGCATCTAGATAACATTGCTCATAACCACAATTGAGCTCAGATTGGCCTCCAAGCCACTTAACCATTTTAATTTATGCCCTTTGAGTCTCTTGGTGACTCATCCTATGTTCTACCACAATTTATTCTCATTCTAGCAAATAGTAAGCTTCCCCCTTACCTCTAGATTGATTGAGAACAAAGACTTACCAGAGAAATGAGTTTGATCACCAAAATCCACTAATTCCCCTTCTCTGCTAGACATGCAACACAGCTTTGGTGGGTTCCCAAAATCAGAGAATTCAACATAGAAAACATGTATCGAAATTGGGGAAAATAGTTAGGACTTAATCTCTGCAACATGCTCAAGAGATTAAGAAAGATTTGGGACCAAGGGATAGCATGAGCTTACCAAAATCGAAGCCAAACTTAGCTTCCCAGGACTGAAAAACCAGTGTTGACATACTCTAACTCCAACCTTCTCAGATTGATTTCTCCTTGCTCCAACACTCTTAACTCACAAACTTTATATCAATACAAAGCCCTTGATGTGAGCTTTGTAACAGTGTATCACTCGCAGTCTACCTCTCAGAAACGAAGGAGAATTACAGGGACGAATCTCAGAACCCTAACTCAGCTTTAGCACCAACACTCCATCAAAGAACCTTCAATTTGACTCTCAGATCGAGTATTTATAGAGAAATTGATGAACATGCAGCACGACATGTATTCCCCACTGGAAATCGAAGGGTGTTCGTGGCAATTCGTGGTGAAATCGGTTGATTACTCATCAAAGTCCACTATCCAGGTTTCCTGAGTTCATCGTGTAACCGGTTACAAAGCCTTTCTAACCGGTTACATACTGGTAAAATTCAAAAATTAATAATTTAATTACTCTTTCTTCAAAAACCTTTTTAATGTTGCAATTAAGTCCCAACCCAAGGACTAAATTACAATATTCACATTTTTGTACAAAATAACCATATAAAAATATATCTCATATTTTTATTTATAAAAACACATAATGTACAAAAACTAAAACCTTCAAAATTAATATAAATTAATTATAAAATAATTGTTATAATTAATTTCTTGGTTATTTGGGAGACGAAAATTAAGGGTGTTACACTACTCCCCCACTTAAAAGGAATTTCGTCCCCGAAATTCATCTTCTGAAATTTTCCACTTTTCCAAAGTGTTTTTATACTAGAAAACTTCATCTTGCTCCCAAAAATTTGTTTTTTAGGGTCCTCCCCCACTTAAAAGAGTTTCGATATAATTCTTTTATTTCGAAACATTTCTAATAGAATCTAATAAATATTCTTTGCGTAAAAACTCTTATGTGAAAGAATTCTTTTAAAAGAAATACTCTTTTGAGTAATACCCTTCACATAAACATTCATCAAATAAAACACTTTTCAAAATTTTTTTTTTATTTTTGGAGAAAAACGTTTTGCGCTGCGCACTCTGATCACTCGAGCACGATTAAAGAAACATTTGTATGACTTCATTCCTTAACAGCTTGAGACATTAGGGTGATCAGTCCTAATATTCAAACCATTAATAACAAAATCATCCCTTTCAGATATAATCTTTCGCAAGAAAGACCATACGACAGGTCTTTAAGTTAGATGAACTTAAAGGTAGGGTAATTATCACTATCAGACTTAGTTAGATAGTCAAGTTCTAGAGACATTTCCGTTGGGGAGACAATGATTTGTCCTATCCCGGTGGTTGTTAATCTCTCTAGCCATAACTGATCTTTCTATTTCTGTAGTGTCCATAGTTCTTTATCACATCCAACTGTGATAAAGGTTTTGATCACAGAAAGATTGGAGTTGAACTTCCAACAGGATGTTGATATTCTCAAACAATTAGATTAACGTAATTCGAAAACATTTAACTACGTTAACTCAGATCAAAGGAAGAGATAGGCTTGGGTTGTCTACGTCAGGATTACACTCAACTCTCATCTCAGCTGGTGAATTCTTCTCGTGCTGGATTCGTCCATTCCTTTCTCACCTTTTCCTTCAAGACAATTCGATGAATAATACTCCAGCTTCCTACAATCGAAATTGACTATTCCCTTTGGTACATCACAACTAAACTCAAAGTGATGTGCCTCACCGTTTTCACCTTGAGATGGACAAATGTTCCCTTCCCTATTTCCTCCTTAGTCACTTTTCTCCAATCGAGGATTCCTTATTCCTTGATAGTTGATAGCTAACTTGGATTCGAACATAATCTACTCTTGAAATTCGTGCTTTTTGATTTCTCATCTAGGTTGTCCTAGACAACACTTCATAAATCCCTTGCCTCCATACTATATTTTCTAATATCCGTAATCTCAAACTTTAATTCCAAAAATTAAATCTCACTCCTTCAACTCCTCATCTTTTGGTTGTAATTCACGAATCCGATTCAAGAATTCGTTGACCATTTGCAACATTCCCAATCTAAGGCTGGATAGTTCTGCTTGCATTGCCAAACTTAGATCTCTGAACTTCTCGATCAGATTAGCCTCCTTGACCATCATTGATCTCACACGAATAGCCTTTCAGCTCAAATCGTCTGCAACTACGTTTGCTTTGTCAGGATTATAATGGAGCTCAAAGTCATAATCTTTTAAAACTCCATCCTTCACCTTTGTTTCATATGCAACTCTTCTTCTTCCTATTGTCATTCACATTTTCGAACTCCAAACTTGTTCATGAATCACAACCTTCTTATCTTAATACTTATCGTCTCTTTTGCATCGTCCAGCTAGATCCTCTACCTTCTCTAATTGGAGTAGCTCCTTAATTTCAACTCTCAATTAGTCCATAAATATTATGATTCAATCCTCTTAAATCAATTTCAATGATGAATCAAGGCATTAAGTTATTTTACCACATTAAATCCTTTCCTTAAATTTTACTTAGGTAATTGACATTGAGTTTGGATTGGAGGAAGATGTTTATTGATACCAAAAGTTTCTTCACAAATGACTTAAATTTTTAGTTTAAGCTTTCAGCTTCTAACCGGTTACAAGAAACTCTAACCGGTTTATGAAGTACAGTTTTAGAAATAAAACCAAAGAATTTCAAAACCATTTTCTTTACATCATCCAATCCAACTCAAAATAGGATTTAATCATAATCTAATACCTTGATTCCAACTGAATTCATCACTGAAACGATTTAAATCATAATATACTCACCTTTTTCCATAATTCCTCTTGGACTAATCATTTTATATTGGGGTATAATCCATCACTACCCCACCATAATTAAACAACATCCAATCATTTCCTACAATCAGTTGATCTTTCCAAGTCAACTTGGTCAGAGGCCATGCGATCTTAGAAAATCCTTAAATACTCCGGCGATAGTACCCAGCCAGCCCTAAGAACTTCTTACTTTAAAGATCGCATGCCCTGCGAACTTAACTTTGCTCAACCAAAACTCATCTTTGGTGAGCTTAGCACACAACTACTCCTCTTGCAGGATTCTCAACACAATCCTGAGATGTTTCCCATGCTCCTCCGGATTCATAGAATAAACCACAAACGAATCCAAATATGATCTAAAGGTCCAGTTCTTATAATCCATAAAAGAACAGGTGCATTAGTCAATCCGAACGACATTATTTCCTACTCATAATGTCCGTATCGAGATCAAAAATGCAGTCTTAAGTGGATTCCTGTCCCGAATCCTGATTTCGGGTTAATCCAACCTCCAATCAATCTTAGAAAACACTTAGACTCCTTTAATCTGATTCAACCAAAACCTTTTTAGCACTTTTCTACATGTTTCTCCCATTTGACCATTCCCGATGGTACCATATTATAAAGGTAATAGAATCATTTTCAAGAATTAACTTGATTCCAAACTCTATCGCTTTACTCAAAGGTAAACCTGACATCATTTCATACAACCAAGATTTCTTTAACCCCCTTTCTCCTTTACTACTGCCCAGAAGCAACACATGGGTTCATTGGATTCCAGATTCGAAACTCGGGAATCCCAATACAGGGTTGTTCTATCGTCATTAATCATGATCACTTGATCCTTCGGCTCCCAAACCGTGCTTAAGATCAAATGAAATCATGACACAGGTAGATAGACAAAGTCTAATACCTTAATAGAATGATTCAGACATACCTTGGAAACAACAGAAGAAGATTTGTAGGATCCTCTGCTTTGAGATAGCAGATTGGATAAGGCATGGAGCAACTTTGATCAATACCCTTATCCATAAGGAACAAAAGAAAGGATAGCTTTAGAGTTTAACAAACTCAACAAGGTTAATCCTTAAGAAGATGACTGCCCTGCACTCGATCTGAGAAGTTAATTAACTTTAACACTAGTGAGGGTAAATACTCTTCTCCAGAGTTAAGGACTTAACTACAACTCCTTGAGATTTCCTCATCTCTGGTTCTATGAAAACGTAATAAACCAACACTATGGTTTTGGGTTTACAATATGTCAAAAGAGAAGCATACAACTATCATACTTCTACTTAGACTTCATAGAACACTTCTTAATAGCAGAATGAGCTACTTATCTAGAGCCATTACCCATAACCTTAGCTCTAGTTTGGAAGTATATGAGAGCATACTTCCCCGGAAACATTGCAGATATCGATGACCAGCGTATTGGACCACACACCCAAGGAGCAAGAGTCAGGACCATTGCTCTGATACCATAAAAATGTAACACTCCTTGTATATCATCTTACTTTATAAGAAAAGTAAGAAGTTTATGAATACTTGGACTTGTTATCGTTGGAAAAAGATCTGAAAATAAGAATTTTCCCTTCCCTTGAAAACTCCTTTTCACAAACACTTGATTAATAATGAGGTTGACTAACAAAATCAGAGTTTGCGGAAACATAGTAAAGTAATCATATTATGTCCCCAAAATATATCAAGTGTAACAAGTCAATGGATACCAAATAAATATTATTATGAAACCAAATTCATTTTATGATACCTCTTTCAAAATTGTATCATATAAATACTATTAAAAATAGAGATGTTATAGAGCTGGTCACTGGTCCTCTGTCAATATATTCATCTGGCCGGATCCTCGATATCTGCACAAAGGGTTCCCAACCCACACTTTCTATATTCTGCATGCACCCAAAGGACATTTCCCTTCACTGACTTTTGTGCAATCTAGATGCACGATCAACACCTAATAAGGGCATGGGGGTTAGCTATACATATTCGCATAATCAAATGGGAATAAAACTAACATCCACAAGTAAACATGTAGCAAATCATGATGCATAATCATATGAGGACACCCGGTTAATATTAATAATTCTATCAATGCAGGTGGCATGATGCATGATTTCCTTCCACAACTGAGGCCTCTAACAAAGTCCATCTTGGACGTCCATCCAATACACCGTTGTGTTCTCGGAACACTGACATTCGTTCCCAGAACGTAATGCCAAACCATACTTGGATAAATAAGCATCACTCCCAGAGTGTGCACCACGTTCCTAGAACATGTAGCAAACCATACTTGGAATAATAAGCATCACTCCCAGAGTGTGCATCACGTTCCCAGAACGCATAAAAAACAGGTCCCGGACACTGGCCACATTCCCAGAATGTGTCATCAAGTAGGTTGCATATCAATGTGTTCCCAAAACACTAACATACGTTCCCAGAACGTATATAACCAGGTCCCAGACACTGGCCACATTCCCAGAATGTGTCATCAAGTAGGTTACAAATTTGGTACTCCCGGAGTACCCTCCTCATATTCCCAGAATATGATAAACGTTCCTACCAACCAAACTTCCATTCTATATGAATGCACAATCATCAAGGTTGGTTTTATCTTTAATTCTATTATTATGCCAACGTGTTCCCAGAACACTACATACGTTCCCAGAACATATCGCAAACCATACTTGGAATATAATCAAGCACCACTCCCAGAGTGCAGGGTCATGTTCCCATTAATTCCATTATTATGACTTAGAAGACACAACTTCATAATGATATCTTGAGGTATGGCTTTACTCATAAAATTCACCTTTGAATTTAAGTTTAACATATGCTCATAGACCTGGATTGAGAGAATATATCATTGGTATAAACAATCCTTACTTAAAAACTTAACTTTTATTTTTAAGTTTCAGGTACTAACCGGTTACATCATCACCTAACCGGTTAATATTACAGACCTGAATACAAAACCACTGATTTTCAAAGAGTCTTTTCTTGAATTCTCTACTCAATCCAATAACAAGGTCTTAGCATAACAGAATACCTCAAGTTCAACACATAATATCATTCAAAGGATCTAAGTCATAATCCAATTTCATTTATGCATAATTTCCTCTTGAAATTATCATTTGATATTAAGGTATTAACTCATCACTTCCAATCTAAACCAAACAGTGCTCAATCACATAGTTTTAGATTGGTCTTTGTATGAAATTATAGCTTAAACTTGAGTACAAATGGTATGGAAACTTGGTCAATTTCAGAAATTCATTTTCTTTGAAAATTGACAGTATCTAACTGGTTACAAATTTCGACTAACCGGTTAGATTATGCAGTCTGTACATTGAAAAATGAGGTTTTGCATACCCTTCTTTTCAATACTCAAATCTAACCAATTTCAATAATCAAAATAGTTCACATACCTTAATACTAGTATGTTCAGCCACAGAAACATATCTATCTTGCATGCATTCAATTTAGATACTCAAATTGCACATAATTGCACATATTGCACAACTTAATGCATCAATTCACATAATATCCAAATAAGTCATGAATCCAACGTCAATATAGCTTGCATGCATCTAGATAACATTGCTCATAACCACAATTGAGCTCAGATTGGCCTCCAAGCCACTTAACCATTTTAATTTATGCCCTTTGAGTCTCTTGGTGACTCATCCTATGTTCTACCACCATTTATTCTCATTCTAGCCAATAGTAAGCTTCCCCCTTACCTCTAGATTGATTGAGAACAAAGACTTCCCAGAGAAATGAGTTTGATCACCAAAATCCACTAATTCCCCTTCTCTGCTAGACATGCAACACAGCTTCGGTGGGTTCCCAAAATCAGAGAATTCAACATAGAAAACATGTATCGAAATTGGGGAAAATAGTTAGGACTTAATCTCTGCAACATGCTCAAGAGATTAAGAAAGATTTGGGACCAAGGGATAGCAGAAGCTTACCAAAATCGAAGCCAAACTTAGCTTCCCAAGACTGAAAAACCAGTGTTGACATACTCTAACTCCAACCTTCTCAGATTGATTTCTCCTTGCTCCAACACTCTTAACTCACAAACTTTATATCAATACAAAGCCCTTGATGTGAGCTTTGTAACAGTGTATCACTCGCAGTCTACCTCTCAGAAACGAAGGAGAATTACAGGGACAAATCTCAGAACCCTAACTCAGCTTTAGCACCAACACTCCATCAAAGAACCTTCAATTTGACTCTCAGATCGAGTATTTATAGAGAAATTGATGAACATGCAGCACGACATGTATTCTCCACTGGAAATCGAAAGGTGTTCGTGGCAATTCGTGGTGAAATCGGTTGATTACTCATCAAAGTCCACTATCCAGGTTTCCTGAGTTCATCGTGTAACCGGTTACAAAGCCTTTCTAACCAGTTACATACTGGTAAAATTCAAAAATTAATAATTTAATTACTCTTTCTTCAAAAACCTTTTTAATATTGCAATTAAGTCCCAACCCAAGGACTAAATTACAATATTCACATTTTTGTACAAAATAACCATATAAAAATATATCTCATATTTTTATTTATAAAAACACATAATGTACAAAAACTAAAACCTTCAAAATTAATATAAATTAATTATAAAATAATTGTTATAATTAATTTCTTGGTTATTTGGGAGACGAAAATTAGGGGTGTTACACAATTAAAAATTTTATGATCAATGAAGGAAGATTGAAGATCAATTTGAATTTAGTTGATGATATGTTTTATTTGGAAGAGATTATCAACTTGTTTTCGAAAAATATTTAAAATTAATTCAAAAATAAATTGAGAATCGTTTGCAAATCAAGTATTTTTTTTTTAAATCAATTAAAGAGGATTGAGAATCAATTGGATTGAGCTGAGATTTTTTCCATTGAAAACTTTTTATTTCAAATCAAAAAACTATTTGGAAAGGATTATCATCATTTTTGAAAAGATTGAAAATCAATTCAAATTTTGACAATCAATTCAAAAGATTGAATTTTTTTTAAAAGATTGAAAAACATTTTTTTTTAAAAAAAAGAAGAAAATCAATTTAGAAAATCTTGAGAATCATTTTAAAATTTTTTTTTGAAAATCAATTAGAGGATTGAAAATCAATTTGATTGGGTTGAGAATATTTCTTTTTCAATTGAAAACTTTTTATCAAAAAATTATTTGGAAAGGATTATCCTCTTTTTGAAATGATTGAAAATCAATTCAAATGATTGAAAATCAATTCAAATTTTGAATATCAATTCAAAAGATTGATTTTTTTTTAAAAGATTGAAAATCATTTTTTTTTTAAAAAGAAAGATTTTGAGAATTGATTAAAAATCAATTTAGAAAATCTTGAGAATCATTTTTAAAATTTTTTTGAAAATCAATTAGAGGATTGAAAATCAATTTGATTGGGTTGAGAATATTTCTTTTTCAATCGGAAACTCTTTATTTCAAATCAAAAAATTATTTGGAAAGGATTATCCTCTTTTTGAAATGATTGAAAATCAATTCAAAAGATTGAAAATCGTTTTTTTAGGATCAATTCAAGATCAAATTAAATATAAAAAATCAATTGAGGATCAATTTGATTCAATCAAGAATTTTTTTTTAAAATCAAAAATATTTGAAAAGATATTATCATTATTTTGAAAAGATTTGAAATTGATTTTTAATGATTTTTTCTTAACTTAACTTCTACTATAAATAGAAGTCCCTTCATCACTTTGTAAGTGTGTAACACCCCTAATTTTCGTCTCCCGAATAATAGGAAATTAATAATAAAAAGTTTTTATTATTAATTTATAGAATTTTCCAAGTTTATGTTTTGTATTTAATTAGCCTTAAATATAAAAATAAGTTGAAATATTTTTATATGGCAAATAAATGCAAAATATAAGAATATTGCATGTTAGTCCCTGAGTGAGGGCTTAAAAGCAATATTGAAAAGGTTCTTGGAGGGAAATATTTAAAAATAATAATTTTTAAATTTTGAACTGATTTAACCGGTTAGTAATGCCCTGTAACCGGTTAGACGATGAACTCAGAAACTGGTTTAGTGGATTTTGATGAGTAATCACTTGATTAATCCAAAATTCGCCACGATTACAGTCCCAAATTAAGTGGAAACCACGCGTCCATGTGCATGGCACTCTGGATTGCCTTTAAATAGACGAATTTCTGATGAAGCAAGGGTTGTTGATCTGAATTTTGGGTGGAAGGACTGATTTAGGGTTCCGATTTTGTCTGAGGCGATTCTCCTTCTTCTTTGAGTGTTAGAAAGGGAAAAATACACTTTTGGAAAGCTTAAATCCAGAGCTTTCCATTGATATAGAGATTGTGAGTTAAGAGTGTGTGTGTGAGGAGAAATCAGCTATCAATGTTCAGTGTTGAAAAACTGAACTTTGTCTTTCTTTGGTTCGGGAAGTTGTTTTGAGACTCTGATTCTGATCAATACAGGTAACCTCTAGGTCCCAAATCTCTTTCATTCATTAGTGCATGTTTCCTAGATCAATGTCTAATCGTTTTCCCCAATTTTCTTGGCCAATTTCTATGTCAAACCTTCTGGTCTTTGGACCCTGTTGATAAAAATCGTGGCTGGGAGCAGAACTATGGATTTGTGGAAATCTGTGGTTTGATCTTCAAACTCAGTGGTAATACTCATCAAAATCGACTTAGAGGTATGGGAGAAGTTTATACTATACTAGATTTAGACTAAAATCAAATGATTTAGGATTTGATTTCACAAAACTGAAAAGGGCATTATGTGCAATATGGCACAGAGGCTTGGAGGCCAAAATCCTGCTCATTGTGGTTTTGAGAAACATTAATTTGATGCATGCAAAGTATGTTGATGCTTAATTCTGAGTTTAAGTGCTTAATCTAAGTTTTGTCGTATTAAATTGTGTTTATGTGAATTACCATGCAATTTGATACCATAAACTTGATGCATGCAATATGAATGTGTTTCTGGGTGTAAACATGTTTGTTTTAAGGCATATGAACTTTGTGCATATTGAGTTTGGGTTAGATTTGAGAAAGGAAGAAAATGAGTTGTTAAAACTCTTGTTTTAATGGACTGACTGCATAATCTAACCGGTTACACGATATTCGTAACCGGTTAGACACTGCAGATTTTCAAAGAAAATTAGTTTATTAATCAGTCCTGAAATCTTAATGGTCTCTGCTCAAATCTAAGCTTTAATTTCAGTATACATGGTCTGAATATGAGTTATTATAATGCCAAGGTTCAGACTTGAAAGATTAAAGTTAATGCCTTAAGTTAATGAAATAATTTCAAGAGGAAATTATGTTCATTGGAGAATGAAATGTGATTTGGACTTTTGAATGATGCAAACAATGGCTTCTGAGGTATAAAACAATGTTAAAGGTGTTTTGGATTGGGTAGAGAATTCAAGAAAAAGGGTTTTTCTGAATTGCAATGGTAAACAGTTCAGGTCTGTAATTCTAACCGGTTAGCCTGAAACTGTAACCGGTTAGTACCTGAATCTGAAAAATAAAAATTAAGTTTTTAAATACCATTGAAGTTGTAATACTCAATCTAAGTTTTAAAAGGCATGTTTTGAGAAAAATTCAAAGGGGAATTTTATGCCAAAGGTTATACCTCAAATAAATCATTCAAGAGGAGAAATTGGGATATTTCTAAATCACATTAATTAATTCAAAGATAAAACCAACCCCAATATTTGTGCATCCATATAGATTGGAAGTCTGGTTGGTAGGAACGTTATCATATTCTGGGAATATGAGGAGGGTACTCCGGGAGTACCAAATTATAACCTACTTGATGACACATTATAGATGTGGCCAGTGTCCGGGACCTGGTTTTTATGCGTTCTGGGAACGTATGCGTTCTGGGAACGTGGTGCACACTCCGGGAGTGATGCTTTTTATCCAAGTATGGTTCGGCATTACGTTCTGGGAACGAATGTCGGTGTTCCGGGAACACAAGGGTGTATTGGATGGACGTCCAAGATGGACATTAAGAGGCCTCAGTTGTGGATAGAAAATCATACATCATGCCACTTGCATTATAAGAGTTATAATGTTGAAAAATTGGTGTGCTCATATGTATTTGCATTATGATCTGTCCATGATATACTTGTGATTGTAATTTTAGTCTTTATCAATTATGTATATGTGTTTACTTACTCCCCGTGCCCTGTTTAGGTGATGGCCAGATACCTAGCCTGCATCGAGATACGCCCTATCCCTAGCGGTATATGGACGTATGAGGAGCACCGTTCCACTTTTGAGGGGGAGGTTGAGATCACTCTCTACCACCCTAACCCTCTGGTGCGTGTGCGACCTCGTCGATTTAGGATCCCATTAGTCTATACTATGCATGTTCCACCTTTTTACACATATAGAGGACCACCCCCGGCTCGACCTATGCGTCGTTTTCATAGTTTCCGTTTTAGAGCTGCCACTCGTTCCCATCCTTCTTCCCATAGAGTTGTCACCGAGGAGACTCCTTCTCCTGGTCCGACTGATTATGATAGGACTGCTTCTGCAGACCCTAGACCCAGTGGTGGGGTCTCTACACAGTCGGGCGAGGTCGAGGAGGACCCCGTGGAGGATGAGAGCGAGGAGGAGGTGCATGTTTAGCCGACTGTTTCTGCTAGAGGTGGACCCGCTGGTTCATAGGAGCCTGCATAGCATAGGTGTTTTGGATCCTAGATCCTAGGGATAGAGCGGTGGAGGATCTGAGGAGCTGCTGAGGACATCGAAGACCTGCTCTGAGACTTCTATTTTGAGACCATGTGTTTAGTGTATATATTTTTGAGAGGTCTTAGAGTGAGGTTTTATTTCTTACAGCTGGGTTGTATATGTTTTTATAAACTCTTGCTATCTCGACTGATGTTACTTGCTACTTACTGTACTGATGGGGTTTCATATTATGATATGATATATATATGATGTCTTATTTTCCTCAGCAGAGCCCCATAAGTATTATTTTTACTTCCGCGAACTCTGATTTTTATTTACAAGGGATTCGGCGATAAATTTATATTTCCTATGTTATGTGTTTAGATCCCACTCGAGAAGCAAGTGATATGTTTTCAATAATAACTATTAATAATGTTTTCTATGACTAAGGAAATGTTATCTCGAGAGTCTTTTCGAACTTAATATCGTGCTGAGCCGAATTCAAAAGAATTTATGACCAAGCAAGTACAAGTTTTAAAAAGGACAAATTTATTAGTCCTGATTTTTGATAGCAAGAAATAAACTATTTGGAAATATTAATTATTTTCAAGTTAAAAAGAGAGCGTCACACCTTTGGTGGTATCAGAGCATTGGTCCTGTTCCTCATGGCCCCGAAGATGCAGCTAAGTATGATATTCAATGTTGATTGAATATGATTTGAGTAAGTTAGTGGTAGTATATATGTTTTTAAAGAACTTTTTAGTAACCCAAAGCCCATAGTGCAGGTCTTTCTATGGCAACCCGAAATAGAAATGTTACTAATGAGATGTTAGAACGAATCACAACCGTGCTGGAGGGTATGCAGCAGCAGCAGAGACAACAATCCTCTCAAGGGAGAGCTGGTAACCCATATGCTGGCAACATGGCGAATCATGATGCTAAGACTCTGTCGGAGTTCAGGAAGTGCAATCCGCCAAGATTCGAGGGAGGATATAAACCTGATGAGGCGAACAAGTGGTTGTACGAGATCAATAAGATCTTCCGAACTCTGGAGTGTTCTGACGAACAAAAGGTGACCTATGCAGTTTACATGCTTCATGGGGAAGCTGAAAACTGGTGGGATCACACGGTCCAATTGCTGAATTTTGAAAGGAGGGCAATCAACTGGGGAGTATTTATGGAGAAGTTTCTTAATAAGTACTTTCCAGAGGATTTGCGGAGGAAGAAGGAAGTGGAATTCATGCAATTGAAGCAAGGGGATATGAGTGTAGGAGAGTATGCTGCCAAATTCGAGGAATTGATGAAGTACTCTCCCTATTACTTAAATAACCCTGATGAAAGAAGTAAGTGTGTGAAGTTTGAAGGTGGGCTAAGGCCGGAGCTGAAGTCTATCTTCAGTTATCAAAGGATTCAGAGTTTCCCTGCACTGGTGGACATGTGCAGAATGTATGAAGATGATAAGAAGGCGGAGCTGATAGGAAGTCAAGTGAAAGGGGTTGGACAAAACTATGGACCCCAGAGGAAGAAGAAGTTTGACCATCGGAATAATGGTCCATATTCTAAGAACAAGGGAAAGGGCAAGGCAGTGATGGATAACCGGAACAAGCCTCGCGATAATGCTCCTTATTGCGAGAAGTGCAAGCGTTATCATCATGGTCAGTTTTGCTGGACCACAGGAGGATGTTTTAAGTGTGGGAAGCAACGTCATTTTGCCCACGAATGCAAGGAATCTGCAAAGGGAGATGCAAAGGGATCTGCTGGAAAGCCTTTGGTACCAGGACGAGTATTTACTCTGAGCGGTAGTGAAGCAACCCAAACCCCGAATCTCGTGCAAGGTAATTTTCTGCTCAATAATCAACCATGCAAAATCATGTTTGATTCTGGAGCTACACATTCTTTTGTTTCCCCTGAATGTGTGAGTAGGCTGAATCTTATTGTTTCTGATTCACCCTGCTATCTTAGCATAGACATCCCTACGGGAATACCGATCTACACCGCTAAAGTCTGTCTAGGGTGTAATGTAGAAATTCTGGGTCGTTCATCCCGGGTAGATTTGGTTTGTCTACCTAAGTTACAATTGGATGTGATCTTGGGAATGGATTGGTTGATGAAGAACCAAGTGATCATCAATTGTGAGGAAAAGACGATTCAATATAGGACCCTTGAGCCGGAGGGTTATACGTGTTTATTCTCGACCTCTGGAGAAGAAGAGTCGATGCCGATCGAAGAAATTCCAGTGGTGAGGGAATTTTCGGAAGTATTTCCTGAAGAGATACCAGGATTACCTCCGAAGCGAGAGATAGAGTTTGGGATTGACTTAATCCCTGGAGCTGGTCCCATCTCTATTGTTCCTTATAGGATGGCACCACCAGAAATGGCAGAGATGAAGAAGCAAATCGAGGAGCTGTTGCAGAAACAGATGATCAGGCCAAGTGTTTCGCCTTGGGGAGCTCCATTATTGTTCGTAAAGAAGAAAGATGGAAGTATGAGGATGTGCGTGGATTATAGGCAGCTGAATAAGGTCACTATTAAGAATAAGTATCCTTTGCCAAGGATTGATGACCTTATGGACCAAGTGAGGGGAGCTGCAGTATTCTCCAAGATTTATCTGAGATCGGGTTATCATCAGATCAGGATAAAGGAGGAGGATATACCCAAGACTGCATTTCGATCGCGATACGGTCATTATGAGTATGTTGTGATGCCGTTCGGATTGACAAATGCACCTGCTATTTTCATGGATTATATGAACCGGATCTTTAGACCATATTTGGATTTGTTTGTGGTGGTATTCATTGACGATATTTTGGTCTATTCTAAAAATCCGGAAGAGCATGAAGAGCATCTCAGGATTGTGTTAAAGGTCCTGAAGGAGAAGCAACTATATGCCAAACTTACGAAGTGTGAGTTTTGGTTGAATGAAGTGAAGTTTCGGGGGCATGTGATCTCTAAAGAAGGAATTGCGGTAGATCCAGTGAAAGTAAGTTCAGTGCTAAGTTGGGAACAGCCTAAGACGGTGACGGAGGTGAGAAGTTTCTTAGGGCTGGCTGGATACTATCGTCGATTCATAGAAGGATTTTCTAAGATTGCATTGCCTTTGACTAAGTTGACTCGGAAGGATCAACCGTTCGTATGGGACGATCGGTGTGAAGTTAGTTTCTGTGAGTTGAAGGAAATGTTAACATCATCTCCTGTGTTAATCTTACCTGATCCTCACAAGAGTTTTGAAGTTTACTGTGATGCATCTAAGCAAGGACTGGGTTGTGTATTGATGCAAGAAGGAAGGGTAGTGGCTTATGCATCGAGACAATTGAAGAATCATGAAGTGAATTACCCGACACACGATTTAGAATTGGCTGTGATCGTGTTTGCCTTAAAGATATGGAGACATCATCTCTATGGCACTACATTCAAAGTATTTAGTGACCATAAGAGTTTGAAATATCTGTTCGACCAGAAAGAGTTGAACATGAGACAAAGGAGATGGATGGAGTTTTTGAAAGATTATGAATTTAAACTCCATTATCATCCGGGTAAAGCGAATGTGGTGGCAGATGCTTTGAGTCGGAAAGCAATCCACATAAGCGCGATGATGGTTAAAGAGGCAGCGCTGATTGAAGAATTCAGAGATTTGAGCTTAATGACACAAGTGGAACCATCAAGTATCAAGTTGGGAACGTTGCAGATCACCAACGAGTTCTTGGAAAGAATTCGGGAGTTGCAACGAACAGATGAGGAATTGATGGAAAAGATGAAACTAGGTTCGGAAGGAAAGGAACCTGATTTCAAGTTTGGGCAGGATGGAATCCTTCGTTTCAGGACAAGGATTTGTGTACCAAGAGATCAAGAAGTTAGGAGACTGATTCTTGATGAAGCCCATAAGAGTCGGATGAGTATGCATCCTGGATCAACCAAAATGTATCAGCACTTGAAGAAGATATTTTGGTGGTCAGGATTAAAAAGGGATGTGGCAGAATATGTGGCGGCGTGCTTGATTTGCCAAAAAGCGAAGGTAGAACATCAGAAACCGGGAGGACAGTTGCAACCTCTGAGGATTCCCCAGTGGAAGTGGGATAGCATCTCAATGGACTTTGTGTCTGGTTTGCCGAGGACCGCAGAAACCATGATGCAATATGGGTGATTGTGGATAGATTAACAAAGTCGACGCTATTCCGATAAATATGCGTTATTCTTTGAACAAGCTTACCCAGATCTATATCAAGGAGGTAGTTCGTCTTCACGGAGTACCTTCGCGCATTGTGTCAGACCGAGACCCGAGATTTTCGTCGTAATTCTGGAGAAGTTTGCATGATGCTATGGGAACAAGGTTGAAATTGAGTTCTGCGTATCATCCACAGACGGATGGCCAGACGGAGAGAACAATTCAATCTTTGGAAGATATATTGCGAGCGTGTGCACTTGAAGAACAAGGAAGCTGGGATCAAGTGTTACCTCTTGTAGAGTTCACATACAACAATAGCTACCATGCGAGCATTGGAATGGCACCGTTCGAGGCATTGTATGGAAGAAAGTGTCAAACCCCGCTATGTTGGTTCCAAGTGGGGGAGAACATGATGGTTGGACCAGAAATGATACAGCAAACATCTGAGAAGATCAAGATGGTTCAGGCAAAGATGAAAACGGCTCAGAGTCGACAGAAGAGCTATGCGGATAAGAGGAGAAAACCATTAAAGTTTTCTGAGGGCGATCATGTGTTTCTTCGGGTAGTTCCGATGAAAGGAATTAGTAGAACTTTGAGAACCCGAAAGCTTTCGCCTAAGTGTATAGGTCTATATCAGATTCTTAAGAGAATTGGTCCTGTTGCTTATCAATTGGCTTTACCACCCTCTCTATCCAATTTGCATAACGTCTTTCACGTTTCGCAATTGAAAAAGTATGTTCATGATCCATCTGTTGTTCTGAAACTCCAACCTGATGACCTAACTCTGAAAGAAAATCTGACCTTTGAGACCAGACCGGTTCAGATAGAAGATCGGGAAGTCAAGCGGCTCAGAGGAAAGGAAATACCTTTGGTCAAGGTGATCTGGGAGAATGCTGACGTATCTGAAGCTACGTGGGAATTAGAAGAGAGGATGCGTCAAGAGTATCCGGAGTTGTTTTTGTAATCTAGAATTTCGGGGGCGAAATTCCTTTTAAGTGGGGGAGTAGTGTAACACCCCTAATTTTCGTCTCCCGAATAATAGGAAATTAATAATAAAAAGTTTTATTATTAATTTATAGAATTTTCCAAGTTTATGTTTTGTATTTAATTAGCCTTAAATATAAAAATAAGTTGAAATATTTTTATATGGAAAATAAATGCAAAATATAAGAATATTGCATGTTAGTCCCTGAGTGAGGGCTTAAAAGCAATATTGAAAAGGTTCTTGGAGGGAAAGATTTAAAAATAATAATTTTTAAATTTTGAACTGATCTAACCGGTTAGTAATGCCCTGTAACCGGTTAGACGATGAACTCAGAAACTGGTTTAGTGGATTTTGATGAGTAATCACTTGATTAATCCAAAATTCGCCACGATTACAGTCCCAAATTAAGTGGAAACCACGCGTCCTTGTGCATGGCACTCTGGATTGCCTTTAAATAGACGAATTTCTGATGAAGCAAGGGTTGTTGATCTGAATTTTGGGTGGAAGGACTGATTTAGGGTTCCGATTTTGTCTGAGGCGATTCTCCTTCTTCTTTGAGTGTTAGAAAGGGAAAAATACACTTTTGGAAAGCTTAAATCCAGAGCTTTCCATTGATATAGAGATTGTGAGTTAAGAGTGTGTGTGTGAGGAGAAATCAGCTATCAAAGTTCAGTGTTGAAAAACTGAACTCTGTCTTTCTTTGGTTCGGGAAGCTGTTTTGAGACTCTGATTCTGATCAATACAGGTAACCTCTAGGTCCCAAATCTCTTTCATTCATTAGTTCATGTTGCCTAGATCAATGTCTAATCGTTTTCCCCAATTTTCTTGGCCAATTTCTATGTCAAACCTTCTGGTCTTTGGACCCTGTTGATAAAAATCGTGGTTGGGAGAAGAACTGTGGATTTGTGGAAATCTGTGGTTTGATCTTCAAACTCAGTGGTAATACTCATCAAAATCGACTTAGAGGTATGGGAGAAGTTTATACTATACTAGATTTAGACTAAAATAGAATGATTTAGGATTTGAGTTCACAAAACTCAAAAGGGCATTATGTGCAATATGGCACAGAGGCTTGGAGGCCAAAATCCTGCTCATTGTGGTTTTGAGCAACTTTAATTTGATGCATGCAAAGTATGTTGATGCCTAATTCTGACTTTAAGTGCATAATCTAAGTTTTGTCGTATTAAATTGTGTTTATGTGAATTTTCATGCAATTTGATACCATAAACTTGATGCATTCAATATGAATGTGTTTCTGGGTGTAAACATGTTTGTTTTAAGGCATATGAACTTTGTGCATATTGAGTTTGGGTTAGATTTGAGAAAGGAAGAAAATGAGTTGTTAAAACTCTTGTTTTAATGGACTGACTGCATAATCTAACCGGTTACACGATATTCGTAACCGGTTAGACACTGCAGATTTTCAAAGAAAATTAGTTTATTAATCAGTCCTGAAATCTTAATGGTCTCTGCTCAAATCTAAGCTTTAATTTCAGTATACATGGTCTGAATATGAGTTATTATAATGCCAAGGTTCAGACTTGAAAGATTAAAGTTAATGCCTTAAGTTAATGAAATAATTTCAAGAGGAAATTATGTTCATTGGAGAATGAAATGTGATTTGGACTTTTGAATGATGCAAACAATGGCTTCTGAGGTATAAAACAATGTTAAAGGTGTTTTGGATTGGGTAGAGAATTCAAGAAAAAGGGTTTTTCTGAATTGCAATGGTAAACAGTTCAGGTCTGTAATTCTAACCGGTTAGCCTGAAACTGTAACCGGTTAGTACCTGAATCTGAAAAATAAAAAGTTAAGTTTTTAAATACCATTGAAGTTGTAATCCTCAATCTAAGTTTAAAAAGGCATGTTTTGAGAAAAATTCAAAGGAGAATTTTATGCCAAAGGTTATACCTCAAATAAATCATTCAAGAGGAAAATTGGGATATTTCTAAATCACATTAATTAATTCAAAGATAAAACCAACCCCAATAATTGTGCATCCATATAGATTGGAAGTCTGGTTGGTAGGAACGTTATCATATTCTGAGAATATGAGGAGGGTACTCCGGGAGTACCAAATTATAACCTACTTGATGCCACATTATAGATATGTGGCCAGTGTCCGGGACCTGGTTTTTATGCGTTCTGGGAACATATGCGTTCTGGGAACGTGGTGCACACTCCGGGAGTGATGCTTTTTATCCAAGTATGGTTCGGCATTACGTTCTGGGAACGAATGTCGGTGTTCCGGGAACACAAGGGTGTATTGGATGGACGTCCAAGATGGACATTAAGAGGCCTCAGTTGTGGATAGAAAATCATACATCATGCCACTTGCATTGTAAGAGTTATAATGTTGAAAAATTGGTGTGCTCATATGTATTTGCATTATGATCTGTCCATGATATACTTGTGATTGTAATTTTAGTCTTTATCAATTATGTATATGTGTATACTTACTCCCTGTGCCCTGTTTAGGTGATGTCCAGATACCTAGCCTGCATCGAGATATGCCCTATCCTTAGCGGTATATGGACGTATGATGAGGAGCACCGTGCCACTTTTGAGGGGGAGGTTGAGATCACTCTCTACCACCCTAACCCTCTGGTGCGTGTGCGACCTCGTCGATTTAGGATCCCATTAGTCTATACTATGCATGTTCCACCTTTTTACACATATAGAGGACCACCCCCGGCTCGACTTATGCGTCGTTTTCATAGTTTCCGTTTTAGAGCTACCACTCGTTCCCATCCTTCTTCCCATAGAGTTGTCACCGAGGAGACTCCTTCTCCTGGTCCGACTGATTATGATAGGACTGCTTCTGCAGACCCTAGACCTAGTGGTGGGGTCTCTACACAATCGGGCGAGGTCGAGGAGGACCCCGTGGAGGATGAGAGCGAGGAGGAGGTGCATGTTGAGCCGACTGTTTCTGCTAGAGGTGGACCCGCTGGTTCATAGGAGCCTGCATAGCATAGGTGTTTTGGATCCTAGATCCTAGGGATAGAGCGGTGGAGGATCTGAGGAGCTGTTGTGGACACTGAAGACCTGCTCTGAGACTTCTATTTTGAGACCATGTGTTTAGTGTATATATTTTTGAGAGGTCTTAGAGTGAGGTTTTATTTCTTACAGCTGGGTTGTATATGTTTTTATAAACTCTTGCTATCTCGACTGATGTTACTTGCTACTTACTGTACTGATGGGGTTTCATATTATGAAATGATATATATATATATGATGTCTTATTTTCCTCAGCAGAGCCCCATAAGTATTATTTTTACTTCCGCGAACTCTGATTTTTATTTACAAGGGATTCGGCGATAAATTTATATTTCCTATGTTATGTGTTCAGATCGCACTCGAGAAGCAAGTGATATGTTTTCAATAATAACTATTAATAATGTTTTCTATGACTAAGGAAATGCTATCTCGAGAGTCTTTTCGAACTTAATATCGTGCTGAGCCGAATTCAAAAGAATTTATGACCAAGCAGGTACAAGTTTTAAAAAGGACAAATTTTCTAGTCCTGATTTTTGATAGCAAGAAATAAACTATTTGGAAATATTAATTATTTTCAAGTTAAAAAGAGAGCGTCAAAGTAGGGAAGAGGAAAATTTTTTGAAGAGAGGAGAAAATGTTTTAGAAGAGAGGTGCACACAAAAATTCCAGAGGAATAATTTTACATAGAGTTTTGTGATAATTTTTCCTTTCGTTTTCCGTGTCCCCTTATTTTCATTCCAAGAACCGCACGCTGTTGTGTTGCAGTCCTTCCTTGTCACATATTCTCTCCATACCACTATAGCATCATCTCCCATCATCATCAGCTGTTTTCCTTCTTTCTTTCATTTTTTTTCCTTCCTTCTTTTTTTTAACTTCTAGATTTTTTAGTAATTAATCAAATACTAAAAATTAAAATGTAATTTTTTAATTTTTTTGTTGATAATTTAATTATTAATTTTTAAGAATCTTTATCTTTTTTCGCAATAATAGAAATTGGTTGTGTTTTGATAAGCCAATTTTTCTCACCCAAATTTATCATAGAGGTGGGATCTCTTGGACTTCCTCTCTGCACAAAAATACATATATAAAATAATTTTCTTTAAAATAATAATAAATTAAAAATGTAGATTTTTCTAGTTATTGTTCTAAAATTTGTTGCATTATGGTAAGTCGATTTTTCTCTCCCAAGTTCAATGGAGAGATCTTTCGGGTTGTCTCTCCACACAAAAATATGTACACATAAAATTTTATTTTTATAAATAAATTATAAAAGTTTGAAGAAAAACTGTTTATTTAGATAACAATTAAATAGATTTTATTAAATAAGTTTTAACAAAATGTGTTTTGGAAATCCACTTTTTCTTGCCTAAATGACAAGATCTTGTCCATATTTCCTCTCTGCATCAAATATTTTTGTAATAAATTAAAAAACATTAAAATTTAATCAGAACTACGTAGCCTTGATTCCTCATTTTATGAGGCATACGTAGGATCAGTGGCAACTTTGTCAGGCATAACAATCCATTTTATGAGGCATAACAATCTAATGATATTTTGAGGAATTTTAGTCTCAAACAATAGATTGTCAAAATCTAACAATCTATTGTCACGTGTATTTTATGTTGATAATCAATTGGCAAAACTGATAATCGATTGTTAGGTCTGCAAAAACACTAAAAATGAGGTTTTGACATACCATTTTCAATTCTACTTCATTTTAACTTAAACCATCAATAGAACTCATATATCATAAAATACACATGTTCATGCAATGAATTCATCAAATTACTCATGGCTCTCAAGATCATACACGATTATGCATAAAAACCATAAATTCAACAACTTCAAGTTTTAAACTCATATATACTCATTTTTATCATGGTTCCACCATCAATTAAGTTCACAAGCACCAAATTAAACTTGCTCTAACATGTTTTATGGCTCAGACTGACCTTAATGCTAAAGTCCTATTTCAAACTAAGTCCTTAAAGCCTCATGGTGGCTCATCCTAGTTTCTAATCCAATTCATTCTCATTCTAGAAAATGGTAAGCTTCCCCCTTACCTTAGGTTCATGTTTGAACAATATTTGAGTAGAGATTTGCAAAAGAACATTAAATTCCAAAAGCTCCATCTCAGACCCGAATAGTTCAACAGGGTGCATAAACTAGAGAATTTGAAATATGAAATGGATATATAAATTGGGGAAAAAGGTTAACGACATATCTTAGTGTAACACCCCTAATTTTCGTCTCCCAAATAACCAATAAATTAATTATAACAATTATTTTATAATTGATTTATATTAGTTTTGAAGGTTTTAGTTTTTGTGCATTATGTGTTTTTATATATAAAAATATGAGATAAATTTTTATATGGTTATTTTGTACAAAAATGTGAATATTGTAATTTAGTCCTTGGGTTGGGACCTAATTGCAATATTAAAAAGGTTTGTGAAGAAAGAGTAATTAAATTATTAATTTTTGAATTTTATCAGTATGTAACCGGTTAGAAGGGCTCTGTAACCGGTTACACGATGAACTCAGAAACGGGGATTAGTGCGTTTGATGAGTAATCACTTGGATTAATCCAAAATTTGCCACGAATCCAGTCCAAACCAAGTGGGAAACACGCGTCAGCCTGAATGAACACCAATTTGTTCTATATAAAGCTCAATCACGATTGAATCAAGTTTGATTTTGCCTTAGTGTTGAAGAATCGCTCTATTTAGGGTTTGCAAGTTCGTCCCCTCGATTCACCTTCATTCTTGAGAGTTAGAGTGCGAGTGATACACTGTTACAAAGCTCACATCAAGGGCTTTGTATTGATATAAAGTTTGTGAGTTGAGAGTCCCTGAATCAAGAGAACGAAGCTTGCAAAGTAAGGGTGTTGGAGCTGTCAACACCGATTTTGAGTTTCTGAAGCATGCTTTGGACTTTGATTTGGGGAAGCACATGCACTTTTTGAGTCTCAAATCTTTTCAAATCTTTAGAGCATGTTGCATAAAGTGAGTATTGATGGTTTCCCCCAATTTGTTTGTCCAATTCATGTGTCAAATCTTGTAGTTTTTGGACCCTGTCAAACCTGTTGTTGGCTGAAAATGGAGATTGTGGACTCTGGGGAGATCTTGCAAATTCCAGTGATTAAATTCATCAAGCACAATTTAGAGGTAAGGGGGAAGCTTAATATTTGCTAGAATGAGAATAAATTGTGGTAGAACATAGGAGGAGTCACTAAGAGACTCAAAGGGCATAAGTTAAAATGGTTAAGTGGCTTGGAGGCCAATCTGAGCTCAATTGTTGTTATGAGCAATGTTATCTAGATGCGTGCAAGCTATATTGATGTTGGATTCATGACTTATTTGGATATTATGTGAAATGATGCATTAAGTTGTGAAATATGTGCAATTATGTGCAATTTGAGTATCTAAATTGAATGCATGCAAGATAGATATGTTTCTGTGGCTGAACATACTAGTATTAAGGTATGTGAACTCTTTTGATTGATGAAATTGGTTAGATTTGAGTATTGAAAAGAATGGTATGCAAATCCTCATTTTTCAATGTACAAACTGCATAACCTAACCGGTTAGATACTGTCAATTTTCAAAGAAAATGAATTTCTGAAATTGACCAAGTTTCCATACCATTCGTACTCAAGTTTAAGCTATAATTTCATACAAAGACCAATCTAAAACTATGTGATTGAGCACTGTTTGGTTTAGATTGGAAGTGATGAGTTAATACCTTAATATCAAATGATAATTTCAAGAGGAAATTATGCATAAATGAAATTAGATTATGACTTAGATCTTTTGAATGATATTATGTGTTGAACTTGAGGTATTCTGTTATGCTAAGACCTTGTTATTGGATTGAGGAGAGAATTCAAGAAAAGATTCTTTGGAAATCAGTGGTTTCTAATTCAGATCTGTAATTCTAACCGGTTAGGTTGGGATGTAACCGGTTAGTACTTGAAACTTAAAAATAAAAGTTAAGTTTTTGAGTAAGGATTGTTAATACCAATGATATATTCTCTCAATCCAGGTCTATGAGCATATGTTAAACTTAAATTCAAAGGTGAATTTTATGAATAAAGCCATACCTCAAGATATCATTCCGAAGTTGTGTTTTCTAAGTCATAATAATGGAATTAATGGGAACATGACCCTGTACTCTAGGAGTACCAAACTGATGCAACCTACTTGATGACACATTCTGGGAATGTGGTCATTGTCTGGGACATGGTTTCTTTGCACGTTCTGGGAACGTGATGCACACTCTGGGAGTGGTACTTGATTATATTCCAAGTATGGTTTGCGATACGTTCTGGGAACGTATGTTAGTATTATGGGAACGTATTGGTATAATAATAGAAATAAAGATAAAAACCAACCTTAATGATTGTTCATTCATGCATATAGAATGGAAGATGGGTTGGTAGGAACGTTTATCATATTCTGGGAATATGAGGAGGGTACTCCGGGAGGAAATCATATTATGGATGGACGTCCAAGATGGACTTTGTTAGGGGCCTCAATTGTGGAAGGAAATCATGCATCATGCCACCTGCATTGAAAGAATTATTATGATTAACCAGGTGTTCTCATATGATTATGCATCATGATTTGCTACATGTTGACTTGTGGATGTTAGTTTTATTCTCATTTGATTATGCGAATATGTATAGCTAACCCCCATGCCCTAATTAGGTGTTGATCGTGCATCTAGATTGCACAAAAGTCAGTGAAGGGAGATGTCCTTTGGGTGCATGCAGAATATAGAAAGTGTGGGTTGGGAACCCTTTGTGCAGATATCGAGGATCCGGCCAGATGAATATTTGGACAGAGGACCAGTGACCAGCTCTATAACATCTCTATTTTTAATAGTATTTATATGATACACATTTTGAAAGAGGTATCATAAAATGAATTCGGTTTCATAATAATATTTATTTGGTATCCATGGACTTGTTACACTTGATATATTTTGGGGGGCATAATATGATTACTTTACTATGTTTCCGCAAACTCTGATTTTGTTAGTCAAAATCATTATTAATCAAGTGTTTGTGAAAAGGAATTTTCAAGGGAAGGGAAAATTCTTATTTTCAGATCTTTTTCCAACCATAACAAGTCCAAGTATTCATAAACTTATTACTTTTCTTATAAAGTAAGATGATATACAAGGAGTGTTACACTTTTATGGTATCAGAGCAATGGTCCTGACTCTTGGTCCTTGGGTGTGTGGTCCAATACGCTGGTCATCAATATCTTCAATGTTTCCTGGGAAGTATGCTTTCATATACTTCCAAACTAGAGCTAAGGTTATGGGTAATGGCTCTAGATAAGTAGCTCATTCTTCTATTAAGAAGTGTTCTATGAAGTCTAAGTCGAAGTATGATAGTCGTATGCTTCTCTTTAGACATGTGGTAAACCTAAAACCATAGTGTTGGTTTATCAGTTCTCATAGAACCAGTGATAAGGAAAACTCAAGGAGTTGTAGTTAAGTCCTTGACTCTGGGGAGGAGTGTTTACCCTCAATAGTGTTAAAGTTAATCAACTTTTTAGACCGAGTGCAGGGCAGTCATCTCCTTAAAGATCAACCTTGTTGAGTTTGTTAAACTCTAAAGCTATCCTTTCTTTTGTTCCTTATGGATAAGGGTATTGATCAAAGTTGCTCCATGCCTTATCCAATCTGCTATCTCAAAGCAGAGGATCCTACAAATCTTCTTGTAGTTGTTTCCAAGGTATGTCTGAATCATTCTATTAAGGTATTAGACTTTGTCTATCTACCTGTGTCATGATTACATTTGATCTTAAGAACGGTTTGGAAGCCGAGAGATCATGTGATTATGATTAATGACGATAGAACAACCCTGTATTAGGATTTCCAAGTTTCGAATCTGGAATCCAATGAACCCATGTGTTGCTTCTGGGCAGCAGTAAAGGAGAAAGGGGGTTAAAGAAATCTTGGTTACAAGAAATGATATCAGGTTTACCCATGAGTAAAGAGATAGAGTTTGGAATCAAGTTAATTCTTGAAACTGATTCTATCTCTACTACCCTTATAATATGATACCATCGGGAATGGTTAAATGGAAGAAACTCGTAGAGAAGTTGCTAAAATGGTTATGGTTGGACCAGGTTAAAGGAGTCTAAGTGTTTTCTAAAATTGTTTGGCGGTTGGAATAACCCTAAATCAGGATTCGGGACAGGGATACACTTAAGACTGCATTTTTGATCTCCATACGGACATTATGAGTAGGAAATAATGTTGTTCGGATTGACTAATGCACCTGTTCTTTTATGGATTATAAGAACTGGACCTTTAGATTATATTTGGATTCGTTTGTGGTTTATTCTAAGAATCCGGAGGAGCATGAGAAACATCTCAAGAGTGTGTTGAGAATCCTGCAAGAGGAGTAGTTGTGTGCTAAACTCACCAAAGATGAGTTTTGGTTGAGCGAAGTTAAGTTCGCAGGGCATGCGATCTTTAAAGTAAGAAGTTCTTAGGGCTGGCTGGGTACTATCGCCGGAGTATTTAAGGATTTTCTAAGATCGCATGGCCTCTGACCAAGTTGACTTGGAAAGATCAACTGATTGTAGGAAATGATTGGATGTTGTTTAATTATGGTGGGGTAGTGATGGATTATACCCCAATATAATATGATTAGTCCAAGAGGAATTCTGGAAAAGGGTGAGTATATTATGATTTAAATTGTTTCAGTGATGAATTCAGCTGGAATCAAGGTATTAGATTATGAATAAATCCTATTTTGAGTTGGATTGGATGATGTAAAGAAAATGGTTTTGAAATTCTTTGGTTTTATTTCTAAAACTGTACTTCATAAACCGGTTAGAGTTTCTTGTAACCGGTTAGAAGTTGAAAGCTTAAACTAAAAAATTTAAGTCATTTGTGAAGGAACTTTTGGTATCAATAAACATCTTCCTCCAATCCAAACTCAATGTCAATTACCTAAGTAAAATTTAAGGAAAGGATTTAATGTGGTAAAATAATTAATGCCTTGATTCATCATTGAAATTGATTTAAGAGGATTAAATCATAATATTTATGGACTAATCGAGAGTTGAAATTAAGGAGCTACTCCACTTAGAGAAGGTAGAGAATTAAGCTGGATGATGCAAAAGAAACAATAGGTACTAAGATGAGAAGGTTGTGCTTCATGAACAAGTTTGCAGTTCGAAAGTATGAATGAAAATAAGAAGAGGAAGAGTTGAATATGAGACAAAGGCGATGGATGGATTTTCTAAAAGATTATGACTTTGAGCTCCATTATCATCCTGGCAAAACAAACGTAGTTGCAGACGATTTGAGCTGAAAGGCTATTCGTGTGAGCTCAATGATGGTCAAGGAGGCTAGTCTGATCGAGGAGTTCAGAGACCTAAGTCTGGCAATGCAAGCGTAACTATCTAGCCTTAGATGGGGAATGTTGCCAATCACCAACGAATTCTTGAATCGGATTCGTGAATTACAACCAGAAGATGAGGAGTTGAAGGAGACGAATGAGATTTAACTTTTGGAATTAAAGTCTGAGATTATGGATATTAGAAAATATATTATGGAGGCAAGGGATTTATGAAGTGTTGTCTAGGACAACCTGGATGAGAAATCCAAAGGCATGAACTTCAAGAATAGATTATGTTCGAACCCAAGTCAGCTATCAACTATCAAGGAATAAGGAATTTCTCGATGTTGGTAAGCATATATGGGGACTATGGTAAAGCACATGAATTTCATGCGAGAAATATCAGAGTTCAGAATAAGGGAAAGATTGATGAAATAAAGGCTCAATTGGAGAAAGAGGAAAAGTAAATGGGAGAATATCAACCATAGATACAGAGAAGCTAAGGAAACCTTGAATGAAAGGGAAATGGTTAAGAAGAAATTAGGGAAGGAATCGTTTGTTCACCTCAATATGGGAAGAAGGGAGCACATCACTTTGTGTTAAGTTGTGAGATACTTAAAGGGATTATCGGGTTCGACTGCAGGAAGTCAAGGTAATTATTCATCGGGTTGTCTTGAAGGTAAAGGTAAGAAAGGACTAGACAACAAGCGAATCAAGCACGAAAAGAATTCACCTGCTGAGATGTGAGTTGAGTCTACTCCTGACGTAGACAACCCAAGTCTCTCCCTCCCTTTGATCTGAATTAACGTAGTCAAATGTTTTTCGATTACATTAATCTAATTGTCTGAAAATATCAATATCCTGTTGGAAATTCAACTCCAATCTTTCTGTGATCAAAACCTTTATCACAGATGGATGTGATAAATAGTTGTGGACACTACAGAAATAGAAAATCAGTTATGGCTAGAGAGATTAACAACCACCAGGATAGGACAAATCTTTGTCTCTCCAACAGAAATGTCTCTAGAACTTGACTATCTAACTAAGTCTGATAGTGATAATTACCCTATCTTTAAGTTCATCTAACTTAAAGACCTGTCGTATGGTCTTTCTTGCGAAAGATTATATCTGAAAGGGATGATTTTGTTATTAATGGTTTGAATACTAGGACTGATCACCCTAATGTCTCAGGCTGTTAAGGAACGAAGTCATACGAATGTTTCTTCGATCGTGCTTGAGAGATCCGAGTGCGTAGCCCAAAAAGTTTACGGAAAAATGTTTTATCTGAAAAATGCTGTGTGAAGTGTATTATTCAAAAAGATATTTCTTTGAAAGGATTCTTTTAACATTAAGAGTTTTATCCGAAGAATCCTTATTGTTTAGTTTGAAAAGTCTTTTCCTGAAAGATTTTATTTGAAATGTTTCGAAATAAAAGAACTATATCGAAACTCTTTTAAGTGGGGGAGGACCCTAAAAACAATTTTTTTAGGGAATTAGATAAATTTTTCTAGTATAAGAACATTTTGGAAAAGTGGAAAATTTCAGAAGAAGAATTTCGGGGACGAAATTCCTTTTAAGTGGGGGAGTAGTGTAACACCCCTAATTTTCGTCTCCCAAATAACCAAGAAATTAATTATAACAATTATTTTATAATTGATTTATATTAGTTTTGAAGGTTTTAGTTTTTGTACATTATGTGTTTTTATATATAAATATATGAGATAAATTTTTATATGGTTATTTTGTACAAAAATGTGAATATTGTAATTTAGTCCTTGGGTTGGGACCTAATTGCAATATTAAAAAGGTTTGTGAAGAAAGAGTAATTAAATTATTAACTTTTGAATTTTATCATTATGTAACCGGTTAGAAGGGCCCTATAACCGGTTACACGATGAACTCAGAAACTGGGATTAGTGCGTTTGATGAGTAATCACTTGGATTAATCCAAAATTCGCCACGAATCCAGTCCAAACCAAGTGGGAAACACGCGTCAGCCTGCATGAACACCAATTTGTTCTATATAAAGCTCTGTAGTGTCCTGGAACACTATATGTCTGTAGGGTCTGCCGACCGTATAAGGACTAAGTCTTATTTAAGGGATTGTTCAAGGACCCTTCCCTCGGTTCACGGGGGCATCGGAAGCCATCATGTTGGGGGGAAGTCACTGGATAAAAAGGTTTTAAGGGCAGGATACTACTGGCCGACTCTTCAACAGGATGCGATCAACCATGTGAAGAGGTGCGACAAGTGTCAATTTCACAGTGATGTGTATCAGAAACCGGCTGAGGAACTCCATTCACTTTCATCTCCCTATCCTTTCTATCAATGGGGAATGGATCTGATTGGACAGTTCCCCACCGCTCCAGGACAGCTAAAGTGGGTGATAGTGGCCATTGACTATTTTACTAAGTGGGTGGAAGCCGAGCCTCTTGCAACCATCTCCTCGGCCAAGGTGCAGAAGTTCTTTGAAAGACAAGTTGTGGCTCGGTTTGGAGTGCCACAAGTGCTGGTGACCGACAACGGAACCCAATTCGCGGCAAAGGCGTTCCAAGACTTAGCCAATGCTCTGAGTATAAAACATTACTTTTCATCGGTCGAGCACCCTCAGACTAATGGCCAAGTAGAATCTGTAAACCGATCTATCATCCAGGGGATCAAGAAAAGACTCGAAGGCGCGAAAGGGAATTGGTTGGAAAACTTGCACGAAGTGCTTTGGTCGTATCGCACCACCATACAAACTTCAACAGGAGAGACACCATATCGGCTCACTTATGGTTGCGACGCAGTCATCCCCATTGAGAAGATCATCCCTTCATTCTGAGCTATGCAACAACCGAATCCCCTCAACAACACTTTACTGTGTGAGGATCTTGTCTTATCGGAAGAAGTCAGGGATTTAGCGGCCGAACGAGAAAAGCATGCCAAGATTATGCAAGCAAAGGGGTATAATCGCTCGGTCGTATCCAGAGAGTTCGAGGTAGGCGACCTTGTCTTGAGGAGAGCTGATATTGGTCTCAAAAATGCAAAGGACGGAAAACTGGCCCAAAGCTGGGAAGGACCATACCGAGTTGCCTCCAAGACTGGAACAGGAGCCTACAAGCTCGAAACCCTCTCGGGTGCCCTCATCAACAACACATGGAACGTGGCGAAACTTCGAGCTTATTACAGTTAGTCTTTCATTTCGTTTTCAATAGTTTTAGTTGCTTTATTACATTTTGCTTTTTGAATTCTTTTTAAATAATGGTGTACGCTCGGTGAAACTCCGAGCCCATTGTAATTTGCTTCAAAAGATTAAAAGTTCTCGTTATTGAATTCATTGTATCACGTACTTTTCCTCGTAACCGATTAGCCACCGATTATGACGCGAACGATTATAAACAGCTCTAGCAAGGGCTTATAACTCGTCAAGTACTTTAAATAAGATTCCCGATTAAATCATGATTTCATAAAATCATTTTAAATCGTCTTAACACTTGAATTCTTAACAAAAGAGCATAAAAAGAAGCATAACACAATTACGGATATTATAAAATATTCTGAACGAAACACAACAATAAAAGTTCAAACCCATTTACTGGGGCAATTACAAGAGGGAAAGCAAAATGATAAGCTACTCTAAATCGGACAGTACAATGCCATCGGCATCAAATCTATCTTCTTCTTCTTCACCCTCGGCATCCTCGGTATCGTCCCCCTCGGAATCCTCAGGCAAATGATCAGGCAGATCGGCGCTGTTCAGATCTATGGGAGCCCCGGTTGGGCCGACTATTCGACCATTTTTCACAGAAAAATTAGGATCAGCACCCTTGGTCACGAGACCAGGATTCAGAACACGGAGTTGCTCGGCAGTATTGTAGAAGGAATCCTCAAACCCATGATCCCAGTTGTATAGGTGCTCCTGGGCTGCTTTCTTGTGCTTGAGAGCTTTTGCTTTCATCTTCTCCAAAGAAGTTCGGAGCCCCAGAATCTCATCCTTGGCATACTCATGCCGCTCTTGAGCCACGGCAGGAGCTTGCTCCGCTTTCTGAGCCTTCTCTATTGCCGCTCGGAGAGCAACAGAGTCTTCCTCGACCTTTTTCAGGACCTCTTCCGAACGTTTTATCCTATCTTCGGCCCCCTGGAGTGTTTCCTCAGCCTTAACCTTGGCACCTTCGGCATCTTGTGCCACCTTTTTCAGCCGTTCGTTTTCAGCTGCCAAGGATTGCAACTTCTTGTTAAGACCTTCGACTTGAAGTTGTAGATAGTCCTCGCGCTCGGCTGCCTCGGTCCTTTTCTTCTTTTCCTCGGGGGCCATCCCAGCATAAGCATCGTCTCCATGATGACCTAGATGATGGAGTATGCTCGCACCTCTCAGGAGACTCTTCACCAAAGTTTGACAGTTATTTTCCCAAGTCCCAGGGGTCCAGGCCTCAATCACTTCAGCATTCTCGGGGGGAAAGACAGTAACAACAAGTGTATCAGTCATCTTTCGATGCCACACTGTCTTGACGGCAGCTTCCTCCTTTCCTTCAGGGATTTATACCCCTTTATGAGACTTACTCAAATTAAGCCAGTCTCCAACAAGGCCTTTTCCTTTTTCCAGCCGAGACCTTTTGAGGGGACGCTCGGGAGTACCTTGAGGAGTTGTTTGAGCCTCCACTTCGATGTTTACAGCATCTGCAACACGATCCCCTTTGATCACCGGCTCAATACCTTTGATCCTCACAGCCGGAATGGTGTTGGGGATGATGGTCGGACTTTCGGAAGGTGTCGATTCAGAAGATTGACTCACCTTTGGGGAGCCAGAGGCAGTTCTGATTGCAGCCAATTGTGATACTCTGGCTGCTCGGGCTTCGCTGTTCTTAGCCTTAGTTGCTTTCTTCCCATTGTTTCTGTAAGAAAAAATGGATCAGTACCAAAAAAAAATGTGTAGTACCCAGCTCCGCCTTCACTTCCTCTCGCGTCTCTTTCAGCAGAATTCGTTTGGTATCAATTTGACCATTTGCTTGAAGGTATTCCCAAACATGGTCGCATAATCGCCTTTCGGCTTTTGTCAAATCCGCCTTAATGTCGAATTGATACAAGGAGGATCCTCAGTTATAAATGTTAGTCGTCCAACCCAGTGGAAACCGAGGCACGACCTTTATCACTCCGTCTTCTTCAACTCGTTCCATGAACCAACATACTTCGGCCTCAGTATACTCGTATTGGAAGAAGAGAGGTTTGAAAGATTTCCAAGAATCTGTCACCTTGGCGAAAAGGGCATGCCCCCTCCGAGCCTTTAGGGACACCCAAAGACCCTTGGAATCACCAAACTTATTTACTTGGGGAGCATATAACCAAAAGAAGGATCGCACTGTTGCGACCAAGTTTTCAACGTCGTAGAATTGTTGGAAGGCTCGGACGAAAGCCCACCCACTTGGATGCAATTGGCTAGGAGCTATTCCTAGATGAGTTAGGACTTCAACCTCGAAGGTGGAAAAGGGCAAGCGGATACCAACTTTAGTTGCTACTTCTTCGTAGAAATAAAAATATTGACGATTTTCCGGTACTTGGAAGCATATCCGATCGTCGATTCCCAAAGGTCTCAATACGAATTCTGAGGTATTTCCATCGGCGCTCGGAGGTGTTAACATTGGCCGAAGATGATTAAGACTATTTGTTGTCAACAATGAAGGTCTCGTCCCCAGTACCTCCCGATCAAAAACAGCATCGTACTGCGCATGATTAGGCGGCGGAGGATATTCTTCAGGGTTGGTAACACACCTGCGTTCCACCATATATGGGGAAAAAGCAAAAGGCTCGGCGTTAGGATTTTTTATAGCACGAGTTTTTATTTTTAACTTGAGGCCGAGCCCTGGACTTTTTCCCCCCTCCCCCGGTGGACTCTCCAAAGGTTCTTTCCCCCTGGTGTCAGGGTCGGGGCTAAGCCTAACTTGGGCTCGATGCTCGGCAAATCTGTAAGCTAACAACCACTTATTCTCATTTGCAGGATTCGATGGATATTCTACAGCTAACGGTTTTACCTCGGTGGATCCTTGATTAGTTGGGGGAGTAGTAGAAGGGTGTATAGAATCATCGATATCAAAATTTCCCTCATTCCCAGAATTCCCAGAAAAACCAGTAAAAGTTGAAGAACTCGAATCACTATCACTAGAAGGTTCCTCTCCTAATCTCCTGCAGAGTTCACGATAAACTCTTCTCAAACCTCTCCATCCTCTCATGGTCTAAAGGCAACAAATCCTAAACACAGCTTACTCAGGACAAAAACCCAGAACCCAGAAATCCCCTAAAATTCACAATCCCTGCAAAACCCAGAACCGAAACCCCCTTTTACAAAAAAGCAGAAATCGCACAAAATGAAGAAATCGCAGAAGAAGAAATAAGAAGAATAGAGGAGGTTACCTGATTTCACTTGCTGGAAAGGATGATAGAATGTTGTGGATTTGAAGGCGGAGGCAGTGGGAAGGAGATTGGGAAGAGAGAATAAAGGGATTCTGGCTTGAGAAGACTCTAGAGTGAAGAAAGGAAAAATGAATAAGGGTAGTAAGAGGCTGAGAGGATTCGAACTAATGAAGGAAACTTTTCAGTTTCCCTCCATGATACGCATTTGGGCCGAAAGCCCGTTAACTCATGCAACCACTCGTTGGATGAGACGTGGCGGTTTCAAAAGGCACTTTTTAAAATTTCAAAAATTGCAATGATTTGGCACAACTTACAAGAGAACGCGCCGTACCTAGAGAAATTGAAACGTCACCTCGAACAGCTGTCGCACGTTCAAACTAAGACATCCAGAAGGTCCGACCCTAAACACATGTTACCTCGTCACAGACTTTATAAAGTCTTACTGTTGGAAAACTACAATCGGTGGTTGAAACAAATAGGAACACTAGGAGAACACCTAGAAGGGGGGGTTGAATAGGTGTACAAGAAACTTTGAAAGATTTTCGCAAGAAACAAATCAAAACGATTAAAACCAATGAAAATCAATCAATTAACAAATATTATATGATCAGAGATTAAGCGGAAACAATCAACACCAATATTCTTATTGATTCACCTAGGTTATGAAAATGATTTTCCCTTTATCAATTTTGCACAATTAAGATTCAATTCAATCAATTATGAAAAATCACTTTTTCTAGGTTTTCAATCAAGAACACAATTAAAGACTTGAATGTAAAGAGTTAAGGGTTTAGAGATACGACACAGTGATTTATCCTGGTTCACTTTCATCCACTTGAAAGCTACTCCAGTCCCCTCTTCAACCAAGAGAGATTCTTCACTATGAGGAATTAGAGTTTCTCAAATTACAAGTAAATGCCTCACAAGACTTCCTTCTTGCTAGCCTACAAGAGATACCACACCCTTGCCTTGTAATCCTATTGATATCTAATCTAACCTCTTCTCTTGTTTGCCAAATCCCACAACAAGTCTTCCAATTGCTTGCTTCACTCACAAGACTTCCAAATGCTTGCTTCACTCACAAGACTTCCAAATGCTTTTTCTTCAACAAGGCTTCCAAGTGCTTGATGAAATGCCTCACCAAGGCTTCCAATGAAACTTGCTTGATTCACAAAATCAAGGCTTCCAATGTTGTAGATAGCTTGCCTCTTGCAAAGATTACAACCAAATTGAAAACAAAATAACAATCCTATGAATCTCTTTCAAAAGCTATGAAATATCAACATGAGAGATTCAAGGTTCTTGATCAAAGAATATAAAAATGAAAGCTTTGATCTTGAGAGAGTGAGAGAGAATAGTGTGGCTTTGATTCTTTGTAAAATTGTGTATCAAAATGATTCTAGTTGGTAGAAATGATTAGGAAAAGGTTTATATAGAATACCCAAAAGTTGGAGCACTTAGAATGGCTTTTGAGAAGTGAAAAACGTATTTAAAAAACCATATCTGATCAAGTTACTCGAGTGAAATGAGTGTTACTCGAGTAAGCCGAAAGCTGAAAACATTTTACTCGAGTGAAATGAGTGTTACTCGAGTAAGCCGCAAGCTTGATAAATTTTACTCGAGTGAAATATGTGTTACTCGAGTAATCAGCATAAAAATCACTAAAAACTTGTTTTCTCAAAAACTAAACCTTTTCTTTAAAACCTTTAAGCCACCTATTAAATTTTAGGCAAAGTGAATACTCAAAATATGATATAATCATGCATTCAAAAGAGATTCACTACCCTCTAATAACTCTACCCAAACTCATAAACTAAAAGACTTGTGAGGCAAAAGATAAAACAATAAAACATAAACTACCAAACTAAGTCTTCATGAGTTGGTTCTTTCTTCTTAACTTGATGTTTGTTGTTGCTTGTTGAGCTTAAACTTGATCAACACACTTGAAGCTTGTTCAAAACTTTTTGGCATTTATCAAAATATTCTTCATGGATCTTACACTTACGAGCTGGGGGGCTTGTAGGGTCTGCCGACCGTATAAGGACTAAGTCTTATTTAAGGGATTCTTCAAGGACCCTTCCCTCGGTTTACTAAGCACAAACGTCCCTCGCTCGGACTTGTTGGCTCCGAGCGCGCTAAAGGACCAGGTTCGGACTTGATGGGGCCGAGCCTCACAAACGGTCATCAACCCATCGGCTCGGGACTCTAGGGCCGAGACATAACGTCGGCTGGTAGATGGACTCAGTCTTTACCAAGGCTTCCTATCCCTTCCGCAAATCTCTCCTAGATTCTCGCTAACAGCCTCGTAATGAGATCTTGAGCTGATCCTATCCAGATTCTAAGAGCATAAACTTCCGATATTATCTCACAGAATCCTAGCTCAACTCAACCCTGATACAAGGCCCATACGGCCCATATCAGCCTCCTCCAAACCCTATAAATAGCTCATAACAGCTAGGGTTTCAGGTACGTACTCTCATCCCTAAGTTGACACTCTGCACACACTTGTTGACTGGGGAGACCCTGCTTTTCCCAACTGGAACTGCAGAAACACCACAAAGTCACATATTAATACTTGATCCTCTCTAGAGCTCCTGGTTCCATAATCTTGAGCACTTAGAGGGTTAAGGACATAGTGTTCAAGGACACTACAATGTCCTTAACCCTCTAAGTGCTCAAGACTATGGAATCAGGAGCCCTGGAGAGGATCAAGAGTTAATGTGTGACTTATGGTATTTCTGCAGTTCCAGTTCGGAAAAGTAGGTTCTCCCTAGTCAACGTGTGTGTGCAAAGTGTCAACTTAGGGATGAGAGTACCTACCTGAAACCCTAGCTGTAGTGAGCTATTTATAGGGTTTGGAGGAGGCTGATATGGGCCGTCTGGGCCCTGTATCAGGGTTGAGCTGAACCAGGATTCTGTGAGATAATATCGGAGGATTATGCTCTTAGAATCTGGATAGGATCAGCTGAAGATCTCATGTCTAGGCTGTTGCGAGAATCCAGGAGAGATTTGGGGAAGGGATAAGAAGCCTCGGTGGTTTGAACTTATCCGCTAGCCGACGGTATGTCTCGGCCTAGAATCTCAAGCTTGATGTATTGAGGACGGATGATGAGGCTCGGTTCCATCAAGTCCGAGCCTGGTCCTTTGGGGATGCTCGGAGTCCATGAGTCCGAGCGAGGGACGTTCATGTTAAGTGAACCGAGGGAAGTGCCCTTAGAGGACTCCTTTGAAAGGCTTAAATCCGTATCAGGTTGGCAGACCCTACAAGCCCCCCAGCTCGTAAGACTTTGAGAAGTCTGTGACGAGGTAGCAAGTGTTTAGGGTTGACCTTTTCGGATGCCTCATTCCGGGAGTGTGTGACAGCTGTAACCAGGTAGCCTGTTCGAGGTGACGTTTTGGGTGCTCTAGGTACAACGCGTGTCCTTGAGAGTTGTGCCACATCATTGCAATTTTTGAAATTTGAAAAAGCGCCTTTGTAACTGCCACGTTTCATCGTGTGAGTGGCTGGTAAGATAATGGGCTTTTGGCCCATACGTGTATCGTGGAAGGAAATTGAGCAGCCTTTTGGGGGTTATTTGAGTCACTCATTCTTCCTCCCCTCACTCTTTCTTCACTTCTCATTTCCGCAAGACAAAAACTCTCCGATTCCTCTTCAAACGCATCTCCTCTATACTGTCACGACCATCCATTGCTACCAAGCTTTTCCACAGAGATCATCAATCTAAAGCAGGTAACTACTACTCTTTTTGGTTTCCGTCATCCTTTTTTGGTGTTGCGATTTCTTCTTTTTTCTTTTTTGTAAAAGGGGTTTTGGTTTCTGGGTTTTTGCAGGGATTTTGGGATTTTAGTTCTGGGTAGATAGTGTTTAAGGGTTTGGATTTCTGAATCATGAGAGGTTGGAGGGACTTGAGGAGAATTTATCATGAACTTTGTAGGAAATTAGGAGAAGAGCCTTCTAGTGATAGTGATTCGGGTTTTTCTGGGGATTTTGGGGATTCTGGGAATAGTGATGACGCAGTTGATCCTTCCTCTCCCCCAATCAGCCAGGGATCCACCGTAACAAAACCGTTAGCCGTAGAATACCCATCGGATCCTGCTGAAGTTAGCAAGTGGCTGTTAGCTTATAGGTTTGCTGAACGTAGAGCTCAGGTTAGGGTTAGTCCCGAGCGTTGTACAATGGAAGAAAAGCCTTTGGGAGATCCGAGGAGAGAGGGGGGAAAAAGTCCAAGGCTCGGCCTTAACTTTAGAATTAAAACATCTGCTATAAAAAAATCCTAACGCCGAGCCTTTTACTTTTTCCCCAGATATGGTGGAGCGCAGATGTGACACCAATCCTGAAGAATATCCCTTGCCGCCATATCATGCGCAGTATGACGAAGTCTTTGACCGGGAGGTGCTTGGAACGAGGCCTTCGTTGCTGACAAGTAACAGCTTGAACCACCTTCGTCCTCTCCTAACCCCTCCGAATGCAGATGGGAATGCGTTGGATTTTGAGTTAAGGCACGTTAACATCGACGACCGGATCTGCTTTGAAGTGCCGCAAAATCGACAATTCTTCTACTTCTACGAAGAAATAATAACAAAAGTCGGAATCCGCATGCCCTTTTCGACTTTCGAAATCGAAGTACTCAACCATTTAGGCATAGCCCCGAGTCAACTACACCCGAGCGGATGGGCATTTGTACGAGCATTCCAGCAGTTCTGCGATGCCGAAGGTTCAGTTGCCACACTTCGAGCTTTCTTTTGGCTATATTCCCCTCAAGTGAACAAGTTCGGCAACTCAAAAGGGCTTTGGGTGTCACTGAAAGCTCGGAAGGAACACGCGCTCTTCGCTAAAGTCACCGACTCTTGGAAGTCTTTCAAGCCTCTCTTTTTTCGGTATGAGTACAATGGGGCTGGTGTATGCTGGTTCATGGAGCAGGTTGAGGAAGAAGGAGAAATCAAAGTTGTACCTCCCTTCCCTTTGGGTTGGTCAAATGGTATCTACAACCGAGGGGCCTCCTTGTATCAATTTGACTATAAGGTCGATTTGACCAGGGCCGAGAGACGGTTGTGTGACCGAGTCTGGGAATACCTCAAGGCGAATGGTCAAATTGATACCAAGAAAATATTGTTGAAGAGGACACGGGCCGACGTGAAGGCCGAGCTGGGTATATAAATTTTTTTTTACTCAGTCTAAAGTATATTTCCTTGTTGCAGAAAAGATGGGGAAGAAAACATCAAAAGCTAAGAAGAGTGCTGCTGCTTCGGCCAGGATGGCTCAGTTGGCTGCTGCGAGAGGAGAGTCCGGATCCTCGGCTAGAAGCCAAACCCCCGAATCAACTCCAACAGCTAGTCCTCTTGTTGCTCCTCGTGCTATTCCTTCCGAGGTACCTCAAGCCCCCAAGAGTGTTGAGCCAACAGCTCATGAAGAAGTGCAACCAAGTGCTCAGGGCACCCCTGAGCGTCCCTTCAAGAGACCTCGGATGGAGAAAGGGAAAGGATTGGCTGGCGACTGGTTTCACCTGAGCAAGCCCCGCAAAGGATTTCAAGTCACTGAGGGCAAGGATGCCGTTGCTAAAACTGTGTGGAGTAGGCATAATAAGTTAGATTCATTCGCCGCAAATCTCTTCCCCCCTGAAGATGCTGAAGTGATTAATGCCTGGGGTCCAGGCACTTGGGAAAATAACTGCATGGCCTTGGTGAGGAGCTTCCTACGAGGTGCAAGCATTCTCCATTACCTCGGTCAGCGTGGTGACGATATCTATGCTGGAGTGGCCCCCGAGGAGAAGAAGAAAAGAGCTGAAGCTGACGATCGGGAGGATTACTTGCAGCTTCAAGTGGAAAGCTTTGAGAAAAAACTCCAGGTTCTGGCGGCCGAGAATGAAAGACTGCAAAAGGGAATGCAGGAATCTGAAGGCACTAAAGCTCAAGCCGAAGCTGCTAAAGAGACGGCCGAAAGGACTCTTCAAGAGGCCGAGGAAAGGGTGAAGCGGTCGGAGGAAATCTTGAAAAAGGCTGAGGAGGATGCCATAACTCTCTAGGAAGCTATAGAGAGGGCTCGGAAAGCCGAGCAGGTTGCTGCTGTGGCTCAGGAGCAACTCGAATATGCTAAGGACGAAGTTACCGGGCTCCGAGCCTCAATGGAAAAAATGAGAGCGAAAGCTCTTAAGCATAAGAAAGCGGCCCAGGAGAATCTGTACAACTGGAGTCACGCAGTTGAAGATTCCTTCCTAAACACAGCCGAGCAGCTTCGCATTCTGAACCCCAACCTCGTGACAAGGGGCGCCGACCCCCTCTTTGCTACCAAGAATGGTCAAATTGTTGGTGCGAATGGGGTTCCTATTGACATGAGCAGTAATGATCTTCCTGACCATTTTGCCGAGGAATCCGAGGAAGATGAGGCCGAAGGCGCCGAAGGTGAAGAAGAAGAAGAGAAATTCGACCCTGACACCGTAGTACTGTCTGACATTGAGTAGTTTTTTTCTCTTGCTTTTTTATTTTTGTATCTACCCCAATAGATGGGTTGAAATCTTGTTGCTATAACTTGTTTGGAATATTTATAATATCCGTTTTTATTTTATGCTTCTTTCTGAACTTTTTGTTAAGAATTCAAGTGTTAAGACCTCGGAACTCCAGCACTTTAGCCGAGGTGGGTTCCTCTATCCGCGATGTAAAAATGATTTTTAAAAAAAATCATGTTTGAATCGGGAATCTTTCTAGGGTACTTGACGAGTTATAAGCTCTTGTTTGAGCTGTTTATAATCATTCGCGTCATAAACGGTGGCTAGTCGATTATGAGGAAAAGTACATAAAAACAATGAATTCAATAACAGCACTTTTGTTTATTCAAAGCATTAACAATAAGTACAATGGGCTCGGAGTTCCACCGAGCGTACACCATCATTAAAAATAAACAATCCTATAACAGCAAGGGAAATAGTAAAACGAAAACAATTGAAAACAGAATTGAAATGGGTGGAAATTTCTAACTGAAATATGCTTTAAGTTTTGCCACGTTCCATGTGTTGTTGATGAGGGCACCCGAGAGAGTTTCGAGCTTGTAGGCTCCTGTTCCTGTTTTTGAAGCTATTCGATACGGACCTTCCATATTCTAAGCCAGTTTACCATCCTTTGCATTTTTGAGGCCGATGTCAGCTCTTCGTAGGACGAGGTCACCTACCGCGAATTCTCTGGGTACCACTGAGCGATTATACCCTTTCGCTTGCATCAGCTTGGCATGTTTTTCTCGTTCGGCGGCTAAATCTCTGACTTCTTCTGAAAGAACTAGGTCCTCACACAGTAAAGTGTTGTTGAGGGGGTTCGGTTGTTGTAAAGCTCAGAAAGATGGGATGATCCTTTCCATCGGGATGACAGCGTCGCAACCATAAGTAAGACGATAAGGGGTTTCTCCCGTTGAAGTCTGTATGGTGCTGCGGTACGACCAAAGCACTTCATGCAGGTTTTCCAGCCAATTTCCCTTAGCACCAATGAGTCTTTTCTTGATCCCCTGAATGATACTTCGGTTCACTGATTCTACTTGTCCGTTGGTCTGAGGATGCTCGACCGAGGAAAAATAGTGTTCAATGTTCAAAGCGTTGACCAAGTCCTGGAATGCCTTTGCCGCAAATTGAGTTCCATTGTCAGTTACTAAGACCTATGGCACTCCAAACCGAGCTATAACCTGTCTCTCAAAGAACTTCTGAACCTTGGCCAAGGAAATAGTTGCTAGTGGCTCGGCTTCGATCCACTTGGTAAAATAATCGATGACCACTATCACCCATTTGAGCTGTCCTGGTGCGGTGGGGAATTTGCCAATCAAATCCATTCCCCATTGATAGAAGGGATAGGGAGATGAAAGTGAATGAAGTTCCTCGGCCGGCTTTTGGTAGACGTCACTGTGGAACTGACATCTTTCACATCTCTTTACATGACTGATTGCGTCCTGCTGTAGGGTCGGCCAGTAGTATCCCGCCCTTAGAATCTTCTTGGCCAACGATTTTCCTCCGACATGATGACTTCCTATACCTCCATGGACTTCTTCCAGTGCCTGCTTTGCTTCGGCGGGGTCTAAGCACCTGAGCATAGGGCCGTTGATCCCACGGCGAAACAAAACTCCATCGATCATAGCAAATTGGGAAGCCTTTCTGACAAGCTTTTTGGCTTCGGCTGGATCTGTCGGCATGATTCCTTGTTCCAAGAAGTTTATGATCAGAGAGGTCCAACTTGGATCCATAGAAACGGAGAGGACAACACTAGGTCCATGCACCATTTCTTGAATCAACGTCTTATTATTTCCAGGACCCTTTGTTAAAGCAAGTTTGGAAAGAATGTCCGCTCGACCATTGCTTTCCCTCGGGATGTGGCAGAATTCGACCTTGGCAAACTCTGAAGATAGGAACTTCACCTTCTCCAAATTTTTTGTAGGATGGGTTCCTTGGCTTGATAATCACCTTTCACTTGCGATACCACCAACTGAGAATCGCTGAAAATCTTCACTTCTTGGGCCCCTACTTCTTTTGCCATCCTCAGACCAGCCATCACAGCTTCATACTCCGCCTGATTGTTCGAAGTCGGAAATCCAAACTTCAGTGAATATTCAAGGGTAACTCCCTCGGAGTTCTCCAGGATTATTCCCGCCCCTGCTCCGAGCTTGTTGCTTGACCCATCGACATAAATGCTCCAATCCAAGTTTGAGCTCGTTAATGGCTCAGTAAAGTCGGTGAGAAAATCAGCTAAGACCTGAGACTTCATTGCTTTTTGAGGTTCGAAAGTAATGTCGAACTCGGAAAGTTCAATAGCCCAAGTCACCATTCTGCCTGCCAGGTCGGGTTTCTGAAGGATCTGTCGGATTGGCTGAGCAGTTCTGACCGTGATATGGTGGCTTTGGAAGTATTGACGCAGCCTCCTAGCCGTAATAACCAAACAAAACGCCAACTTTTCAACCTTCTGATACCTCAGCTCTGGTCCTTGAAGTGCTCGATTGACGAAGTAAACAGGAGATTCTTTGCCTGATTCTTCCCGAACTAGAACCGAACCGACCACCGAATCCCCTACTGATAAGTACAGGAAAAATACCTCTCCTGCTGTCGGACTAGATAGGATTGGAGGAGAGGCTAGGTATTGCTTAAGGTCAGTAAAGGCCTTTTCGCATGCCTCGTTCCAGTGGAACATCTTTTCCTTCTCCTTCTTCAGCAATTAGTACCATGGCAAGGCCTTCCGAGCTGACTGAGACAGAAACCTGGAGAGAGCTGCTACCCGACCTACTAGCTGCTATACTCCCTTGATGTCGGAAGGGCTCTTCATCTCAAGGATGGCTCGGCACTTCTCTGGGTTTGCCTCAATTCCCCTTTCGGTGAGCATGAACCCGAGGAACGAACCAGCAGGAACCCCAAAAGTGCATTTTTCTGGATTTAACCTCATGTCAAACTATCGAATTCTATCAAGTATAACCTTCAAATCCTTAGCATGGTGCTCCTCCTTCAGACTTTTTGCAATCATATCGTCGATGTATACTTCCATTTTCGGCCCAATGAGCGGACCGAACACCTTGTTCATCATTCGCTAGTAAGTCGCCCCAGCGTTCTTCAGTCCGAACGGCATGACGTTGTAACAATATGTAGCATTTTCTGTGATGAATGAAGTCTTCACCTGATCCGGGGGATACATAGGAATCTGGTTGTACCCCGAATAAGCATCCATGAAGGATAGCCTTTGATACCCTGCCGAGCTATCTACGAGTTTGTCTATGCATGGAAGTGGCTATTGATCTTTGGGGAAGACTTTGTTCAAGTCTGTGTAATCCACTCACATCCTCCATTTTCCATTGGATTTCTTGACTAGCACGGGATTAGCCAACCAATCTGTGTACACCACCTCCCTGATAAATCCCGCCTCCAATAGCTCGGACACCTTCTCTTCTGTTGCTTGTGCCTTCTCGGTTCCGACCCGCCTTTTCTTCTGACACACTGGCTTGGCGCCAAAATACACACTTAGCTTATGGCAGATAAAATTCAGATCGATCCCCGGCATGTCTGCCGAAGTCCAAGCAAACAAGTCTTTGTTTTCTACCAGCAATTCCGTCAGTTCTCTTTCCAATTCCTCGGCAAGGCCGACACCAATCTTGACACAATGGGACGGATCGGGACCCAGAATTACCTTTTTGAAGTCGCCCTGAGGGGTTGGCCTAGTTTCATCCTCTTCCCGTACGTCAAGATCTGCCAAGTTCACACTTCCTTTGTTGAGTGGCTCCTTCATGATCTTCTCATCGTCATCCAACTTCAGCTTTCCCAGGCTAATATTGTAACATTTCCGAGCCAACTCTTGTTCGGACCATACCGTTACCACCTGGTCATCGGACCCTGGAAACTTCATGGCCAAGTGAACAGTTGATACAATGGCACCAAATGATTGGAGTGTTGTACGGCCAAGGATGGCGTTGTATGCCGACGGTGCTTGTACAACTAGCCACTTTACCATCTCGATTCGAGCAGACGGTTGTTCACCCATGGTCACTGGGAGATGAATATGGCCTAAAGGAACAATGGAATGCCCCGTAAAGCCAATCAAACTGCCCTCAAATGGAGTTAGGTCAGATCTCTTCAACTTCAGCCTTTCGAACAGATCCAAAAACATAATGTCTGCTGAACTCCCCTGATCGACGAGAATCCTTTTCACTTCGTAATTACCGAGCCTGGCTGTAACTACCATAGGATCATTGTGATCCTGAATAATATCAGCAAAGTCATCGTCACTGAAACTGATGACAATGTTCTTCTTTTTCGGCTTTTGGATCGGTCGGCTAGCCACCGAAAGGATCTGTCCCACATACTTTTTTCGATCACTTCTTTTTTCCCCACCACCCGCAAATCCACCAGCAATGGTGTTGATCAGAAACGACTCTCGACCCTTATCCTACTCGGACGGTAAGGCGGAGGCTCCCCCTGCAGGAGGTGTAAGGCTCCCCCGCCGTCTTCCAGGAAGGGAGGAACAGTGGCTTGAACCACCGGAGGAACTGGTGGAACATCACCCTGAACTGGAGGAACCGGGGGAACGACCGTCTGATCCACCGGAGGAACCGGTGGAGTGTTACCCCGACTGCCTCCAGTAGGTCTTCCTGGGGCGATTCTGTCCCTAACGTTTCCTGCGTTCTTAGGTGGCCTCCCACGAAGGCAACGGCGGAGATCCCCTTGTTTGCCATGAGTACGGTGGAAGTGGGAATACTGGTTATTCGTTCCCCACAGACGGCGCCAATGTAGTGTCCTGGAACACTATATGTCCTTCACCCTCTAAGTGCTCAAGACTATGGAATCAGGAGCCCTAGAGAGGATCAAGAGTTAATGTGTGACTTATGGTATTTCTGCAGTTCCAGTTAAGAAAAGCAGGTTCTCCCTAGTCAACGTGTGTGTGCAAAGTGTCAACTTAGGGATGAGAGTACGTACCTGAAACCCTAGCTGTAGTGAGCTATTTATAGGGTTTGGAGGAGGCTGATATGGGCCGTCTGGGCCTTATATCAGGGTTGAGCTGAACCAAGATTCTGTGAGATAATATCGGAGGATTATGCTCTTAGAATCTGGATAGGATCAGCTGAAGATCTCATGTCTAGGCTGTTGCGAGAATCCAGGAGAGATTTGCGAAAGGGATAAGAAGCCTCGGTGGTTTGAACTTATCCGCTAGCCGACGGTATGTCTCGGCCTAGAATCTCAAGCCTGATGGATTGAGGACGGATGATGAGGCTCGGTTCCATCAAGTCCGAGCCTGGTCCTTTGGGGATGCTCGGAGTCCATGAGTCCGAGCGAGGGACGTTCATGTTAAGTGAACCGAGGGAAGTGCCCTTAGAGGACTCCTTTGAAAGGCTTAAATCCGTATCAGGTCAGCAGACCCTACAAGATCAATCACGATTGAATCAAGTTTGATTCTGCCTTAGTGTTGAAGAATCGCTCTGTTTAGGGTTTGCAAGTTCGTCCCCTCGATTCACCTTCATTCTTGAGAGTTAGAGTGCGAGTGATACACTGTTACAAATCTCACATCAAGGGCTTTGTATTGAAATAAAGTTTGTGAGTTGAGAGTCCCTAAATCAAGAGAACGAAGCTTGCAAAGTAAGGGTGTTGGAGCTGTCAACACTGATTTTGAGTTTCTGGAGCTTGCTTTGGACTTTGATTTGGGTAAGCACATGCAGCTTTTGACTCTCAAATCTGTTCAAATCTTTAGAGCATGTTGCATAGAGTGAGTATTGATGGTTTTCCCCAATTTGTTTGTCCAATTCATGTGTCAAATCTTGTAGTTTTTGGACCCTGTCAAACCTGTTGTTGGCTGAAAATGGAGATTGTGGACTCTGGGGAGATCTTGCAAATTCCTGTGATTAAATTCATCAAGCACAATTTAGAGGTAAAGGGGAAGCTTAATATTTGCTAGAATGAGAATAAATTGTGGTAGAACATAGGATGAGTCACCAAGAGACTCAAAGGGCATAAGTTAAAATGGTTAAGTGGCTTGGAGGCCAATATGAGCTCAATTGTTGTTATGAGCAATGTTATCTAGATGCATGCAAGCTATATTGATGTTGGATTCATGACTTATTTGGATATTATGTGAATTGATGCATTAAGTTGTGAAATATGTGCAATTATGTGCAATTTGAGTATCTAAATTGAATGCATGCAAGATAGATATGTTTATGTGGCTGAACATACTAGTATTAAGGTATGTGAACTCTTTTGATTGATGAAATTGGTTAGATATGAGTATTGAAAAGAATGGTATGCAAATCCTCATTTTTCAATGTACAGACTGCATAATCTAACCGGTTAGTCGAAATTTGTAACCGGTTAGATACTGTCAATTTTCAAAGAAAATGAATTTCTGAAATTGACCAAGTTTCCATACCATTTGTACTCAAGTTTAAGCTATAAATTCATACAAAGACCAATCTAAAACTATGTGATTGAGCACTGTTTGGTTTAGATTGGAAGTGATGAGTTAATACCTTATTATCAAATGATAATTTCAAGAGGAAATTATGCATAAATGAAATTAGATTATGACTTAGATCTTTTGAATGATATTATGTGTTGAACTTGAGGTATTCTGTTATGCTAAGACCTTGTTATTGGATTGAGGAGAGAATTCAAGAAAAGATTCTTTGGAAATCAGTGGTTTCTAATTCAGGTCTGTAATTCTAACCGGTTAGGTTGGGATGTAACCGGTTAGTACCTGAAACTTAAAAATAAAAGTTAAGTTTTTGACTAAGGATTGTTAATACCAATGATATATTCTCTCAATCCAGGTCTATGAGCATATGTTAAACTTAAATTCAAAGGTGAATTTTATGAATAAAGCCATACCTCAAGATATCATTCCGAAGTTGTGTTTTCTAAGTCATAATAATGGAATTAATGGGAACATTGAAAAATCAAGTCTCCGATTAAGGCGGATTAATTTTGATGATGACAATGTAATTAAATTATGCACTTAAAGTGAAGAATGCAAGCCCAACATTAAAGAAGATCAAGTGCTTAGTTAATTATTCATTCTCATTTAATTTTAATGTATTTTATTTTATTTATGAGAGTGGGTAGTTTAGGTTTTTATTCTCACATAAGGTCAAATAATAATCATCCATGAAAGGTTGAGATTAAAACCAATTAGACTTGAGAAGAGAATTGAAAACAATGTTAGAAAAACTTAATTTTTCTAACATTGAGCAATTCACTCGAGTGATTCTCAATTCACTTGAGTGATTTATGAACTTTCAGTAATATAGCCGTTGGATAAAGTAAAAAGCAACACTATCAGAGTTGACCAAAAACACTCGAGTGTTTTCAAAAAATAACTCGAGTGATTTAGGTCTGTCAGCAAATTTTTTAAACGTTAGAAGAGGACAAAAAGGAAGAATAACTTGGTTTTTCCTTCCCTTTTGTCCCCTCACATATATTCTGAATAGTGGACTTTATTTGGTGCAACAAGCTTACACTCTTTAATTGATTTCATTCTCTCTCAAGTGTTGAAAATCATTTCTCTCTAAACTCAACCAAGCATTCATCTTTATTATTTGTCTTAGTGAGTTAAGAGAGTGTGCTTCAATTGTAAGAGAATTATTTGTTGTAAAATTCTCAAACACTCAAACACTTTAGCTTGTTTAGAAAATCTTGGTGAGGTATCCAAGTACTTGGTGAGGTATCCAAGTTTCTTAAGCCTTGAGAGGTTCTCAAGCACAAAGACTAAGAGGATTCTTAGCTTGGTGGGCTCTTGGAGGTTCCAAGGAGCTTAAGAAGAAGGGACTCTTCATCACCAAATCAAGTTGGGGTAGAAATTTCAAGAGTTTGGTACACTCTTGAAAAGGGTTAGGATTGAGTGAGGAATCTCAATTTATCCTTGTAATTTCTAACAATTTGATCACTAGTAGAAACTCCTAAGTTGATTAGGGGGACTGGATTAGCACTCTATATTGAGTGTGAACCAGGATAAAATTGGTGTTGTCTCTCTCTTTTATAGCTTTCTTAGATTTCAAGAAAAACCAAAACCCTAAGTTCTCTAGAAAGGGGCTTTTATAATTCAAGTAGAAATTGGTTGCAATTAACTTGTTTTCAACTTGTTTTAACTTAGTTTAATTGCTCTCTACTTTGATTAATATCTGCTCTTGACTAGTCTTTAAGATATTGAACCATTTTGCTAAATTTCTCTGAAACTGATCCTTTCTGTTCTGCATAAAACACTCGAGTGTTTTCCAAATCACTCGAGTATTTCGTAGCATTTCACTCGAGTGTTCTTCATTTTCACGCGAGTGTTTTTCAGGTTTTCTGAAAAACACGCGAGTGTTTCTTAATTCACTCGAGTAAATTGCCCAGTTTCAGAAAAACAAGCTTTTGATCAATTATCTTTTAATTGCACCGAAAATTAGTCATTGTTGCTTCCATATTACTATTCACCCCCCTCTAGTAATTGCTAAGCCCGCTTGTTGGTTTCCAACAAGTGGTATCAGAGCTCGGTCGAAAGATCGAGCGTAAAAGCTTTTTCGAAAAAGATCCTTTTGGAAACAAATGGGCTCTAGCAATCAACAAGAAGGGTCTATGTCTCTTAACCGACCTCCATTCTTCAGTGGTGAAGATTATTCTTATTGGAAGGTTAGGATGAGAGTCTTTGTAGAAGCAATAGACACCGATATTTGGGATGCAATTGAAAAAGGTCCTTAGATTCCTAGAAGAGTGATTAATGGTGAAGCCATTGTTATTCCTAGGACAAGTTGGAATGAAGATGATAAAAAGAAAGTTTCATATGATTTAAAAGCTAAAAATATCATCTTCTCCGCTTTGTCCAAAAATGAATTTCATAGGATTTCCCAATGTCAATCGGCTAAAGAAATGTGGGATACCTTGCAAATTACTCATTAGGGAACTAGTGAAGTTAGAGACTCAAGATTAAATGCTTTAACTCATGAATATGAGCTCTTTCATATGTTCCCTAATGAGTCTATCAATGATATGCAAACAAGGTTCACACATATCGTTAACCAATTGATTGGCTTAGGAAAGGAATTTAGAGATGGTGAAACTACTAACAAAGTCTTGAGATGTCTTGATAGGAGATGGCAACCTAAGGTGACCGCCATCAAGGAAGCTAAGGATGTAAAATCTATGGACTTGACAACCTTGTTTGGGAAGCTCCAAGAACATGAAATGGAACTATCAAGACTTCACTTAAATGAAGACTCGGACAAGAAAAAGAAGAGCATCTCTCTAAAAGCCTCAACCAAAATGTCAAAAGAGGATGAAGATGAATCTTCAAGTGAAGGCTCCGATCGTGCTCTAAATGAGGAAGACATTAGTTTATTTGCCAAGAGGTTCAACAAATTCCTCAAAGGCAAAAAGGGTAGTTCATCATTCTCTAAGGACAAGAGACCTCAAGACAAAAGATCCAAGGATAACAAGCAAAGAAATAAAAGCTCAAGTGAAATTGTGAAGTGTCATGAGTGTGGTGGGATAGGACACATAAGAATGGAATGTCCCACCTACTTGAGAAAGAATGAGAGGAAGACTCAAGATGGCAAGGGGAAAAGAGCTTACATTGTTTGGGATGAACTGGAAAAGGATTCCAAGTCATCCTCAAGTAGTTCGGATGATGAGGAAGCCAAGCTATGCCTCATGGCCAAGAATGACAATGAAGCCTCCTCAAGTAGTGAAAGAAATGGCAATGAGAGTGAGGATGAGGTATCATCTAATTATTCTTACACCTCTTCTCATACTATTTCTTATGATGATTTGTTAAATGAATATAATGAAATGCTCACTCAATTTGAAAGACTTGCTAAAGTTAACAAAGAAAAAGGAAAGAAGCTTTTGGAGTACCAAAAAGAAATCAATGAATTAGAAAAATCTATTAATGATTTGAAACTCCAAAATGCATCCTTGGAACTTGCTAACTCTAGTCATGTTTGTGAGAATGCAAATCCATCATATATCATCACTCATTGTGAAAAGTGTTGTGAGCTTGAAAAGGAAGTAAATGATTTGAAAATCAAACTCAACACTTTTAACAAAAGTGATAGAAACCTAGATCGGTTGATTGGTTCTCTTAGACACAATTCAAACAAAACCGGTTTAGGATATGTCCACAAGAAAAAGAAAAATAAAGAAGTTGGTTCATTCTCAAAAATTGATTTTACAAAGAAACCAACTTGCTTTTATTGTGGAAAATTTGGACATACCAACAATAAGTGCCATATCAAATCTTTTGGAATTCAAAATGGTACTTATGTTTGGATTAAGAAGGGAGAATCATCCAAGACTAACAAAAAGGGACCCAACATAATTTGGGTACCCAAAATGAGCAAATGATTATGTCTTGTAGGTGTGCCTTAGAACCGGAAAGCAACTTTGGATACTTGATAGTGGATGTTCTAGGCACATGACGGGAGATAAGCGACACTTCATTGAGCTTACTCCTAAGGAAAAGGGATATGTCACTTATGGAGACAACAACAAAGGCAAAATACTTGGTATAGGTAAAATTGGTAATTCTTCCAACTTGGTTATTGACAATGTACTTTATGTTCAAGGATTAGAGCATAATCTTTTGAGCATTAGTCAATTGTGTGATATTGGTAACCATGTACTATTTACCTCTACTCATTGTCTCATAAAAAGTGACAAAGATGAATCTATCAAATTTGTTGGAAAAAGGTCTAATAACACTTACATGGTTGAATTGAATAATATCACTTCTTTAGTTTCAAAGTGTTTAATTAGCAAAGAAAGTGATACTTGGTTATGGCATCGTAGGACCGCTCACATTAATGTAAATCAACTTAAGAAACTTCAATCCAAAGACTTAGTAGTTGGTTTACCAAAGCTCAATTTTCAAATTAAAGGTGATTGCACTCCTTGCAAGAAGTGCAAACAAACTAAAAATCATTTTAGTTCCAAAAATGATGTGTCCACAACAAGACCATTGGAAATGCTCTACATGGACTTGTTTGGACCTTCTCAAGTTAAAAGCTTTGGTGGCAACTACTATGCCTTGGTGATTGTTGATGATTTTTCAAGATTTACATGGACATTATTTTTAAGTGCTAAGAGTGAGGCCTACAAGTCTTTTAAACGCCACATTAAACTTGCCCAAAACCAAGTAAACCAAAAGGTGATTATTATTTGAACCGACCATGGAGGTGAATTTGAAAACTACAAATTTGATAGATTTTGTGATAAGCATGGAATTGAGCACCAATATTCAGCACCAAGAACTCCGAAACAAAATGGAGTTGTTGAAAGGAAAAATAGGGTGCTAGAGGAACTTGCTAGAACCATGTTAAATGATTCTCAAGTACCTCACTATTTTTGGGCCGATGCCGTTAATACGGCTTGTTATGTAATGAATAGAATCTTTATTAGGCCCATGTTAAAGAAAACCCCCTATGAGCTTTACAAAGGTAGAAAACCCAATATATCCCATTTCCATGTTTTTGGATGCAAAGTGTACATTTTAAACAATGGAAATGATCAACTTGGAAAATTTGATTCTAAATCGGATGAGGGAATATTTTTGGGTTACTCTTCTCATAGTAAAGCTTTTAGAGTTTATAATAAACGAACTATGACTATTGAAGAATCAATTCACATAGTTTTTAATGAGTCTTCGAAAGAAGATAGAGTTTTATGTGATGGTAGTGATGATGGACTTGAGATTTCCAATGTTGACAAAGAGATGGAAAAATCAAAGGATGACGGAGAAATCAAGGATGAACTTGATCCGGCTTGGAAAACGGTGAAAGCTCACCCTATTGACAATGTCATAAGAGACCTTTCAAAGGGAGTGTTAACTCGTAGGTCAATTCAAAATATTTGTCATTTTGTTTCCTTTGTTTCTCAAATCGAACCAAATTCAATTAAAGATGCAATTAAGGATGAACATTGGGTTATGGCCATGCAAGAAGAACTAAATCAATTTATTAGAAATGATGTTTGGGAACTAGTGCCTACACCCAATGATCATACCATAATTGGTGTAAAATGGATTTATAGAAATAAGCTTGATGAATCCGGTTTGATTATAAGAAACAAAGCGAGACTTGTTGCCCAAGGGTACAACCAAGAGGAAGGTGTTGATTATGATGAGACCTTTGCTCCGGTTGCACGCCTTGAGGCAATCCGAATTTTGCTTGCCTTTTCATCAATAATGAAATTCACTCTTTATCAAATGGATGTCAAGAGTGCTTTCTTGAATGGTTTCATAAATGAAGAAGTGTATGTTAAGCAACCACCCGGTTTTGAAAGTCATGAATTTCCAAACCATGTTTATAAATTGAAAAAGGCACTTTATGGATTAAAACAAGCTCCTAGAGCTTGGTATGATTGATTAAGCACCTTTTTATTAGAAAATGACTTTCAAAGGGGAAAGGTTGATAATACCCTATTCATCTATAAAACCAAAGAGGACATTTTGTTAGTGCAAATATATGTAGATGATATTATCTTTGGTGCCACTAACGTGTCCTTGTGTAGAAAGTTCTCTAACTTGATGAAAAAGGAATTTGAAATGTCCATGATGGGGAGCTCAAGTTCTTCCTAGGACTTCAAATCAAGCAAGTCAAGGAGGGGATTTTTGTGCATCAAGGAAAATATTGCAAGGAGCTCCTTGGAAAATTCGGAATGGACAAATGCAAAGAAGCATATACTCCCATGAGCACATCATGCTACCTAGACAAGGATGACAAAGGTACACCGGTTGATGTTAGTAAATATAGAGGCATGATAGGTAGTCTTCTATATCTTACCGCATCTAGACCGGATATTATGTTTAGTGTATGCATGTGTGCCCGTTTTCAAGCAAATCCTAAAGAATCACACTTATCCGCGGTTAAACATATTTTTAAATATCTTAAAGGAACAATTAACACCGGACTATGGTATCCTAGTGATACTAGTCTTAGTTTAGTTGGTTATTCGGATTCTGACTTCGCTGGATGGAAGCTTGATCGCAAAAGCACTAGTGGTACTTGCCATTTATTGGGAAGTTCACTAGTGTCATGGTTTTCTAAAAAGCAAGCTTGTGTTGCTCTTTCCACCGCCGAAGCGGAATATATCGCCGTCGGTAGTTGTTGTGCTAACTCTTGTGGATGAAACAACAATTATCGGACTTTGGTTTAAAATTAGAAAGTGTTCCCATAAAATGCGATAACACGAGTGCCATTAACCTAACTAAGAATCCGGTGTATCACTCAAGGACTAAACACATTGAAATTAGGCATCATTTCCTAAGAGATCATGTTCAAAAGGGTGATTGCACAATTGAATTTGTAAGTACCACAAATCAATTAGCGGACATTTTTACAAAACCCTTACCAAGGGATACCTTCTATCATATAAGAGGTGAACTTGGTATTTTAGATGAGTCTAGTATAAACTAATTGATTTGTGCCATTTGAAAATCACCAAATGTGTCTAAATTTAATGTGTAGTGATACTTGATTGAATTTGCCTTGAGAGCTTAAAAATTTATGTTCTAACTGTGTGTGATTATGTTTCCTATCTATTGTCTTCATTACATGTGGTGAATTTTGTGTTTTGTGTTTTAAAAACTGTGTTTTTAAGCTTCACTGATAAAAAGACTCGAGTGTTTCTAATATCACTCGAGTAATTTTAATTCAAAATTAAATCAATTTTAATTGAAAAAGTTTTTGAGCAGGTCTGATGGAAAATACTCGAGTGTTTTCTAAATCACTCGAGTGTTTTGAGCCTATGGAAAAATCACACTTTCGGCCACCACTCGAGTGAATCCCATTTCACTCGAGTGAATCGCAGTTTTCTGAAAATCCAATTTTCGGCCAACACGCGAGTGAATTCAAATTGACGCGAGTGTTTTTAAATTCACTCGAGTGAATTCATCAGATTTAGTCTGATACTGCTGCGACTTTGCCCAGATCTGCACGAACTCTTCTCTCTCCATACCTGCGTTTTCTCTGTTCTCTCATCCCTTTCATCACATATTTCACCCAAAATCAATATTTCTTTCATATTTCAACAAGATTTCATCTTCTAAACTCATTCCCATCCTTATTTCACATCAAATCCACATTTTTAACCATCAAATTCATCATTCCCTTTCCAAAACCCTAACTTCCCAAAACCCCAAATTCTCAAAATTTCTTCTAGTGTTCAATTGTAAGTGCAAATGGCTTCATCATCGGACATCAGAAGAAAAGAGAAAAAGCCTAGAATGGAGGAACCTATTGAAGAGGAGGAGGATGATTTCTACCAAAGAGCTAATTGCATTGAGAGGGAGAGAAAGTTTGCTTCCAACGATTATGCTGCTCAAACATGGGTAAGTGAAGCTTATCTCAATAGTAGAGGATTCCCTTTTGTCAATGCCCTCAAAACTCAAAAGCTTATGGGTTTCATATCGTTTAATGGCCCTATTTACATTAGGCTAGTTAGACAATTTTATGCGAACTTTAGGCAAAATGGTAATTCATATGAGACCTCCGTGTTAGGAAAACGTTTTGAGGTTACCCCCAAGGCTTTATTCCAAGTCTTTGGGATTTCACGATCGGGCGAAGGAACATCAAAAGGGGATGTTGACCCTATTTTCCGTAACTTACTCCGCCCCAATCGTGCATATCTCAAGGGCGAGAAGAAGGCAAACCACATGACAGCCAACAATAGAGTCCTCCACTATATCATTAGCCATATTTTGTTGCCCCAAACTTCTCCAAATTACTCCCGCCCCATTCAAATTGAACTAAGAGCTATGAATGCCATTTTAAATGGTAATGTTTTGAATTGGGCTTCCATTATCCTTGCTAAGATGAAACAAGCCTCCGACTCCAAACCTAAGCAACACCTCCCTTACCCAATGCTTGTGTGCAGAATCCTTCAACATTTTGAGGTTCAAATTCCAGAAATAGAGTCTGTCGTTCGTCTACCTGCAAAAATCCATGCCTTTTCTGACATCTCTTTGGGTAAGATGGACATCGAATACTTCGGTAATCGATGCTTATATTTTGATGAGGCAGCTGCTCTGAGGGGTCAAGGCAATGTTCAGCAGGCTGCAGATCAGCTGGGCGTTGACCCTCAGCAGCTAGAGGAGGAGCAGGCTGCTTTTGCCCAGCAGGCCGGAGGAAGTGGTAGTGTACCCCATGGTGATCCGACTGATGACATTAACTTTGATACACCGGGGTCCTGGAACACCCAATTTGCAGAGTTCAGGGTGTATATGGATGAGAGGATGGACGGTTTTGATGGACGGTTTGCCTCCATGGGACATCAGGCTGAGGAGTATAGGAATTTTATGACTGGTCGGGTTGATCGGAGAGATGGGCGCTTGGATGCTTTGGAAATTCAAGCTCAAGAGCAAAGGGCGACCTTGTTTGACATGAGGGCTCAAATGGACCTCCAGCACTCTGCTCTTCATGGTAGGCTTGATGCCCACTTCGCTAGTGTGGATGCTAGCTTTGGCCATGTGCACTCCGATCTGAGTCAGATTCTGTCCGCTCTTGGGAGACTTCAGCCCTATCCTCGCGATGACGATCAGCAGCCACCATCTGCCTGAGTCCTGATGCTCCTTTGCACTTCTTATTTTTATGACTATGTCTTTCTTTTTAGCTATGTTGAACTTTTTGAGTATTTTGTTGTTTTTGGAGTTGGGTGTACTTTGATTAACACTCATGTTTTATGGTCTAGTTATGGTGTGTTGGAATGATGGGTTTATGACATTTATGCATTAATCATGTTTTTCTTCATGATTTTCATGTTCTTTAAAGTTTTTCAATATTGCTTCATAGTCATATTTTGTGTCTTATTTACTCTTAAGGGAAAGTTTTCTTATTGGTATCCTTCATTCTCCACCTTGGTTTCCAAAATGTTATTTTTTTGATCATGACAAAAAGGGGGAGAAAGGAGATTAAAGAGAAAGAGAGCATTTTTTTCCCGCCTTCTTGCTTACACTCTGATGATATATGCTCTTGCTCTGATACCAATGAGCACTTGATTATGTTTATTATTGTATTACGTTGTGCTTGGCATTTTCTGGATTGTACAGGTTAAAAAGGTTCCTAGATTGAGGGGGAGCTCTCAAGTGCTAGAGATTTAATTATTTTGTCATCATCAAAAAGGGGGAGATTGTAAAATCAAGTCTCCGATTAAGGCGGATTAATTTTGATCATGACAATGTAATTAAATTATGGACTTAAAGTGAAGAATGCAAGCCCAACATTAAAGAAGATCAAGTGCTTAGTTAATTATTCATTCTCATTTAATTTTAATGTATTTTATTTTATTTATGAGAGTGGGTAGTTTAGGTTTTTATTCTCACATAAGGTCAAATAATAATCATGCATGAAAGGTTGAGATTAAAACCAATTAGACTTGAGAAGAGAATTGAAAACAATGTTAGAAAAACTTAATTTTTCTAACATTGAGCAATTCACTCGAGTGATTCTCAATTCACTCGAGTGATTTATGAACTTTCAGTAATATAGCCGTTGGATAAAGTAAAAAGCAACACTATCAGAGTTGACCAAAAACACTCGAGTGTTTTCAAAAAAAAAACTCGAGTGATTTAGGTCTGTCAGCAAATTTTTTAAAGGTTAGAAGAGGACAAAAAGGAAGAATAACTTGGATTTTCCTTCCCTTTTGTCCCCTCACATATATTTTGAATAGTGGACTTTATTTGGTGCAACAAGCTTACACTCTTTAATTGATTTCATTCTCTCTCAAGTGTTGAAAATCATTTCTCTCTAAACTCAACCAAGCATTCATCTTTATTATTTGTCTTAGTGAGTTAAGAGAGTGTGCTTCAATTGTAAGAGAATTATTTGTTGTAAAATTCTCAAACACTCAAACACTTTAGCTTGTTTAGAAAATCTTGGTGAGGTATCCAAGTACTTGGTGAGGTATCCAAGTTTCTCAAGCCTTGAGAGGTTCTCAAGCACAAAGGCTAAGAGGATTCTTAGCTTGGTGGGCTCTTGGAGGTTCCAAGGAGCTTAAGAAGAAGGGACTCTTCATCACCAAATCAAGTTGGGGTAGAAATTTCAAGAGTTTGGTACACTCTTGAAAAGGGTTAGGATTGAGTGAGGAATCTCAATTTATCCTTGTAATTTCTAACAATTTGATCACTAGTAGAAACTCCTAAGTTGATTAGGGGGACTGGATTAGCACTCTATATTGAGTGTGAACCAGGATAAAATTGGTGTTGTCTCTCTCTTTTATAGCTTTCTTAGATTTCAAGAAAAACCAAAACCCTAAGTTCTCTAGAAAGGGGCTTTTATAATTCAAGTAGAAATTGGTTGCAATTAACTTGTTTTAAACTTGTTTTAACTTAGTTTAATTTCTCTCTACTTTGATTAATATCTGCTCTTGACTAGTCTTTAAGATATTGAACCATTTTGCTAAATTTCTCTGAAACTGATCCTTTCTGTTCTGCATAAAACACTCGAGTGTTTTCCAAATCACTCGAGTATTTCGTAGCATTTCACTCGAGTGTTCTTCATATTCACGCGAGTGTTTTTCAGGTTTTCTGAAAAACACGCGAGTGTTTCTCAATTCACTCGAGTAAATTGCCCAGTTTCATAAAAACAAGCTTTTGATCAATTATCTTTTAATTGCACCGAAAATTAGTCATTGTTGCTTCCATATTATTATTCCGCCCCCCCTCTAGTAATTGCTAAGCCCGCTTGTTGGTTTCCAACAAACATGACCCTGTACTCTAGGAGTACCAAACTGATGCAACCTACTTGATGACACATTCTGGGAATGTGGCCATTGTCTGGGACATGGTTTCTTTGACACGTTCTGGGAACGTGATGCACACTCTGGGAGTGGTGCTTGATTATATTCCAAGTATGGTTTGCGATACGTTCTGGGAACGTATGTTAGTGTTCTGGGAACACATTGGTATAATAATAGAATTAAAGATAAAAACCAACCTAAATGATTGTGAATTCATGCATGCATATAGAATGGAAGATGGGTTGGTAGGAACGTTTATCATATTCTAAGAATATGAGGAGGGTACTTCGGGAGTACCAAATTTGTAACCTACTTGATGACACATTCTGGGAATGTGGCCAGTGTCTGGGACCTGGTTATATACGTTCTGGGAACGTATGTTAGTGTTCTGGGAACACATTGATATGCAACCTACTTGATGACACATTCTTGGAATGTGGCCAGTGTCCGGGACCTGGTTTTTATGCGTTCTGGGAACGTGATGCACACTCTGGGAGTGATGCTTATTATTCCATGTATGGTTTGCTACACGTTTTGGGAACGTGATGCACACTCTGGGAGTGATGCTTATTTATCCAAGTATGGTTTGACATTACGTTCTGAGAACGAATGTCAGTGTTCCGGGAACACAACGGTGTATTGGATGGACGTCCAAGATGGACTTTGTTAGAGGCCTCAGTTGTGGAAGGAAATCACGCATCATGCCACCTGAATTGAAAGAATTATTATGATTAACTGGGTGTGCTCATATGATTATGCATCATGATTTTCTACATGTTGACTTGTGGATGTTAGTTTTATTCTCATTTGATTATGCGAATATGTATAGCTAACCCCCATGCCCTTATTAGGTGTTGATCGTGCATCTAGATTGCACAAAATTCAGTGTAGGGAGATGTCCTTTGGGTGCATGCAGAATATAGAAAGTGTGGGTTGGGAACCCTTTGTGCAGATATCGAGGATCCGGCCAGATGAATATTTGGACAGAGGACCAGTGACCAGCTCTATAACATCTCTATTTTTAATAGTATTTATATGATACACATTTTGAAAGAGGTATCATAAAATGAATTCGGTTTCATAATAATATTTATTTGGTATCCATGGACTTGTTACACTTGATATATTTTGGGGGGCATAATATGATTACTTTACTATGTTTCCGCAAACTCTGATTTTGTTAGTCAAACTCATTATTAATCAAGTGTTTGTGAAAAGGAATTTTCAAGGGAAGGGAAAATTCTTATTTTCAGATCTTTTTCCAACCATAACAAGTCCAAGTATTCATAAACTTATTACTTTTCTTATAAAGTAAGATGATATACAAGGAGTGTTACACTTTTATGGTATCAGAGCAATGGTCCTGACTCTTGGTCCTTGGGTGTGTGGTCCAATACGCTGGTCATCAATATCTTCAATGTTTCCTGGGAAGTATGCTTTCATATACTTCCAAACTAGAGCTAAGGTTATGGGTAATGGCTCTAGATAAGTAGCTCATTCTTCTATTAAGAAGTGTTCTATGAAGTCTAAGTCGAAGTATGATAGTCGTATGCTTCTCTTTAGACATGTGGTAAACCTAAAACCATAGTGTTGGTTTATCAGTTCTCATAGAACCATGATTTTGGTACCAAATTGAGGCTTTTTGAAAGAGCTTTTCAATGGTGTATAATTTGTTGATTATCATGGATTAGGGAAAGAAAAAGGGATGGACGAAGGGAGCTCGCAAAAATAGAGCGTCAACCCCCAATTCAAGCAAAATAGACCAAATTCGTCAACATACACGGCTTATATAGGTAAATCAAGGCTCCATACACCTTGACACGAGTCTCCCACCAGCATAGGATTGATTTCCTGTCGATTTTTGGGTAAAAACATGTGATTAATCATCAAACGCACTAATCCTGAGTTCTGCAGCACTGTGAAAATCGATTGTCAACTTGTGACAATAGATTGTCACGTACAAAATTTTCAAAAATTCATATTTTATTTCTTTTCCCTTCAAAAAACTTTTCAATTGAAAATAAGTCCCAAAACAAGGACTAAATTGCAAATATATATTTTTTCTATATAAAATCCCATAATAAAAATACTTCTCATTTTATATTTATTTAATCACATCTATTGTACATAATCAAAAAACGGAAATAAAATAAAACTAATTAATTATTAAAAATATTATAATTAATAACTATTAATCGGGGATTAAAAATTTGGGGTGTTACAAGTCCTTCATAATTAACTTGTTTTAAATTCATTGCCGGCCCAAGTTATTCCCTTCATGTTTTGCAAACATGTATCGTATTTATATTTAAATGTTCTATAAAATAATAATTTCTCTTATTTAAATATTTAATACATAAATATACTCTCTCCATTCTTTTATATAAGCATTAGATAGTGACAATGTGTTGATTCTTTTTATAAATGTTTTGTCCAATCTTTAATGATATTAATTATTTCTTTTCCACGAACATCCCTATTCACTCAATACTTTTTACATTTTAGAGTCTCAATAATAATTATAGAGTTAATTTTGAAAAAAAAAATGTCAAATGTTATCGATTCTAATGTTACTAACAATATTAACCAATTTTCTTAATCCACATACAAGTCTACTTCAGAAGCGCATATATAAGAATGGAGGTGGTATATTACAACATTTATAAAAAAAATACTCCCTTTGTCTCATAAGTTATGTTCATGTAGATATTTTACTTTACCTCATAAGTTATTTTTTTTAGAAGAGTTAATAGTCACAAAGGTCCTCAAACGATACCCGTGGAATCAGTTAGGTCCTTGAAAGATTTGTGGGATCTCATAAACCCCCCAAAGATCATATTGGCGTCACATTAGTCCCCCCCATCCAATTTCGTCAAGAGGGACCTGACGGAGTCCTACCTGGCATGTAAAATGTTTTGTTGACCCCAATGCCATGTTGGAATGCTAAGAAGGTGCCACATTTGGGACAACAAAGCATTTAATGTGCCACATAGGATTTCGTTAAGTCCCTTATGGCGGGACTAACTGTAGTGGACCTAACTCTAGTCCGACCATTTCTTCTTTATGCCGACCGATTGAACACTGGAGTAAAGAGCACCGATCACTATCTGGTCGGAAGCATGATACGTCGATCTAGGGACACTTAGGAGAATCATGGGCTTACGAGACCCCAACCGAGCACAGGATCTTCATCCTTATCATTAATAGTTACGGTCTCAACAAGCCTAATAGTCACTCCTATATTCCCGCACAGCTTGGTTAGATTACGGGATAAAGATCAGTGTTCATCACATACGGGATTAAGAAAGGCAATCTTATCAAAACCTTTACTAATCCTAATTGAACACTCCTTCATCGCGGGCCTCGCCAAACAGCCAGAGACACACGTATCAGGTAATCCCCTATAAGAACCACCAGGCTATGGGGGCTAAGGTACGTTCTCTCCATCCCTAAGTTGACACTATCACACACATTGTTGACTAGGGAGATCCTGATTATCCCAACTGGATATTTAGAAAATCCTACGAAGTCCTACAGCATAACTCGATTAGGATCAGACTTTTGGTTTCTTCAATAACCATAAGGTTGTTCCTGGTCAAGGACACGACAATGGCGCCGTCTGTGGGGACTAAATAACAAATCATTCCCATCTCAACCATGGTTCACACCAGAAGCTGTAACGATCTGATTTTTATTAATCTAATAATTATATTTTATGTATGTTTTATTTATATGGAAACGAAGTATGAAAAATGATTTACAAATATTTTCGTAGTAAATGCATGTATGTATATAGTTATCTTGAGCTAATATGTATACATATAAGTATAAGTAGTCGTAATTATTTTCTTAGTGAATGTGTGTATATATAGGTGTGTATGTATTAGTATATGTAATTAGATTCTTAGGGTATTTGTGTGTGCATTCATATGTTTGAGTAGTTGTAATTATTCTCTTGTGTTTATGTGTATAATTGTATGTATGATTGCATGATAAAGTTTGGGTAGGAAAATGTATGTGGAGTTGGTGAGTATGCTTGGGGTGTGGCGATTTAGGCTTTCAGTGCTTTGATTTTTGTGTAGGTTCGAGTACCGAGGTTTTCCAGAGTCCGAGTGAGCTTTCCTAGTGCCTTGATTTTGATGGAATATTGGGATAGAGAATCCTAAGTTTGGACTTTGAGTGTTAATGTGGGCCTTAGTGTTAGTGTTGAAACTCATGGTTTCCCTGTTGTTGTTTTGATGATGACACAACACAATTCATCTTGATATATGCTGTGAACAGGTTCAGGTGCATTGAAGAATGCAAAGAGTTTGCTTGCTTTGTTGAAGTCTTAGCAGTTTAGGCTTAGAACTCTTTGTAAGGAAACTAATACTCTCTAAAGCACTTAGTTATAACCTTATGATGATGTTATTTTTTTTATTCTTAAAAAAACTAGAAGAAGCCTTTTTAAACTTCTGCTCCAGGAAAAGTCTTTGTGAAAATGTTTTGCGAAAACCTTTGGTTACAATTTTTTCATGAAAATCTGTTTTTATTGTGGAGTAATCGATTACCCATTCTGGAATAATCGATTACTTGATGCAACTTATAACCAGAGAGTAAGTAATTGATTAATTAGATTCTTGTAATAGATTACTTCCTTGAACTGGTCATTTAGGTGACAGTAATCAATTACTTGAAACTGTTAATCGATTACATTCTAATGCTGCAACTTTTGTGAAAAACCTGAGAGCGAGTAATCGATTAATCTGACCAAAGTAATTGATTACTTCATTCAAATTTTTTAAAAATGTTCTGAAATCAAACTGATTCTCAGAATGATTTATTTCCTTTTCTGGATGATTTCGTTTCTGATTTTTGGCTGCTTCTTCTATCTTTTTAAAAACACTATCACTCACTTCCACTTCACTCTTGATCTTCTTCTTCTTCTCCTTTCTCTCAATTTTTGAAAAATCCTTTGAGAAGAAAAATCATATTCATCATCATCATCATATAGTTATAGCTTTGTTTTTGCTTAAGAATATTATATTGTCATAGGACTATATTGTAGTATCTGCTCTATCTACAGAGCTTTATTGTTAGTTGCACACATTTCTTCATGCAAATCACTCTTATTGTAAGGGGTGTGACAACCTTAGGTATTAAGGAGTGTTTTTCCCTTAGGATTGAACGTGTGTCGCGTTCATACGGTGAGGTAACCCTTTGTTGTATTGGGTAGCGCTATACGAACGGTGGGATTCCTAGTAGTTAGGCTATTGTATTTGAGGTCCCTGGCGAACGGTGGGATTCCTAGTAGCTTGCGGGGTGCTCTGGATGTACTTGGGGACGCGTTGCGTCTTGGCTTAGTGAAAAGCTCAAGTGGGTCGCTTGAGGACTGGATGTAGGCGTTGTTTGCCGAACCGGGATAAAAATCCCCGGTGCAAATTTTCCTATCCCTTATCTCTTTATTTTTCGCATGTTTATTTTGTGTTAATTAAATTTTCGCCGATAAAAATTATTTTTACGTTTTAATTTATTTAAACACGAGAATTGCGTTTTTCTTTGTGTTGATGTTTATCAATCTCGTGGATAGTATGATTTCAATATACTTAGTAATACTATTTCAATTTTGCGCTTAAAAACGTTTTTAAATCGTTCTTTAAGTCTTCCACTCGTTTTAATCTCTGTTATTCTTTCAAAGATCGATTTATCGCAATTGAATTTCAAAGTTATATAAACACCCAATTCACCCCCCCCCCCTCTTGGGTGATTCTCGCCATTACCACCAATTATTCCAACAATTGGTATCAGAGCTTTGTGCTCTAGTAACAAGCTTAATCGCTTGAGTTAACGATCCTTTGTTGTTTGGCTTATTGGGATATTTGTTTTGATTTTAAAATGGAGGGTTGTTCATTCAATGATGCACCAATTTTCGATGGAGAGAATTATTCATATTGGAGTGTTAGAATGAGATTTTATTTGCAATCAATTAATTATCGTTTATGGTTTATTGTGCAAAATGGTTTTGATTTGAACCCAAAAAATGTTTTAAACGAATTTGATAAAAAATGTTTTTCCTAGAATATTCAAGCTATGCAGATTTTAAGAAATGCCTTAAACGATGAAGCATATGCAAGAATCAAGGATTGTGTTAATGCCAAAAGTATTTGGGACTCTTTAATAACACACTATGCTACTAATGATCTATGGGAAAGTGTTAGTGTTCGCAGGGAAAAAGGTATGCACAGAAGGAACGAAAGTATGAAAGATGATGTTTTTGATGATTAGACAAAAAGCAACTCAACTAGTGAAGATGATGATTTAGAAAGATTACTTGAAGAGTTCATACAATCTTATGAGGAATTGAGTTCTTCGGAAGAAGAGTCCACGGACAGTGAAAGCGAATCAAATGGACATATTTCTCATGAGGTAACAAACTTTAGTTCTTTCTCTAACAATCATCACATTACATATAATAGCTTGAGTGATGATAAGACAATTTTGAAAAACCATGACTTGGACTTTGTGCGAGAATTATCTTCAACATAAATTACAGTTGACTCATTGAAAATTGAAGATAATTTCGGAAAAGAAATATTTCTAGAAAATTGTTCCTCAATGCATTTTGAAAAATGTTCTTTAACTGAAAAACAAGTTGAGGATACAAATGTTGAAACTCATGCTGAAAAATCTATTGACTCAAATTCATTACTTGGTCAAACTGATGTTGATATCCAAAAACCAAGTAAAAATTTGAACAATAGTTCTTTATCTTTTCAAAACAAAAACTCCAAGTTATGTGATCATATTTGTGAAAAAGTCAAGTCTCCACCAAAGCAAATTATATGTAATTATTGTGGTTGTTCAGGTCATATCGCTTATCTATGTTATTATCGGACAAATCTAACTATGAAAGGTAAATTGAAATGGATTCCAAAGGTTTCCAAGGAATCTAAATCTAATTTCCCAGGACCCAAAATGAGACGGGTACCAAGGCTTTCCTATTGTAACAGGACTTTGCAAAATCAAGCAACCAAGGTTGAACCAAAAGGAAATCAAGGGAAGAAAGCAATAAATTTGACCTACTGGAAGTCAAAAGCTGGAAGAGCTAACCAAGTGGAGAACAGGCTTGCAAGGTCCAAAGCTTTCACTGAAAGAAATGAAAAGTCCACCTTGATGAAAAATCAGAAAAGGAAGCAATGGTCGAGGACAAAATCACCACGACACAAAATGGTTGCAAGAAGAAATCATTGGTCAAAGTCTAAATCTCCACGGCATACAAAGTTTGAGGTAAACAAGTCATATTCTTATTATAACCATGATTATTCAAGAACATACTTTGACTATTCCAAGCTTTATTGAATTTTAAAATTAAATCATGTGTTGCAAATTTCCTTTTCACATGAACATCATGTCTTGGAAAAGCTAAAGTACTTCGATCATATTGTGTTACATAATGCAAACTTATGTTGGCATCTAAACGCTCAATATGATTAAACTTGATGTAATTCATAATTATAATGAAGCATATGATTTGTTATATTATTTCTGGTCTATATCATTTTCTTCAATAGCTCTAATTGTTTATCATGACATATTATCTAACTTGAGCGTTGGAGATATCCAGAACTATCTGTTTTGCAGGAAACAGGTTTCCCTAAAAAGGTAAGTTGACCACAAGCTAAAGTCACAAATGGTCCCTAGCATCAAAAATCAACTCACAGAAAACAAGGAAGGCTGGTTATGCAGAGAAAGAGAGGAATTCTGGAATTTTATGCAGAAGTAATCGATTACTCTGGAACAGTAATCAATTACCCAGTAGTTTTGTGCAGCTGTTCTGAACAGTTATGAGGAAGTAATCGATTAGAAGTCCAATTTAATCGATTAAATCTGCAGCATCATGCAAACCATCAGAGGCAAAGTAATCGGTTAAGAGGTCTGAAGTAATCGATTAAGAAGTTGCATCAGGTTCTGACAAGTGGAGGAATAATCGATTAAAAGCACGAAAGTAATCGATTAAATGAGGAAGTAATCGATTAAATCAATGAAAGTAATCGATTATCGGCTACAGTATCTGAAAAAAGGGAAAAAGTGCAGAATCGTGTGGACCAAGTGGGCCTTGACCCGATTTGACCTTGTGAGGACCACTTATGTTGACCAAACCCTAGCCACACTCTCACTTTCTCTCTCTTTCCAACCAAAAACACGGCCTCCCTCTTCCTCTCCCACGATACTTCTTCTTCTTCTTCCTCCAACCACCAAACTTCATAACTACCTCCAAAACTCCATTAAACCACCACCATTCTTACTCATTCTTCTTATTTCACTCATAAATCTTCATATCCAACCTTCTTCTTCTCTAAACTCGTCTCTCTCTCCTCTCTCACCATACCCATTCGGTTCTCACCATCAACCTCCATAGAAACCAACTCACACCACCATTACCAATCTTCTCACCACTACCTTCAACCTCTCTTCAACCTTACCCAAAACCATTGGTCAAACTTGGTTCTCTCAAGGATTTCATGCTTCACTGGTCTTGAATCTTCATGTTCAGATTCGGTTCATCTTCTCCGGTTCAGTTGCAAGAACATTGGTTCAGTGTTGGTTCGTCTGGTTAAGTGGATTTCTTGTGTTCAGCAAAGGTTGTAGTTCAGTATCATCCGGTTCTGTGTTCGGTTCTGTGTTTCGGTTTACCTTCGGTTCAGTGCATTCTCCGGTTCAGGTTCTTTCCTTTTCAGTATAGTGCAGTGTGTTCTTCTACATCTTTGTGCTCATTGTATGGTATGCTGCTCTATGATGATGTCTTGATGTTGATATAGCTGCTTTGAATAGTTATTCTGAATTATAGTCTGGGTTTCTCTGTGCTGTGCTGAAGTATTTCTACTTGCTGGGCTGTCTGTGTTTATTTATGGTGATTGGCATTTATTGGTTCAGAATTTTGAGTATTATCTGAGGTATTTGTGATCATGTCGACCCGTCGCACAAAAAGAAGAACTATCATTGATGAGTCTGATGAGGATGAGCCTTCTCCTCCAATTGTTCAGAGTAGGGCTCAACCATCAACCAGTCGTGCTCCTAGGCCTCCTCGACCTAGAAGAAACAAAGCTAGCTCTTCTGCTCCACCTCCTCCAGTTCACCAACCTATAGCAGTGGAGAATTTAAATCGCTGGTTTTCTAATCCATCTCAGATTATGGATTATGAGAAATATTTTGAGGCTTGCTCTGTGATTTCTCCAAGGTTTCTGAATGCAGATACATTTGATGGCGAAGATTGTAACCTCCCCGCCGTAGTGCTTGTAACATCCCAAATTTCAAACCCAAATACAAATAAATTAATAATAGTTGGAGTAATCGAAATAATAATAATAAACCATAAATAGGTATTTAAAATAAGTATTTTAGCATAAGAAAAAGAAAAATAATAATAATAATAGTAATAATACTAATAATAATAAAAATAAAAAGAAAAATAATAATAATAATAATAATAATGTAATAATAATTAAAAAAATAATAAATAAATAAAAAGAGAAGGGGTTCTTCGTGAACCCCAACTCTCTCTTCTTCTCTAAGGGGTTCCACCGCTGGCCCTAACCCCATTTCCAACCCCAACCCACGGCCTCCCCTCTCCTCCATGGCTCCTCCTCTTCCCGCCGCCGGCCGCCAGCCACCATCACCACCGTTTTTCTCTCTCAGTCCCAAGCTCTCTCTTTTTCTCTCCGCCACCGTCCCATCTCTCTCTCCCTCGCGACCTCTCCTTCTCTCACTAGACCGCCGCCACTGTTGTAACCGTGGCGCCGCCACCCGCGATCTTTGCTGCTTCTCATTCGCGCTTCCACGCGCGTTCTTCTCCTCCCATCCAGTCGCGATTCGCGACTCGCAGCAACCATGGATGTTGCGAACATTGTTGCTGCCCGGAAGTTGCACTGCCTTCCCTTGGTCTCTCTCTCCACCGATCTTCGCTGGCCTTGCTCTCACGTGCGACCCAGCCACCACCATGAGTTCTCACGCCACCACCTCTTTCCTCCCTCTGATCTGATGTGTGTTGCTGCTAAGGATCGTCACCGACGCCGGTATCGTCGTCATCGTTACCGGGGTCGGCCGTACCTTTGTGCTTTGAACCGGGTCGACCGAACCGGCCTTCAAAAATCAGATTCGAGGGTAAATCCCTATCACCTTTTTAATTGCTCTTCGTTATATGTTAATAATAATTTGATTATAATAACGGTATTAGCATTAATAACAATTATTTAGTGTTAAATGATTTTTTGAAAAAAAAGTAATATGCAATTTAGTATTGATTTTCAGTTACATAGTTATTTATAATGATTTTAATTAATTACTCTGACTTGGGATAATATTGGATTAACTGTTATGTCGAATGATGAATTTTAAAGAGTATTTTTGTGAAAGGTGCTGGGTTCTTAAGTAAGTGAGCTGTCGTTTAGTTTGGTTGAGTTGTCCCTGAACTAAATGATATCTCAGTTAATTAGGAACCTGATATATACGACATAACGTTAATTCGAGTCAAAACGTTGAGCATTAATTTCAAATTGAAGGGGAGTGTATTATTGGGACTTTTGAGATCTGTTTAGACTTATTTTTGAACAAAGAACGCTTTCTTTCAATCCGAAATTAATGGTGTCAAGTCACGACATTTGATTTTGTGACTTGAAGCTAAAACTACTTAACTTTAAAGTATTTTTGACTATTATGTTGGTATTGAAAGTTAATATATTTTCAAGAAAAAGCTTTATTTAAGGGACTATGGTTCTAATATTTTATTTGACTTTGATTCATGAATTTTAATTAAAGGTTTTCGAAATTAACTTGTTTGATTTTCAAGTTAAAGCCCCTTTCGTAAAACGCTTTATATTGATGATATTTAATTCGTATGACATGGTTAGACGACGAAGGATTTTAGGAACCGCTGTGATGCGAACAACAAACCGCGTAGCGTCATGAGCCGGAACAGGATAGCCCCGTCGTGCCTCGAAACAGGTTCTGGTAGAACCCCAAGGTAAGGGGTTTATTTGCCGTCTCGGTGGATGAGATACTAGTACTGTATAATCTGGATCAAGGTTAATTGCTTATGTGTGATTAGGGAATTTAGAATTTATTTTAATGAGATAATATGAGATAAATGCTATTTGAAATGTGTTAAATGCTTAAGTGATGAATTCTTTGAATCATATGTTAATTTTATGTATATATGTATAAGTACCTGAGAAAGTGCTATTTGATGTTAAGGATTATATGCATGATAATTAAATAAGAATTGTAATTGTTAACGAAATATTTAATTTATGATTGTAATTTATATGTTTGTTGTGTTCAAAGAGGTAAAGTGAGTTTGGTTTGCGTAGGTGCTAAGTTAGGAAGAGAATAGAACATAGAGGAAAGTTTAGGGAGAAAAAGAGGAAAAATGATAGTAGAAGAAAAAGGTGTTTGGCGAGGGCGGACTAAAATTGATAAAAAGGAAAAAGACATAAAATAAAAGAGAAATGAAAAGAGAATAAAGAAAGCACTCGGGTATGCGAATATCGATCCTATTAGACGTATGGCTGGTGTCATGACGATGACAGGTGGGCCGTATGCACGGATTGAGTAAGACGTGCGGCCTTTGGGGATCCGTACGCATCGGTAAGTCGTATCCTCGACAGACGGGGAACGCAGTGGGGTATTCGCATCACCCATTTCCATGTCAGTGGGTACTGGGCCCTAGAAGACGTGTGGTAGTTGGAACCCGCACGCATGGGTTGAGTAAGACGTGCGGCCTTTGGAGATCCGTACGCATCGGTAAGTCGTTTCCTCGACAGACGGGGAACGCAGTGGCGGGAGCCCCACGACACTATAAAAGGAACAGGAAAGATAATAAAAGAGAAGGGGTTTGTGGGTACTGGACCCTAGAAGACATGTGGTAGTTGGAACCCGCACGCATGGGTTGAGTAAGACGTGCGGCCTTTGGGGATCCGTACGCATCGGTAAGTCGTATCCTCGACAGACGGGGAACGCAGTGGCAGGAGCCCCACGACTCCGGGGTCTATGGGTACTGGACCGTAGAAGACGTGTGGTAGTTGGAACCCGCACGCATTGGTTGAGTAAGACGACCAGACAGAGCCTGGCGCATCGGTAAGACGTATCCCTGGGTAGACGGAGGATACGCAGTGGCAGGAGCCCCATGACGCCCTAAAACATAAAGGAAAAATAATAAAAAGGATAAATAAATAAATATAAGGAAATAAGAGGATGGACAGGGGAGTAAAGGAGATGTGAGAAAAAGGAGTAGAATAGGTGTGAGTGAGAAGGGTAGAGAGGATATAGAGAAAATTAGAGATTTGGGGTAAAGTGTAGAGAGTGAGATTTTGGTGTAATAGGTAAGTGGCGAAATAGATTAGGTAAGGACATGTGTTAGAAGGTGCTAATAATCGGAGACGATTGTGTTTGTAGTGAATAGGTGCTTGGGTGTGATTATGATTGTATTATTTGACTAATTGCTAAATGTGTATGACTTGGCTCGTATTATGCTTTACTAGTTGTGCAATTCTCACCCTTACAACCACCACAGGTACAGGTCAGGAGCATAGCTGTTATTTGGGCCGAGCAGGAGCACACTTCCCCACGGGAAGTGTGAGTAATTTATTTTTATTTTTGTTGAGTCGTACCGGGCCATGTTATGGATTACCATGTATTTTTAAGAATTTATTAATAATTGTATTTTAGATCTCAGTTGTATATTTGGTGGCCCGGGCTCTTTATTTGGTTCCTCGAAAATCTAAGTATTTTTATCTTATTATTTATCCCCGGATATTGGGAGATGAGTTAAATTATATATGTATATTTATCCTGGATGTCTGGTTATTGTTGAAACTGTTTTGAACAGGTTACAGGTTAAAGTCAATTTTTGGGAATGTCCATAAAACAGAGGAAACTTTGTCCAATTTTCGGGAAAAATTATAATATGTATTGTAATGGAGTTGCGAGTTACTCCAATGGTTATCTCACCAAGAGAGTAACCAAAATGTAGTGTCAAGTCCGGTTGTAGTAGGTCAGTATGTTTATATATAATATGTATATATATATATATATATTTATATATACTTAGATGGACTTAGCCAATTCTATAGTTATCAATTATTCGTGCCTTAACTTGTTTCTATTACTGAACTCTAGTATTATGGGAGACACATCTAGTAATAGAGCTAAGGTAGTGTCAATCCTAAGGGACTTAGTTCAGATGGACTTAAGTCAAATAGAGGCGATTGCCGTTTCATGTGCTACACCACTATGCCCATGAAGTGGGAGACCTCATCGGGGTATATGATGGTTCTTGGCTCAACTCAAAGAGGAGGAATGCATCTTATGGTTGAAAAGGACGAAGGGAATCCAGACGAGAAGTGTAGAGGCATATTATGTCCCTAAGATAGGAAATTACATCAGAACCTCAAGTCTCCGTCCCGATTCAGTTATATAAGACAAACTTGTCCAATTCAGTTTAGAAAGAAAAGACGAGCGCTAGTATTCTAGTTTGAGACCCACCAATCGCATTGATAATATTGTCACTAATGGAGAGTAAGGTTAGAACTGATCACTCTAACTTTTACATCTGTTAGGGGATAATGTTATCGACAGACCCAACAATGATATTGCTCTTTGTAGAGGTGAGATTGGGATTAGCTACCCCAGTCTTTGCGTTTACTAACAGATGATATCATTGCAATTTCCAATTTAATTAGAACAACCAACATAGGAAATTCCAACCCCGTAGGACCAAATCGAACTCCCGCTCCTTAGGAACCTGTTAGAATTCATAAACAACCATTAGTTAGACATATCAATTCCTGACAACACCTTCAATTACTTCCATATAACTCAGCTCGGTAGAAACGCCGACCCACTTTTTCACTTGGTGCAAGAGCTCAGAGAGATATAAGTATGTGTGATTTCCATACCTTAGAAAATTTACTACATATTTGATAGCACGGACAAGTAGTCAACATGGTCTTAAATCTTGCCGTGCTAACTAATCGAAAAGGTAGACAAACCAACCCTTGCAACGGGAGCGAACCTAACGCTAGAACTTAGGAGATGAAAGCCTTAAGATATCACCCTCGCCTAAGGTAAGCACCATTAGACATAGAACCCCAATAGGACCTCGCGAACTCTATAGTGGTCACCTAAGACCCTTTGAAAACCAAACTTACATATTCAGAAACTCAAAACTCCCTAAGTATCTGTAACACCTAGGATTTATACCCTTAATTCCCCTTATATTAAAATACAGACTTAAAAATTCCTTTTTGATTATATTAAAATCAACCGTCAAACGGATGGAGTTTTGTTTGTTTTTCGTACTAATCCAAAATTTAACCTGGGATAAACAATTTTCAATAAACAATTATTAGCCAGCAGGGCTTCAGATTATATTTCAAAATCATATCATGGCCCCATGGCTCCAAATATATCAGTGTACAATAATAAATCAGAGTAATAGCGGAAAATACTAAGTTTGAGTGTCACGACCAAATCGTATAACTTTGCCAAAATAAAACATCCTAAGCCTCACTTAAAATATGAATAGCAAATTTTACTTCAAAAATAGAGTAGGAGGCTTAAGTTCAAAATATCCTACAAATCCCATAATATCCCTACTCTCCCTGTAAGGGAAAGTACTCCTGTTCGGCCGGGCATTGTGCCAACTCAATCTCCGTACCTGTAAATGTAAGGGAGTGAGCATTGCACATGAAATAGAAAGCAGTTTCTAACTAGACATAACAACCCACTAGGTCAAACACAAATAGCATTTAAATATATATTCACATATTGCACACCATACACATTTCATTATTCCCATACTCATTATTTATTCCACGTCTCCATTTTCATTATCCCATTCAACATTCATTTCCTTTACTTTTTATTCCTTTCACATACTCATTTCCTTTCAGTACATCACCTCAAATCAGAGGCCAATGCACAGTTTCATGCAACACATTTATCACCTCAAAACAGAGGCTCCCATTTTTTCCCTTATTTAAATTATGTGTCCCTCAGGTCAGAGGTCAACACCCATTCATTATCATTCATTTTGTGTCCCTCAGGTCAGAGGTCAACACTTCAATTTATTAATTCACGGTGTGTCTCTCAGGTCAGAGGTCAACACACCAATACACATTTCATCCGGTGTCCCTCAGGTCAGAGGTCAACACTCAATCCTTTATTTAATCTGGTGTCCCTCAGGTCAGAGGTCAACACCCATTCATTCTAATTCATATCGTGTCCCTCAGGTCAGAGGTCAACACTCATTAACATTCACATTGTGCCCCTCATACCAGAGGTCAGCATATTCATCCCTTTCCATTACTCGTCACCTCAAATCAGAGGCCAACGAACTTATTACATTTTCATTATTCATTACCTCACATCAGAGGCCAAAACATACTTTCATCTTCTTACACAATCAATTATAACACATACATTTGCTCATTCATGCGATATCCACATTTCTTAACACAATTAAATACAATAGCACACATTCAACACCTAATCATTCTCATCATAAACAATTTATCACTAGTTAAGGAATGTCACCTCAAAACAGAGGCCAACATATGTACCACATTCTCAATATTCGGCGCCTCATTTCAGAGGCCAAGAATTATTCACTTTCCAGTTCAATCAATCACAGCACATTTAATCACCACTAACCACAATCAATACATATTCTTTCGTGTGATTCCTTTATTCATTTCCTTTCTCAGTTTTCACAACAATACCAAATAGTGTTCTCTTTTATAGCCCAACATTTAGATTCGCCCGTCATTTTACTTTTGCATATATCATCTTTTACTTTGGTCTACACATAATCATTTACTTCCGTTTCCTATGTTCACAAGTCCATATTCATAAACCATGATCTTTATTCACAATCGATAATACTTAACATTTGTAATTATTTAACAATTAGATACAATTACGCACATTTATCACATTTACTCGTTGTTCATTCCATTTTCTTCCTATATCCATTTATTCCACAACACATACATATATTTGCTACCGAAATTAATTACCATTTAATTCACAACTTTGCTACTAAGGTCAATAATCACAAAATTCATTTATGACAACTTCATTATCACATTACCCAATTCCTCATGCAATTCCATTTAATTCTTATCCAAGTTTCATTTATCAAATAATTCATTGTCATATTATTGGGTTTCCTTTTTACTAATCTTTACATCCAATCATCATGCATATTTTATTAATTCAAAATTCATATTTAATAACCTAGGGATTTATAATCTAATTTTCTCCCCTAACACATAACCCTAACAAGTATTATATACTAACTAGAACCTACTCCCTAGAACAAGGCAAAGCTCACTATATCCACTCCCTTACCTCGAATACTTAAGGATAAGGAGATTCCAAATGCCCTATGCTTGAGTTTGCCCACCAACAAGATACCCAACCAAAAGATAAGGATGGTACCTAATATAGATTTATAAAATAGAGGAAATCATCATGTATGTCATGAATCAAGTCAAGAATCAAAGAAAAATGGTGTCTTCAAAGCCTAGCATTGAAAAACCACCATTTATGGTAGAGAGAGAGAAAAAAACGAATTTGATAGGGAAAGAGGGGAACCCACACTTAAACACTCACTTAGAGATGATAATAACAAGCCTTGATGATGGAATGAGTGTCACCCCCTTGAGTCTTGATCAATTTGAAGTGAGGAGAGCTTGAGCCCTAGAGGAGAGAGAATACGAATTTTAGAGAGGGAGGGAGAGTTTGTTTGCTAGCTCCTTGCTTGTTCTTGAATGAAAATGGAGGGTGAGTTGTTGTGGTGGTTTGATTTTGGGTGCTTGATGGGTGGTGGTGATTGGGTGTTCATGGGTGAAGAGGGAGGATAGGAAGAGGATGATGGAGGAAGAAGATGATGAGGGAGAAGAGATGGGGTTCGAGTATGAGGGAGGGAGGAAGTGTTTGGGGGTGTTTAATGGGGTTTTGGGGTTGGAAATGGCGAAAATGCCCCTAAAATCGCGTGTTCAGTGTTGCAGATCGCAGTATTTTCGCTTAAGCGAAGCTCTTACAGTGTTGCCATGGAACCTATTTCGCTTAAGCGAAATATACTCACTTAAGCGAGCTCCTGAGGTGTTGATTCTGTGACATTTTCGCTTAAGCGAAAGAATTTTCGCTTAAGCGAAATCATCAGGTACTGCTACTTCATTTTCCTATTTTTCAGCTATTTTCTCCAAACTTCAAACAGCCATAACTTCTTCGTTCACCGTCGGATCTTGCTCAAATTTGACGAGAAACTTCCTAAAAATCATACCTTCATATCCAACGGTGGGAATTGTGTTTTCAGTCTTAAATCTTTTATTTTGAATTTCCTAACGTCGGGTGTTTATAACACCAAAAAATCGATTTTTAACTCTCGTTTGGGCTTCTTTAAATTTGCTTTTCGATGCCAATGCTCCTTGGCTCCTATATGGCACTCAAAGCACTCCTAATCCATCATTTTAAATCCCTTCTAGGATAACCCTTACTTCCAAATCTTACCATTATTCTAATTATTATTAGAATTAAAATTCGAGATGTTACATTTCTCCCCCACTTATTAGAATTTCGTCCCCGAAATTCCGTTCAATTCCTTCAAATGGAGAACCATCCCAACATGGGTTTTCTAAACTACGATGCACGCTGCACTAGGTTCTACTCCCCCACTTTGAATCAGCATACTACCTTGCTTAAGTACGCCACTAGACTCATGCGTCCAATGAAGAATGCAACTCGTGGTTTAGTTTGGTTAAACTAGAAGCAAAATGCTCTAAGGTTTTTGAGGTTTACTCCGATGTCGGTCAGACATTGCAAGAGTTCTAATCACAATCTACCTAGTGATCTACACTTAGGCATTATTCTTAAGTCCTAAGCAATCACACTCATTGACAAGTAAACAGTTAGCAATTACATGACAATCAAAATTCAAATATGCGCACCAACGTTTCATATCAGCACATAAATGCAAACACTAACCTAGCAACCTCTACTTGATTCTAATCTAATCCTGATCTACCTGAATCAGCTCTAGAACTCAGGTCTAAATGCATGCACACATCTTAGATAAGCTGCACACATTTCAAATGCAATCCAAGGGGAGTTTGAAAATTTACATGGTTTCCCACGATTTGTTCATTATTCTTGAAAAATCAAATTCCTTTCTTGATGGAAAACCATTTTGATTTGTTTTACGCAAAATTCTTAGGAAAAGATTAAATCAGGAAAATTTATTTTACACTTTTAAACCTTGACATGTTCATGCTAAATAGCTTGGATGAAGTTCCAAAAACAAATTTTATAAAGCAAGGCATATCTTTTTGTAAAGGATTTTCTCCATCTAATTTCGGGAGATTTAGGTGAAGGATTATAACCTTCCTCAAAATTAGCAACTCAATGAGAATGGGAGTATGTGGTGTACTAGAAAATTTATTTCGATGATTCTCAACAATCAAAATAGTCACATTCCCTTTGACTTTGAGTTTGACGATTAAACTCCATTCCGAATCGAGTAAAGTCACATAGAAGGGTTCCTATTTAATCAGCGTGGGGATCGATTAAAAGAATAAATTAGTTCACCGCTTGATTACTTAGGAATCCTTGGTTGGCTCACTAGCTTTTCAAAATTTCTCTACACAACTTAGTACTCAATTTGGAAGAATTTATGGTTCCATTAGAACAGAAAAATTCATTTTTTTTTGAATTCGATTTCAAAAAAATGAAAATTCATTGGGGTTACTATCACGCTTGAAAAAATAAATCGAATGGTTCCTGATTTTTAAAATGATTATGCTTGAGAACCAAGCGATTTGTTGATAGCAACACCATTCCATGAGGATGTTTGCCAAAGGTTTTATGCTCCAAACAATTTTCATCATGCACATGTTTCAGACAATAACAATTATCATTAAAATGCAAAATTCAGCATGTAGGGAAACACAAGACAATACATAGTATCGCATTCATTCATTTCTAAACACATAACCTAGCTCTATTCAATCACTTTGGATTTTAAGCACCTAATGCCTAATCTTAGGACTATTACTCTGTACTATCTTGCGGTTTCTTATATTCAATTCTAGATGTATAAATACTAGCAATCTATCATGGCTAACTAGGATTCCTAACTAGCCACTCCTCTTATCTTAAGACAAGCGATACTTCCTACACCTCCGTTGCGCAACTCTGATTCTAAAATGCTTACGCATACGAAAACCTATGACATGGACCTCTAATTATGATAAATTTGGGATCTCATTAAATTCCCAAAATACTCGCTGAAACTTAAGGACATGATGATGATATCCCTCAATAGATGTACACTTGAGGTGATCAGGCTCAATCATACATCATATCAGTGATAAGACCATTTTTGTCTAACTTAAGCTTGAATTTATCAACCTATTAGTTTCAAAATGTTGAAATCTTGTTTGGTGTATCTCATTTAGATTTGGTTTACTTAGCGCGAAACTAAAGATCACTGCCTCCCGGTGGGGTAGCAACTTAGTGCCCTAGCCCGTTGGGGTATCGTTTTCCTTAGCTTCGTCATTTACCCACTTCTAAATATGATTCATCGCTTTCCACAAGATTTCAAGTTTAGCATGGTAAACTAAACATAATGAGTGGACTTAGAAAAATTTTCCAATGCTTACCATGCTTCTCGAAAGAATCACCAAATACTAATCGCGTTTCTCAATATACTTAACAAACTTAAAAGAATTTAAGCTATTCGCTATCCTAGACTCAGCAACTATGCCTATTATCATGCTAACAATAATACCTAACTAAATCACGAAGCAGTTTGATATCAGACTACCAGTTACTCGCTTGATGAGTAACTACAGGAGTAGTAAGTTACTCCAATGGGCCGAGGAAAAACTGCTCTGATACCATAAATGTAACACCTAGGATTTATACCCTTAATTCCCCTTATATTAAAATACGGACTTAAAAATTCCTTTTTGATTATATTAAAATCAACCGTCAAACAGACGGAGTTTTGTTTGTTTTTCGGACTAATCCAAAATTTAACCTGGGATAAACAATTTTCAATAAACAATTATTAGCCAGCAGGGCTTCAGATTATATTTCAAAATCATATCATGGCCCCATGGCTCCAAATATATCAGTGTACAATAATAAATCAGAGTAATAGCGGAAAATACTAAGTTTGAGTGTCACGACCAAATCGTATAACTTTGCCAAAATAAAACATCCTAAGCCTCACTTAAAATATGAATAGAAAATTTTACTTCAAAAATAGAGTAGGAGGCTTAAGTTCAAAATATCCTACAAATCCCATAATATCCCTACTCTCCCTGTAAGGGAAAGTACTCCTGCTCGGCCGGGGGTTGTGCCAACTCAATCTCCGTACCTGTAAATGTAAGGGAGTGAGCATTGCACATGAAATAGAAAGCAGTTTCTAACTAGACATAACAACCCACTAGGTCAAACACAAATAGCATTTAAATATATATTCACATATTGCACACCATACACATTTCATTATTCCCATACTCATTATTTATTCCACGTTTCCATTTTCATTATCCCATTCAACATTCATTTCCTTTACTTTTTATTCCTTTCACATACTCATTTCCTTTCAGTACATCACCTCAAATCAGAGGCCAATGCACAGTTTCATGCAACACATTTATCACCTCAAAACAGAGGCTCCCATTTTTTCCCTTATTTAAATTATGTGTCCCTCAGGTCAGAGGTCAACACCCATTCATTATGATTCATTTTGTGTCCCTCAGGTCAGAGGTCAACACTTCAATTTATTAATTCACGGTGTGTCTCTCAGGTCAGAGGTCAACACACCAATACACATTTCATCCGGTGTCCCTCAGGTCAGAGGTCAACACTCAATCCTTTATTTAATCTGGTGTCCCTCAGGTCAGAGGTCAACACCCATTCATTCTAATTCATATCGTGTCCCTCAGGTTAGAGGTCAACACTCATTAACATTCACATTGTGCCCCTCATACCAGAGGTCAGCATATTCATCCCTTTCCATTACTCGTCACCTCAAATCAGAGGCCAACGAACTTATTACATTTTCATTATTCATTACCTCACATCAGAGGCCAAAACATACTTTCATCTTCTTACACAATCAATTATAACACATACATTTGCTCATTCATGCGATATCCACATTTCTTAACACAATTAAATACAATAGCACACATTCAACACCTAATCATTCTCATCATAAACAATTTATCACTAGTTAAGGAATGTCACCTCAAAACAGAGGCCAACATATGTACCACATTCTTAATATTCGGCGCCTCATTTCAGAGGCCAAGAATTATTCACTTTCCAGTTCAATCAATCACAGCACATTTAATCACCACTAACCACAATCAATACATATTCTTTCGTGTGATTCCTTTATTCATTTCCTTTCTCAGTTTTCACAACCATACCAAATAGTGTTCTCTTTTATAGCCCAACATTTAGATTCGCCCGTCATTTTACTTTTGCATATATCATCTTTTACTTTGATCTACACATAATCATTTACTTCCGTTTCCTATGTTCACAAGTCCATATTCATAAACCATGATCTTTATTCACAATTGATAATACTTAACATTTGTAATTATTTAACAATTAGATACAATTACGCACATTTATCACATTTACTCGTTTTTCATTCCATTTTCTTCCTATATCCATTTATTCCACAACACATACTTATATTTGCTACCGAAATTAATTACCATTTAATTCACAACTTTGCAACTAAGGTCAATAATCACAAAATTCATTTATGACAACTTCATTATCACATTACCCAATTCCTCATGCAATTCCATTTAATTCTTATCCAAGTTTCATTTATCAAATAATTCATTGTCATATTATTGGGTTTCCTTTTTACTAATCTTAACGTCCAATCATCATGCATATTTAATTAATTCAAATTTCATATTTAATAACCTAGGGATTTATAATCTAATTTTCTCCCCTAACACATAACCCTAACAATTATTATATACTAACTAGAACCTACTCCCTAGAACAAGGCAAAGCTCACTATATCCACTCCCTTACCTCGAATACTTAAGGATAAGGAGATTCCAAATGCCCTATGCTTGAGTTTGCCCACCAACAAGATACCCAACCAAAAGATAAGGATGGTACCTAATATAGAGTTATAAAAGAGAGGAAATCACCATGTATGTCATGAATCAAGTCAAGAATCAAAGAAAAATGGTGTCTTCAAAGCCTAGCATTGAAAACCACCATTTATGGTAGAGAGAGAGAAAAAAAACGAATTTGATAGGGAAAGAGGGGAACCCACACTTAAACACTCACTTAGAGATGATAATAACAAACCTTGATGATGGAATGAGTGTCACCCCCTTGAGTCTTGATCAATTTGAAGTGAGGAGAGCTTGAGCCCTAGAGGAGAGAGAATACGAATTTTAGAGAGGGAGGGAGAGTTTGTTTGCTAGCTCCTTGCTTGTTCTTGAATGAAAATGGAGGGTGAGTTGTTGTGGTGGTTTGATTTTGGGTGCTTGATGGGTGGTGGTGATTGGGTGTTCATGGGTGAAGAGGGAGGATAGGAAGAGGATGATGGAGGAAGAAGATGATGAGGAAGAAGAGATGGGGTTCGAGTATGAGGGAGGGAGGAAGTGTTTGGGGGTGTTTAATGGGGTTTTGGGGTGGGAAATGGCGGAAATGCCCTTAAAATCGCGTGTTCAGTGTTGCAGATCGCAGTATTTTCGCTTAAGCGAAGCATTTTCGCTTAAGCGAAGCTCTTACAGTGTTGCCATGGAACCTATTTCGCTTAAGCGAAATATACTCGCTTAAGCGAGCTCCTGAGGTGTTGATTCTGTGACATTTTCGCTTAAGCGAAATAATTTTCGCTTAAGCGAAATCATCAGGTACTGCTACTTCATTTTCCTATTTTTCAGCTATTTTCTCCAAACTTCAAACAGCCATAACTTTTTTGTTCACCGTCGGATCTTGCTCAAATTTGACGAGCAACTTCCTAAAAATCATACCTTCATATCCAACGGTGGGAATTGTGTTTTCAGTCTTAAATCTTTTATTTTGAATTTCCTAACGTCGGGTGTTTATAACACCGAAAAATCGATTTTTAACACTCGTTTGGGCTTCTTTAAATTTGCTTTTCGATGCCAATGCTCCTTGGCTCCTATATGGCACTCAAAGCACTCCTAATCCATCATTTTAAATCCCTTCTAGGATAACCCTTACTTCCAAATCTTACCATTATTCTAATTATTATTAGAATTAAAATTCAAGATATTACAGTATCTATTCAGACTCTTAAATAGTTGCCAGAGAAGCCGACAAATATCCATCCACCGCCATTCATATTAAGACCAATCAAGTCGATCATTAATTTGTAGAAAATGCATTTTCGATGATTCTTCATTGAAGATGCAATCTCTAGAATAATCTCTGTTGTCTTCTTGCTGGACATGTACTCAGCCATGTTGTTAACCGGCGATACATGTGCGTGCATGACACTTTCATGCCGAAAATCCACTCGTGTTCGTCAATTATAATGTATCCAATAGAAGAACAACGACACGGCCTTACCTCCCAATTTCTCAACCTTGTCGCCTAAAACATCCTTGGTCACCTTGTGGAGACCATTAAACCCTCCTTGCATAATTCTTCTTTTCATCTTCACTCTCTTCAAGCTTCAGATACTTCGTGAAAAGATATGGATACACTCTGGAGCATTCGCCAAGACTACAGGAACTTAACCGAACTCAATATTCACCAACCATTAGTAAAACCCCGTGTCATTTCCAATCTCAAAATAATATATTCGGGAATCGGAACGACCAACTTTTGATAGCGACCGAACCTACTCCCTCGGCATTGATATAACTATGTCGATGCTAAGTGGGGGAGGATTTCAATCCAAGGAATGGAAGATGAAACTTTAACAACAAGAAAATTGTGGATTCTTTCCGAGTAACAAGGTGGAATGCAGAACGGTAACGAAGCGTAAGGAAGATTGTATCGAGCCAGACTCAATGTCCGATGATCAAACCATAACCCATAGGGCTAATGAATACCTCACCCCAAACGTTCAGCATTAACTGTCGAAGAGGTTCACGGAGAATGGAACGAGAATTAAACTAAGAATCAATCAATACCTTCTCGGACCATCAGGCAATTGGGAAATAAATTTAGACCCTGACCTCGACCCTTAAGTGAAATCGACCCGTAGGAACCCCTATACCAAATTGAAATCGTTAAACGAACGGAAGGGAAGTACCACCGGAGTAGAATACAGATATAGCTAAGGTGGATTTGAAGGGCGACCTCACTAGACTCACTTGAAGGAGTAAGAAACGAACAGGGAAAGAGTGGAGTCGCGAAGTGGAGTCTCACTTAAGAGGTTATGTCGGAGCACCACAAATAATTGTCTCAGTCTCTTAAGACTCTGTGTATTACGCGGATTCCTGAGTGATTGAGATAAACCATACATGAGGCGAGTAATTATACCACAGAACCCTTAACTTAGAAATTCCTCAAAGGGAAGATTGGAACCGAAGGAATTAAAATGACATGGTCGGAAGCTATGTCAAGGGATACTCCTTCCAGATAAGGGACAACTGGAATTTCAGGGACGAAATTCAAATAAGTGGGGGAGAAATGTAACATCCCAAATTTCAAACCGAAATACAAATAAATTAATAATAGTTGGAGTAATCGAAATAATAATAATAAACCATAAATAGGTATTTAAAATAAGTATTTTAGCATAAGAAAAAGAAAAATAATAATAATAATAGTAATAATACTAATAATAATAAAAATAAAAAGAAAAATAATAATAATAATAATAATGATGATAATGTAATAATAATTAAAAAAAATAATAAATAAATAAAAAGAGAAGGGGTTCTTCGTGAACCCCAACTCTCTCTTCTTCTCTAAGGGGTTCCACCGCTGGCCCTAACCCCATTTCCAACCCCAACCCACGGCCTCCCCTCTCCTCCATGGCTCCTCCTCTTCCCGCCACCGGCCGCCAGCCACCATCACCACCGTTTTTCTCTCTCAGTCCCAAGCTCTCTCTTTTTCTCTCCGCCACCGTCCCATCTCTCTCTCCCTCGCGACCTCTCCTTCTCTCACTGGACCGCCGCCACTGTTGAAACCGTGGCGCTGCCACCCGCGATCTTTGCTGCTTCTCCTTCGCGCTCCCACGCGCGTTCTTCTCCTCCCATCCAGTCGCGATTCGTGACTCGGAGCAACCATGGATGTTGCGAACGCTGTTGCTGCCCGGAAGTTGCCTCGCCGTCCCATGGTCTCTCTCTCCACCGATCTTCGCTGGCCTTGCTCTCACTTGCGACCCAGCCACCACCATGAGTTCTCACGCCACCACCTCTTTCCTCCCTCTGATCTGATGTGTGTTGCTGCTAAGGATCGTCACCGACGCCGGTATCATCGTCATCGTTACCGGGGCCGGCCGTACCTTTGTGCTTTGAACCGGGTCGACCGAACCGGCCTTCAAAAATCAGATTCGAGGGTAAATCCCTATCACCTTTTTAATTGATCTTCGTTATATGTTAATAATAATTTGATTATAATAACGGTATTAGCATTAATAACAATGATTTAGTGTTAAATGATTTTTGAAAAAAAAAAGTAATATGCAGTTTAGTATTGATTTTCAGTTACATAGTTATTTATAATGATTTTAATTAATTACTCTGACTTGGGATAATATTGGATTAACTGTTATGTCGAATGATGAATTTTAAAGAGTATTTTTGTGAAAGGTGCAGGGTTCCTAAGTAAGTGAGCTGTCGTTTAAGGGACTACGGTTCTAATTTTATTTGACTTTGATTCATGAATTTTAATTAAAGGTTTTTGAAATTACCTTGTTTGATTTTCAAGTTAAAGCCCCTTTTCGTAAAACGCATTATATTGATGATATTTAATTCGTATGACATGGTTAGACGACGAAGGATTTTAGGAACCGCTGTGATGCGAACAACAAACCGTGTAGCGTCGTGAGCCGGAACAGGATAGCCCCGTCGTGCCTCGAAACAGGTTATGGTAGAACCCCAAGGTAAGGGGTTTATTTGCCGTCTCGGTGGGTGAGATACTAGTACTGTATAATCTGGATCAAGGTTAATTGCTTATGTGTGATTAGGGAATTTAGAATTTATTTTAATGAGATAATATGAGATAAATGCTATTTGAAATGTGTTAAATGCTTAAGTGATGAATTCTTTGAATCATATGTTAATTTTATGTATATATGTATAAGTACCTGAGAAAGTGCTATGTGATGTTAAGGATTATATGCATGATAATTAAATAAGAATTGTAATTGTTAACGGAATATTTAATTTATGATTGTAACTTATATGTTTGTTGTGTTCAAAGAGGTAAAGTGAGTTTGGTTTGCGTAGGTGCTAAGTTAGGAAGAGAATAGAACATAGAGGAAAGTTTAGGGAGAAAAAGAGGAAAAATGATAGTAGAAGAAAAAGGTGTTAGGCGAGGGCGGACTAAAATTGATAAAAAGGAAAAAGACATAAAATAAAAGAGAAATGAAAAGAGAATAAAGAAAGCACTCGGGTATGCGAATATCGATCCTATTAGACGTATGGCTGGTGTCATGACGATGACAGGCGGGTCGTATGCACAGATTGAGTAAGACGTGCGGCCTTTGGGGATCCGTACGCATCGGTAAGTCGTATCCTCGACAGACGGGGAACGTAGTGGGGTATTCGCATCACCCATTTCCATGTCAGTGGGTACTGGGGCCTAGAAGACGTGTGGTAGTTGGAACCCGCACGCATGGGTTGAGTAAGACATGCGGCCTTTGGGGATCCGTACGCATCGGTAAGTCGTATCCTCGACAGACGGGGAACGCAGTGGCGGGAGCCCCACGACACTATAAAAGGAACAGGAAAGATAATAAAAGAGAAGGGGTTGGTGGGTACTGGACCCTAGAAGACGTGTGGTAGTTGGAACCCGCACGCATGGGTTGAGTAAGACGTGCGGCCTTTGGGGATCCGTGCGCATCGGTAAGTCGTATCCTCGACAGACGGGGAACGCAGTTGCAGGAGCCCCACGACTCCGGGGTCTATGGGTACTGGACCTTAGAAGACGTGTGGTAGTTGGAACCCGCACGCATTGGTTTAGTAAGACGACCAGACAGAGCCTGGCGCATCGGTAAGACGTATCCCTGGGTAGACGGAGGATACGCAGTGGCAGGAGCCCCATGACGCCCTAAAACATAAAGGAAAAATAATAAAAAGGATAAATAAATAAATATAAGGAAATAAGAGGATGGACGGGGGAGTAAAGGAGATGTGAGAAAAAGGAGTAGAATAGGAGTAGAATAGGTGATAGAGAATTTTCAAAAATTATCTCTTTCCGAAAATGAGGAAAGACTCTTTATAATTTGAGTCAATTTCATTTCGGACCTTAACAAAATTAGTTGATAATAGAAAAAGATGTCAAGCATCCACATGTTCCAAGTATTCACAAAGGTTTTCAAAATCATTTCGCATTGGTTTAAAATTAAGCCAAAAGTTTCGAGGACTCCCTTAACAAAGAAAGTAAGAATCCTCTATAATCATCAAACTCAAATAAAAGGAATTGCATGTATCGGTTGAAATTTGAATTTTCAAATCTTAATACATGCTTTCCCTTTTATTTCAACTTTGAAGTTCAACTCTTATTTCAAATTGACGTATGTCACCTTTGGTGAATTCCTATTTAATCGGCGATTGGTGTAATCTAATAGTAAACTACACCATTCTACCATTACTTAGGAACTCATTTTATTAATAGTACAAGTTTAAAAATCGATGTTGTGACATTCGGCCAATTATACGAGTTAAAATCAATTCCGTACCCTGGAAACTACGGAATACTTGTATGCTTGACATTCGTTTAAAAATTCATACTACTAATGCTTTTCCAAAATAGAATATGAAAATAGTTTGATGCTAGAGACACATTTACATTTTATAAATTTAGTAATGTGTTTATCACCAGACACAATGTGAAATTGTAGAAAGTGCTCAAGTTTTATTAAAGACGACACTCAGTCATCAAAGTTAAAGGGAAGTACCTCGGGGCGACACCTATTCACTTCCGCTGCGCACTCTGATGAAGAATGCTCGGAGTGTCTATGATGCAATCATTCCTAATTCTTATCCTATTTCTATGCATAGAAAAGAAATTTGACAATTATTTCGTTGGATTTCAAGGACTCAACGGTATTATCTTCTAATAAAATGTACGCATCGAGGGGCCCTTCTCGATTCTACATTGCATTAGAAACAAAACCATTTTCGTACAACCCGAATTCCAATCAAATAATAAGAAATGACTCATCCTCCACTCAAAGAAGACTTTGAAATTTCATTTCACGTAAAAGTTTCAATTCTTCGTTATATTCAAAGTTTACTTAATTCAAAACTGAGGTTTAGTCCATCCCGTTGGGGTAACACTTTCATGCTCTATCCCGTTGGGAGTTCTACTTCCCTTAGTCTCTACCTTCGGTCCACTTCAAAATACAACCAAGTTATAATTGAAAATTTTACTCAGTCCACTTTGAATTAAAGATTACTAACTATCACTAGTACTACCCTATTAACACTATTAAGCTATACTAACTTTAACTAGGTATGCATGCATAAACTATGAAAATAAGCTACTAAACTAACTATTGGTTAGTTACTCTCATGTGGAGTAACTCTTTGGGAGTAGGAAATCCATACTCCATAGCCGAGAATTGCAACCATTGCTCTGATACCATCTGTAACATCCTCAATTTTTATACTTTAAAATATATTACTTTTCATAGGATTTAATATTAAAATACTTGGGGTTTTATAAAAATTTTGACGGAGTTTACTCTAAAATATGGACTTTCCCAATTTAATGTTTCACCTGTCAGTCCAGAACAGTTATAACCATTAAAAACTATAATTACATTGCAAGCAGTTGTGGCTTATTTAGAAACAATGTAGGAAAGGATATTTGTATATCCTTCACAACCATTATATCATTTAATCAAAATAAATGTACATTACAAAGTCCTTTTACAAAATAGAAGTTTCTTTACACTTACAATAAAAGTTACCAATTAAAACAACTTTGATAATTAAAAATGTTTATGTTACATTATCCTAACAATGATTGCAATAATTGATATAACAAGACCACCAAGGTCTCACCAACTCATATACTCTCATTGTGTGAGAGTATAATTTCTCGGCACGGAAGCAATGAATATCTTTCACCAATGGTATCTAAAATGGTCAACTTAAGGGGTGAGTAATTTAAGAAATAATCAAGGAAGACACTTAATTAACAGTAATAAAACATAATTAGACATACCCACACACATATATATATACATCCATTTATCCTTTTCAATTCTACTCTTTCTAGACCTTCATCTTTAGCTAGTCCTTTATACCATATATATACACAATTCATCACATAACGATGCTTTATGCTCAATCATATGAGTATGACATGCACTATATCCCACTATGGATTAATTCCTGAATCCGATGTACACTGCACTTTTTACACATTATTCACTTTAACACTTTAACACTATCATCGGATCCAGTGAATTAACCCATCACAATAATGAATGCACTTCTCCGTTTCCAATAACAATAACACTTTTCAATGACAACAAACCTCCTCACAACCCACCCTCCACTCTGGGAAAAACTGACCAGGAGTAAGCATTTCTCAACCTATAGTTGGGTGATTCACCTACACTTAGGAAGGTCCCTCGCTCACCCGCTTGCACAACACTTCACCTCCACTTAGGAAGGTCCCTCATGCGATTCGGATTGATTTGCCCGAATAGGGCTTTAGCAGAAATCACCCTCGCTGGCCAAAACGAGCCAAAGTGATGGAATTACCCCGGTTTGCGTGGAACCAACCCCCAACACGGGAAGCGATCCCGTGTCCTTTGCAGGATCAAAGTTCCCCGAGATAATCCCATAATTCACTCTTGCCCTCATCAATTGTAAACGACGTGTGTTTTTCCCCGTACACCTAAGGTCCACCTTACTCCGAAATGCACGTGTTACTAATTCATTTTATGTGGTTTTCATTAGTTGAACCTTTAATAATTTATATCCAATTGGTTGGGTCTCTAACTTAGGATTTGGCCGCTCTATATATATAGACACATATATAATAACAATCACACTCATCAACAATAATGATCATACCAATTGTGCCACAACAATAATCATAATCATATCATTCACTTGGTTCAAAACAAGCACTAATAATTATTTAACCATAAGCGAACACCTACCATTTTAAATTGACCCAAAGGTTTCTATTCATTTAGTTTCGTAATCATTATAACAATTTATTACTGTTCAAAGCCCTAAGTCCATAGCATACATTTCCATACTCAATATATAAAACACACAAGCCATAATTCTCACATTTATCATACAAAACATACAAGTCACATATACACTTAGCAAAATACATCTACCTATGCATTTATTACTATCACTAAATCCCTTCCCTAATTAAGACCAAAGTACTCCCCCTTACCTCTTGGAGAGAAGAGGAGAATTCGGGGCCGAGTTGGTGCTCCACCACCAAGCTCCAAGCTAGCTTCTAGACTCTCATTCCATGCTCCTTAACACTTCCTTAAGCTCGCTTGAAGATTGCCTCACCCAAAGAGAAGGATTGGAGAAGTTAGGGTTTGGGTTCCAATTTGGGGGTTTTTGAGAGAGAGGAATTTGAGTGAAATTGAGAGAGGGAACATGATAGAGGATTGATAGGGAGTGATTTAGGGAGTTAAATTTCATTTGATTTGGTGTAGAGTTAGAGTAATCGAAAAACCCTAGGGAAGAAAGAGGGGAAAATCGTGGAGAAGAGAGAGAGAGGCCTTGAGAAAAATGATTCAATTCAACGTGTTTTCTGTCTGATATAACAGGGGTTAATCGATTAACCCATCGGGTTAATCGATTAACACTTGTTAATTTACAAAGGATAACTCGATTAACTTGGTCTTAATCGATTAAGGCTAGAAAGTGGCCAAAAACTTAATCGATTAAACTACTCATTAATAGATTAGTGGCTCAACATTGCCAAAATATTAATCGATTAACAAACAGGTTAATCGATTAACCTGTTCAGCCCACTTATTCCCTTGTACTTCGAATGGCTATAACTTCTTCGCTAACCGTTGGATCTTGCTCAAATTTTGAGACAAGCATCCTAAGACACTTGTCTTCACATCCACATTGTGGAATTTGGGTTTGGAGCTATGGAAAATAAATTCTTAATTTCCTAAGACCCTATGCACTTTAACATTAATTATACTTCTAAAACTCACTTCTAAACTAATTCTACTTCATCAAACCTACTCTTACAAGTTCCTACACCCTAAACACATTCTAGACATGTTTTAAACATCCCTTAGTACCTCTAAACAGAATCAAAGGCTTGGGAACAACATTACTCTTATCAAAATCCTATTAATTAAGGCACCTAGTAATTGGGAAAAAATCGGGGATGTTACACAACCTTAGGTATTAAGGAGTGTTTTTCCCTTAGGATTGAACGTGTGTCGCATTCATAGGGTGAGGTAACCCTTTGTTGTATTGGGTAGCGCTATACGAACGGTGGGATTCCTAGTAGTTAGGCAATTGTATTTGAGGTCCCTGGCGAACGGTGGGATTCCTAGTAGTTTGCGGGGTGCTCTGGATGTACTTGGGGACGCTTTGCGTCTTGGCTTAGTGAAAAGCTCAAGTGGGTCGCTTGAGGACTGGATGTAGGCGTTGTTTGCCGAGCCAGGATAAAAATCCCCGGTGCAAATTTTCCTATCCCTTATCTCTTTATTTTCCGCATGTTTATTTTGTGTTAATTATATTTTCGCGGATAAAAATTATTTTTCGTTTTAATTTATTTAAACACGAGAATTGCGTTTTTCTTTGTGTTGATGTTTATCAATCTCGTGGATAGTATGATTTCAATATACTTAGTAATACTATTTCAATTTTGCGCTTAAAAACGTTTTAAAATCGTTCTTTAAGTCTTCTGCTCGTTTTAATCTCTATTATTCTTTCAACGATCAATTTATCGCAATTGAATTTCAAAGTTATATAAAAACCCAATTCACCCCCCCTCTTGGGTGATTCTCGCTAATACCACCAATTATTCCAACAGTTAGTGCTCGGAGGAATCTTTCGAAAACGTGTTTCGATTGAATTCTTGTAAGTAATAAGGTTTTGTGAGGAATTTGGATTTTATCCGATCTTTTTGGTTTTGCATCGAGGGTGATTAGTTTTAGATTTATGTGGTTAGAGAGTTGCCTTAAGTCGGTCGGGTAAGATCGAGTGTTAGTCTAGAGTTATGTCTAGAATTTGGTTTTAGTTCGTGTGATTTTTCTGTGTTTGTGATATATGTGTTTTATATTATGAATATATGATTTTGATGTTTGGAATGTGAAATAATGTTGTTTGTGCTTGGTTTAGTGTTAGGTGGGCTAGGAACCTTCGATTTGGGTAGCATAGAAGTTGCAGCATTTTGAAGTGTTTTAGTGTGGACTTTTAAGTCCTTGCTCAAGCGAGAATTTACTCGCCCAAGCGAATCGACCTTATTCAAACCCTGATTCCCTGAGTAATTTTCACTCAAGCGAGATCATGCTCGCTCCAGCGAAAATTCGGTTCGCTCAAGCGAAAATGGCTCGTGTCAACCCCAAAATATCTGATCAAGTTCGCTCAAGCGAGAAATAGCTCGCTTTAGCGAAAATAGTCTGAGCAGCTTAGTTATAAACGCGTTTTGGACCACAAATAGTGGCACCCATTCATTTCTTACGCCTCATCTTCTCTCTTCTTCCCCCAAACCGCCTCCAACACTCACAAACCACCCAAATACCACCTTCAATCCATTACCCATGGGGAACCCCACCTCCCTCATGTGTTCTTCTTCATTCCTTTCCATTGTTAGCTCTCTCTCTCTCCTTGAAGCTCACTCTCTTTTCTAGGGCTTTCTTCTCTCCTCCAATTTCAAGAACTAAGTGGAGATCGGTCAAGGGAGCGGGAACCCGAGTAGATCGAGGGTAGATCCAAGGTCCTTGGAGCTTCAATCGAGCTCTCTCTTCCTCTAAGGTAAGGGGAGATGTAACACCCCAAATTTTCATCCCCTGATATAACGAAACTTTTAATTATGAAAGGTTATTTCATAACTATTTTCATTAATTATAAATATATATTCATAATTAATTTGGATTAATTATGTGTTGGTATTGATGCCAGTATGAGATTGAAAAAGTACTTTAATAAAGTATAATATGTAAAAATAATGTTTTTGCATATTAGTCCCTGAATTAGGACCTAGAAGCAATATTAGAAAGATTTTGGAGGGAAAGTAAATAAAATTATTATTTTTCAAAAACTGGGCAAAATACTCGAGTATTATTCTGAATACTCGAGTATTCTGGTCAGAGTTGCACGAGTTAGTGCGTTTGGTGAGTCACCATCAACGATTCTCGTGTGTTGACACGAAATCGTTACCCTTTCACGTCCATGGAGGTCGTGTTGTTATGCATGATCGTTAAGTTCAAGTCTTTAAGCTCAATGGTTGCTGGGAATCAACCATTTTGGCAAAATTCGAGTGTGTTGCTTGAGTTAGGGTTCCTGATTTCGGGCTCTGATTATTCAACCGTGTTTGAGAGTTATGTTAAGTGTGATACATGTAACACCCCAAAATTTTAATCCCCGATTAATGAAATGTTAATTATAATTTAATTATAATTAATAGTTTTCAAATTAATCCTTGATTAAAATATGTCTGTATGTAATTAGCTTGCATGTGAGAAATTATTTCATAAATAATTTAAATGCCTAAAATGTATATTTTTCATATTAGTCCCTGGGTTGGGACCTAGAAGCAATTATAGGAAAGGTTTTGGAGGGAAAGTAAATAAAATAATTATTTTTCAAAATCTGGGTAGAACACTCGAGTATTTTCTGGAATACTCGAGTATTCTGGGTCAAACTGCACGAGTTAGTGCGTTTGATGAGTCACAGCCAACGAGTTCGCTTTGTTGACACGATTACACCATCTTCAACAGCTCAAGGATGTCGTGTCGCACTGCATGAACCTTCTCCATGTCTATATAAGCTTATCAACCACGAATTCGTGGGAATTTTGCTCAATCTTGCTTGTGTTGACATAGTTAGGGTTTCGAATTCGTCTCGTTCAATTCTCTTTTGATTCTTAGTGTTAGGCTTCGAGTGATACACCAATACAAAGCTCACATCACGAGCTTTGTATAGACACCAAAGTTGTGAGGTTTGAGTGTGTGGATTGAGAGAATCGAAGGCTTGAAGTGAAGCTGTCCTTGCTTGAGTTGGTGTCTGGAGCTCACTGTGATCATCGATTCTGGTAAGCTCTTGGGTTCTTGAGTCTCAAACTCAATTCCTTTAGTTAGATGATGTTGCATAGAGCTTAGAAATCTAATTTTCCCCAATCTAATTCTCTGTTTCATGTACGAACCAATTCCATTTTGGTATGGTACTCAAAACTGTCATGCATGAGAATTTCAAGTGGATTTCTGGGTTTGGAGAGCTTTCTTTGGATTTCTTTCTGTTGATTCACATCTGAGAGGTAAGGGGAAGTAATTATATTCACTAGATAGAGTTTGAAATCCATTAAATGTGTTAGAGAGCCACCAAGAGGCTCTAAGGGCTTAGATTCTATAGGAACTTTGGTTTGGAGACCAATCCATGCTCTAAATCCGTATTGAGCAAGTTTGTTATCATGCATGTGAACTTAAATGAGCTTTGTTTCATGAATATTATGCTTATTGTGTGATTTGAGGTATTGAGTTGTTAAAATGCCTTTTTATGCATAATCAATGATTTCTCTGTTAATTCTGTGTTTTGAATTGAAATAAGTGTTGTAACATGTTTGATTAATGATATGTTAACTTTGTTGATCCCTGAAATGGACCTAAATTGAGTAGAAATGAAAATGGCATGTTAAAACCAGTTTTCAATACTGTCAGCTGCGAAACACTCGAGTAAATGGCAAAGTACTCGAGTAAATCGTGTTCAAAATAAAGTAAATTTCATAAGAAAACTCGAGTATTTTGTCTGTTACTCGAGTATCGGGCATGAACTGGGAATTGTTATAGGTCAAACACTCGAGTCATTCAAAGTCACTCGAGTATTCTGGAAAAGTCCAAGAACACTCGAGTAACTCATGAACTACTCGAGTAAATTGTTGAAATTAAAACCCAAATCCTCAGAAAGACATGAACACTCGAGTATTCTGAACTTTACTCGAGTAAAATGCCCAGAATCTGAAAACATCATTTTCAATTCTAACTTAATTAATTAAGGAATTATTAAGGATAATTCAAGGGATCAAAGACTTAGAGAAATTGATTAATACAAAAAGATCGTTTGGTGACGGTCCTTTTGATGAAGAAAATAAGCCTGGGTGGCCTGTAAAGTATTAATCAACTTCCCTTAAGTCTAAAAGATAAATTGCATTCATTCTGGAGTTCGGATGGTAGGACGTATTCATGTTTCGATAAACATGTGGAGGGCCTCTGGGAGTGCCAATACGCTTGCTTGATGACACGTCGTTGACGTGGTCGGCTTTGTGGATGCCGATATGGATATATCTTTTGGATGACGATCCGTTTGGATGACGGGATATGCTCGGGTGGCATGGATACCAAGCTTGACGTGTACATTCTAGGTGAATGTACGAATTGTTGTATACCTAGGAATACAACGCACTGTGGAGTGTTGGGTTGTCAGGGATGGACGTCAGAGAGTGACTTAGAAAATGTGGAGATAAGTTGAGAGTTAAAGTCATGCATCATGTCATTCACCTAATGCAATTGATATACCTGAATTAAGTGTGAACATCCTATGTGCATCTGATACTTGCTAAATGCTAATTGTGATTGTTATTAATTGATGCATTATTATCTTTCATATGTTGCATGATTTATTCTCTATTGATTATGTGAGTAGAATTGCTTACCCCTATGCCCTTGTAGGTGATGTCTCGTTACATTGCTTGCATCGAGATCCGGCCACTTCCTAGTGGCGTATGGATCTATGAGGACCATTGCGCGGTGTATGAGGGGGAGGTAGAGTTCACATTCTACCACCCTAACCCGCTGATGCGATTCCGTCCTCGTAGGTTTAGGATTCCCATCATATACACTATGCATGTACCCCCGTTTTATACTTATCATGGACCACCTCCCATGCGACCAGCTCGCTCTTACCATAGTTTTCATTTTCGACCTACCCGCTCTCACCCTTTTACTTCGAGAGTTGTCCGCGAGGAGACTCCCCCTTCTTATCCGAGGAGCCCCGTCAGGGTTTCACCATCACCTGACCCGGTACCCAGTGGTAGGGTACACTCTCCCTCGGATGAGATCGAGGAGGATCCGGTTGAGGACGAGAGTGGGAGCGAGCCTGTCGTGCATTCTACTGGGAGTGACTGGAGGGACGATGATCCCTAGGTACATGTGTATGGTGTATGACGTGGATCCGAGGATCCGGTGTGTGGAGGAGATGTGCTGCTGCTGCTGTGATGATGATGCTACTACCTTATTACCTATGTTTTGGGAGACTACTGCTGCTACTACGACTGCATCTGATGCTGATGGATCTACGTGACTATCCCTGGGGTTGTATTTTGATTATGTATATATTGCACATATGTTTTACTCTAGGGTTATAGTATCATAGTGATGTAGATCTGTTTATATGGACTTGTTATATTTTGGAACTTGGTGACTTATCTCATGGACTATGTATGTATGACTCTTTCGTATATATGAAAATCTATGTTTGTTTTATATCAGTTGCATAGTCCAGTAATTTCCGCTTACTCTGATTTAACTTATGAATGAGCTCGGCTATAAGTATTAATTGACGGTATCAGTTTTATTGAACAAAGTATGGGTAGCTTCAATTGATTGTAAAATGTAAAGAAATTTCTAAAGAACGAATGTTATCCTGTATGAGAAAAGGTTTTAGAAATCGCCGAACTCGATACAAGTGTTTTAAAGGATTTTAGAATTTATTCTCCAAGAGTTCCATTTGATGAATTGTGCACCCGCTTTAAAGAAAATTTTATTTACCATATTTTCTTAGCTCACAAGTCCATATATTATCCAATATAAAGCATAAATACTATTTTATATTTGGGTAAACTGGAAGGGTGTCACAATACACCATTGTGAAGCTCACGTTTCGAGCTTCACAAAGACATAAGAGTTGTGAGTTGAGGAGCTGTGTGGAAGGAGAATCAAGGATCGAAAGAGGAGGGACAGTTCCTGCCAAACCAAGTTCCTGAAGTCTGGAGCTGACTTCAAGCTTGAAGTTTGGTAAGTCTGTGAAACCTATGACCCTAGAATCTATTCCTACCTTTGGTTAATGTTGCAAAGAACCAATCTTAACCCTTTTCCCTAATTTCTAAAACGTTTTTGCATGTCAAATCCTCTGGTTTTGGTACCCTGTTCGAATGTGGCTGCATGCAAAAGGTTTTGTGGGATAGAGCACTCCAGCCAATTTCTCTGCAATTCTTGTGTTAATTCACGACCTAGAGGTATGGGGGAAGCTTACCATTTGCTAGAATGAGAATAAAATGTATTAGAAAGTAGGATGAGCCACCATGAGGCTTAAGGGCATAGCTTTGAATTAGAGAAATGGTATGGAGGCCAATCTAAGACATGCTATATGTTTGAGCAAGTTTGTTATGCTGCATGTGTGTTGTATGAAAGTTATTTTCATGCCAAAAATGATTAGAATGGAATTTGGTATGGCAAGTTGCTCAAAATGTGGTTTTTATGCATAATTGGTGAAATCCTGTTATTCAGTGTTAGATGTTGTTAATTCAGTATTGGAGCATGTATAAAATGTGTAATGTAAGCTAGATTGATCTTTAGTTTTGACTGGAATGGCCTATAATCAAAAATGGTATGTTAAAACTCAAATTTCAGTGTTGTCTGTCTGCAAACACTCGAGTATTATGGGTGATACTCGAGTATTTTGCTGGTTTTGGGAAAATTGATTTTCTGGGAAACTCAAGAACACTCGAGTATTCATGAGGAACACTCGAGTATTCTGGTAAATTTTAAAGGTATTTCTGGAAAACTCAAGAACACTCGATTATTCATGAGGAACACTCGAGTATTCTGATGAATTTTAAAGATACTTCCGAAAAACTTAAGAACACTCGAGTTTCATGGAGAACACTCGAGTATCTTGATGAAGTTTGAAAGTTTTTCTGGAAAATGTATGAACACTCGAGTTCCAGGAGGAACACTCGAGTATTTTTTTTGCAAAACTGAGAAACACTCGAGCCTAGGAGAATCTACTCGAGTATTTTGGGACCAGAGACGGAAAACAACTTTTTCTAACATACCTGAATGTTGATTAAGATCAATTATCCTTGTGGGAAAGGAATCATGTTCCAATAAAAGGATTAGGGAAGTATTAACAACAGTTTAACTCACTGAAGGAATAATATCGGATGCACATAATAAGATTATTGGTTAATCTTAGTGTATAAATTTGTGTGCATTCATGCATGATGATAAGACGATAAGGTACCACTTGTCATGAAGAGGGTACTCTGGGAGTACCAAATGTACACGATAAGTTTGATGACACATTCTAGGAATGTGGGCAATATTCGAGGAATATTGTTGATTTCGTTCTGGGAACGTGGACGTACATTCGGATTGGGACGTATGATATCAAGCTTGATTATTAATGTTATTCGTTTGGGGAACGTGAAAATGTACTTTAAGAGTACCAAAGGTGGTATGACAAGCTTGATAACACATTTTGAGAACATGGGCGACATTCAAAGAATGTTTTTGAGATTGAGGAGAATGCGTTTTGAAAACGTGCACGTACAATCCGAATGGGACGTATTGGTTATGAGCCAAACTTGTCGTTACATTGGTACATTTATTGCATGTTGCACATATGGAGATTAAGGAATAACCTTAAATGGAATGTTGGTATGTATTTATGCATGGTGATGTGTAACATATCATTTGTTCATGTTCGAGGAACATGAGGAGGGTACTATGGGAGTACCAATTTGGTTACGACTTGCCTGTAGTCACATTTTGGTAATGTGGCCAGCATTGGTTGCTGTGAACGTTGGATATTCGTCTTGGTGACGAATGGATTCTTATAGTCACATTTTGGTAATGTGGCCAGCATTGGTTGCTGCGAACGTTGGATATTCGTCTTGGTGACGAAATGGTCATTGTAGTCACATTTTGGTAATGTGGCCAGCATTGGTTGCTGTGATCGTTGAATATTCGTCTTGGTGACGAGATGTGCACATCAATATTGGTATTATGGACCACGTTCCAGGCAAAGTCGTGTGGCTTACTCGATGACACATTTTGGTAATGTGGGCAGCATAGGAGATGCTGTTACGTCTTGGTGACGTGACGTACACTTTGGTAGTGTCATTATGGATTATGATCCGAGCAAGTTCACTATACGTCCGAGGCACGTATACGGGTTGTTTGGATGGTCATGCATGAGAGCATTGATTAGAGAATCTCGTAACTTGAGAAATAGTAAGCAAGCATCTGGACATATCATTAATGGGTTTGATTATCAATTAAATTGGCTTGCTCATAAGTTGTGCATATCGCTGGACTATTTTGTACGCGTGTTTATGCATTGGGATCATGATGAATTGCTTACTCGTGCATGTTAGTACTTTGTTCTCATTTGATTATGCGAATGAGTGTAGCTTACCTCCCTGCCCTTAATAGGTGTTGGCCAGGTACCTAGACTTTCTAAGGATCAGTGATCATGAGATAGAGACTCCTTGTGCAACTCTTGAAGGCCCGGCCAAAAAGGATGATTGGACGAAGGACCATTGACTAGCTTTGAACGTCTCCAACTTTTGATAGAAATCGTAACTTTATGATTTGAGAGATGTATCAGAGTAAAACTTAGACTTGACCATTTGATTACATTGGTGGTACTCATAAGGTTTTTTACACCTGATTTTATGAATCAATGACCTTCTTCGCGATTTATGAACTCTAAGGAAACATAAATAAACCATTTTAACATAATCCGCTGACTCTGATTTTATCATTTGAGTTCTGTGAGGAAGGAAGTATTGTTAAAGTCAATTTCTTGGGATAATCTTATAACTAAGTTATTTTCAAAAGCTATTTCGTGACATAAGGGTTATCTCAAAATGATTTTTAAGATGTTCAGAAATTAATTACTCCTTCCACTGAATTCCCTCTGAATGCATGTTTTAAACTTGAGTACCACATTCAAGGAAAAATTTTCATACTCCGATTTTTCCAATATAGTCAATAAGAAAATAATATTCTTTTGTTTAAACGAGGGACGTTACATTTGAGGAAACCGCAATTGGTGGTTGGAGAGACTAAGGAACCACTAGGAACACACCTAGAAGGGAGGGTTGAATAGGTGTTGAAGCTACCTTGAAAGATTTTCGAATGAAACAAATCAAAACAATCAAAACAAATGATTTTTGCAAATTCTACAGCACTTAATCGATTAACCTGCAATTTACTCGAGTAGTACTCGATTAAACTTGAACTTAATCGATTAAATATGACAGAAAACAGAAAAATCAATTTTTCATTCGAATACGAAAATCAATCAATTCACATGCAAGATCAGAGATACAACGGAAATGATTAACACCTATATTCTTATTGATTAACCTAGTTATGAAAATGATTTTCCCTTTATCAATTTGAACAATTAAAGATTCAATTCAATCAATTATGAAAATCAATCTTTCTAGGTTTTCAACCAAGAACTCAATCAAATGACTTGAATATAAAGAGTAAGGGTTTAGAGATACGACACAGTGATTTATCCTGGTTCACTTTCATCCGCTTGAAAGCTACATCCAGTCCCCTCTTCAACCAAGAGAGATTCTTCACTATGAGGAATTAGAGTTCTCAAATTACAAGTGATTGCCTCACAAGACTTCCTTCTTGCTAGCTTACAAGAGATAACCGACACCCTTGCCTTGTAATCCTATTGATCTTCTCTCTAATCTAACCTCTACCCCTTGTTGATAATCGACACAACAAGTCTTCAATTGCTTGATGATAATCCACACACCAAGGCTTCTCCTTGCTTGATTCACAACCAAGACTTCTTCTTTTTCTTCAATAAGAATGCACTTGCTTGATGATAAAATCGACACACCAAGACTTCTTGTTTGTTGTAGTGGCTTGCCTTCTTGCAAAGATTACAACACAATAGAAAACACAAAACAATCCTATGAATCTCAATCAAGAGTTATGACAATTCACCATAAGAGATTCAAAGGTTCTTGATCAAAGAATATGAAAATATGAGAACTTTGATCTTTAGAAAATGAGAGAGAATAGAGTGGCTTGATTCTTTGTAAAACTTGTATGAAATGATTCTAATTTTATCACAAATAATAGGAAAAGGTTTATATAGAATACCCAAAAGTTGTAGCACTTGAAAACTGATTTTGAGAAGTGAAAATCGTATTTTAAAAAACAGTTCAGCAGTACTTAATCGATTAAGCAAGTCGTGTACTCGAGTAGTACTCGATTAAGTTAATCACTTAATCGATTAAGTTGGTACTGCACATGTTCAAAACTTGTTTTCTTAAAATCCAACCTTTCCTTTAAAACCTTTAAGCCACCTATTGATTCTAGGTTAAGTGAAAACTCAAATTATGATTTAATCATGACTTATGAATGAGATTCACTACCCTCTATAATAATCTACCCAAATAAAAAACCTATGAAGCTTGAGAGGCAAAAGATAAAAGAAATACAAATACACTCAAACTTAGGTCTTCATGAGCTTGCTTTCTCTCTTCTTCATTTGATGTTTGTTGTTGCTTGTTGAGCTTGAAACTTGATCAACACATGTAGCTTGTTCAAAAACACTTTGTCATTATCAAAACATTCATCATGTTCATCATGGAACTAACAATCTCCCCCTTTTTGAAAATGACAACCCATGTTTTGAAATCGCTTGAAGTTGTTGATGCTTGAAACGTTTGATCACTTGAGAAGACTTTTTCTCCCCCTCAATCAATGCTTTAACACTTGAATCCAATTGAGATAGAAGCTTGATTCTCCCCCTATCTTAAACAACTTAGCTCAACCTACATAAAAACAACAAAAACAACCTTTCTCCAAACAAACATCTAAAAATCATATTATATTTCTCCCATGTTTCAAAACATACCATTTCTCCCTCTTTGAGAAACATTTCATTCAATTCAAAACATCATATTTCTCCCCCTTTGGCATTATCAAAAAGTAATATATACCAATTGAAATATAAGATCTAAGCCAAGGTAAGAAATCAATGATCATTTCTTCACAACATTGATACCAATTGAACAAATACAATAGAGCTATACTTTGAAATGTGATATCAATTGGTAAGAGAATATAACAATGAAATATAATACCAATTGAGAACTAAAAAGATCATAATATCACTTAACAAAGAAGATATCAATTGTAAAGAAGAATCAATAATCACAAAAGCATGATAATCAACTAATAATCTCTCAATGATACAAATTGAATTAACTAAACATTTAGAAAAGTAATATCAATTGAGAAGATACCAATTGAGATAATATATCAATATCAAATATTACCACTTTGTAGGACATTCACTTGAGATGCAAGTGTGATACCAATTGAAGATGTGAATATAGACATTCATAGTTGAGACCAATTGAGAACATGTGTCATTCATTTGCATCTTCAATCAAACCTACAAAACAATCATGCTTTGCTTTTTGGTATCCAAATGGTTTTGGATCCATTTTTGTTAGTGTAGGGACTTTCACCCTTTTTCATCCAAACAAAATTTCCTTTAGATATACCATGCACTTTAACATAACACACATTTGAAGTATGTCCATGAGTACCACAATAGAAACATGTTGGAGGATTTGAAAAATCAACTTTAGAAAAATCAACAACATTTCTATGAGATTTACTCTTAGCATTAGTATAACCCAAACCAAACTTGTTTGAATTTTCTCTTTGAAAATTTAACAATGTGCGCAATCTAATATCACAAATGGTGAAACTTGCAAGCTTATTTTTCAAAATAGCATTTTCATCCTTAAGCAACTTGCAATTCTCACAATCAACCACAACATTCAATCTACTAGCACAATCACAAGAAGAACTAGCATAGATAAGATCAAGAGTTTCATTTTCAAGATTAAGCTCATCAACTTGTTTTTGAAGATCTAAAATCTCTTTTTGATGTTTCAAAATGAGCTTCTTTCTTTCAATGTTTTTCAAAGCTAGTTTTTCAAGTTGTTCATACATTTCTTCATAAGCATTATGTAACAATTCATATTTAGAAGAAATTTCGGATTTAGATTCACTTACATTGCTATCCTCGCTTTGATAACTTGATTCATCATTTGAACTTTGTTCTTCATCATCTACTAGAGTTATCAAGTTGAGACAAGCGGCTTCTTCATCATCCGAAGAACTATTTGATGTGCTTTTCTTGTTATCTTCATCACTATCCCAAACTATGTATGCTCTTTTAGATTTAGAATTTTTCTTGTCTTTCTCCTTCTTCTTGAGATACTTAGGGCATGAGTACTTGAGATGTCCGGGCTTTCCACATTCATGGCAAACTACACCTTCTTTTGAAGTTTTGGTCTTGTAGTGTGGGGAATCCTTCTCTTTACTTTTGTCCTTGTTCAACCTTCCTTTTCTCCTTAGAAACTTGTCAAACTCTTTTAACAAAAGTTTCATGTCTTTTTCATCAACATCGGAATCGGAATCTTCACTATCATCATCATCGGAACTATCTTTCTTTTTATATGCACTTTTGACTCTAAGAGCAAGTCCTTTCCTTGATTTGTTCTTATCCGACTCTTCATTGATACTTAATCGTCCAAGCTCCATTTCATGTTCTTGAAGCTTTCCGAAAAGTGTTGCTAGATCCATAGCATCCAAATTTTTAGATTCAACAATAGCCGTTACTTTTGGTTGCCAATTCCTGTCTAAACATCTCAACACTTTGTTAGAAAGTTCACCTTGAAGAAAAGTTTTACCAAGAGCAAGTAAATGATTTATAATGTGAGTAAAACGCTTTTGCATATCATTTATAGATTCATTTGGAAGCATAGTAAATAATTCATAATCACGCATCAAAGCATTCAATCTAGCTCTCCTAACCTCACTAGTTCCTTCATGAGTCACTTGTAAAGTGTCCCACATTTCCTTAGCACTAGAACATTGAGAAACTCTAAAGAACTCGTCATAGGATAAAGCGGATGTGATGATATTCTTTGCTTTATAATCATATTGTACTTTCTTTCTATCATCATCTTTCCACTTATCCTCGGGGATCAATTGTTCTACACCTTCAACTAAACTAGAGGGGATATGAGGACCTTTTTCAACTACTTTCCAAATTTCACTATCTATGGCTTGGATAAAGATTTTCATTCTAACTTTCCAATATGCATAGCCTTCTCCGGCAAACAATGGAGGACGACTTATTGAAGCACCTTCACCACCAAAGGGATTCATGGAACCCATTGCGATTTTCTTAAAGGATCTTTACGAAAAAGCTCTTATGCTCGTGTCTTTCGACCGAGCTCTGATACCAATTGAGGAAACCGCAATTGGTGGTTGGAGAGACTAAGGAACCACTAGGAACACACCTAGAAGGGAGGGTTGAATAGGTGTTGAAGCTACCTTGAAAGATTTTCGAATGAAACAAATCGAAACAATCAAAACAAATGATTTTTGCAAATTCTACAGCACTTAATCGATTAACCTGCAATTTACTCGAGTAGTACTCGATTAAACTTGAACTTAATCGATTAAATATGACAGAAAACAGAAAAATCAATTTTTCATTCGAATACGAAAATCAATCAATTCACATGCAAGATCAGAGATACAACGGAAATGATTAACACCTATATTCTTATTGATTAACCTAGTTATGAAAATGATTTTCCCTTTATCAATTTGAACAATTAAAGATTCAATTCAATCAATTATGAAAATCAATATTTCTAGGTTTTCAACCAAGAACTCAATCAAATGACTTGAATATAAAGAGTAAGGGTTTAGAGATACGACACAGTGATTTATCCTGGTTCACTTTCATCCGCTTGAAAGCTACATCCAGTCCCCTCTTCAACCAAGAGAGATTCTTCACTATGAGGAATTAGAGTTCTCAAATTACAAGTGATTGCCTCACAAGACTTCCTTCTTGCTAGCTTACAAGAGATAACCGACACCCTTGCCTTGTAATCCTATTGATCTTCTCTCTAATCTAACCTCTACCCCTTGTTGATAATCGACACAACAAGTCTTCAATTGCTTGATGATAATCCACACACCAAGGCTTCTCCTTGCTTGATTCACAACCAAGACTTCTTCTTTTTCTTCAATAAGAATGCACTTGCTTGATGATAAAATCGACACACCAAGACTTCTTGTTTGTTGTAGTGGCTTGCCTTCTTGCAAAGATTACAACACAATAGAAAACACAAAACAATCCTATGAATCTCAATCAAGAGTTATGACAATTCACCATAAGAGATTCAAAGGTTCTTGATCAAAGTATATGAAAATATGAGAACTTTGATCTTTAGAAAATGAGAGAGAATAGAGTGGCTTGATTCTTTGTAAAACTTGTATGAAATGATTGTAATTTTATCACAAATAATAGGAAAAGGTTTATATAGAATACCCAAAAGTTGTAGCACTTGAAAACTGATTTTGAGAAGTGAAAATCGTATTTTAAAAAACAGTTCAGCAGTACTTAATCGATTAAGCAAGTCGTGTACTCGAGTAGTACTCGATTAAGTTAATCACTTAATCGATTAAGTTGGTACTGCACATGTTCAAAACTTGTTTTCTTAAAATCCAACCTTTCCTTTAAAACCTTTAAGCCACCTATTGATTCTAGGTTAAGTGAAAACTCAAATTATGATTTAATCATGACTTATGAATGAGATTCACTACCCTCTATAATAATCTACCCAAATAAAAAACCTATGAAGCTTGAGAGGCAAAAGATAAAAGAAATACAAATACACTCAAACTTAGGTCTTCATGAGCTTGCTTTCTCTCTTCTTCATTTGATGTTTGTTGTTGCTTGTTGAGCTTGAAACTTGATCAACACATGTAGCTTGTTCAAAAACACTTTGTCATTATCAAAACATTCATCATATTCATCATGGAACTAACAACATTTTATGGTATCAAAGCAATGGTCCTGACTCTTGGTCCTTGGGTGTGTGGTCCAATACGTCGGTCATCAAGAATTGTGGAGTTTTTCTGTTAAGTATGCTCGTACATACATCTAACTGGAGTAAAGGTTCTATCCTTTGGCCCTTGGTTTGTGGCTTAGTGTTTATCTGGTAGTGTTTGATGTAACCTAAGTCAAAGTATGATAGTAATGTACTTCTTTTAGGTCTGATCCAACCTTAAGTTCATAATGCTGATCCATTATGACACCAAGGAATCAATGAGGGATGATTCCAAAGGATCTAAAAGATAGTTAATATCCTCTAGGGAGGGTAATTTCTTCAGTAGAATGAAAGATTATCAAATCCTTAGATTTGGTGCTTGGTGGTTACCTCCCTAGCAAATGGCTTTGTAGAGTCTGTAACTCTGAAGCTGATTAATTCTTTGTGAGGACGTGGAATGATTGTGTTTTCTGGTGTTTGATCCACTCTGTTACTTCAAGATCGAACTCCTACAAGTTTTCTTGTAGATGTCTCCCTCGCCTGTTTGAACTATTTTATTGAGCTATCTCTTCGAAGTAGACATGGTCTTCCCATCCTTTTAACAATTAAGTGTAATCTTGGACTTGGATTGGACGCCCAAGAACCAAGTAATACTTAATTGTGATAGAGAGGCAAGAATCCGAAATCCAAAAGGTATGTGTGTGTTGTTTCATAGTGGATTTAAGGAAGAGGGAAATTGAAGAAATCTTGGTTTCGAAGAATTTTCCGGATATTCTCTATTGAAGTATCGGGTTTCGTCATCAAAGCATGGAGATCAAGTTGGATCGATTTGGTTCTGGAGGATGGTTTCATCTTTATTGTTTTTATGATAGTGCCATCGAAAATGGCCAGATCAAAGAAACAAGCAAAGGTATTACTGAATTGACAGTCGGTCGAATCAGGTGTATTTCAATACGGAATTTCACTAGTGTTGAATAAGAACAGGAGTGGAAGTATTGTGGATATGCGATGTTTATTTGGGAATGGAATAAGAGCACCATCAGGGATGAGTATTCTTTACTAAGAAAAGAGAATCGAATATGGAACAAATGGTGAAGTCTCAATAGTTTATAAGAATGACTTCAGGCCGAGGCATCATCAAATTGGAAACTGGAAGGAAGACATTCCCAAAGCAATATTTCAATTCCGATACGAACACTACGTGGAATAGTAATACCGTTTGAATTGACTTATGCTTTGTTATCTCCTTGGGCTACATGAGCGGAATTTTCAGATCTTATCTGAAATCGTTTGTGCTGATGCCCGTTGTTAATATCCTAAATTATTAGAGGAATCTCAAAAAGCACATGGACTATCCTGAGAACGTGTTATGGGTCCTGAGCGAGGGGTAGCTGTAACCCTTCTCAATGCAAGTCTGGCTGATGAAGTTAAGCTTTGAAAGCTCGTAATCTTTGAGGAAGGAAGGACAACGGACTGAATAGCGAAGAATGCAGTTCTACGAAGGGGAACAACCAAAGACAGTCGCTGAAGTTGAAATCTTTTGTGACTCTTTGGGTGCTACGGTAAGTTCACAAGAGGACCTTCTTAAATCAAGATACCTCTAACCAAGATAAATCGGAGGGACTAGTCTTTCCTATGGAATGTGAAGTGCAAAGGAAATTGTCAGTAACGGAATGGAAGACTAACATCCTATCCTGTGTAACCCTTGCTTGATTCGTGCAAAGGTATGGAAGGGTACTGTCGTGGGTCAAGGCAAGGACCTGGAAGAGTAAAAGAAAGTTGGGTATGTGTGTGCATCAAGTGATGGAAGACACACAAGGTGAATTGTTCGACGCAGAAATTGAGCCTTGCAACGATCATGGATGCTTTGAGGGCTTAAAGTCAATCATTATGGCACTACGCTTAAAGTGTTAGTGACCATGGAGAGTTGAAGTGATTTGTTAAACTAGAGGGAATTGAACAAGAAACAATGTCGACGGACAAAGTTTTGAAGGCTAATGATCAGAGACCCCGTCGTCATCAGGATAAAACAAATATGGAAGCACTTGCAATGGGCCGAGAGGCAATTCATGCGAACTCTATGGGAATTAAAGAAGTTGTTTGAATTGAGTAAGGATTCTAGTAGACTTGAGCTTGGCGATGCAAGTAGACTGACGAAAAGTAAGAAGGGGAGGTTGCAAATCACAAGAAAATTCCTGATTCGAATTCGTGGGTTTTAACCAAAGAGAAGTTGTGGAAAAATTGGAGAAAGGAGAAGATGGAATTGTTGGAAATAAGACAAGCGGATATGGATCTTGGAGAATGTGATATCAAGATCAAAAGGTTGAAGGAGGATCCTCTCCAATGATCCAGAGGAGAGATTCAAGGATGAAAAGCTCAAAGACGGCTTAAGCCCGAATCTCAAACTAGCTATCAGCTATCAGGAAATGAGGAAGTTCTCGATGTTGGGAAGCATATGTGAAATTTACGAGGACAAAGAGAAAAGCAGAAAAGAATCACTTGTCTACCTCAATGTGGGAAGTGTGGGACACCTAACTCAGGTTCAAGACACGGTGTACCCAAGGGAATAGTTGTTTCAAGGGTAAAGACAGGTGAAATGATCAGTAAGCGAATCAAGCTCGAAGAAGGTTCAGTCGGTTCGGCGTGAGTTAGATTTGGATAACTGTAACCTGAGTGATCTTCTTCCGATATGAATTAACGTAGTCAAATGTCTTTCGATTGTGTTAATTAGATCGTTTGATAATCTGGAAACCTAATCAAGTCTTGGCTTAAAAATTTCTGTGATTAAAACCCTTATCACAGTTGGATGTGATAAACTCCTGGGACACTACAGAACGGGAAGTTCAGTTAAGGCTAGAGAGATTAACAACCACCGGGATAGGACACGCATTTGTCTCCCCAACGGAAATCTCTCTCAAACTTGACTATCTGACTAAGTCTGATAGTGACGATAATGTTCCCTATCTTTGAGTTCATCTAACTTAAAGGTAAATCGTATAGTCTTCCTGAGAAAGATTATATCTGAGAGGGATGATTTTATTGCTAATAGTTTAAATATTAGGACTGATCACCCTAATGTTTACAACTGTTCAGGAATAAAGTCATACAAATATCCCCTTACTCGTGCTCGAGTGATCAGAGTGCGCAGCAGAGGAAGTTTTCCTTGAAAAGTTTATTTGTAAAATGTTTATATTTGAAATAATATTTTGCGAAATATTTTATGACGAAAAATTTTGGTAGATGTATAAGGAAAATCTTTTTAAGTGGGGGAGGAATTTCCAAAAATCATGAGGAAAAATGATAAAAGAACCATCTTTTATATATATCTTTTGCAAAGGTTTTAAGAATGAATTTCGGGGACGAAATTCCTTTTAAGTGGGGGAGTAGTGTAACACCCCAAATTTTCATCCCCTGATGTAATCAAACTTTTAATTATGAAAGGTTATTTCATAACTATTTTCCTTAATTATAAATATATATTCATAATTAATTTGGATTAATTATGTGTTGGTATTGATGCCAGTATGAGATTGAAAAAGTACTTTAATAAAGTATAATATGTAAAAATAATGTTTTTTCATATTAGTCCCTGAATTAGGACCTAGAAGCAATATTAGAAAGATTTTGGAGGGAAAGTAAATAAAATTATTATTTTTCAAAAACTGGGCAAAATACTCGAGTATTATTCTGAATACTCGAGTATTCTGGTCAGAGTTGCACGAGTTAGTGTGTTTGGTGAGTCACCATCAACGATTCTCGTGTGTTGACACGAAATCGTTAAGTTCAAGTATTTAAGCTCAATGGTTGCTGGGAATCAACCATTTTGGCAAAATTCGAGTGTGTTTCTTGAGTTAAGGTTCCTGATTTCGGGCTCTGATTATTCAACCGTGTTTGAGAGTTATGTTAAGTGTGATACACCATTGTGAAGCTCACGTTTCGAGCTTCACAAAGACATAAGAGTTGTGAGTTGAGGAGCTGTGTGGAAGGAGAATCAAGGATCGAAAGAGGAGGGACAGTTCCTGCCAAACTAAGTTCCTGAAGTCTGGAGCTGACTTCAAGCTTGAAGTTTGGTAAGTCTGTGAAACCTATGACCCTAGAATCTATTCCTACCTTTGGTTAATGTTGCAAAGAACCAATCTTAACCCTTTTCCCTAATTTCTAAAACGTTTTTGCATGTCAAATCCTCTGGTTTTGGTACCCTGTTCGAATGTGGCTGCATGCAAAAGGTTTTGTGGGATAGAGCACTCCTGCCAATTTCTCTGCAATTCTTGTGTTAATTCACGACCTAGAGGTATGGGGGAAGCTTACCATTTGCTAGAATGAGAATAAAATGTATTAGAAAGTAGGATGAGCCACCATGAGGCTTAAGGGCATAGCTTTGAATTAGAGAAATGGCATGGAGGCCAATCTAAGACATGCTATATGTTTGAGCAAGTTTGTTATGCTGCATGTGTGTTGTATGAAAGTTATTTTCATGCCAAAAATGATTAGAATGGAATTTGGTATGGCAAGTTGCTCAAAATGTGGTTTTTATGCATAATTGGTGAAATCCTGTTATTCAGTGTTAGATGTTGTTAATTCAGTATTGGAGCATGTATAAAATGTGTAATGTAAGCTAGATTGATCTTTGGTTTTGACTGGAATGGCCTATAATCGAAAATGTTATGTTAAAACTCAAATTTCAGTGTTGTCTGTCTGCAAACACTCGAGTATTATGGGTGATACTCGAGTATTTTGCTGGTTTTGGGAAAATTGATTTTCTGGGTAACTCAAGAACACTCGAATATTCATGAGGAACACTCGTGTATTCTGGTAAATTTTAAAGGTATTTCTGGAAAACTCAAGAACACTCGAGTATTCATGAGGAACACTCGAGTATTCTGATGAATTTTAAAGATACTTCCGAAAAACTTAAGAACACTCGAGTTTCATGGAGAACACTCGAGTATCTTGATGAAGTTTGAAAGTTTTTCTGGAAAATGTATGAACACTCGAGTTCCGGGAGGAACACTCGAGTATTTTTTTTGCAAAACTGAGAAACACTCGAGCCTAGGAGAATCTACTCGAGTATTTTGGGACCAGAGACGGAAAACAACTTTTTCTAACATACCTGAATGTTGATTAAGATCAATTATGCTTGTGGGAAAGGAATCATGTTCCAATAAAAGGATTAGGGAAGTATTAACAACAGTTTAACTCACTGAAGGAATAATATCGGATGCACATAATAAGATTATTGGTTAATCTTAGTGTATAAATTTGTGTGCATTCATGCATGATGATAAGACGATAAGGTACCACTTGTCATGAAGAGGGTACTCTGGGAGTACCAAATGTACACGATAACTTTGATGACACATTCTAGGAATGTGGGCAATATTCGAGGAATATTGTTGATTTCGTTCTGGGAACGTGGACGTACATTCGGATTGGGACGTATGATACCTGTAAGTTCCATGATGAATGTTTTGATAATGACAAAGTGTTTTGAACAAGCTATCATGTGTTGATCAAGTTCAAGTTCAACAAGCAACAACAAACATCAAATGAAGAAGAGAGAAAGCAAGCTCATGAAGACTTAGTTTGAGTATAATTGTATTTGTTTTATCTTTTGCCTCTCAAGCTTCATAGGTCTTTTATTTGATGAGTTTGGTTAGAGTATATTAGAGGGTAGTGAATCTCATTCATAAGTCATGATTTAATCATAATTTGAGTTTTCACTTAACCTAGAATCAATAGGTGGCTTAAAGGTTTGAAAGGAAAGGTTTAGTTTTGAGAAAACAAGTTTCTAAAATGTGCAGTATGGATTTAATCGATTAAGGATGAATTTAATCGATTACTACTCGATTAAGTGAAGATTTAATCGATTAAACACTGCTGATCTGATTTTTTAAAATACGATTTTCACTTCTCAAAATCAGTTTTTCAAGTGCTACAACTTTTGGGTATTCTATATAAACCTTTTCCTAACCTTTGTGATTAATAAGAACACTTTCATAATCAATTTTACAAGAATCAAGCCACTCTATTCTCTCTCAATTTCAAAGATCAAAGCTTTCATATTTTCATATTCTTTTTTGATCAAGAACCTTTGAATCTCTTATTGTGAATTGTCATAGCTATTGATTGAGATTCATAGGAGTGTCATTGTGTTTTCTATTGTGTTGTAATCTTTGCAAGAAGGCAAGCCAACTACAACAACAAAGAAGTCTTGGTGTGTCGATTATCATCAAGCAAGTGCATTCTTATTGAAGAAGAAGAAGAAGTCTTGGTTGTGAATCAAGCAAATTGAAGACTTGGTGTGTGGATTATCATCAAGCAATTGAAGACTTGTTGTGTCGATTATCAACAAGGGGTAGAGGTTAGATTAGAGAGAAGATCAATAGGATTACAAGGCAAGGGTGTGGAGTATCTCTTGTAGGCTAGCAAGAAGGGAGTCTTGTGAGGCATTTACTTGTAATTTGAGAACTCTAATTCCTCATAGTGAAGAATCTCTCTTGGTTGAAGAGGGGACTGGATGTAGCTTTCAAGCGGATGAAAGTGAACCAGGATAAATCACTGTGTCGTATCTCTAAACCCTTAACTCTTTACTTTCAAGTCATTCATTGTGTTCTTGGTTGAAAACCTAGAAAAGAGTGATTTTCATAATTGATTGAATTGAATCTTTATTGTTCAAATTGATAAAGGGAAAATCATTTTCATAACTAGGAAATCAATAAGAATATAGGTGTTAATTATTTTCGCTGAATCTCTGATCTTATGTGTTAATTGATTGATTTTCATATTCGAATGAAAAATTGATTTTTCTGTTTTCTGTCAGATTTAATCGATTAAGCATATATTTAATCGATTAATACTCGAGTAAATTTCAGTTTAATCGATTAAGTGCTGTAGAAATTGCAAAAATCATTTGTTTTGATTGTTTCGATTTGTTTTGTTCGAAAATCTTTCAAGGTATCTTGTACACCTATTCAACCCCCCCTTCTAGGTGTATTCCTAGGGTTCCTTAGTCTCTCCAACCACCAATTGCGGTTTCTTCAATTGGTATCAGAGCTCGGTTGAAAGACACGAGCATAAGAGCTTTTTCGTAAAGATCCTTTAAGAAAATCGCAATGGGTTCCATGAATCCCTTTGGTGGTGAAGGTGCTTCGATAAGTCGTCCTCCATTGTTTGCCGGAGAAGGCTATGCATATTGGAATGTTAGAATGAAAATCTTTATCCAAGCCATAGATAGTGAAATTTGGAAAGTAGTTGAAAAAGGCCCTCATATCCCCTCTAGTTTAGTTGAAGGTGTAGAACAATTGATCCCCGAGGACAAGTGGAAAGATGATGATAGAAAGAAAGTACAATATGATTAAAAGGCAAAGAATATCATCACATCCGCTTTATCCTATGACGAGTTCTTTAGAGTTTCTCAATGTTCTAGTGCTAAGGAAATGTGGGACACTTTACAAGTGACTCATGAAGGAACTAGTGAGGTTAGGAGAGCTAGATTGAATGCTTTAATGCGTGATTATGAATTGTTTCAAATGCTTCCAAATGAATCTATTAATGATATGCAAAAGCGTTTTACTCATATTATTAACCATTTACTTGCTCTTGGTAAGACTTTCTTACAAGGTGAACTTTCTAACAAAGTGTTGAGATGTTTAGACAGGAATTGGCAAGACTCAAGTGGTTCGTCAGAATAGTTCATTGAAGGCATTAGTCAAAACCCGAGTCTTGGGTCAGAGACTCGAGTGTTGGTGCCACCAGACACACTGGTGTGTCAAAAATACTCGAGTCTCGAGCCAAAGACTCGAGTCTTAACAGACAGATAACACTAAAACATGGGTTTTATCATACCATTTTCAATTCTAGTCCAATTTAATTGCAACCAATGATCAACAGAGCTAAAATCATGCATAACAAACATGTTCCAATATAGAATTAACATCATGTTACAAGTAATTGAATTTGAGCACCAATTATGCATAAAATCACATTTTCAACAACTTAACATACCAAATTCAATTCTAAACATTTTTAACATGAAAAAAACTTTGGTACAGCTTGCATGCAACATATAAAACTTGCTCCAAACAACTTTTAAACTCAAATAGGCCTCCAAGCCATAAATCTAATTCAAGCTATGCCCATAGAGTCTCATGGTGACTCTACACTTAAAATTTAACAAATTAAACTTACTTTAGTGAACAAATAGCTTCACCCTTATCTCTATTGTGATACCCTCAAACTTGGGTATATAAATTAGAGATAAATATACGGTTACTCAAATAGTTATGGACTTGTTAGTGTTAGAAAATACAGGGCTTAATTTTTTTTCCCTTTTCATTTTCTAAAAAGAAGCGGGTGCACAAACCAAAATATGGAAATTCTTGGAGATTAGATTTTATATCATTTTAACATTATACTGAATTCAGCTTAAGAAAATCTTTTCACAATCCAGATAGCATCGGTTCTTCGAAATTGTATTTACATAGTAAAACTTAAGTGATGCCATCCATTCTTTTCATTTTGCGAAACTGATACCAAATACAAATATCGTAGCCGAACTCTTTAAATAATCTTTATCAGAGTAAGCGGAAATAGTAGGACTATGCATAGTTGTAATATAAAAATAATATATATATAAGTCATGAAATACATAGTCCAGGTGATAGTCTCCAAGTTCCAGTACAAGTCCATAAAATAGTAATATCAAAGTAGATCATCACTCCAGAGTTCTCAAAAGCTATATACAATATCTACATATCAAAATAAAGACTCTGAAGCGGATCATGGAACATGAGCAGCAGTAGTAGAAGTCTCCAAATAGCAGCAGTAGTAGTAGTCATCATCCAACATCATCAGCAACAAATCTCCTCCACAGCATCCATCACACCGGATCCCTTATCCTGATCATCTAGCTTATGCACATACCTAGGGATCATCGTCCCTCCACTGACTCCCGGTAGAGTGAACGACAGGCTCACCTCCGTTCTCGTCCTCCACAGGATCCTCCTCTAACTCATCCGAAAGAGTGGGTACCCTTCCACTGGGTACAGGGTCAGGTGATGGTGAGACCCTAACAGGGCTCCTCGGATCAGATAGGGGAGTCTTCTCGCGGAAGACTCTAGAAGAAAAAGGGTGTGAGCAGGTAGGTCGAAAGCGATAATTGTGATATAAGCGAGCTGGTCGTGTGGGAGGTGGTCCATGGTAAGTGCAAAAAGATGGTACGTGCATAGTGTATATGATGGGGATCCTAAATCTACGAGGACGAAACCGGATCAGCGGGTTGGGGTGGTAGAAGGTAACCTCTACCTCACCCTCAAATACCACTCGGTGATCCTCGTAGAAGTGGCCGGATCTCGATGCAAGCGATGTAACGTGACATCACCTACAAGGGCACAGGGATAAGCAATTCTATAGACATAATAAATAGATCATAAATAAATGCCCAATATGAATATGTAATTATGCGGCAATAATCAACAACCACATTTAGCACTTAGCAAGTATTTAATGCAAGTAAGATGCTCATACTTATTTCATTTATCAACTTTACGTTAAATGAGTGGCATGATGTATGAGTCTAGCTCTCAATCATATACACTATGCACATACCACCCTTTTACACTTATCATGGACCACCTCCCACACGACCAGCTTGCTCCTATCATAGTTTTCGTTTTCGACCTACCCGCTCACACCCTTTTTCTTCGAGAGTTGTCCGCGAGGAAACTCCCCTATCTGATCCGAGGAGCCCTGTTAGGGTTGCACCATCTCCTGACCCTGTACCCAGTGGTACGGTACCCACTCCATCGGACGAGATCGAGGAGGATCCTGTGGAGGACGAGAGCGGGGGCGAGCCAGTCGTTCACTCTACCGGGAGTCAGTGGAGGGACGATGATCCCTAGGTATGTGCGTATGGTAAATGATGAGGATCAGGGGATCCGGTGTGAGGATGCTATGGAGGAGATACTGCTGCTGTTGTTGATGATGATGTTTGATGATGACTACTACTTCTACTACCTGGAGACTACTACTACTACTACCACTGCTGTTACTAGTGCTATGTTACCTGCTCTGGAGTTCACATTTTGATATGTATATATTGTAGATATACCTTTGAGAACTTTAGAGCGATGGTCTACTTTTGATGTACATATTATATTTTGGACTTGTACTTGAGGTTTTGGAGACTTTTACGTATGGACTAAGTATTACATGACTCTGATATATATATATAATCTATGTTCATATCTCTCTTTGTTACATAGTCCTATTATTTCCGCTTACTCTGATAATGATTTTAAAAGAGAGTTCGGCTGTGCTGTTTAACGATACTAGTCAGGCAAAATGAAATTATGGATGGTATACTTAAGTTCATATTATATATAACTTGTAATTTATCTTATTATTTAAAGAGGACGCCATCCAGGTTTGCAAATGAGTTCTTGATTAAAGGAAACGCCGAATTCAACATTTATAATAATACGAAGTCTATTCTCCAAAAGTCCCATATTTTGGTTTGTGCACCCGCTTTTATAGAAAATAAAAAGAAAATTTTGTTTTCAACATTTTCTAAACACTAACAAGTCCATATCTTATTTATTTAATAGATATTTATTGTAATAATTACTTGGATTATAATGAGGGTGTCACACTGAGTGGTATCAGAGCAAAAGTCAGATCCTGTAGTAGTTGAAGTAGTTCCAGAAAGGTAGTCATTGTAACATCCTATTTTTATTTACTAAAACTATTATTTAAGATTAACGTTTAATTAGGAAAATGTTCGGGGTTTATAAAAATTTCGACGGAGTTTCCTCTAAAAATTGGACTTTTCCCCGAATAATAATAAACCTGTCAGTCCAGAACAGTTTTGAACAATAATAAATATAAATTCAATCCCTTTATAACAATAGGGATTTACTTAAACTTAGTAAAATGAAAAGATATAAATACAATTATTCAAGAATAAAAATGTTTAAACCAAATGAAATCACTAAAAACAATTAAACAACTCTTTATAAAATAATTGCCTACAAAATAATAACCTATGAATGGTTGCACCAGGAATAGGACCGTAAGGTCACCCCTACCAATATACTTTTACAATGAGTATACCTTACTCGGCCTTGTCCTTATGTGTACCTGTCTCCAATGTGTACCTAATATGTCCACTGTAAGGATGAGAACATTGAAATCTAGATCAAAGAAAACATTTAAAAACAGTAATAAATCATAAATAGATATATTCACACACAAACAATAGCAGTTAGGCAATTCACACTTCAATTAACAATAATACATTGCAACAGTAATCAATTTATAAGTTATATATATACTTATAGTATAATACTTGACTATAGTACTATGATGCACAATCACATGATTATGTTATGCCAATCGTCGCACTTAGATGGTTTAACTCTTGAATCCGATATTGAACATTTCCTTTCATTCCATTAACTTTAACACTTTGATCGGATTCAATGAATTAAAGCATCTATAACAATGCATTCACACTTTCCCTTTCACTTTCATCCTAACAATGTACTATAACAATTCACTTTAACTTTGATCAATAACAATATACATCCTCACATACACCCTCCACTCTGGGGAAAAACCGACCAGGAGGAAGCATTTCTCAACCTCTGATTGGGTGCTTCACATCCTCTAGGAATGCCGCTCACCCGCTTGCGCAGTACGTCACACTCCTCAAGGGTAGTGTTCAACGTACAATCTGGATTGATTCGCCCAGATTGGCTCTAGCAGAAATCACTGTCACTGGCCACAAGGAGCCAAAGTAAATAGAATTACTATGGTTTGCATAGAACCAATCCCCGACACGGGTTGCGAACCCACGTCCTTTGGAAGATCAAAGTCCTCCATAGTAATTCCTAACATTTACTCTTGTCCTCATCAATCGTTAAAATGACGTATGTTTTTCCCTGTCACCTAACGTCCTCCTTTATTCCATGCATGATCCAATATTCTAAGTATTTCGCAGTTGAGTTTAAATCCCTTTTTGCCCTTTTGAAAATGTCCTTGAATTGGTTTAAACTCAATTGGGAAAGACTTAGCCCTATTTGATGCATAACTAACTATATGAATGCAACTTTATACTTTATAAACATATTATCCATACATTATCATATTATTTACATTTATAACAACAATAATCATAAAAACAATATCTATTTCTAAACAATCAATATAAACATACACAATTAACCTAACTAAATACTTAGAGTTTCTAAACTAATTCTACCCCTCTTAATCTCAAACTTAACTAATAACCTAAATACACCTAGTTATGTGTCTATTACTATAATTAAATCCTTTCTCTAATACTAGACCAAAGTAACCCCCTTACCTCTTGGAGAGCAAGAACCAAATTGGGGTTTTGATGGAGCATCCCCACCAAGCTCTAATCCATGCCTCTTAGCTTCATATTCCTTGCTCTTAATCACTTCCTAAGCTCCCTTGCATGATTAGAAGACCCTATGCCACGGATTACACAAATTGGGGTTTGATAGGGAATTGGGATTTCATGAGAAAGAGGAAGTAATATGTGTTTTTGGAGAGGGAAATTCATGGGGAATTGATTTGGAAGTGATTTGTGGCACTAATTTATGATAACTTTGAGTAATTATGGTGATTGGAAGGATTTAGGGTTGAGAAGGGAAGAGAGTCGTGGAAGAGAGGGAAATAAATGGTGAGAAATGAAGGGAAAATCGTGTTTTTATCAACCAAAACTGCAGATTTTCGCTTGAGCGAAAATTTTCTCGCTTGAGCGAAAACTGGAAGCGATCAGACTTGATTTTCTGTGACATTTTCGCTTGGGCGAGTATGAGCTCGCTTGAGCGAGTAAAATTCAGCTTTAGCATGCTAACTTCAAAATTTCATAACTTTTTCGTTAACCGTCGGATCTTGCTAAAATTTTGAGACAAGCTTCCTAAGACACTTATTTTCACATCCAACGGTGAGATTTGGGTTTAGAGCTATGGATATTTTATTCCTAATTTTCTAATATCCTATGTTCTT